>CM060881.1:61065000-62265000 GCA_030762935.1 Hymenopus coronatus
ACCTAAAAATTTGATACCGAGATTTCACCAGAAATACACGTCTCACGGTCCCCTGTATCCAAATGTCTGTGTGTGTGTGCGCATGTGTGTATGTCTGTGTGTCCGTGAGTCTGAGAACACGATAAATCAAAAGCGAACGTTTGATAAACACACCAAACTGGGGTATTTAAGTTTAGTATCTTCCAAGAATGCGACACGAAGATTTTGAAAAAAAAATCCCCCATCTCAAACTACCCTTTACATGGAAAATTTTCGAAAATGTTGATTTTCTCAAAAATGCTTTAACGGTTTTGATTCAAAGAGCAATCAGTTAGTGACGCTTGCTTTGTGCATCTAAAAGGAAATGAATAATTTAGATATTCATGTAAAGTGTACCTTTATTAAACTGAAGTAGTTAGAAAGAATATTTTGTGTAGCCACTAATGAACGATAGTAGGTAAAGAAAGCCATGTGAATGTAACAGTGAATAATTTTTTGAATGGTTCCATCATTGTAACCCTTCTCAAATAATGGTAGTTACTTTTGTTTGTCTATTTACCCAGCACACCGTTTAATAGGTCAGCGGTATTCAGTGCATTCCACTTACCTATAGCATGTACGAGCAGCTAAGTGCACATAGTGTTCCTGAAGAGCAAGAATTGCCGTAAGCAGGGTATTACACATTGTATTATGCCATCATGTCTTTGTCAGCAACACACTCCAGAACCTCTACACGGTTACAGAAGTAAATCTGACTTCTGGCAAACGCTAATATACTACAGAAGTGGTTGTCATCTAACTGTCCGTTTCTGCTACTGAACTTTAGGTTAACTCCTGTTGCGTAGTGCTTTGCGACGCTCTTTAATAATGAGATGAAGGGGAACACCTCCTGTTATGGAGATGCACTGTAGCAGGTGTAAAACTATTGATTGTCTCTATTATTTCGACAGCTTCCTACACTAGCCGTAATTTTATTGTGCATCTGTGTATGCAATAGGTCTAGCTGCAATTTGATTTGAAATTAATATGAATTATAAACTACACAGATTCGTCAATGAAAAAACTAAGGACATAATCTTTTTTATTAATTGTTTTAAGCCGAGAACGTCTATGTGTTATCAACATACAAGTTAATAATATAGTACTCATGACAATCGAATAATGAACAAAGGTCCAGTTTTATTTATTCAGTTACAGAGCTGGCAATTCTTCTGGTGTTACGGCAATAACATGGGATATTTATTCCGGAGATCCGGGGTTCCATTCCCAGCTCAGGTGGAGAATTTGTATTTAATAGAATCATTCGCTATCCCCCACAGAGTCTGGAAATATGTATGCGACAGTGAATGTGTACTTTTAAACAAAATAAAATGATTAAGAACCCAAAGTAAAGAACCCACAGTCAATGCAATGTTATTTCTAATGCAATGCTTCCATTTGACCTTAGATGTTAAAGGGAGCTCTATAAATTAAACAATTTAAAAAAGGGATATTCCTATTTTCACAGTTTATTCAACAATCTCTCTATTTACTAGGGTCGGCTGATAAGTTGGCCTCTCAATGAAAACAGCATTTTTTTTTGCTTTGTTTCTCAATATAATCACCAGAAAGACCAATACATTGTTATATCGGTGTTATAATTTAAATAAACTCTCTCTCTCTGTAGTGAGATTTATCAAAGTCCTCAAAATAGCTGTTTACCACATCAATGTCCTCCTCATTGCTGTGAAATGTTCGCCCTCCAAGAAATTTTTTGAGATTTGGGAACATGTGGTAGTCGCTGGGTGCTAGATCTGACGAATAGGGTGGATGTTCAAGGAATTCGAACTTTAATTCGCACATTTTTCTCATTGCAATGACTGATCGATGGGCCGGAGCATTGTCGTGATGAAACAAGATTTTTTTTTTTTTATTTGCCAAATGTGGTATTTTCCTTTTCACCTCAGCACTCAAAAGTAGTAGTTACCAGTGATAATTTTACCATTTTCCAAGTAATCAGTAAAAATAACTCCCTGTGTATCCCAGAAAACTATTGCCATAACCTTGTCTTTCTTTGCAACTTTTGATCAGATGTCAACAAATGCGGTACCCATCTTACACCTTGTGAAAGCCCAAAACATTACTTAAAATATTACCTTAACGTTCTTTTGATACGTTTACAGCCTATGCTATATCAAAAAACTTTAATCTGAACTCTTCCAGTACTAAACGATGCATTTTGTCAATGATTTCTGGAGTTGTCACTTATATAGGGCGTCCCGAGCGAGGCTCACCACTACAGCTCGTACACCCCATTTTAAACTCTACAACCCACTTTTTAATCATTGAATATGAAGGGCCAGAGTCTTTCATGTACTGTGCATTTCCTCCTTGATTCTTTAGCCGTTAAATCTTTCAAATGGAAATGTATAATCACTGCTCGTTTTTCCAAATCCTCCATTTTCGTGAAAACTCTAAAGTTATCTTATTTAAAATGCTGTCATTCGAAAACTAAACTAGCTATTAACCTGTAACTATGGATACAAGCTAGTCTAGCGTTAAACTATACGAAACACCGTCTTACTGGCCTAGTGGCGCCATATCAGGACTTATCAGCCGACCTCGTATATACGGACCTCTTCCTCCCGTCTCTCACTTAGTACATCGGTTGTATCAGTTAAACTATAATAAAATTTATTCATACATGAGCTGAAGGTTTATGCAATTCTCATTCAGAAAATCTGAAATAAATTTGCTTTAGATATCTGAGATGCCAAATCAAAATACGGCTACAGAAAAATTATGCAGTTTAAAGATTATGCTTATTGATCTCAGGCATTTTTAATTGAATTATAAATGATGTTATTAAAATGTAAACCTCAAATCTTCTATTCTGTAGACATATCCACATAATTTTTCCTTGCCTTTTTCACGTCTCATTTGATTATTTGATCGTTTACATTATCACAGATCATTATGTTCTGAGTTGAAATATAAGGGGTAAATAAAGTAATGAAACTAGTTTTCTTATCGTTTTTATTCTAATAGTGTTGCAACTGAACAATACATTGTTCATATTAAGTGCCACACAGCGCCAGATGTGGGTCTATCACTCCTTATAGCAGTGCTGGAACATGAAAATTGGAATGGCCTTCCGCTGGTCGATTGCATCCTTTTGAATATTGTTCAGGGTCTTGAGATATGCTTTCAATCTTCAGAAGAGATAAATGTCGGAGAGACTCAAGTCTGGTGACAAGGAGACTCAGGGAAAGTTTTTGAATTTGTTGTATGAAAAGGATCATTGTAAAGATGCATTTTTTATTTTTAGTTCTACACACATGACCCTTTTGCAAAGTCTTCCAAGAACCTCTCGGTACCGAGGATTTGTAAGAATAAGATTAGGAATCTTTTCCTCACTTTTTGAAACCATAGGTCTTCCACTATGTTTTTTTTTTTCAACTAACTCTCTTCTTTCTAAATATTCATTAAGCCACCGAAGTATCTGAGCCCTTGACTCAGTATTTGCACCTTAGCTAGAAATAGTTGCCAATTGTGCTTAAAGTAATCTACTGTGAATTTTCCAAACCCAAAGTATTTTATCGTGATTTTTAGCACATCTTATATAACATAAGACTTGTGGTTGCAAACTCAAGTTTCATTACGTTTCAGTTTTCATAACACTTAAGCAACAATCATATACATGAACCTCCTTCAACTAGAAAATAGATTTTATTAATAATAATACTTTTCAATTAATTGATTATGAAAAATAAGTTTAGTTGAATTGTGAGTTCAGCTTTTGCAGAAAAAGATATACAGTTGACTGTATACAAAGATGAGTTTGCTTGGAAGTATAACCCCTTATACATATTAATAATGTTACAGCAGTCTTTGACTATGACAATAACTAGTTTATGTAGGGGACACCTATCACCTCGACCCGCGTGGAACAGATGTGTTGAGGAAACCTTAGGAGACTGTGTACAGCAGCATAGATCGTTGCATCCGATAGAGACGCGCAGAGTTCCCTAGCAACTTCAGGCTTTAATACGCGGTCATAAAACTATATCTCAGCACCGTACTTCCAATCCACGGAGAACTGCCTAGAGATGTCCCTTCAGCGGAACCGGGAGTAACAGAACACAGCAGTGGAAGCTCGAAAGACTCTCATTTGTCAGCGCTGAGAAGATGTTCCAATGCCAAAACTTTTGCATTATCCGGCCGACACCAATCGCTAGTTTGAATCAAAGTCAACCTGAAGAAAATGCAATGAAAGGAAATCCGTGATAAAATAACTCACTCCAGCATTCACATAATCAACCAGGGAAAACCACGAAAATCTCATATCAGAGTGGAGGGTCACCGAGAATTGATCCCTGGATATCCAGGATGTTAGCCTGACACGTTATCGCGAAGTCATCTCGCTTGGCCCCAAGTTTAGTCAGTTTACATTGGCGAAACTGTTTTGAAGCTTCACTCTGATAATTTAATAATTGTATCGTAAGAAGCATTTTAAATACTAAAAATGCCTAAAGTTTTAAAATGAGATTAATAGACCTAAAATGTAATCATAAAATTGGCCTTACTTATATATTTTTATTAAGTATAATAATATGCAGATGAAAGGTGTCATATGATCATACTTTTAAATTATGAAATATCATGTTTTTACTTAATATGTTTTTTATAAACTTTCTTTTTTAGCGATAATTAATTTTTATTTTGCACAATATTGTAACATAGCAAATTCAATAGGTTCACTTTACACTCAATAGTTAGCTTTAATTATTCAGCTTCTACTTCTATAGGATGAACAGATAAACTTTTCTGTCATAAATAAATAAATACTTACACCATAGTGATAAACAGAAAAAAATTACATAATTGTAACATAATAAAAAAAATACCCGAAATATAGGACTGAGGGAACGTTTACAATAATACGGAAAATAAAAGGAAAATCAGTAAAATAAAAGCCAGAGGAACCTAAGTTACACTATTATGTTTCCTTTGTGATTTTTCCGGTGAATAAAGGGACACAAGATGAGAAATTAACAAGAACTTATTTTGATGTTCTAAAAACTGTCCAAATGATTACGGTGCTAGAGCAAGCTTTACTACGTTGCTGCTTCCAGGTTTCTTCCATGAAGTGAAGAATTTCTTCTTTAACTCTTCTAAAACTCTTTGGAAAATTATGTGGAGCTCGTCAACTTGAAATATTTCATTACAAATTCTTGCCACTGATTCCACATTATGCTTGTGGGAATTGTGTAATTAAATTACCTACAACTATAGTCCTGTCCATAGTCTCTATAATGATAGGATGAGATGAGAAAAACATGCATTACAGTTAGCATGGTAACATTTGATATTTTTAATTCTATTTGTTTTCCTTTTGTAATTAATAAATGTGTGTATCTGTGTAGCATATTAGATGAATAAATATATAGGTGAAGCAATCGATTCTCCATCAATACAAATGCCACCAAGTGGTGACCCGACATGATGGAAAGTGATAAATGCGATAACAAAAGTGCAGCAGTTTACCGCGTAACCATTCTCTTGTCGCCTTCCTGGCCGGATCGCCAAGCGCTCTGGTTCGCGCAAGCGGTAACTCAATTTGATTACGGAGGAGAAAACTAAATTCAATCACATCATATCTCAGCTGGATCACAGGTATGCTACCTAAGAATAAAATATAATTACGGTTCTGCCGTCATACAAACCATGCGAGAAGCTAAAAACGGAGCTAGTTTCTCAAAATCTAAAGAGCAGCGAATCCTACTGATGCACGAAGAGATGGGCGACGCAAAACCGTCGGATTTTCTGTGCCATTTGAAGAGCTTGACTCCAGGCGTCCCGACGATTTCCTGCACAATATTTGGTGCAACCGTTTACCGGCGTATCTGCAAACAATCTTGACTGAGCAGATTGAAAGTAACTTCGGTGCAATTTACCTCCTGGCCGATATGATCTATGAAGTGGAACCAACCTAATGTTGCCTTATAACCACCTCGAAACATCAGATGTTCGGCAGCAAACGCCGGACACAGCGGTTCTGAAATGAATTGAGGAGCTATCACAGCACTTTGAATGCAGCATTCTCCACATTTATTCTTCCAGATCGTCAACAACATTGTTCAAGAGCGCGCAGTTTCAACGTAGTTGCTCCTTCCACCGAGAATTTCCAGCAAACCTAATTTTCTGGTACCACCGTCGCTTCGGAGACGTAGCAGAGAGGAGCACCCACTCTACGGCTAACGGCTCTTCTATTTTAACCGTTAACTTATTAACCCTCAACCTTGAACACGGTTAAGTTTTTATCCGTCTATAACATTCTTGTTGAGTGTCGTCATAAACGTCTGCTCGACGAGACCACGCAAATTTGGACGTCTGGTCTGCCTGTGACTGCCTACTAGCGTTAAGGCGCCAAGTCTCTCTGCAAGGACAATTTCACTGTCTCCTTACGAAACTTTCTTGATCGTCTCCGGCCCACTAAATGTACGTCATAGCACAGTCCATAACACCAGGACCACATTCGGTCCACTCGTCTGCAATAGACCACGACTGCTTGCTCCTGATCGTCTTCGAGCTGCAAAGCCGGAGTTTGATGTGATGCAACGAGACGATACTGCACACTGTTCCGAGGACCTTAGTCTCTCACACCATCGTGTTACCAAGAAGAATGGTTGGAACCATGTGGTGACTACAATCCCAGATAGACATCCCAGAGAGACAGACTATTACCATTATCTTTCCAGCTTTACGATGTTCTGTACCATTGACCTTGTGCGCACCTATCTCCAAATTCCAGTGGATCCAGAAGGCAATCCCAATACCGTTATAATCATTCCATTTGGGTTATTTGAAGTCCCATGTGTGTAATTTAGCCTTCGCAAAGCTTCTGAAACGGTCTACAGGTTTATCAATGAAGTGTTGCTGGACCTAGAATTCAGCTTCGTATATCTGAATGATATCTTCGTCTTCTCATCCTCTCCAGAACACTGAGAATACTTCCGGCCCTGTTTAGTGTTCCTAATATGGAACACTTGTTAACCCTGCTAATTGTATCTTCGGAAAGACAGAAGTTACCTTCTTGTGCTACAGAATATCATCTCAGAAATTTAGACTACTGACTGAGGGCAAAGTTGATATGTAAAAATATCCGCAAATAAAGAACCGCTCCGATGGCTGTTGTTGAGGCATCGGTCAACAAGACGAGGGGAGCAGAGGTTAAAAGAGCCAAATTGAAAAACCTATTTTTGCAGCTCTGGAAGGTTTGTGAACGACATGTGTCAACCTCTTTCCTTCTTTTCAAATAAAGTGAGTGCTGCACAGTGAGTGCGTATGAAGCCAAAATGCATTTTGAACATCATCTAAAAGCAAGGCACTTCAACAAATTTCACCGATCATAAGCCACGTATCTATGATTTCAAGAAAAAGCGTGATAAAAGTTCCCTTTGTCAATTTAATCACCTGGAATATGACATCCAATTCACCTTAGACATTAGCTTCATAGCAGGACTGAATATCATTGAAGCAGCTGCTCTTTTCATCACAGCACCGGTGAACACTGGAGCTCGTCTGCGATGCCATGAGTAGTAAAAGCGGGCGTTAAACACTACAACAACAACAAAAAAAACAAAAAACAAAAAAACTGAAAACTTAGCTTGCTCCCAGGAAGAAGATTAATAACTCTTTCAACTTTTGTCAGAAGATACGTGCCTTCATCAGACATCTGTAAGCACCATTTATTTTACTGCGGCTCCTTTACAGGGGACCCATGTCCTTATGCACCAGCATCCCCAGGTCATCAAGTGTTCCTTTATCTACACAATCTTTTCCATCCTGGTGCCAATGCTTCAGTAAAAGCTTACTGAACGGTATATCTGTCGTTCTATCAGAAAATAATGGACACACAGTTGTTTATCCTGCCAACAGGAAACATTTTCACCCCAAAATATTATTTTTTGGATTTGTTTTTTCTTAAGAGCAGAACGGTTTCTACATGTCCGGGTGGAACTTACAGCACCTCTACCTATTTCTCATGGCTACCACTACTGCCTCACTTCAAGCTACCATATGGCCAGAAGTATATCCTCTTGCTGATATCACAACAGAATCAATAGCCAAGACACTGCTATCAGGATGGATAGTTCGTTTTGGCTACCCTGTATATATGTGCACTGACAGTGGCATCTAATTCAAATACCAGCTATACCTACATATGGCATTGGCTACGTACGATATATCTTCTCCTGACAAATGGATCGGTTGAACGTCTTCACCGCGTGCTGAAATCAGCAGTCATATGTCATCCCACATTTCAGAGGACAGATGGCCGCGCCGTGGCCGAATAGTTAGACTATTCGCCTCTCACCAAGGCGGCCTTGTTTATTCCCAGGCAAACGCATGTGGAATTTGTGGTGAACGAATCTGCGCAGGGGCGGGTTTTCTCTAGGTTCTCCGGTTTTCCCCGCCATCACATTCCACCGGTGCTCCAAGTTCATTCCATGTATTCGTTAATGTTCACCTGCAGTGCCTATGTAGTAAGAGCAGCCGTTAAACACTAACAAAAAGACGTCATATACGTTGCCATTGACCCTTTCAGGGATCTGGGCTGCCTTCCAGCAAGAGCAGAGTCTACGGCTGAGTTGGGGTATGGAGATCCCCTCTACATAGCCGGAGAGTTCCGGCTAGCTACACCCACCCTAGTGGACCTTCCTTATTATAGGAACTTCGCGAACAGACGAATTACTTCCCTACTTGCCAGCATTCAGCACTTGCCAATGCCATTTATGTATTTCTCCCACAGGACGCAGTCCCAAGACTTTTAGAACCTTCCTAAAATGCCCTCTGTAAGGTCCTCAAGTGGTGTGCTAAAACGTTCACACTATCTATAAAGGGACCTGTAGTTTCAGTGCCCTCGACCGTCTGAAATCATCCATTATGTCCATAAGTAAGCAGTAGCCAGCAACTCGAACTGATGCAGACTTCTGCAGGAGTCACATGTATCTCAAGTGACAATTCATTCCGGCATAAACATCAACTGGATTGCTTACATGACTGGAGGAGATGAGAAAATCTTTCATTACAGCTACCATGGCAACATTTGATATTTTAAGTGTATTCGTTTTCCTTGAGTAATCATAAGCATCGCACGTATACCTATGTAGCAGAGTAGATCAATAAATCTATATGTGAGGTAACTGATTCTCCATCAATACGAATACCTATATCTCTTCAATATACTCGGCATTAGAGAAGAGACCATTTGTAACCCATAATCTCCTGTTTCGCAAACAAGCCATAAGTGCAATAAAAATAGCTGAAGTGCGTTTTTTTATACCTTATAGTGTTGAGATGTTATGCATTCTTCGTAATTAACGAGTATAGTAGATTTCAAATCAGATAAGTTTCGAAATCTTTTAATAGGAGTAAGAGCGTGAATTTTAATTCTAAAATATTTAAACATGCATAAAACATTTATCTTTCACCCTCTTCTAACAAATATTTGAAAACGTATTTAGTTTTATAACAACTTTATTTAAGACATGGTTAATGTTATGCAGTTATAACTCAAAACTGCTTCAAAACTATACCTGCTAAAAGTTTTTGTTCTATTAATTACAAAGGATCATTCTGTTTAAGGGTGATCATAGATTACCTTCCAAACTATGCATCTACTTAAACTATTTAAACTGCATGCAGCTAATTATACACTAACACTTCTAAAATTTTTGGAAAAAATCCCCTAGTATGCAACTATGCCTCTAGTCAGTTTTTTTAAGTTGTCAAGAAGCTACATATAACAGCAATATTCATTCGAAAACGTTCCTATAAAATTGGTCGTAGTAAGAAGTTAAAAGGCCTAAATTGTAACTTTTGGCCATTTTGCTATATCTTGTTTATTTCCACATTGCATCTCCATCAGCGTGTGTTGCCATAGTTTTTATTAGTTTTAATATATCAAATTCAATAATAATTGGTTCAGTAAAAGCGGACTTTATAGACGAAGAAATGAATAGAAATACAGGTTAATATAATTTGCTTAAACTTCGATTAAGTTTCTTTTTCTGTGATGGGCTTATGCCTACTTCGATCTCACATTGAGTTTTCTCCTTACTCATTTTTCTGGTATCATTTAGTTATATATGTATAGAAACCCCCGTTGTATCGAGTGACCCGTTGAACATACCAGCAGAAAGGTATGACTATACAGAATGGGGATTTAAGTAATGGAAAACTAAAGATGTTCTATGAGTCTACCTGTTTAGTTTCTAGTTTCAAAATAATCTGGAAAACTGCTGGTTTAAATCCCGCCTAAAGCGTGTGTTTGCGTGCATGAGTTTATGTGTGTATGTGGATAGTAACCCAGAAACAAAGTTTGAGATGAACATCCAAGTTGGTACATTTAAGTTTACCTTCTTTCAATCGAAATTTCGCTCTCCTAGCTAAATTCCTCAGGAAACATGAATGCTTTTTTATGTTTATTAGGTGCTCGACTATATTTGTAAAATTATTGGATTACAGTTCCTGCATTG
This sequence comes from Hymenopus coronatus, assembly GCA_030762935.1. NCBI lineage: Eukaryota > Metazoa > Arthropoda > Insecta > Mantodea > Hymenopodidae > Hymenopus > Hymenopus coronatus. The sequence goes on from CM060881.1 coordinate 61,075,503, forward strand.
AATATGCCATAAATAGCCTATAAAATTCTACTCATAATGATTGAATTCTGTATGTTTTTGTATAGCTCATCAATGCCAAAGATGCTCAGAAATACTGCAGTTCTCATTAAATTATGCAGTTTTCATTCAAATACAGAGTTTTTGTCAAATAAGCTTTCGTGAATAAGCAAGTGTCAAGTTAATCACTATTATTTTTTTAGAATTTTACACGTGGAAGGCATATCTAGCAAATATATGGCGAACTGCTTTTTAACCATTTCACTTTCGCATCGGCCATCGTTAATCCAAGTAGAAGAAAACCTCTGTATACTCACAATTTAAACCCGAATCTAACACATATGAACACAATAACCTACATTATATGCGTACAGAAATTAGCAGAATTTCTAGTACATTTTAATGGCGTTTGGTTTGGTGTATAGTAGCAATAAAATTAGATGATGCTGTTTGTTGATTGTATATATTGCGTGTACTTACAATGGTTATTCTACAGCAAATTGTGTTTAATGTGTTAAGTTTTGCTCTAACGAGGTCACAAATAAATATAGAGAAACGCCCTGGTACCACTATTACTAACAAATAGACAGTTTAACTGCTGTTTAAAAACATTAAACAAACAATATATCGTATAATATAGATACAGTTTAGTTGAGGGTTATCGTGAAAAGAAAGTCAAGAAAATTACTTCGCATTAAAACATGTTTGTGATGGCAGGATAATTGACTTGCTCTCTATATATAAAATCCTGTTATTATTTATCGGAAATGTTTGTTTATAAAGTTTATAAAAGAATTATCTCGCCGATTATAAGGTTTCTTTGACCTACGTTTTCATTATTTCGAAGTTAACCTTATTTACTACATGTTCCATTACAAACGGTGTAATAGAGCTTGTGATTGCAAATTAATTATTTGTGATATTTCGTTGTTCTTATTAGGCGGTTTTCTTTATTAGTTGCCTTAAGGATCTGAGGTCTAAGTAAGTGTTTCAATTTATATTTATCTACACATCTTAACTTATATACTCCATTAAATATTTCCAAGTTTGTAAAGATGAAGCAGAATGTAATTTCGAACATTTTTATATCAACTCCTAACAGATGCAACTGTAGGCTCTCTGACTAGCGTCTCAGACGCCGCTCTTATCAAAAGACCACAACGCTACGACCACCCTTGAGGTTGCCAAAACTAGCACCACCACCACCATCACCCCCATCCCATTACCACCACCATCACCACCACCATCACCAACACCACCACCATCACCATCATCCCCACCACCACCACCATCACCATCACCATCACCACCATCACCATCACCATCATCACCATCACCACCACCATCACCAACACCACCACCATCACCACCACCACCATCACCACCACCATCATCACCATCACCACCACCACCACCTTCACCACCACCACCACCATCACCATCATCACCACTACCATCAGCACCACCTCCACCATCACCACCATCACCATCACCCCCATCCCATCACCACCACCATCACCATCACTATCACCGCCACCACCACCATCACCATCACCCCCATCACCACCATCACCACCATCACCACCACCATCACCTCCACCATCACCACCACTATCACCAACACTATCACCAACACCACCACCACCACCATTACCACCATCACCATCACCACCACCACCATCACCCGCACCATCACCATCACCCCAACCACCACCATCACCACCATCATCTCCACCATCACCACTACCACCATCACCACCATCACCACCACCATCACCACCACCACCATTACCAACACCACCATCACCATCACCACCACCATCACTATCACCGCCACCACCACCAACACCACCACTACCATCACCATCATCACCACCACCACCATCACCACCACAACCACCACCATCACCACCACCATCACTATCATCACCACCACCAACATCACCATCACAACCACCACCAACATCACCATCACCGCCACCATCACCACCACCACCATAACCAACATCACCACCAACATCACCACCACAACCACCAACATCACCACCACCATTACCAACACCACCATCACCATCACCACCACCATCACTATCACCGCCACCACCACCATCACCACCACTACCATCACCATCATCACCACCACCACCACCAACATCACCACCACAACCACCACCATCACCATCATCACCACCACCAACATCACCATCACAACCACCACCACCATCACTATCACCGCCACCATCACCACCACCACCATAACCATCATCACCACCACAACCACCACCACCACCACCAGCAGCAAAGTCACAGTCTGTGACGAGCTGGGATTCGAAAGGAGATGTAACTCAGAGGTAAGTATTCACAATTAATAGTACTCACTGACTTACAAATGGGAAAGGGAACGATGAAAGGTAACCCCTGCATGTAACGGCACACTACGAGTGATATAATTCTAGTTAATAAATGATTTGTATTTATATTATAGATAAAAAGGTTAGCTATTTAGACTCGAGGGTTGTGAATTCCAAGGCCCATCTTAAACGACTTGAAATGTAAATGAAATTTAAAATGTTATCGAAACGTCGGGTGACGTGTGACGTAGAAATCTTCGGTAACAGGACCCAAAAGATATATTTACAAAACTAGAGGTTTAAATATAATTTCCCCAGGGGTGCTACGTGCTGACCCGGCAGTGTCACTTGTCTCTTTGGTGGTTACTGCAAAATTTTAACAAAATCGTCTCACACTTCAAGCATAAGTTCGTATTGTCATCAAACAGTCAAATGAACTGACTTCTGACCTCAGTTTTTCAATTTTCGTAACTTTTTGTTATAGGCAAATTACAGATACTCCTTTATTTTTGTTTTGGCCAAACCTAAATTTTTGTTGTTTTTTGAGTCATGAAAACACTGATACATACAAAAAGTCGTTTCCTAAGACGTATTTTTCCTATGACGTTGAGACAAATTATGTTTTAAAACTTAAAAATCTACTTTCAGCCTATATATTCACGTTTTGGTAAAACATGTATTCACTTCCCATTACATTGCAAATTAAATTTATTAAATAAAATAATTTCGTATGGTGCGTAATAATTTAGTTATAATCAAAAATAATAACATGATCTCAAATTAATCGTCTTTGCGGGTAAAAAATTATAGATTGGGACAGTAATAATGACGATGCCAAAATATTGTAAATAAATCGGCATAGCTACTAGGTGTCCTCAGCGTTACTTAGCACTGGAAGGTGTGCGTCACTTACAGGTATTACTCAATGCCTGCTGACACATACTACTTGACACTCATAATCTTCTTGGAAAAGCATACCATGATGTCCGTCTCATTGTATTACTTCTAAAAATGTGTATCATGCACCTTTGTTTACACAGTCCCGAGGGAGGAAGTATCACAATAGTTCTCAGATTGCTACCATTTATTCAGAAGTTCGTAAAATAGCAATAGGCCATACGAATGACAGAACTACAGAATGGGTAAGAAAGAATATCAGTGCAATTACATTTTTCTTTATGAAAAATGGGGATTATAAAAGTGATCGTGAGCTCTACAGTCTCGACATAAAAAAATAATACAGATAAATGGCACGAGGACATTATATGCTTTCGTAACAGTAAAAAGTCGGAAACACAGTTAAGGACGAAAGTAAGCGTATCACTTTTGGCATTCCTTTATTAGTTGGCAAACTTTAGCTGCTCTGTGTTTCAAGCTATATTTAACTTATCTTAAAATAAGTGCGTTTTTAGTCATTATAAAGGACGTGTACCTAATACAAAAACTAAACCCGCGCATCCACACAGCATAGGAAGCCTCTACTGTGACGCTCCAAGGTCCAGCCGCCAGCGTAATATCTCACTCAAAATCTATATCCAGCTAGGTAAGTTATTTCTTTAATTACCTATTTATGTGTGTATTATCCTGAAATTTGGTGAACCCGTATTTCCTAAAACAAAAAATGTTTTTATAAGTTTAAATGTCTAAAAATTAATATGGAGTATATAACTATGACAATTTTAAAAAATGTATCGAAAAAAAGTCTACATTTAATGTTTGCGTATTATAAGAAAGAACATTATATAAACGCATGAATTATTATCTTGTAAATAAGCTGAAGTATAAGCACGTCCATTAATTAGAGCTGAGAAACATACATTTGTACATAAAGATGAGTGCGCAAATACGTAAATTTTATTACTGAATATCAGCGAAAGTAATACTATTTTTAAAACATAAAATATGTAGGTAGTATTTTATACCATTCTGTGGAATCAAAAAGTTTAATAAACAAATATTGACAGATCTGTCTTTGTTCTATCTTCATATTCCTATATTTTGAGAAATCCAAGTCTTTAAGCTATTCGATGATGATCTAATTTCCTTACTTAAGGTATTTCATTTTATAATACGTTTCTTCATATTGTTGGCAAAGTAGTAGATGTATTATTTATATTCCATTGACTGGGTGTTCCTTATTGTACCTATTGCACTTGGTTTATCTGTTTCAGAAATAGGGGAAATGTTTAAGCAGACGATTTCCTCGTGACAGTTGAGAGAGGATACAGGATGGTGAAATTGTTGAATAAGTAGTGCGTCACTTTTAGTTTTATGGAATAAAGAACCTTCTTGTATGTAGTAATATAGGTAAATACAAAGGAATGATGCAGCAATAAAAGCTGTAAAGCCTGTTCGTCTGTAACATGTCGGATGCTTACTTTCTGACTTACCTCGTAGTTAAAATAGTGTCGGACAGAATATCAGGCTACAGAAATGGGAAGAAAATAAAATACATGAAATAAAGAGGACGAAAAAGGAGAAGGAAATGAAAAAGTGCGCAGCAACAAAATAGTGAGGAAATAGCACAATTAAGAGAAACACGAGACGGAAGGATAAGAAGAGAAAAATGACAAGACCTAGGGGAAAAAGTACAAGAACTTGAAGGTAACAGTAGAGGGAGCAACACTGGCCTCACTTAGCTTAAAACGTTCCAGCTTTATTACTTTAATCCGCCACTGGTGTTCTACTCACATTTCCCAAGTTCTCTTGCCGTGAAAATATACGACTTGCGGAAAGGGGCTCGTAATTCGCCACCCCTTCCCTGTTTTAATCTGCGTCACACGAAGGGAGTTATTCGTTGCGCCGCTCCATAATTTCGCTTCACTACCAGCGCCTCGCACTGTAACAATTCACCAGATGGAGGGGAGGGAAGGAAGGAATTCATAATTTGATCTCTCCTCCTACTTCTACTAGCGATTCGGACGCCCGCCACCGCCCGGCAGTGGAACAGGTGGCCGAAATGACGTCATACCGTCCCTGCTTCCCATATGGCTAGTCCTCCCCTCCATAACTAGGTCAAATTGGTATTACGGGGAGGGGGAAATCACTGGCTGAACACTGCAATTGCCTCACTGAAGTATGTCATAAGTCTGTGAGAAGTTTTTTCTGCAGAAACACTTTCCCATCGTTTTCAGACTCTCCCATTTGTCGAAAATGCACAGCTTACCTTCCATTTTCGACTAGTGGAGCGACTGTCTTCGATTTAAATCTTCACCTACAGGTACTATCAAAAGTGTACATTTGTAACGGTATCTACTTAGTCTAGCGAAGCAAACTTCTGAACCCAATCGAGGGACATGACGTCACTTAAGCTTTGACTTAGGACATAACCTATGTAGAGAACTTGGACGCGTGTGAAAACTGCCTTATGTTTTAATGGCTGTGAAAATTAGATCAACCAGTTCATTTTGAAATAGCACCATTAGACCTGTTATGGTTTTCTTGCAGACATAAATATAACTATCACAGGCATTATACGTATTATACCGGGTCTTCAGATTTATTCGGCCTTTAGCTCATAACGTCATTATTACCTTCCCTCAAATGGCGGAGTAGGATCGAGTCCCCCTTGGGTGTGGGTTTGGGTTTGTAGGAAAACAAGTAAATGTTGGGAAAATATAAAAAAACAGGAAAAAGAAAAAAAGACTACAGCACCGGAGTCCCTAAAAGACTACGGATCTGTATTAAAAAGGGGGGGAGTGGACTGCATGCATAGCTGATCTTTATTGTATTCATTAAAAATACAGTCCGGAAGTTTGTCGGGACTCCGACGCTGTATTCTTTTCTACCCTTTTTTCTAGTTTCCCTACATTTCCTTTGTTGCTCTATTTGATTTTTACTTCCAAATACACATACACACATTAACAAACACACAAACACCCATGCCGAAGGCCGGACTCGAACCCACAATCCCGTGCGCCATATGCAACAAAGGGAGGCACTTAACTTCGTAAACAGGTTGATGTACTGGGCGGTGCAGAACTGTTTTTTACCAGGGCATTTTGTCTGTTCTGTTCACGCGAGCTGAAAATGATCACAGATCACAGATTTTGTGCGTTTTGTCAATTTATTCTGTGTAGATCGGCTTTCATTTACTGTTGTAAAGAGTATGAACAAACTTTTATGTAACGGGAAAGTTATGTCATTAATGCGCTCACCATAACTGTCCAATTATTTGAGTGCAATTGCAAGTTTACGACACACAAGTGAATGCTCAAATGTAAATATTGGAAACGTACAATACAACTTCCATTTCACTAAAGTGACCTCGAAACTGTTGACATATACCCCTTCTACTCATCATTCAATAGTTCTGTGCCAGAGGCAATGCTCCCCTTAAAGGATAGACTTTGGAGGAGGATATTTCGCTTATGCAAATCAGTTGTGGCTAACACCCCCAGGTGAATGGGCTGAGATGAAGTGGCCTTAAGCAGGTATACAGGCACCAGAGACGTGAGGGAGTTCCTAAGACTTCCAAATCTGAATGGTCCGTCCTACTGCAGGGTCGCCAGAGAAGGAGTTGCAGCCACTTAGTGTGCACGGGGCGTGATCTTCCAGTGAGCATGCTTTCACGCCAGCTGTCTGCTTCTGCCATACACTACGAAATATATAACACCACAACTATATAGATTGTTTTTTGAAAATTATTTGGCCCCCATCGATCATGTTTTGTTTTACTTCCATTTTAAATCAGGCATTATACTATTTTTTTTTCTTCTTTTTAAGAACATTTTTATTCATTGAAACAAAATATTTAGTTTTGTTTATTTATTATTAAATTAAGTAGACTTATGTAAAAAGGTATAATATATATATATATTAGTATGTAAAAAGGTATAATATATATATATATATTAGTTTTTAAAAATTATTTATTTGTTCCTCATCGATCATGTTTTACTTTATCTGCTAATATAACTGTCTACATTGGTTATGAAAAGAATTTATTTCCCATCATTTATTCCTTGTTTTCTTTTACCTATATTTTAAATCAAATTTATCTTGAATTAAAGATGTCTGGTTATCTACAAAGTAGATGAGTCAATAAGAGTTATACAAACGTGCTGAGGTGTAAATAGTTGATTTCGTTTCATATTTGCATTCGGAAGAGATGCACTTACTGAGTTGTATCGCAATATATCGTTCTTCGGGTTGACGTATATACGAAAGGATATTGTTATTGGGATATTTCCGTGTAAAATGTATTTTATTATCTTTATTCAGTCAGTTTTATAATTTAAATTTTCTCATAGTCAAATTATAAGTACATACAGATGCATACATATATAATGTGGACATAAAATGTCAACACAGAATTAATGTGTTCCAAATACTGAATAACATTCTGTTTTATAGACCAGTTCTCTTGAACTCATAGTTTTTTATAAATTTCATATGTTATATTGTTGTTGTGGTCCTTTTTTATTTTGTTGCTGTAACGATTTGAATGCAACGTTTGGTAATCTTTCTTCATGCTTTGCCATCAAATTCCGTACATTAACTGTCTTGTGTAAACCTCATACATATTGTGCTACGTCCATTTTTTCAATTTATTCAGAAATTGTAACAGCAGTTTGTAGACAATTGCACCAAAATCGTGCTTTTTATCCACTATTATCATGTGTCAGAAGGTGAAAGTCCTTCAGCTCTACGGTTTGTATTTTTATCACAGATGTTAATCAAATATACTTATTTCTGCAACTATGTATGTGCATATTTATTTTTTCATATATGCAATATGACCAATTTCATATTCGAGTTTTACCAGTTCAATCTTACCATCTTTATTTACTTCTATAAACTTACAATTCAATTAATAGATCAATTAGATACAACTCCAGTGGTGCAAGCAGCCATTAAATTAATTTCAGATTTTTTTGTGTGGATTAGTTTACTCTGTAAATTTGGAGAAATATAGAGTTGTGGTTTTAAGAATAAAATTAATAATACTTTTAGTTTCTTGTTTATTTATTTACTTTAAGTACAAGCAAGTTTTCCCTTCGCAACTGGTTTTCTTATATCTGAATAGTGTATTATAGAATTATAGATAATATCCACATTTCATGTTTATCATAACGTTCAATTTAGCCAATCCTGTTTCTTCTCTCCTAATTATAGCCATATAGATTGTTTTTGAAAAAAAAAATAGTCGTCATTGATCATGTTTTAAATCATTACAATATTGAGTTTAAAACTATCTGGTGGTCTACAAAGTCTACTATGTGGGCTAATTCTGGTGCATTACTATAATAAAATTACCCTTAGTCACAGATCTCTCCTGGAGCTGAGAAATAGTACAGTCAAAGACATGTATTTTATTCCTTCGCTTCATATGGTACATAATGAGACTCGCTCCTTTCTTCTCGTTCAATGTGCAGAAACGAATATACCGAACTGTGGTCGAGCTTTTGGTTCATATGCCTACTCGTGAAAAATGGGAAAGTTCACGTTATAGCGTTGTCAAGTGTACTGTTTAGGCCAAATGAATGGCGAATGCTGTGCTACTGTTTTTTACTTTCTCTAGTACGTATATACAGTGTACATAGTGGATAGAGAAGATATTGTATTCCACCCAAAATTAGATGGCAGATTTTACTGAAAATATATTTTTTGTGACCCACTGAATGCAACAAAATATAAATTTTTAGAAACATATCCGTGTCACACATATGTTTATGTGTGAGTGTGTGTCTGCAGGCAGCATAGCTTAAGCACCAAAAGTCGGCGAAACACGAAACTTGATGTTAAAATTCAGTAACTTCCAAGAATGTGAAACGAAGATTTCCAAGAAAATCCCCCACCCCAACTACCCTTTACATGGAACATTTTTCGAAATTTTTGATTATCTCAAAAATGGTTCTGTTGATGTTTGTTCAAATGCCTTAGGTTTAAGATATTTTCATGATAAATTAAATGTATTTTTTGAATTTTCTGGGAACAGCCTCTGAAGGCCTCTTCACCCAGGATTACTTTTGTACAATATTTATACAACTGTTAAACGTAAGGGATAGATAAAAAATCTGATGTGTACCATTCACATGACTTTCTCCATATCCCTGCAACAAATAATTCTTAAAAAGGTTATACTTCTATTTACTTTATGCCAATCAGAAAACATTAGCAGAAATAGTCTTATTACTCGCTTCCTTGTAAGTAGAAGCGAAATAAGGGACAACCGTAGGTTAAAGTGAGAGTCAAAAGCTGGTTGCTATGTCAATGAAGTTCCTTTGTTTATATGGATAGGAGTTGAAAGTTCCCGTATGAGAAAAGTATACGTTTTTCATAGCAGAAACCAAAAATAAGGAATGTCACAAAAACGACGAACTCCAGGAAAAAAATGTATAAAACATAAATTGTGTGTTTTAAAGTGCTCTACATTTTTTGTTTTACGGTTTAGCAGTCATTCAAAATTTAGTAAAATTCATCCAGAATAAACTACTTTTCAGAGGCTATTCCCAGAAAATTCAAGATAAACATTTCATTTGTCAGGTAAATGTGTTTGATATCCGAAATTTTAATCAAAATCGTTAGAGCCATTTTTGAGAAAATCAAAATTTTCGAAAAAAGTTCCATGTAAAGGGTAGTTGGGGGTGGGGGATTTTTCTCAAAATCTTCGTGTCGCATCCCTGGAAGATACTAATCTTAAATACAAAGTTTGGTATTTTACCTACTTTTCGTTTTTGAGTTATCGTGTTCACACACAAACGGACACACGGACACACACACACACACACACACACACACACACACGGACCTTTTTGTGAAAATGCTTTTTTTGGATATTGGGGGCCCTAAAACATATATTTCCGGTGAAATCTCGGTATCGAATTTTTGGTGGAGTGCAATACTTTTTCTATACACTATGTACATAGTGCGTATGGAGAAAGTAAAAATTATCAACAAAATACACAATTTTATTCCTATAGCTTTTTTGCAGAGTTAGCTTTTCTCTAGATATTCTGAGTTATTGGTTACAGTTTTAAACCAATTTTCTCAAACGTCTTTTCGTCTCTCTTTTGTTTACTTCTAGCAAGCTAAGCATTGTCATGTTGTATTATATCATTACACCTATGTAGAACATGCGTATATTAAAATATGTTCAAAAATAATTTTCTTATACGGTTTGTTTACTATTGCATTTAGAATTTATGTTACAAGAAAAAAAACTCTGTTATATATATAAACATTTAGTTAAATACAGATTACAAATTTTTTAAAACAATACCTATATTAAAAATAGATATTCTTTGAGCTTCAAAAATTGCATAGTGTCTTTATAGTAAATTACGTCTCCACCAACCTTTAACACAGATTAAATTGCATTTACTTAAAGGTTAGTACTTGTATGGATTTTCATAGTGAAATGCCATTATAATTTTCTTATGTATATTGTCACATGCAGAATGTGGTACTACTGCGTTAGGATCCACATTCTAAGTGTGGCATGATTGACTAATTAATTTTTATTGTTTTGGCTGTACTGTAGAAAAGGTTAGTTTAATATAACCACGGGAGCGTGGCTTTTCGGCCTCTTTGCCAGTGGGACGCCGTGGGGTGCGCATCGCACGTTTTTTTAGTAATCATGTAATTAATAATGGAGCTATAGTATTCACCCAGATTTTGGCTACGCATCATCCAGCGTCAACATAACAGGTAAAAGTTTAATAAATCAATTAGCTGGAATTACTCTTGAATTAACATGTTTTAATTTAGTAGTTTGATTTTGTTCCCACATTTCCTTGTTTTACTCCTGAGTTTGCTAATTTCCCATAAGTTAGCATGGGGGATACGTCCCTCATGTCGCACCCAGTTAGAATAGTTTTGTATTTGCCTCTCGCAGCCACAGCGAGTTCCCCGAGTTATTAGTAGAAAAGGCGGTTGCGACATATTGGTGGAAGTGCCGGGGTAATAAAATGCTTTTTTAAGTACAGCATATTTGTTTTATGCGCTAGGAATTTTTTTTAAAGTACAGGATAGTGATGGAGTCGCTAGGTTTGGTGTTTAGACATAAGAAATGGGTTTAAGTACAGAAAATTTGGTGTGGAGCAACAGGTTATTAGTAGAATCGCTAGTTTCTCTTAGTTTGTTTTTTTGTTAAATTTGTCACCACGTGCTCTAATAGTTGTAGTCCCAGGATTGGAAATTCTTCATTTCTCCATTCCCTTGTAAATAATTTATATAGGTGAGCTAGGTTGCTATGTTATTCTAAAAAGTCCCAGTTTTGTATTCCAATTTCGTGTAAAATTTAACACGTGGTGAATTGGTTCTTTGTGGCGTCCTTTGCTCTCCATTACTCATGTGACAATATAAATAAATAACTAATAGATTATCTTGTTATTCTATGCTTATTCGATCCCTTTAGATGAAAACTATGAGATAGAAAGGCTCAAATAATTGTATGTTCCGTACAAGAACAAAACATTTCTAACCCTGAGATGCGGTTGTAACCGTATGCTTGTAAAACTCATATTTTCGGCTCGGGGCTTAATAAAAACGTAATCCTTGGATAAATGCTTCTGCTATCGGCCGCTCTCTTGGTGCCTTGACGTTTCCAATGTGGACATTGACCATTACTGCTTCTGCTTCGTTTTCCCGGCACATTCTGTCCCTTTAAAATGTGTAGGTTTACAATAGAGAAGGAAACCAATTATGTAAATGTTGATATCGTTTTCGCTGTGGCATGGGTTGTTTCTCGATACACATCCTTACCTTAGAGCCATTACATACGTCATGCAATATTAATGTTACATACATCAAACTATATTTCCAGAAAATCGATGCACCAAGACACAAGAATCTCTTATGTGATGCTGAGGAATAGCGCGAGAGAAACTATTAGCACTAAAATGATAAAGGTGACGAAAGATACCTGATTCTTTGCGGTTGCTTCAGCAACTTCTAGTCCTCAACTATCAGAAATATAGAACCTAACATGTGTGTATTTTATATGCGAGTGGGCAGGAGTCCTCGAAAACTATAGACCCTTTGAAATGAACTTTGCAAAATAATTTTGCAGGTAAGAGAAGCTACTGAAGACGAAAATAATGTTGGTAACTAAGGAGGAGCAGCCTCGAGAAGTACATAAGGACCATTCATATTTTTATTGAAAGTTTATATCTCTTCGTTTCTTAAGTATATTTGCCTTTCATGCTGCCCACGTTTCCGCGTCTTATTCCTCTTCTTCCATTGCATTAATGTAATTAACAGTTTACACAGGCTATTTACTTCATGTGTCAAGCATTCATGACTGACCACTAAATTCAAACTCGTAATTTGTTTCGGCGACAATCTTTCTGATAGTTTTTCGAAAATTTAATTCAGATTAAGAAAGGATTCTTGTTCCAAGAATAATTATCTAAAGATAACACGCACAAATTTTCAATATCAATTAAATAAACTACAAACAATATTATAAGCAAGCTATAACATAATTAGAAGCCGAATTGATGTCTAATCACTGGAAAGTAATTACGTTCGGCTCAAAACACTGAAAATTATTCCATACCACCTATGTGTTTGTTGGTATACTATGCGGCATTAGATCTTGTACAGCTTCTTTGGTTTTTTGAATTCGAAGATCACAAAATCTAGCCACTCTTAGTAACAGCTTGGACGAGCTGTCATTAGTGAACCGAAATATGCATCCTACATTTCTATTCGAATCGAAATAGACCTTGTAAAACAAAATAAAAAAATATTATATGAGAAAAAATCAGTTATTTTTGTGTTATAAAGCTATGGATTAAGTTCCATTTTAATTGGCGAATAAGGTTATAGTTGTATATTGACTGAAAGGTGTTCACATGTAATTATCATAGTTAATATAACGAGAGCTCCAACTTTTATCGATGAATTTATCCAGAGAAAAGTTGTAGCTCGAATTGTATTTAATAAGACTATTTCGTGAATAAAATAACAAGGATTAGCCTATATGGACACGAAGAATAATATTCCTTGAACTCGTTTCCATTGCACTTCCTCATATTCATTGCCCAGCCTTTCAAACATGTAACAATCTCCTGAGTTGAAGTGTCAGCAAAAGGTCATGGCCTCGTTGCTTACAGAATTCGTTGAACTCTCTCTCTATTGGTTTTAGTATTCTGCAGCTTTGAGTTTTCTATTAATATGTCTATTTCAGCGATAGACCTTTCCCCAAACGTTTTGGAACTTCCGCCATTATGTACGGAACATCATTGTACACTGATACTATTATTATGAGACGAACATAGTTCAGACAGAAAACAAATGCACATGGGTGCGATAAATTCGCAGTTGTGTGATAAAAAAGCGATTAAATAATGAGTTCCGATTGGTTGGAACTTTACGCACCAATGAACTGGATTGGCCACTCCCTACGAAACAGTCACTGAAATCTTGTCGAGGTATAACATTTTATTTATTTATTTTAGGTAATGCGCTGACTCTCATCTTTTGATAGTGTTTAACGCCCGCTTTTATTACTGATGGCACTGCAGGCGATGCTATTGGTGACACATGGAATGAAGATGGAGCACGGTGGAATGCGATTGCGGGGGATACAGGAGAACCCGGAGAAAACCCGCCCCTGCGCCGCTTTGTCCACAACAAATCTCACATGTGGTAGCTTTTGATCGAACCCGGGCCGTATAGATGAGAGGTGAGTGATCTAACCACTCGGCCACGGTGCCAACTTTTTTTGTTTTTTAAGCTATGTTGTTCATACACATACACATTGACTTTTCTTTAAAATTACTTTTCTGGATCAGGGGATCTCAAAACATATTTACAGTGAAATCTTGACATGGAATTTTAGGATGCACTAGAATATCTTCTCTACTTCCTCTGTTCATTGTAGGCCACTACTATTTTAGTTTGTAATCTTTATTTTGGCATAAGTATTTATTATGCTGTTGCGTTATCATTCACTTGGATTAAAATGAGTGTTATCGAAATGTGTGAACTAACAGTAACAAAGTGCACATCTTTGAAACTATTTTCATTTCTTCCTAAAGCGTGTTGTTATCTCTGTCAGGGCTCTTATCTTCGGTATAAATAACCCCTGTAACGTTAACAAAATTCTCTAAATTTCAAAGTATTTTCTACAAACCTTTATAAAGAAGGAAAATCTGATGTTTTCCATTCACATGACTTTCTCCACATCTCTGTAACAAATTATTTTAATAAGCTTATTTTTATATCAATTATATGCTAAAACATTAGCAGAAACGATATTATTATTATTATTATTATTATTATTATTATTAAGTTCCTTTATAAGTAGAAGGGAACTATGGGAATACACTTGTCTAAACCGGCAATCAAATATTTTAAAATGTGGCTGCTATGGGAATGAAATCCGTTTCTTTGCGTGGGCAAGCGTTGACAAGTGCCCGTCTGAGAAAAGTGTAAGTTTTAAAACTGAAATCAATGACAAGGAATACCTCGAAAACGGCCAATTGACATAAATTATGTGTTTTATCGTGATCTACATGTTTTGTGTAGTAAGTTTTTGTCTATTACGGTTTACCAGCTATGTAAAATGCAATAAAAGTCATCCAGATTAAGGAGCCCTTTAGAGGCTATTCCCAGAAAATTCAAGATATATATTTTATTTTCATGTAAATATCTTAAATATAAGAGATTTTAATCAAAACTTTTAGAGCCACTTTTGAGAAAATCAAAATTTCCGAAAATTTTTCTATGTAAAGGGTAGTTTGTGGTGGGGGGATTTTCTTGAAAATCTTCGTGGTGCATCCTTGGAAGATACCAAACTTAAATACCAAGTTTTATATTTAACGGACTTTTCGTTTTTGAGCTATGCTGTTTACAGACACACACACGGACCTTTTTCCAAAAATACTTCTTTTTTTTTTTGGTTTCAGGAGTACCAAAAACATGTATTTCCGAGGAAATCTCGGTATGGAATTGTTGAGTGCTATACAATACCTGCTAAATACAGTATGTACATAGTACATGTAGAGAAAGTAAAGTGTTCATGACAGTTGTATTGCGTTTATCAATATATACTTTTCTAGCATTAATTCCTTCCACATTTCGATTTCTGCTCGACTCTTATCTCCTGATTTTTCCAATAAACCCTCTTTATGTATCCTTTCCTACTTTTTAGAAATCTAATTTCTTTAGTTTAAAAAGCTTCCTGTCTCTTTCTCTTTCTCTTTCTCTCTCTCTCTCTCTCTCTCCCTCCTCTGCCTCTCTCTCGTTTCTATTCAAATGAAACTTCAACCTGTTGCTTTTCTCGTTTTTTACTTTGTCTACACGAGCTATGAAATATCCAAAATCGTAATCGATATTTCACTGGAAATAAATGTTTTGAGGTTCCCTGAAACCAAAAACGTATTTTTAGAAAAATATCCATGTGTATATGTGTGTTGACAGTATAGCTCAATAACGAAAAGATCGTTAAATACCAAATTTGGTATTTAAGTTTAGTATCTTCCAAGGATGAAACTCGAAAGCTTTTATTTAAGTACCGTATATTAAGTACCGTATATAAAATGTATATTTTGAATTTACTGGGAATTATCTGCAAAAAAAAAAATAATCTTTACTCTGGATGAATTTTGCATAACTGGTAAACCATAAGAGAAAGACAAAAATTTACTACACAAAAATGTAGGCCTCGTTAAAACACAAAAAATGTATGTCATATCCTTTACTTTTAGAAGTAACCGTTTCCGAGATAGTACTGGTTATTGGTTTCAATTTAAGATCTAAATGTTTCCCAAATGGGAGAACATCATTCGTTTCATCTCTCTTGTTTTACTCCTGGCCGTGCAAGGGGTATGCATGTTCCCTACTTATTAAAATCGACATTTCACATCACTTTCGCATATTGCATTTACCTTACTTCCCTTCTGCTTAGAAAAAACTAATTCAACCATTTCTGCTATGTTTATCTCGACTACCATGATGTAGATAAAGGAACAATCTTTAGTAACAATAGTCTGTAGGAAAAGTCATGTGAAAGGAACCATTTTTTCCTTAACAGAGGCTTAAAACAACAAAAATACAGATGTGGTTTCAGTTTATTACAACTGATACATAATAAATCCTGTATATGTTTTCTGACTGCATTATTTTACTGTGAACATTTGCATAGAATGAATACTTAAGCTATGAATGTCGCTTATTATTACTTCTGATTTTCTTTAACACAAAAAATATATGGTCACAAGCATAAGGAAGGGATAGAAGCTTCTGTTAACTCTTATAAATGCATTTTGTTTTTTATTAAAACTCAAGAGAAGCTTTATTGCGTTTTTTCTAAACATCATGTGGCATACAAAATTGATTGATAAAAATGAGATACAGAGGGAAGTAGTGGAAGACAGTGAAACGAGGAAGCTGTAGTGAGGAAAAACAGTGTAAGTAGCTGAGAGGGAAATAAAGAGAAGGTGCTCATTAACTCAATAATGCAAGCTGAATTGCAAATATTGCCAATAGTTATATAATATAGGTTATATAATTGATCACTGCACATCAAATACAGCTCCCTCGTGATGTTCTAGTAGATGAGAGGTAGATCGTAAGGCTACCTTAGTGCAGACATCTCCACTGATAGAAAAGAACCCACATTAAGAATAAGCTACATACAGAAATACCTTGATACAGCAATAACCGGTAAGAAATTTCAAAATTACAAGAAGGGGCGTGTGCCTTCATCCGAACTTCACGAGGGAATATTAAATTCTGTCGTCTAATGCTAGCACCAAAATTCGAAGAGTAATATCGCTTCGCATGTCGCATATGTGTCGTCTGTATCAATGCCTTCTAACTTCTTATATGACAAATTGTTGTTTCCTTTTGTCATTTTTTGTAATGTTTTCTCTCTCTTCTGTTCCTGAGTTTTACCAGTGTAGCCAACTTAAAATACTCAATTCTGCACAAAGGGAGGTGCAATTTAGCTTATCTTTCACCGGTCCATGAATGTAATTTGCATTTTACAAACTTATATCACCTGCACTTAGAGGCGCTTATCTGCCGAAATAGAATAATTCTAATAAGAACTATTGACCATAGTGAACAACTGAGATTTGGCATGAACATTATAACCAGGAAATTGGTAATAATTAAAAATAGGCTATATTTGTATAACCGGTCAGGAAAATAGGATTGCGTAGAGGAAAAGTTAGCAATACCTGAAAGATATCTAAAGTCAACCAATAATGACGCCGTACGTGTAAAATGGTTCCTTGGAGCAAAATTAAATCAAATTGTCAGGGATTCATCGGCCTTCACTTGGTGGATTACAAGTTTTAGAGATTGGCCATGAAAATGAGTTGATATATTTATCCCGGATCTACCACAGACACTGAACACAGTTAAGTAAATCCTGCGCTATTCAAATATTTGTATTATTTCTTTGTTTTCAGTTCACATAGGTATGCAAGTAAAAAACCATCCGTTGGATAATACCTACTTCACATTGTTTGTAGTTTATGTTCTTATGTAATATATTATACTAAGTTATATATTTTATAAATGTTTGCTTCTATTACACTCATATTGTCTTTGTTAATTCTCATATATAATATAACGTGAGTAACTACACGTTTCTGTTTATGTGTATACGAAATTAATTAATTCAAATCTCTGTCGATTAATCAACAAAATAAAGAAAACGGTTGCATATTATTCCCTTATATCGTTACAGATATTCTAGCCTTGCTGAAGAGAACATAATTTTAGCATGGCTTTGTTACGAACATACCTAACTGTTAAACTCCTTAAGTTATTTCCTTCCCATTTATATGCCACAATTGACATCTACGATCATATTGGCATTTATTTTACTGAAATTTGTTCATCGACAATGATGCTCACTCGCTTATTAGTGGTGGTAATCTTTGGATCGCAACTTTTGGTTATTACTTTGAATTTACAGAGATACACATACACACACACTTTCAGACCATACGATAATAAGGAATAATCCTGCCTAAAGAAAAATTCCCACAATTCAGCCGGAGCTCAAATCCGGTACCTCTGGAAATCAGCATGCTTACCATCAGGCCAATGAGGCAATACTATGTTAAGTTCTTACTATCAATATTCCGTGCGAGAAAGAATTTTGTTTCTGCCTCGTACAAAAAGTAGGTGGTTTCTGTGGTAGTAACTGTATATTAGCGTTCTAATCGATAAATGCCCACAACAGCGGGTGTGGTGGATACAGAAACCAATTAGACACGGGAGGGTCGCTGTTCTTGGCGTTCCCACTAGATGACCTGCACTTTGAATTTATAGAGATGTAAATGAAAAAGAGACTATACACCCTAAAGAGAAAGAGAGAGAGAGAGAGAGAGAGGGAGAGAGAGAGAGCGGAATTAAAAGCCGAGTGAAAAAAATTAAATTATTCGGAAGAAAAAGGGGAAAAGCGCTTCTGAGGCTTAAATTAATTTGTGTAATATAAGTGGCGCGGTACACGTGATAGAAATACAAAACCTGTTTTTTTTTTCCATTGCTTGAAACTTCGAAAGGATTGGGAGCTAAGTGCTGTAATTATGTCAAGTTAAAACTCCTTTTCCAGTTTTCTCTGCAATTTTCCTTATTCAGATGTTAAAGAAGAAAGAAAGAATCTCACTTACTACCAGGATTTAACGCCTAAGTCTTTTTGAAATAGACAGAGGAAAAGTTTATAAATGTAGGGAATAATGCATTCGGAATATTAACAATATATGGGCTCTAATGACGGATTGTAGAACAAGCCTTTCCTGTAACTTTACATTGCTAGTCCAGCAGGAAATGCTGTTAAAATGATAAAGTCGGGAGCCAACAAAGGATTGATAACATTAATTGTATTGAACTAAACATCTACTGAAAAGTGGGTATTCCCACTTTAAAAGTGTGAAACGGAATTGCCTAATCTGGCAATACTATCCCACTCTCGCATTGTTTCCACTACCGAATCTGCAATCTTTTTACTTTCTCTAGACCGTATGTACAATGTACATGGTGAAGAGAAGGTATTGTATTCCACTCATAAATTCGATATCGAGATTTCACTGGAAATACATACTTTGGGGTCCCCTGGTTCGGAGAAAAGAATTTTTAGAAAAAGGTCGGTGTGTGCGTTTGCCTATCTGTGTGTATGAAGAAAATCCCCCCACCCCTAACTACTCTTTACATGGAAACATTTTCGAAACTTTTGAATTTCTAAAAAATGGCTCTAACGATTTTGATTAAAACCCGTATATTAAAGATATTCACATCCCAAATAAAATGTATAACTTGAATTTTCTGGGAATAGCCTCTGAAGACCTCTTTATTCTGGATGAACTACGTCGGTCCCCATGGCCGCGCTCGCCAAGGCGTCCCGCTTTGGTGCTTCGTAGCTTGGGGATCGTGGGTTCGAGCCCCGCCTTGGGCATGGGTGTTGTATGTTTGTGTATGTGTGTGTGTTGTAAAAAAAAAAGTAAGAAAGCAGTAATAATACGGCAAAACAAACTAAAAAGAAAAAAGGTAAATAAAAGTAGGGTATACAGTGCCGGAGTCCTGATCAGACTCCGGTACTGTATTTAAAAAAAAAAAACATAAAACAAAAAAAACTTCTAAGCCGTAAAGATAGAAAAAAATTTACTGCACAAAAAATGTAATCTTGTCAAAACACTCTCCTTTACGTTTTTGTTGTAGAGTAGCCGTTTCCGAGATATTCTTTGTTATTGGTTTCAATTGTAAAGTATCTTTTTTAAAATCATCTTGTTCAAATTTGGACAAAATGTAAAGTACCTACTAATACCTTTCTCAGATATTAAGTATTAAGTTTTCTTTTGTTCTGCTCCTGGCCAAGCACAGAAGTGATTTGCAATCACAATCGCATAACTACTGATTTTAAAACATTTGACTATCACTTTAGCATAGCGCATTCCTTTAGTTCCATTCTATTTATAAGAAACTAAGTAATACGAACATTCTGTTAATGTTTATCTTGGTTAGCATTGTGTAGAAAGAAGAATAATCTTTTATAAGAATATTTGTATGTAGAGGAACCAGAATAAGTCATGTATCACATCAGATTTTTTAAACAGGAGCGATGCCCAACCGATTCTCTTATGAGCTATTGAAGCCAATATTTTTTCTTGCAGAGTTAAACAGAGTGACATGTCTTACTCGTATTTGATACAGCACTTTTCCTGGGGTTCCCGATATAATATAAAACGGCATTTAGAAAAAATACATTTATATTGATTATGGCGAACACGTTTTCTCAGGTAAGTAATCAGTAACATCACTTGCGTTTTAGTTTGCATTTAAATACATCAACTAGCTTGGAAATTGACCGTAAGTATTATGTAACGATATTATGACCGCCAAAAAAATGTTCCTCCGGTGATTTCTATGGTTATATTCAGCCCAAAATCGTATCCAAAATGTACTTATTGGTTAACGTCAGTCATGTTTAAATATCACAACGCGTTATAGCAATTTTCCGCGAGCATTCTTGCTTTCCAGATCCTTCTAAATGGGAGGTTTCACTTCCTCTTGAACATTAGTGTTATGAATTAGTCTAGGTAACTCTACTACGAGGTTTTTTATAAATGAGCATCAATTATTGTAATTTACTTCAAGACAATTAACTACAGAGATAGCTACTGCGATCCGTTTCATTGCCTTTCTTTAACATGTTATGCCCGAAGAAAGTAAGAGGTTAATGATGATCATACCCGCTAGCATTTCTCTCCCTCTATATGCGTTTCGGCGTGCTGGTTTTTAGGTAAGTATGTGGGTTAATGTAGACTACGCACCAATATGTGAAATGACTATTTTTGAGGATTTCAGCTTGTTTATTTCACATTTTGAGCACACTGATTCCAAACACTTGTCAGGTTTTTCCAATATTATGAATTCTTTTTTAACTCTTTAAACAGTATATACATTTAAATTTTGCGTTTGTGCTTGCTGTCATTATGCAATCTACAAATTGTACATTTGACGTTTTGCACGTTCAAAATCATAAAATAAGTTGTAAATAAAAACAAAGCTGCGGCAATGAAATTGTGTTTGTTAAACTGCTTTATTATTGAAATTAAGAGATTATTCAGGAATGAGAGATTTAGTGTGTAATTGCAAATTCATTTAATATCACATATTACGAATTTCAACATGACTCATTATTTTCTCATAGCCAGTATATTTGATACTTATAAAAAATCCAATCCAGATTTTTTTTAATTTATGCTTATTACAGAACAAATTATTTATATCTTATTACCTTCTTACGCGTTTTACATATTTCTGTTCTATAATAATCAGCCAGTTTTACACTCAATATTCCAAAGCCTGGCCAGTCATGAATTCATGACTATTGCATATTCAGGGATTGAGAATTGCTCCCTCTTTTGTTTTCCTAGAGCCAATATCTGATCCTCTTAATTCGTAATATGGAAAGATAATGTAAACGTAAAAAATAAGAAAGGAAATGGCAAAACTATACTAGATGATATATATGCAAGCATGCAGAAATAATGATGAATTGACTGGTCCATTCACATACTCAACATTCGAAATACATTTTAGTTTTTAATTAATATTCTAATTTTAACATTAGAGTTAATTTAACTTTATTCCCCAAAGCTCTTATGATAATCAGTAATATCTTGACGATATTCAGATTATCAGAGGCATATACTTCGTGAAATATTGTATCAACAATAGCTGCAATAATTTATTTTATTGCACTAGTTTTAAACATATAGGTTTTGTTTTATTCTTTGACTGCTATAACATTTTAAACTATATTTTAATCAATTTACAGCTTTAATACGTGCTGTACAACGTATAATTGGAATTCCATTCACTATTTACTTCATAAAATCTAAAGCAGAACTATAAATTTGTTTTTACTATAGTTGGGATTATCGCTATTTTCTTCTTATGTAAAAATATAGTATTCATACAAAAATCTCTTAAAGTTGAAAACCTCTCGAGAAAATAATTGGACACTTTTTTTTAAAATAAGATGTTGCTATTATCGAAAAGAAATTATTTAGCTGAACGAAGCCCTCCAGGAATTTCCACTTGATGAGATATTGGAAAAGTCATTTCGGACAATGAATGTAATCCATAGAATAATGCTCAAATGATCTCTAGGTCCATGGAACTTAAAATTACTCGAAATTCCTCGCCTCAGAATAAGGAAAAAAAAAAAAAAACAACCAAAAACATATCCGGATAATTCACCATAAGGGAGATTAGAACTCGTGACCTCTTGAAAGTGAGACAGATACGCTACTCACACACTACCGAGGCGAGCTCTACTTCTTGTTAACAGAGATAAACTTTCGTTAAAGGCAGAGAAAAATATAGTTGACTCAAGAATCTTGAAGTTGCATGATCTTTGTAAATCACGAGAAAACACAATTAGCGGCTTCTTCTTCAAAAGATTCCAAACCAATAACAAAAAATATCTCGGAAAAGGTTAATGTCACATTATTTGAGATAGATTGCGGCATTAACTCTTTTAGCTCATCTTTAAGCTTATTGGAATTTAAAACGCGAATCATGAAAATAAAAATATGTTTTCAGCTATGTTTCAAGATTATAGTGTTGGCACAAGTCAAGTTCTCCTTACTATAAAGAAAGAAGGACAAAACCGGATCGATAAAAGACAGTTACAATTATAAAGGTTACTCCATGGAACAGATGGAGGTATCAACTTCGTCCTTGCATTTCTTGCGTTGGTGACATTTTGAAAACGGGACGATAATTGCTAGTGGTTGTCGCTTTTAAAGGTCAACAGAGATAGAGCTGAATTCACTCTTCTCGAAAGAAGAGCATTGTGCGATTTCTACATTCTTGTTGTATTTATCTATGTCTATTGAAGTTTGATGTTTTTAGAATAGTGATACATGTAACTTGAATTAAGTTTTCATATCAATAAAGCCTAGCAATTATTACATTCTTCATTATCATTAAATCAATTAATGCAGGTTTTCTTGCATATTTGTGCAAACGTTTAGAGTTTCTGTATATTTGAAGTTTAGTGTATATTTTGAAATTTATGCAAAAAATATTGTAGGATACCCTGAGTTCGAGGATTACTTATATTCCAATCCCATCAGGTAATCGTAAAGAGTTGGTAAGACAGATTTTGGCTTGCGAGAGGTGTGTACATTACACGCAAGTACATTACATTATACGCAGGCTTTTGATATAGACCCACTAACACCGTGATTCTCTGCGTTCTAGCAGTAATATGTTAGTCTCTGGTTCCCAAGGTCGCGGACTCAAATCCGGCTGAGGGCGATAGATTTTCTCGGGCGTAAAATTCCTAAGCATGGCTTCCTTCGGAATGAAATTTAGCCGCTGCTCTCGTAAAAGAACATCACACTTAATAAAGCGGTCTCTGGGTTTTTCACCCTCAATATAGAATGGGACGCGAAAACTACAACAGTAAAAGGGTGTCCATAAATAAAATTCAGTTTAATTTGATTTCAATTTTGCCCTCACCTGCAACAATGCATGAAGGTACAGAAAGCAAGCAGTCGTGCACATGCAAGGGGGAGATGTATAGGCTTGAGTCAACAAATATTTATTAACTTTTTTCAAAATTGGAAAATCATTTCCAAACAATATATCCTGAAGTACAAAACATGTACAAACAAATTAGTAAAAAATTGTATCTGTGTAGCATTTTCACTACGGGTATATTCCGAAAAAGTTTACGAAAATACAAGATTTAAATTTCGACTTCTTGTTAACGCGGGTGCGTCTGATCATGTATTTGTTTAGTTAACTGGTAGTCCACATGCGCCAAGAGAAAAGAAAACGACATAGTTTCTTAAGCTTTAAAATGTATGTCATTTTAATATGATTTTTTTTTTTTTTTTTTTAATTTTTCACATTTTTGTCACATTTCACATTCATTACTTTGAGGGTTAAAATCGGTGTGGTATGTAAAATGAAGTAGAGATACACATTTAAATATTTTACAGAAGGATCTGCTACAACTAATTGGAACTCAGAGATCTGTATGGGACGCCTGCTCGTGTGCTATACAGTTTTAGATAATACATAACAATTCGAGACCATAGGGATTCTTAAAAAGCACGACGATTATACGATAAAGGACTCGTAGTGTGTGCAAAAAATGATTTTAAACTAAAAGATATTTCAGATACATTATCATCATCATCATCATCATCATCATCATCATCACTATTATGATCATACACATGCTTGAGCCTCTGGGCCATTCCGTCCAGTTATTATTTTTGAGGATGGCCTGTAGTTCATTTTCTCGTGGAATATAATAGCTACATAAGGTTTTTTGGGTAATCTATTTTCACCAATTCAAACTAATTGTTGCTTCTAATTCTTACAGCAATTCTTTATGTGATCTAGTATAATTTTATTCAATGTTCTGTTCTTATTTGTTCGCTGATTTTATGTTCAATTACAGAAGACACATCATCTCATTAGAAACCTCATTTTGACTCCTCTACTTCCTATTATTTGTTTCTTAAATACAAAATACTGCTAATTTATAAGATTTTAAATGCATTTACTTTTTTTTATTTCCATATGATCTTTTCTTATATAATTTCAGAAATACATATATACTGGTATATGTGTATATACCGTTTCCATATTTTTCTGGTATGATATTTATAATTCTAGATGATTAAAACTGCCCATTTGTTCAATCTTTGCTCTATATTTTGTGATTAACTAAATGACCTTTTTCAGTAGCACAAAGTTAAAATATGAAAACATATTGAGAGACTAGAAGAGTTTTAGCTAAAGGTAGAATATTTGCAGTCCACGGAGTATGTCGATCCATTTTATATTACAATATAATTAATTGCTGCATCGAGGTTTATGCCTTGAAAATGAAGAAACATGAATACTACTATATAAAACTATGTTAAACATCAAGAAAAGGGGATAAAAGATAATTAATAAAATGTATAAGAACAAAGTTTGGAGTCAGAACAAAGGAGTGTAGAGAGAAAGGTACGAGTACAATAGTAACGTAAGAACGAAGGTATTAGATTTCATCCAAACTGCAACTGTGTGTGTGTTGGAGTGTGGCTTTCCTCCCTGGAAGGTCTTAATAGCGGGCCGCTGAATTTGACTCCCTTCATCAACAACATATCTGCTAAAACTGTCATAAATACAGGGCTCTCTCTTGGTACTAGGATTTCAACTACCTCTCCCTATTATTTCCTTGCTCAGCATTCATTCTGCAACTGTCTGTAACTTGAAGACCTTCAGAACACTTCAGTTGAAATGAAATTCCTAACCGGGTACTTTAATGCTACTGAACATCGATCCTGTTCTTCAGAGCTTCCTTCTCTTCTTCATGTAACAAAGTTTGAGACTGAAACAGTATTGAAAGTTTGAACATCAGCAAATTTTGCAGCATTAAGAAGATTCAAACTCAATTTAAGCGTGTTTCACTTACAGAATATTTATAATGCTTTGATGTAGCTTTGCGAATAAGTGATATTGCACGAGTAAAATCCTTATCAGTCACTTTGCAGACGAGCAAGTTTCTAATTGGGAGCTATTGAGCTGAAAAATATATTTTATAGTCAAGGTTAGGTCTGATAAGAACTATTTTAAACTGTTCATCACTGAGTTTGACTTGGTATACTAACTTACTTGTGAAAAATAGCTTACAGAATTATATAGAACCAAACAGCGAACATTTTAACTGCAATGAATTTAAACTTTATTGTGTGCGCTTTGCAACTAATAATTGTTTAAATATATCAGCAACATATTTACCATGACTCAACATTTCAAAAACGTATTCTTTCCAGAAGATTAATAATAGCTGCAAATTCTGCCTTACATTTGCCAGGTTTTTCTACCTTACCTTTGTCGGGTTTGACCTACATAGCACAGTATACAAAAAGGTCAAAATCATATCCCCACAAATCGCTTACATAATAGATTTTCTAATTGAGGGAGCATACTTTATTAAACCCCTTGCTATTATTTGTATATTTTAGGTATTGCAAAGGGGGACTGTAATGTACGTTCCACAGTTCCAAATTCAGGACAAAAGTTTTTATTGAACTGTACATGTTAACTATATTGTGATTTCTTCCTTTAATGGTTAAGCTAATTTAAATGCTTATTTGTGTACTCCCTTTCAACAGGATATAAGTTCCAATTGCAGAAAGTAGCTGCCAACAAGGAAGGCCAAAACGTTACATACAGACTTAAAATCTGTTATGACACCAGACATTGTCATTTTCTTGATAGACTATGTGATACATGGACATTATACCGTCATGTACACCGAACTTCCGAAACATCTGTCGTATGCAGGAAGGACAAGAATCACAACTGGTTTGTGAACCAGTAAATCCATGCCTGATATATAGGATCAACATCATTTCCAGTGTCTTGCTAGCAAATAAAGTGATCAAAAGCACATTTCTATTCCAGAGTTTTTGTTTATTGCACCGAAAGAAATCAGGAACTTCACGACCATCATCTGGAATATGGGTGTGACGTGAATTCATTTTGTCTTAAAGTGGATGTAAGCGGAAAACCTGAACATCTAAGAAAATACAATTTATCTTAGTGTTTGAAAACGTGCTGAATACAAGTCTACTAAAAA
The DNA here is from genome assembly GCA_030762935.1 of Hymenopus coronatus. Lineage (NCBI taxonomy): Eukaryota > Metazoa > Arthropoda > Insecta > Mantodea > Hymenopodidae > Hymenopus > Hymenopus coronatus. The sequence continues at coordinate 61,102,422 of CM060881.1, forward strand.
CTTTCAAGAACAACTGCTTATGATTTGGTGATACATGGTGAGATGACTATTAGCCGTAATTTAATGTCGTTTCTTTTAGATTGTTTTTTCGTACTAACTGATGCGTTTTTCTTAAGTAAGTATTTATCCAGGAAATATTGCGCTAAGCACCTTGACTAGCCTGAGAACATGATTTTAAATGTCATTTTATATGAAGATGCTATTTCAACAAACCTGTTAAGTTCTATTGCTCAAAATATTAATACTTTCAGAAACCACTCTTACCAGTATTGTCACCGTGAAGCTTCACAATGCCATGGTTATAATTGGGCTTACATCACGAAAGGATTACATAGAAGTGAACATAAAAATAGCATTTATTAACATTATTTACTTTTACCTTCTCTAACAGCTACTTTTAGGAGATAGAAATAAGTATTGTTTCCCCCTCAACATTTAAGTTCTGTGTCGAGAATTCACCGTAATTTGATCCCGGCGATATCTCAATTTTTAGGTCCAATGTTGAAGTTCTTCTACTTTAGATAGAGCAAAATAAAGTGATTAATATTTTACTTGTGTTATATCACTTGAAACAAACAAAACTTGTTTATTTTTATGAGGAACAAGGAACAACAAAGTTAGTTCTCATTACTTTGACCCTCAAATTACCATCCACATCTTTTCCAATTTTGGAGAGATACTCTACAGTCTGAAGTTAAACGGTCCATCCCATATATATATATCTATATTAGATTTTGAGAATAATTTACTTTATTAGATTTTAAGATTAATTACCTTCCAAGTTACTATATTAGCCTATTCATATCACGCTATAAAATAAGTGCTTGTAATTTGTTTACATTTGATAATATTTGTGTTGAGAAGCTTTGTATTAAATTTTCTACACATACATTACTGCTTGTGTAGTGTCAATTGTAAAACAATATATGGATATTAGTATAACAACAGCAGTCTTAGTTGTCTGGTGAAACACGCTAATTTTGTGCCACACTTCAAATTAATCGAAAAGTACCTAGATATTTCATTTTGCATATTACCCCTCACATCAATAAACATATTTGGTTGTTTGCAGAAAAATTACAAAATTAAGGAGTGTTGCAAAAAATTAAAGGCATAAATCACTGAAAAGTCACTGTTTTCTCTGCATAACAGTTTTGAGTTAGTGTGTTTTGTATGTAGTTTTAACTAAAATGAGCCATGCAAGTCAAATTTTATTAGAGTTTTAATCTCCGAAGTTTTCGCAAATAAAACACTTTGTTTACAAAAAATGTCGTTCACTTGTAGTATACATGTAAATAATTGTCAAAACTTTCCCCCTAATATGTGCATATTTCATGTTTGGCTGATTTAAAAATGATTCTGTGAATAATATTAAAATATAGAACTAGTCGGATATTAAAGTGGAGGCGGACATCTGGTTTACTCCAGCATCTTGATGGATCGACAGGGGCTGCATATGTGGTGGACGGAAACGGAGGAAGGCGGGCACGAAGGCAGATAGACCCACAGAGATGGATGACAAATATCCCTAATATTTATAGTTCGATCACACGCACAATTTTCAAGAGCAATCTCAAACGGAATGCAATGATTTTCTTAGGCAACATTGTTCACTCAGGCAGCCGCAGGAAAAAATCTTACTAGAGCTAAAGCAATTGCGCCATCTAACGCTACTCTTGACACTGCAGAACTTGAAAGAACTCCTAAAACATGACAGGGGCATGAAATGAGGGAACAGTGCATCGTGGTCGAGTACACCACTTCGATAATTCACTTTGACGATCATGAGGAAACCACGAAAAACCCAATGGACAGAACGGGCGTTCGCCAAATCGAACTTGGGGCCTATGGAATGCGAGTCATACAGTTACCTCAGAGTCATCTTTTTCGTTGTAGATATATTCATTTTTAAATTGAATTCTGAAAACATGTAAAAATTAAATTCGAATAGTATAGAAACTTGTGAGTCAAATCTGACGCATTGAAGCTCCTAAAGGGTTGAAGAATGTCGATAAAATATAGATACTGTCTCATAAGTAATGTCGTATTTTAAGGGAAACAATTATTTGAAATGTGTTCTGACAAGCAATCAACTAATCTTCAAAGTACAGACCATTAGATTCTATGGTATTGAGCCATCTTTTAGCGAGATTTATTATCCCACGATGGTACCAATGTCTGGTTTTTGATGCGAAGAATTCGGTAAGACCCACTTGCACTGCTTCAGTGTTGTCAAAATTTCTTCCACGTATAAAATGGGCCATGGATCGAAATAGATTATAATCTGTTGGCGCGAGATCAGGGCTGTATGCAGGGTGTGATAGCAGTTCGATTCCTCCCAATTCCTGATTTTTTTCCATGGTTGTCCTTGCAGTATGGTGTCTTGCATTGTCCTGTTGCAATAGAACTCTATTTTGGTTGCTGGGTATCTCCGTCTCAAAATTCAATGAACTCGTTCCAGTTGTTGAGAATAAAGATCCACACCAATCACCCGACTGTATGGAACAAACTCCCGGTGAATCACTGACGACAGATATCCACTGTACGTTGAGCCTGTTGAGGTGTCAGTTCATGAGGCACAGATCTACAGCTTCTGTATGATTTGCTGTCTTAATATGGCGATGTATGGTATCTTTTGATGCACCAAGTTCTTCTGAAAGCCTAGGGGTACTTTTTTGCGGATATTCTCGCAAAATTTGACGTATATCCTCAATATTCCATACCTTAGGTATTCCAGGACTCGGTAAAGCTTAGTGTTTTTGTCTCCATTGTTCAAATGTTGAAACCATCGCCACACGCTCACTAATGATACCTTCTCCTTCCACTTCACATATTCTTCCAGCTGTGGTAGCGGCTTTATAATCTGGTTTACAGTAGTGCTTTCGAAGGCCTCTTAAGTTCAAACTTTGTTATCTCCATTTTGTGATTGTTTATTATCAACTGAAAACGGATACATGTCCGCAATGTACGCAACACTAGCCATGGCATCCTGTAAATAGCATTACCAAACCAAAGAAAACCAATACATTTTCGAAACACCAAAATCAAAAAACCGACATTACTTATGAGACAACCTAATATATTTGAATTTCTAAATGTTGATGTTTAAATCAAAACATTTACCATACTGAAATTGCTTATGAAAGTTTTAAACTTTAAAATTTAAACCCGTGGAAGCTTATTGGATTATTGGATTAATTGTTTTTTCACACAAGCCGTGTGTGCGACAGGAGTTAGATAGGTAAAGTCAGACTGAAAAATTCAATACCATAGCCGGGATTTGTACCACGGATCTCCCAATCTCTATCCAGTTGCTCTGCCACTGAGCTAACATGGCAACATGCCGGCATAGCATTGAATCTTTCAACTGACTCGCATGTTTCCCGGTAAACCATAAGGTGATCTCAAATTATTTTTATATTTTTCAGTCTGACTATACCTATCCAACTCATGTTGAACACACGGCCTGTGTGAAAGAACAATTAATCCAATACCAATTGACCATAATAGTTGGCTATACTATGAATCCTAGGACTTAAGTACTCGCAACATTGTAAGTCGCCATTGAGGTTGTCATCTCAGCTTACGCATATATTTGATTATGAAACGGAAATGCATGATGAATAAGTATATAAAAATTAGTAACAAATCCCCTTGCTCATGATGATATACCCCCTACATAAGTACCTTCGCATTTCCTCTTTTAGAATTTATAATTGCATTTAAAAAAGCGAATTATCCAACATTCAGACAATTGCCATGACGCCTGTTTAATTGAAATAATGCCAGTTCTACTAGTAGTTAGTGATCCAGAGAAAACTTGATTGCTTTCCATGAAACTGGTCCTTATTGATATTATTAGCCACTATTTGTTAAGGGCTAGCCCTTGAAATGGATAAAAAGAAAGAACTAGAGACAAATAACATCAGCTGAAATGGGTTATAAAGTAATCAAGGTCGTTTTCCCGCGGGAGAATGCCCATATTTCCTTGGTAATTGAATACTGCTGGTACAGAAAGTTGAGCGACCCGCCTCCAATACGGTGTATATCTTTCCCTGAGGATACATGTGACAGCTGGAGTGGCATAACGTTGTCCCGGGAGTCTCACTACGTCACTTTTTTTCTGTCGGGTTGAAACAAGCAGCAGACATTCGATATTTGATCACCGCCTCCCTGCAGAGCCCAGGGACGCGCGTAGTGGTCAATAGAGCCGCCGATCCTGCATCAAATCACATTCATTCCAGTATACTGGTCGAGAAACAAGAACTTTTGTCAGAATGAAACAGTTTACGTTAATCAAACTGATTTAAGTACCATTATTACTATGAACTTGGTTTATTTCATCATAGAGTCCGTCGAATTGGGCAATTGGAAGAAACCTAACCAGGTGATCCAGTTCCATCTGTTATTGTAATTTGAGAAGTCCCGGGTTCGATCTCTGGTGACCGCGCACTCTGGCCCTGTTTTTTTCTGTGGTTTTCGTGGGCCATCCAGGTTAATGTTAGGACTTTCTTCCCTCTTCTCATTTCATCCTCTCCTTTTCTTATTTAAGATCTGATTGCGGATAGTTCGATCGCCTGCGGGTAAATGGAGCGGTTGCGTCCACACATGAAAGATTCTTCGCCAGCCCCGCTTGGAGCTTTAGGCTGATAGGCTCCGGGCCACACACAGATATGGCGCCACTAGGCCAGTTAGACGGTAGCATCGTATAATATAACTCTAGACTAGCTTGTATCCATAGTTACAGGCCAATAGCTTGTTTAGTTTTCGAATGACAGCATTTTAAACATGACAACTTTAGAGTTTTCATGAAAATGGAGGATTTGGAAAAACGAGCCGTGATTAAATACTTCCATTGGAAAGGCTTAACTCCTAAAGAAATCAAGTAGGAAATGGACAGTACATTGAAAGACTCTGTCCCTTCTTATTCAAGGATTAAAAGGTGGGTTGCAGACTTTAAAATGGAAATACCAGCACTAGTGATATGCTTCGCTCTGGACGTCCTGTAGAAATGGCAACTTCAGAGATCATTGAAAAAATTCATCTTTTAGTACTGGAAAACCGCAGATTAAAGATGTTTTCGATAGCAGAGGCTGTAAGCATATCAAAAGCTGCACGTAATATTTTAAGTAATATTTTGGGCTTTCACAAGGTCTGTGCCAGATGGGTCTCGCGTTTGTTGACACCTGACAAAAAGTTGCAAAGAAAAACTGTTTCTGTTAAGAAAGTGATGCTCTACTACGAAAATCCCAGTGAATTTTTGAGACGGCTTATTACTATGGATAAAACTTAGATATATTACTACACTCCAGAAAGTAAATCATATTCAAAACAATGGATTGCGTCAGGTGAACCAACTCCAAAAAAGGCAAAGTCAATTTTGTTAACAAACACGGTTATAGCGAGAGTTTTCTGTGATGCACAGCGAATAATTTTTTTATTGATTACTTTGAAAAGGATAAAATTATTACTGATGACCACTAAGCAAGCTTACTGCAACGTTTTAGAGATGAAATGAAAAGAAAAATACCTCATTTGGAGAAAAAAAAAAATTGTTTAATCACGACAATGCTGCGGCCCACCATTCAGTCATTGTAATGGGAAAAATGTGCGAATTAAAGTTCGAATTGCTTGAACATGCACCCTATTCGCTAGATCTAGTACCCAGTGACTACCACCTGTTCCCAAACCTAAAAAATTTCTTGGAGGACGAAGATACAAGGAGGTCATTGATACGGTAAACCGTTGTTTTGAAGACCTTGATAAATCGCACTACAGAGACGGTTTAATTAAATTAGGACACTGATATGACAAATGTAATAGTCTATCTGGAGTTTATATTGAGAAATAAAGCAAAATAAAAAATTAAATGTTCCTTTCATTAAGAGGCCCGGGACTTATCAGCCGACCCTCGTATCATTGCCGTTTGAGTCGCTATGTGGCCCTCTCTCCAAGCTGTGGTTCCTCGCCTCATTTGATTAAATTTGTTCCTGCGAGCCATTTCTTTTATTTGGAACAGGCATAAATCGTAGGGAATTTTGGGTTGCAACTGCAATTCATAACGCAATTCATGCAGTGTGACGGGACAACTCCTGATGTTTGTGCTGGTGCTTTGTCGTGGTTAAGCAGAACCTTTTTCAAATAGTCCAAGACTCAAACTTCTTGTCGAGTTGGGCCAATAGTTCACTGCAATTTTTTAATTTCTAATTATTTAACATGTTTGGTCATAGGCGAAGGTTCTTTCGTGAGACTCGTTTGATTTATTGGTATTTTCCATGTGCTCATACCACTTTTACTTCGCGCCAAGCAAATAGTACAAGAGTGCCATCCAATCTGGCTGTTTTTTCACCACCTATACTCAGATGGCGATGGGGTTAGTGACGTAATCTTAACTACCAATTATTTTTACAGTTTTACTGTTTTAAAAGTGAAACCTTGGGTTGTGGCATTAAATACTCGATTTAATGTATTTATCTGGTAACTGAGGGAAATTGCGATAAATCCTCAGCCTGATTGACGGAATTTGGACCGAGGATCTACAGAATGTGGGCCACAGACAGAGGGAAATCGCAGATAAATCCTCAGTCTGATTGATCGGAATTTAGACCGAGGACCTGCAGAATGGGCCTCAGACGTTATCCCCTGAGACATCGTTTTAGTGCAGTATTATCCAAGTAATTGTTTTTCCTGTTTTATACTCTCTACATAGTACATGGTAAGTAGGTAGAGAAGGTATTGCACTCCACCCAAAAATTCGAACTGAGAATTTAGCGGAAATACACGTTAGGATCTCATGTATCCAAAAAAGCTTCCGATAAAATGCCAAACTTAGTATTTAAGTTTAGTACCTTCCAAGGATGCGATACGAAGATTTTGAAGAAAATCTCCCAAACCCAAACTATCCTTTATATGGAAAAAGGGTCTAAAATCTTGATTTTCTCAAAAATGGCTCTAACAGTTTTTATTAAAATATTGTGCATTAAAGATGTGTACATGAAAAATAAAATGTGGATCCTGAATTTTCTGAAATAGCCTCTGAAGACCTTTTCATTTTGGACGACTTTTGCATAACTGGTACCCGTAAGAGATAGGAAAAAGTGTCTACACAAAACTTGTGGATAATGTTAAAGCACACATATGTGTGTATACATAGTTTTTCCTGGAGTTGATCATTTTTTAAATATTCCCTGTTTTTGGTTCCACTTTTAAAATATTTAAAACTTTTATCAAAGGTTCGGGAATTTATCAACTCTTGATCATGCAAGGAAACGGATTTCAATCACATAGCAACAGGTTTCAAACCATTTGACTATCGCTTTAGCCTAGTGCACTGCCTTATTTCCCTTCTGCTTACAAGGAAACAAGCAATCTACTAACGTAAATCTCGATTATCATGAAGTAGAAGCCTCTTAATATTAATTTGTTACAGAGATGTAGAGAAAGTCACCATAATGTAACACATCAGATTTTTATGTAGTATTGGTAGTAAACCTGTTTCTACGAGTTCTACGGAATTATAACTTACTGAATCCTAACAGAAGAGGACTTCCTAGGTTATATACATCCTAAATATTTATGGTATATTCGTCAAATCCGTTTAGCCATTTTTGAGAAAATCAAAATTTTCAAAATTATTTCCACGTAAAGGATAGTTGGAGTAGGGAAAACCTCAAGTTTAATATTTAATCAGAGACACATACAGACACGGACCTTTTACTTTAATTCAGGGACCTAAAACCGCATTGCGAGTAAAATGTCCAAATCGAATTTTTGGGTGGAATGCAATACCTTCTCTATGTGTGTTCTCTATATGCACGTATATATAAAGCACTTACAGATAAAAAGTAGTCCGTGCCGTATTTGTGAATAGCACTGAGCATAAATGATAATGGTGTATTTTCATTTCAGTATCTTCACATACGCAACACGCACACTTTCAAGAAAATCCTTTACCCCTTGATTTCCAAAGAAACAGGTCTAACAGAGCATAATTCAGAGCTGCTTTTACATAACGGGTAAATCCCAAGCTATAGACAAATATTATGTAGATATTATACTATAGATCCTGGAAAGTAAATGATTTATCAAATGTGATTTTTTAAGTTAACCATTTTCCAAACGAGCAGGATGGTTCAGAATGGTCTGTGACCCGCAAGAATTAATTCCGACCCAGAATCCACCCTCTCTGACCTGCCTTTGTATGGTTTCCGAGGGTTAGACTGGTTCATCCTCTACTATGACTTTGTTAATCATTTCCTATACCCATCGTTTTCTAATCATCTGCTTCTGGGCTGAAGGATCTAGCGACGTATTCCGTGGTTCGCGCCTGGATGATGTCGTCCACTCTGTAATGGTTTCTTTCTGGCATTGTAGCGAGACTACCTGTGAGATCTGTAAGGATCCACCTTCGGGTGTTTTTGCTCGCATGCTCTTTCAGGAGAAAGCGGGAAAACGGGCTCATGGGTAAGGCCCGGGCGCCATTCCTTTCCGGGTGGTGTCGGATAGGAACATTAGAGATCCCATCCTATCTTGCGCCGGTCGTCATTCTGATCTCTTCCCTGATTCCTCCCTACCAAGAAGCATGTATGTCCTAAACAGCCAGAAACGTCTATATGAGATGCTTAACCACAGTGACTACAGGCCTTATCCGCTTTAATCCTAATTCTAATCTTATCATTTTCCAATTGTACTTTGGTTTTGATTTTTTTAATTTTCAAAAGCATGCTTTTTTTGAATGGGAAATGGGCGAGACAGCGCCATGTTAAGTATGTGATTCGCATTCAGATGAATCGTGGGTCTGCCTTGAGCTTTCTCGAGTGATTCCTGCTTGTTGAAGCGAAGGCTTATTCTCTGCGACTTCCTTTCTAACATTTCCCTTCCATATCTTTTTCTTATCATCTTTCAGGTGTGTGGGGTGCTGGCATGCGTTTGTGAATACTCTTCTCACGTTGGGGTGGCGCTATGGTCGCTGTTCTCGCGGGTGCGGTGACCTTTGCCTTACCAACACTGAAACCCATGGTTTTAGCGGCAGCATGGCGTTCCTGGCTCGGAGATAAAGAACTGTCAGCCAAAATATTGGGGACTTCCGGGTGCCAATCTCGCCTGTTAGCACCCGACCTGGTTCCCTCATTTCAGCTCTTCCTTCTGGGGAGTGTTAGCGCGCAATAAATCTGTGTAGGTCTTACTGCGTGAGGTGTCTCCCACCGTTGTTTAGGTTTACATTTAACTTTATCTTTATAAATGGGAAGTTTTTATTCGTTTTTCCACTCTGATCATGCTCTGCATGAACTTTTGAAGCTCATACAAGAGTCAGCGCCATCACACAGTGACTAGCTTTCTAAATAAAGTGACTATCTTTGAGCCTACTTATTCCCATTACACCTATAAATAAATGTGCATAAAATCATTTCTAAAAATGTTAATCAGTGTTTAATTGAAGTAGATAGAAGAAAATGTGTTTAAAACTCCTCTGCATTGTGGTGGTAGCGTGTCTGCCTTACATTAAAGAGATCGCGATGTCGGTTAGGATGAGTTACCCGGATAAGGTGCCTTCCAGTGTTTTCCTTCATCTTAAGAATACGAATTTCTAAAACACTAAGCTCTGTGGACCCCGAGTTATTGTAGCATGATTTATTCTTCGTCCGATATAACCAAAAATGCTATTGTAAAATAGTTTGTTGAAAAATTGTAATAGCGAAAGTAATGTGAATGTAACGCATTCGATTTTTTTTTAAAATTACCACTAGCAAAGTAATGTGCCAAACTTTAAACTCGCTTGGATTAAGTTGTCGATAGAATATTCTAGTGAATTCTGCAAAGATAATGACGCAGTTCCTGGAATGTATTGACGAGGTCTTGCCCTATAGTAACGCTTAATCAAGATATGTCTTCTTAATTCATACTAAAAAGAATCAAATGAGAATTATTCAATAATTTTGCGTAAGCATTTTGTAAGAGTAGAAACTTATTATTAAACTACTCATTAATAATGGTATTTATTGTAATTTGTGTTTAAGGATTTAAATACTTCCATTAACAGCTTGGCGATTTCCAGATATGGCTGTCAACAAAGAGTGGTGCCATTTGAACACAACTACATTGTTAAAATTGTTAATGTTGTCTATTGTATATGCCTTCAGTTTAAAGCAGTTTATTGAGATTTTACTTTTACATAATTCACGCGTGATGTCTTTAACATAAATACCAGATTTAGGAACATTTATTTTCTTAATGATTATTATATGGTTACATAATTATCGTGTTTATCACCTTTTAAATAAATATATGATGGAATTCTTCATCTTGTTGAATGTAAACATTTACTCAACTAAAGTACCATCTATTTCGTGGTGCGTAATAACTAGATACCTCTGATATGCCAGTATAAATGTAATATTTAGAAGTCCAAATGATGACTGCAATCGCACACAAGTACCCGTACTTTTGTATACATACATTTTCCATATCTTCTCTACATCTAGTCCACAGTGCATTTTGTTTGGCTTAGATACCTAAAGTTCCCAGGTATATTGTCAAAGCAGAAATCGAAAATGTGTGTTTTGGCCTGCCCGACACTGCTTGGTAGCTTTTAAAATTCAAATTAGTCAGTTCGTTTCATTTACCTCATTTACCTCCCACGCTCGTTTGTGAAATTGTTGTATCTACAACGATCTAGATGGTTTTATTATAAATCATCTCCGTTAAGCCTAAAGCCCTATATATAATCATTATTGTTGCAATATTTTATCATTATCTTCAACATGGTAGGATTTAAGGCATATTCCGACTTATAGAGATGTCATCCATCTAGTTTTAAGATGACCATGTTTACTTATTCTATTATCGTCTATTCGTAGTATGTCATCATTCCACTAATTTTAATTTGAACTGATTGTCCATTCAAGTTAAACAACAATAGTGACATTTACGGTCAACTTTGGTTAAATTAACCTTCATATTACAATATTGCATTAAACCGTTGTTCAATATTATATCTATCTAATAAATTATAGCCAGGAAGTGCTGGCATAATATATTGTATAACATTTTCCATAGACTGGAGCTAATTTGATTCCTAATGGGCTAATTTGGTCCAACTTTTGAACATATATTACTTTATATATTTTATTTTATATTGTGTGTGATAATTGAAATTATTGCTCTTATATTACATTAAGAAGCTCAAACGCTAGTAATTTTAGAATTCGATATTTAAATACCATGATCCCACCACGAACACCATAATTTTAAATATGCGAGATTTCGCCAGTTCTGATTCCCCTAATATAACTCTTTATGTTTCATATTCGATGCAAAATATAATAAAAAGTACACTTAGAAATTAATTTATACTCCAACTAATATGAAATATAATTAATTATTGGTATATTATAATAGATATCTCGAAATTGAGGAACCTTTAAGATTATGGTATATTTAGGATTATTGAAGTGCTATAATCATAAAAATTAATAGACTGCTTCAGATGATGGGTTTCCCTATTACAATTTCAGCACTAATTTCACTTTTACTTGAGATTACAATACACAATAAAATGTTAACATGTGTATATATTTATTAAATAGTATGTTTTTAAAAGTTGGCCAAATTAGCCCATTAATGGCAAAATTAGCTCCAGTTTGTGATAAGTGGTTCTATAATATATTATGTTAACACTTCCTAGCTACAATTTATGAGATGAAAATAATGATGAATAAGCGTTTAGTGCAAATATTGCAAGCTGAAAATTAATTTAACCGAAAGGATCCAGAATTAACGCAATTATTGCATTTAATTTATTTTTGATTTCATTACTATTATTATTATTTAATCAATAGATGAACGACTGGCAACCCTTATTAAAATTGCATCTCATTTGTTTCAATTTTCTTTTTAGATGTATTTAACGTCCAACTTTCAGAACCATACAGCAATATAGGTACAGCCATATAGAATTTCTGTGTTGTATCAGTTCGAGAATTATTTCTTTAAATATCGGTTGATGTGCTGAAATATATACATTTATTTGTTACTGAATTCGAGTATTGTTTTTTAAAATTTCTGTGTATTATACCCTAGATGTGCTGGAATTTATACAATGTATTTGTTACTGATTTTAAGTATTGTTTCTTAAAATGTCGATGTATCCCACCCTGGAAGTGCTGCAATGTATACATTTATTTGTTACTCAGTTCGAGAATTATTTCTTAAAATTTCAATGTATTGTATCCTAGATGTGCTGGAATTTATACAGTATATTTGTTACTCATTTTAAGTATTGTTTCTTAAAATTTCGATGTATCGCACCCTGGAAGTGCGTGCAATGTATACATTTATTTTTTACTCAGTTCGAGAATTATTTCTTAAAATTTCGATGTATTGTACCCTAGATGTGCTGGAATTTATACAATTTATTTGTTACTCATTCGTTCGTTCACATTGTGATACATCGCACCCAACATAATTAAACTGAGTGACTTGCTTCACTGGCTCATTCTTTGCAATGGTTCTTCATCTGAGCGGTTGCTTGACTTCAAAGGTCATTAATTTATTCTTATTACTTGAGAGGACAAATTATAGGTAGTTTTAACTTTCTGTAATTGGAGAAAAGTCATTGGAGTTCAATCTCTGTTTAAGCAAATAAAATCTGGTCATCAGCAAATAATACAGCATCCAAAATTATAGCATATATTTTAAAATATTCATTTAAAATTATCCTTCAATGCACATATAGCTGCGACAATGTAAATATTAAAAAAGTGGGATGACTGAGAAATCCTGTCACATTCCTTTGTTTAAAATTATGGACTTCGAACTTACTCGTGTATCATTGGCTATACAAATATTTATACTAGTATTATCATTAATCCTTGAAAAGCACTAATAAAGAGACCAGCATTCTCTGTTTAATATACACCATAATATGCTACTAAGTACTTTGTGAAATGCTTTACTGTAATCCAGAAATAAAATATTTTATTGTACTGACTTTCTGGTGCTGATATTGATTGGAGCAATATAACGTCAATTAAAACAGTTTTGATATACATAGTGAAATAATGTAAGGTTGTCCCGCTTGTGGGGCGATATTGCACAATATTTCATTACTCTGCAATAGTACTCCTAACGATAAGGAGCGGATAGGCCGATGTTCAAAGAATGATAAGAAGCTGATTTATTTGATTATTGCTCGTTATTTTCTTTTCAAAAGTGACTCTAATGATTTTGAATAAAATACTGCGTAGATATGCTAAGATGGATAGGTAGAGTTAGACTGAAAAATTCAATGCCATAGCCGTGATTTGAACGACGGATCTCCCGGCTCTAATACTGAGGTATCACGGCAAATTTCCGGTAAGGTATTAAATTTCTGATTCACATGTTTCCCGGTAAACCATAAAGTGATCTAAAATTATTTTGAGATGACAAACCCCAATGGCGAGAATTTAACGCCGTACCGGCAAGTTGCCATGTGGTAGGGCAACCGGCTAGAGACCAGGATATCCGTGGTTCAAATCCTCGCTATGGCTTGAATTTTTCAGTCCTACTCTACCTATCTAAATCCTGTCCTACACACGGTTTCTGTTAAAAACAATTGCATTGACACATATAGATATGTTGTGATGTTTTCATGACAAATAAAGCAATAACCTTGAATTTCCTGAGAATAGCCTTTGGATCCTGTTTTAATCTGGACGACCTCTGTGTAATTGGTACACTGTAAATACTACCTAGACACATTCTCCTTCACGAGGAGCGTAGATTTAACTCAATACTTTGTAGCGTTAACCATTTCCAAGAATGTCTTTGCTGTTTGTTTGAATTTTCAAATACTTATAGTTCTCTCGGTTGCAAATAGCTAATGTTATGATTTATTTTTCTTTCTTATTTTTTCTTTCGTACTCATTCAAAGAAAATAACATTTCAAAGCCACAAATTGCAAGCAGCTTTGAAATGTGTAGGTAAATGTTCAATGGAGATTTATCGACATTAACACACATGATACAATCCCATCACTGTGGAGGGGATAGCGTGTCTGCCTCACCTGCAGGAGGGCCGAGTTCAAATTTTAGATAGGGTGATTTACCCGAATAAGGTTTTCACCGGGTTTTCGCTTATTCTAAGAAGACGAATGCCGGCTAACTTTAAGTCCTATAGATTCCTGGCTCATTTGAGCATCATTACATCCGTTTAATTCATCGTCCAAAAGAAATTACCAGTTAAATTAGTTAAATCTAAAAAAAAATATGATGTGCTCCAATCATATTATTTTCTCTTATTGCTTAGCTCTTTGTAAATAGAAAGTATGTAAGGAATTAACCAGACTAAAGCGACAATTAATTTTTTTAAAATATTTTCTTCGCAATTGACATTGAAATCAGGTTCTCTTTCCGTGACCAGGAGTGAGACAAAAGAGATATGAAAAAGATGTGCTCCCGTTTGAGAAAATGTTATGCATTTAATATTGGAACCGATAAGAGGCAATATCTGGGAAATTGTCAACTCTACCGAAATTACATATATTGTGTATTTTAATGAGAGAGACAATGAGTAGTAACTGTTTCTCTCTCTCTCTCTCTCTCTCTCTCTCTCATGGTTTATAAGTTACACAAAAGTCATCAAGACCGACTGGGTAGCGTGGTGGTAGCGAGGCTGCCTCAAATTCAATAGGTCGCGAGTTCTAATCTCGCTTAGAGTGTGTTATCCGGAAAAAAGAGTTTTATTTTCGAGGTTTTCCCTTTTCCTGAGAAGAAAAATATTGAGTAACTTTAAGCTCCATGATCCCCGAGATCATTTGAGCATTATTTCACCAATTTCATTCATCGTGCGATATGACCAACCAGGTTAAAGGGTGTTAAGCAAAAAAAAAAAAAAAAAAATGAAAAGCACTCCACAGGATGTTCGTGGAAAGTTCAAGATATGCATATTATTTGTCATGTAATTATTAGAAGTTATTTAATGTACAGCATTTTAATCAAAATCGTTAAAGCCGTTATTCAGAAATTCAAAAATTATGAAACCTATTGCATGTAAATCATCGGGAAATGCTGAACATATATAAAATTGGTATTTAATCAATTTTTCGTTTTTGAATTATCGTGCACACACACGGACACACACACACACACACACGGATACACACATGTATATATGCTGTACATATATAAATTTAGTATTTAAAAAAATTTTCGTTTTTGAATTATCGTGCACACAGACTAACGGACACACAGACTAACGGACACACACATTCACAAATACAAACACTCGCATAGGCGTGACCTCTTTCTAAAAATCTGATGTCGGCCAGTCACATGGCTTCTTCTACCTCTGTAATAAATTGTTCTTAAATTGTTCCACCTACATTGTTCTAATCAAGATACACATTAGCAAAAATGGTCTTATTGTTTACTTTCTTATAAGTAAAATAAGGGAATAAACAGACTAAAGAAATACTCAATTATTTTAAAAGCCGGTTAATTTGTGAATGAAATTCCATAGTTAGGCGCTGACAAATTGTTGATTGTGAAACATTTAAATATTTTAAAATTGAAGCCAATCACAAGCCATGTAAAGGGTAGCTTTTTGAGCGCGGTGGGGGAGGATGTGGAGAATCTTCGTGTCAATCCTTTGGTGACGCTGATGTTAAACATCGTTTATATTTTAGCGACTTTTTGTGTTTTAGTTATCCAGTTCAAGACACACGGACACACGTAGATACACAAAAACACACGAGCTTTTTTCTAAAAATGTTTTTATACAAAAACGCGTATTTTCAGTGATGTATCGAAGTTTTGGTTAGATTGCAATGCCCTCTCTCCCATGCGGCATGTACTAAGCAGAGAAAGTAAAAAAAAATGCATAAACAAGAACAAGCTTACATAAGCATAGTTTGCAGAATGTTGACTTGAGAAAATCATAAATATGTAACTCATAAAATTTGTTGCAATTTCAGGTTTAACAAGGTTTATCCTTTCATAAAAATTACCTGTCGAGCCTTAGAGCGTTTATGAAATCTTTATATCACTGCATTTTCATCAGTGTTTCATTTGTTGTTTTACCAATTTTTCATCCATCCCTGTTTCCTTTTCTTGGTATTCACACAAAATGCCAAAGTATGTCTTTGTTATTGAATATGACAGTAATTATGTATCGAGCAAAATATTGAATCGACTAGTGGGAATATCAATATTATTGCACCCTGGCGTTTTAGATGTTAAAAAAACAAAATCAAGATAAACACCTCTTACATAGTAATTACTGGTGGTGGTAGAGGTGTTGGTGGTGGTAGTGGTTGTGTGGTGGATACTTTATTAAGAATATATGTTTACATGCCTCTGCTGTATCTAAAACAGGAATAGTTATTCTCATACAGCCTGTAATTATCCGAAACTTCTAGGAGTCTATAACTGTCCCGAAATGTAGGTATAAATGGAATAAGATTTCAAAGGTGTTCTATTTTTGGATTTCAACGATGCGTTTCTAAAGCGTCTATAACGAGCTGTCTACGGATGTTGTTATTTTATTATCCAATTAGTCTAGCGAGGCTTGAAGTGGGTGGCTATTTCTTTACTTCTGTGTGTAGGTTCATTAGTGCTCTTTCCGGTAGCCTTCGGCATTTCTGTTTCTTTTTGTGTATTTTCTCCGGAGGTTTTTCTAAGTCGTGGCTCACAATACACGTCCTGTCATTGATACAATCATAAATTTAGTTTTTTTGTTTTGTAGTTTAACGCCCTTCAACCTGGTTTGATAATATCGGACGATGAATGCAATTGATGATATGATGCTCAAATGATCTCGGGGCCCATGGAGCTTAAAGTTACTCGACATTCGTCTTCTCAGGATAAGGGAAAACCCGAAAAAAAACCTTACCCGGGTAACTCACCCTAAGCGAGATTCGAACTCACGACCTTTTGAGCGTGAGGCAGACATGCTACCACCACGCTACCCAGGTGGGCCAAATTTAGTATTAAATTCCCGATTGAAAGCTTCAATAACATTTTTAAAATCATAAAAAACCTTAAATGGGTGTATTTCCATTGAAATTTGATACCTTCTCTTCCAGCTATGGAGATTGTACATATGTGCTAGAAAAGGTACCAAAAAAAAAAAAAAAAAAAAAAAAAACACGGAGAAAAGTCAATTGGTTGAATTCATCGAACGGCACTTTTGAAACAAGCTTATATAGCTATATATATATATATATATATATAAAATACTAAGTGCCAGAGTTTGTGTATAGCGAAAACTTGAATACCAGGAGGTCAGCTGTAACGGCGCAATTTCACTTAGATAAGGAATCTGACGAGAACGAGCCTGACAAATACAACTTTTGTTCCAAAGAAGATAAATGCGCTGAATACAGCAGATTCTCAGATTAAAACCTCATACCTTCAACTGTTTTATACTCACTCTCCAAGGCAACTAATAATCCAGTCACAGGATGATTATAGCACCCTGGGATCTGTAAATGAAATTCTGAGAACTGTCCGAATATTAGTTCTCCAAGCACAAGTAAGTGGATTTCTACATTCAGGTGAAAAGCGTAGAAGCAGAGAACGAACCTAAATTTAATCCTTTCGCAGAAAACTCTTATGAATTCTCATTATTAATTTTTTATTCCGCTTCTATAGAAATAAAATTCTATGTACTCCACAGATTCTATTTTATTTCATCCTCTTAGTGACGTCAGCTTTCTAGCATATGCTGATTTTTTTATGGCAGTCTCCTGTTTATTTCTCGCTTCCTCACTGCATTTAAGAACTAAAATTTGAGTGACGAAATATTCTGTTGGGTTTTAAAACTTCAACGAATTGAATAATTCAATATATATATATATATATATATATATATATATATATATATATATATATATATATAAGTCAAATTGTGGGTCGGCTCTTCAAATAAAACAAGGAAAAAAAAAACGGCCGGGAAACCTTTTTGTTTACATTGATTTTTATTGTTAATTGCGGTTCGAGGTACAACTCCATAACCTAAGATTCTTACAAATATGTAGATCAGTTTATCAGTTAATCGTGTGATATTATTGATACAAATTAACTATTGATTCGCTCACTGTTTCTTAGTGTTGCATCGAGATATGCTCGCATTTGCCCTTTATTTACATTTGTGGTTCTCTTGTCTGCAATGTTGTGTACATCTTTACAGTTTCGTTTTAGTCACATAGTTCAAACTACACAGAGATGTCTATCATGAAATATAGATAAGTAGGTGATAGTTCCATAAACTATAATAATAATAATATACAATAATATATAACATTATTTTATTATTATTATTATTATTATTATTATTAGCAGAATTATACAAAATGTAAAAACGTAATGAAAAAAAAATCAAAATACGAGAGCAGATAAGTTTCACTACATTATTATTATTATTATTATTATTATACTTATTATTATTATTATTAGTAGTAGTAGTAGTAGTAGTAGTAGTAGTATTATTAGTATTATTATTATTTGTAATTATTTTTACACACTATAATATAGCAGAATAAGTCAAAACATAAAATAATAACAGGCAAACACAAAAACACGTAATGTTTTACTGTATTATTATTATTATTGTTATTATTATTATTACTTACGTAGCAGATAAAACTCAAACAACATGAAATCCTGGAAGCTCGGGGC
This sequence comes from Hymenopus coronatus, assembly GCA_030762935.1. Classification (NCBI taxonomy): domain Eukaryota; kingdom Metazoa; phylum Arthropoda; class Insecta; order Mantodea; family Hymenopodidae; genus Hymenopus; species Hymenopus coronatus. Next base: position 61,121,078 of record CM060881.1, read on the forward strand.
TCGTAATTGGATCGGGCGGCGTCGTAGGTGTTTCATCTGTCACCGTTAGGGACCCATGTTTGCCCAATCATATAGATCTGCTTGCCCATCAGGAGTGTCCCCGCACTCTTTCCTCCATGGGTTCGTATAAGACAAAAAGGGTCTCAGGACCTACGTGGTCTGCCGCTGTGTCAGGAGACCCCGTTATTGTGTAATTCTAACCCTAAGCCTTGTTTTATCGTGAGAATCCCCTTACAAGTGTTAGACTTGATCTGTGTAATCAGTTGTGTTAGAAGGTAATACGTATCTGGGGGTTTGCTCAACATCTTTATGAGATGGAACACATTGATGGTGGAATAACAAACCGCTACCGAGTTTTATAATGAGTGAAATTGTTTTCCAGGTTGAGATCTTTCGAATAAACTTCTGCCATCACTCTAATTTCTGGATAAAGACAGCTGTGCAGTAACAGCGAGTGTTAGGCTTCCATGCCTCCTCTAACTTTAATGTAATTGGGGAGTGAGGAAATTCACAACATATAGGGTGTGGGACTAAGGGAGATTTATATGGCCACCATATCCAAAAGTAAGGGACAAAGTGAACGAATCAGTGGGTGATGGGCCAAAAAACGTGCGGAAGTGCCTAACATTTTCGGATGTGTGTACACTTATGTATATGTAAAATGATAGAGTTGCATTGTATTGTATTTACATTACTCCGTCTACGTATTATAAGAATGAAGTCCAAAGCTACACATTTCTACGTTTACACAACAGGCTAAACATTATAAGTGAGTAGTATCATATACACATAATATGCAATAAAATTAAATATAGTAAAAACTTACAACTTCGCTCTCTTATAATTACAGAACAGTTATATCAAAAACGTAACATATGTACAATACTGTTGTATATTAACCTGATGTATAAGCATAACATACGAGAATCACTATTTATATTTTGAGCTTAATAAGAAAAACAGTAATTTGTCATTGAAAACTGCTTTATTTTTTCTCGAAATATTCTCCTTTATGATCAATACATTTTGTCATTACATTTTTTCCATTCTGATTGTAGCACCTCCTGCTTGTGAACGTATCAACGGCTTCTTCTGTCTACGAAAATCTTTGTCCACGTATTTTACTCTTGATGTTTGGGAACAAATAGAAGTCACTGGGTACCAAATCAGACTGCTCATATGTATAGATCCACAATTCTTCACCTCTTACAATGTTATATACGCCTTTTGAAGCTCCGCCATTATGTTTATTGAGCATTTCTTTCCACCAATTGACACGAGCATCCTTTTGTGATTGTGTCAAATTACCGGATCCAATGAGAGCAAACTTTTTTCACAGGTAAATGATCATACAATATTTTATGTATGCTGATGGATCTAACACCTAGGATTGCCTCTATCTCACAGTATGTGGCATGACGACTTATAGTATCAGGTTTTGCACAACATCAATATTTTCTGACACAATTGATTTTGGTTGAACTACACGAATTTCTTAGTGAGCGAACGGCGGCCACGATTAAACTCGTTATACCAGCGTTTCCCAGTGGCAAAGAATGGAGCTTCATCGCCAAATGTAGTATTAAGTTGATCAATGCACTGTTGTCTTTATAATCTATGTCAAAAGTCAGAATAAATCATCGCAAGTATATTTTTACGAGTTAATTCCATCTTTTCGCTGAGGCACAATTTTAAAGTCACAGTAAATAACACAAATAATGCTATATTGACAAAAGATCTATAGTAGGTTACGCTCAACAATGTCAAACTTTCCAGTGGAAGCACCAGATGGCATCTACAGCAATCAGTGTTGCCAATGCTGAAAATGTAAATAGTGGTTCTCGTACAAAAGTATAAACTTAAAATTTAGGCAAGTGAAATAGTTACTAAGGTAGTATAAGAAATAACAGTAAAGAATTTTAACAAACTACTAATTAAAAAGGGAGCAAAGCGGCTTACGACTAACACTTGGACAACAAACCTAAAGACATATAGAATTTTTTTTTCCCTCTCGCAAGTTGACAATATAACCGAGTCTTATCGTCCCCGGTGGTCTAATGTCTACAATGGCAATGGCGTCCCTGGTACCTGCAAACTTTTTTCAAAGAAAATTTTCGTCTTTTAACAAGTTTTTCCCCGCGTTCCCAAGCTATGGACATTCAGTCTGATCATAAGGCAATGTTGCCCATGGGATTTGCCATCGCTTCTGTGTACTTCATTGGGCATGCTTCGTAGAGGAACATTCAAATTCCAAGGGAAGATACTTGAGTTATCTCCAGGGAGCTATGAGCCACCATTGTCGAACCGACAACGGCTCACAGAGGACAAAGCGGATGCTTTTCTTTCTCCTTTATTGTCTTGCAAGACATTCTGAAATGCTTATACTAATTTTTACGATCTTCTCCAAATGTACTATTCTTTGCACGTATTATATCTGAAAGATACAGTTAATTAATTTCAGTATCGAATATCGTTATTTGTTTGAAGAAGGTTATTTTTAAAGAATTCAATAAAATACTCCCTAATATGCTCTTCCACTCTCTTTCTCTTTCCTTTCTTCTGTGTCTCCTATTCTCTCTGTTCCTCTCTCTTTCGTTTGCTCTGCCATTCTCTCTTTCTATGCCATCATACACAGCCCTCGTTTGGGCGCAAGGTGGGAAACACTGCTTACCGGTGTAGTCAGTTATTAGTAATCCCTTAAATTCCAACACAATTATTACATGAGCAAGTGCTCATGTGCTTTCCAACATCTTCTATGACCAAGGTGTTGGAAATAATAATTAAAATAATAAAAATGTAATTTAAATAAAACATAAATAAACTAAAATATAAACCTAGGATGTCTTACTTTTAAAACTTCAAAGAAATGACATTCTTATCATTAATTCCCAAAACTAATGTTTTACTTTGAACTACCCATATACTGCTACACATCTCTCACTCAAAAAATGCATTACTGTTAATTCTTTGCTGTCATGTAAACAAATCCCGCGTCGAAAGTAAAAAAAAAAATCTAATACACATGAATCAATACAGCTATCATTAGTATTACCCGAAACCCGTTGCAGAAATTGACTATTCGCCTTAGCGCGTGGTTGCAATTCCTGAAATTCAATTACCTTAATGGGTTTTAATTTTGGAATTTTATTGGCATGTTAAGCCGAGCGTTAATATGTCTATTCCTGTCCTAGCAGAGATTTCTATGGATTATGTTGTAACTTTGCTCTGACCCCATAGAGTAGTTTTTTTTTTTTTTGTATTTTGTTTTAGTTTTGTTTATTTTAAATTTTATTTTTAATTTTTATTTTTAATTTTAATTTAATTACTTAATTATTTAATTAAATACTCCTCTTAGAACTAATTTGTTGAAAATGATTTTGTTATCAATGAGTTACATATTAAAAAGTTAATGAGTGTACTTATGAGCGCTCTTTAACTGCGGAGGTTCTCAGCGTCCCTTTCCATTATGGGCGGGAAGATCGCTTAATTTTGCTCAGATGTCTTTTCATCAGGCTTGAGGTTCTTTTACGTGCCGTAAATCTATGATACATCTGAAAAAATACAATACCCTTCGCTGAGTTTTTATCCACGACCTTGGGAACTAAAGGCTAGCATGCTACGCCTAGACTACGGATGATGACGCTAATTAAATCTGTACAACAGTATCGTATATATTAGTAGGTATAAAGTAAATAATAGAAAACTGGGAATACAGGTGAAGGCAATTAGATACTGAAAAGAAGTGTTAGAGATTATTATTATTATTATTATTATTAATTTTTTTTCATAAAGGTTTTCTCTCTAGACATGCTGTGATTTAATTTATGCTTCTAATTGAAAAAAAAAAAATGTGTTCCATTCAAATGACTTTCTCTACCTATTCTGCAAACAAACAATTCTTAAACAAGATTATTCTTGTATGCACTTAATGCTAATCGAATTAAACGTTAGCAGAAATGCTTTTATTACTTCGTTCCCTCTAAATAGAAGGGAACAAATGCACTATGATAAAGTGATAGTCGTCCTTTTAAAAGCCGATCGCTATCTGATGCAATTGATATTCCCTTAGACAAAAGTAAATAACGACTTCCAGTCGATAGATAATAGTCCAAGAAATGACAATTTTAAAACAAATAACACCAGAATAACCGAAATGAAGATTCCTTAGAGGTTGTTCCAAGGAAATTTAATATATACATTTTATTTCCATGTAAATATCTTTAATATACGGAATTATAATCAAAATTGATCAGACATTTGTGAGGAAATAAAACATTTCAACACATGTTTCATATAAACGGTAGTTTGGTATGGGGATTTTCTTGAAAGGTGCTGAAGGTCGTCACAAGTATTACACAATTTTCTTCATGTAAATATCTCAAATATACTATTTTTACCACAGACTTTTTTAATCCTGGAAACATAAATATATGAAATATGTTTTAGTTAAAAGAGTATAAGATAGAAGGAATTCGTTGAAAATATCTGTGTGGCATCCTTGAACGAAATGTTTGTTATCATTTATCTATGAAACTCAGCTAAGCACTTTGGTTTGAATCATGCTATGCAAGCTGATATTCTAATTTTCTGAAAGAGTTTTTTTTTACTCGGGTGTATATTTCCGCTGAAATGTATATATTGACTTTTTGTAGAATGCAATATTAGCTATGTCTAATTGATAAGTGGCAAAGAAAGCAGACGTTTATAATTTTGTGCTGCACAGTTTTATTGGCAGTACAGATGATGGTAGATGTGAAGGTTTAGTAATTGAGAATCCTTGAGATTTGCAAACTGCTTTCATTATCGTGGTGAAAAACAATTTCCGAAGCACTTGGTAGGAAATACGCTTCTGTTAAAGGCATTAGTTTAAGCCAATAGCTCCAGCTGCTTGGAAGGGCGTCTGCAATTCGTTTTAATTATCAACAGGCGGAGAAAGCGGAGGAGAGAAGGTTTTTAGATTCTTGGTAAGAGAAACGAGAAGCTGCCTTAAATGTCTTGTCGGTGCCATTATTTCTAATTCGTTAATGTAGCGCAGCTTGAAGTACTGAAGCAAAATTCACTAATCGTCACAACGCTGTTGAGAAATTAGACTTGTAAGTAATGTTGTTGGGATTTTAAACTTTACAAGCTCATCTACAATGCAAATACTAACTGTAGATATGTACTTTAAAGGAACAAAGCACAAAAAGCGGATTACAATTCGTGAAAAAATGTGGTGTGTTCCATTCACATGACTTTCTCTAGCTGTTCCAAATACAAACTATTCTTACAAGAATATTTTTCTATCTACATCACTAATCGAGATAAATATTAGCATAATGGATCTTATAACTTACTTTCTTTTAAGTATAAAGAAAATAACAGAATACATTAACCTAAAGCGACAGCCAAATTCTTTAAAAGCTCGTCGTTATGTGAAATAATTTGAGGGTCGGTTCGTTTTGTATGGTCCCGTTTGAGAAAAGCAAAGGTATTTCAAAGCTGAAACTAATAGCTAGTAATATCTCAGACATATACATTTTATTTGTGATGTAAATACCTTGAAATATACGGTATTTTATTCAAAATCGTTAGAGCCATTTTTGAGAAAAATAACATTTTCAAAAACAATGTCATGTAAAGAGTAGTTTGGTGTGGGATATTATTTTCTTGGAAGATAACAAACTTATATACCAAGTTTGTAGTTAATGGTGTCTTAGTTTTTGAGCTATGCTGAGTATAGACACACTTACAAACACTCGGACCTTTTTCTAAAAATGTGATGTGTTATACTCACATGACTTTCTCTGACTTCCTCAAACAGGCTTCTTATAAAATATTCTTCTTCTTTCTACGCCACGGCAATCGAGATAAGCATTAGCAGAAAGTACTTATTACTTAGTTCCTTATAAGCAGAAAAGAATAAAGGAATGTGCTATGCTAAAATGACAGGCAAATTCTTTAAAAGCTATCGTTATGCAATTATCATTAAAATTGGTTTCTTTGCTTGGCCAGAAGTAGAACAAAAGTGAAACGGACGCTTCCTGTTTGAGAAAAGTATGAGTATTTTAAAATTGAAAGCAATAACAACAAATATCTTGGAGTTGGTCAAGTCAACAATAAAAACGCATGTGACATAAATTGTTTTTTTTTAACAATATCTAATTTTTGTACAGTCTGTATCTGACTAGCTCTTACGGTTTAACGTAATGAAAAGTTCTGCAAAAATGAACCAGAATAAATAGCTCTTCAGAGGCTCTTCCCAGAAAACCCAAAATACTCATTTTATTTGTGTTGTGAATCACTCAATATACAGTATTTTAATCAAAATCGTACTTTTTTAGAAAAACAAAATTTTCAAAACTTTTTCCTTGTAAATGGTATTTTGAGATGGGGGATTATCTTAAAATATTCGTGGCGTATCCTTGGAAAAAATAAACTTAAATCCAAGTTTGATGTGTAATGGTGTTTTAATGTTTTAGCTATGCATGCACACACACACGTGCTTTTTCTAAAAATGTCTTTTATAATATGGAATGGCTCTCACACTCATAACAATAATTTTTTCATGTTGCTCATTCAACAAATTTGAAATTTTACACATTATGTTAAATCCACTCTTATTTTCGAACACTTCCTTGCACTTTGTTTTCCAATTTTGTGCTATTTCGTGAAAAAAATAACAATATTTAGCCTATATCAACACGAAGAATAATATTCCTCAATCCCATTTATCTTGACATATGTTTTCCCCGAAATCAATGCAACTTGATACCATATCATAAATCATGGCCTCGTTTTTCACAGAATTCGTTGAACTGGTTCCACATACACGCACTCTCTCTCTCTCTCTCTCTCTCTCTCTCTCTCTCTCTCTCTCTCTTGTTTTTAGTATTCTGCGGCTTTGAGTTTTCGATTAATATGTCTATATAAGCGACAGACCTTTCCGCAAAACGTTTTAGAACCTCCACCATTATGCACCAAAATATCACTGCACTGATACTATTATTATGAGACGAACATTAGTTCAGAGAGTAAACAAATGCATGTGGCTCCTACAACTTTATAAAAATAATTGCACGGGGTCTGATAAAATGATTAAAATGCAGAGATGGGTTCCGATTAGTTAGAATTTTACGTGCCAATGTACAGGATTGGCCACTTCCTATGATCACGTATCATGAAGGAAATTCTCTTTAACCCATATTCTACCCCATAGTTTATTTAGCTACCTGTATGCTCTCAGTGACTTTTTGTTGCTGAAACTAGCTAATATGTATCTCCATATCATCAACTCTTTGTTTAATTGCTTGCCAAAATCCACTTTCCTTGCTCTCTCTATTCCGCCACACCACACTCAAGCCGATTTCTCCATGATCTCATTAATTCTGATAAAACCTTCTTCTCACTTTCCCTTGTAGCACTGAACTATATTTCAAGCTTCTATTCTCTTCTAAATGTTTTATCCTAAACCAATATTTCAAGGTTGTCATCATTTTTCCTTTACTCTCTATTCTGCCTAGTTCAGCTAGTGAAACTCATTTGATGAGCTTTTTGGTAGCCCCAAAATGTGTGTATATAATTCCTGTGGTTCATTACTATATTTAGCCATATCTCTTCAATGCCCTATATTTTTACTCCAAACGTTATTTTAGCCCCTACTTCTGAGACATATATGCTAATGGAGATAAAGATTATCAGCAATGGTCTTATTAGTTAGTTCCTTATTAGTAGAAGAGATATATGGGAATACATAGGTTAAAGCGCTAGCCAGAACTTTTAAAGCTATCGCTATGCGATTAGTATCCGTTTCCAGGGACAGGAGTAAAATATAAAGCGGATAAGAATTTACAGTTTGAGAAAAGTTTAACTATTTTAATATTGAGTCCAATTACATTAATATCTCAGAAATTGTTAACTCCACAAAACAAAAAAGAAATAACAAACAAAACAAAACAAAAAAAAAAAAAAAAGGAAGAAAACTCCGTATGGCATAAATTGTATGTTTCAACGCGATCTACATTTTTCACTATTCACTATTCACTATAACTATTCACAACTCATTCAGAAGGAAGAAGTCCTCAGAAACTACTCACAGAAAATTCAATGGAATATTTCATTTTTCATATAAATGTGGTTAATATACAATATTTTAATTAAAATCGTTTGAAGCATTTTTGAGAAAATCAAAGTTTACGAAAATGTTTCCATATAAATATAATTTGGGGTTCGGGAGATTTAACTGAAAATCTTCGTGTCGCATCCCTAAAGAATACTAAACTTAAATACGAAGTTTGGTTTTTAAAGATCTTTTCGTTCTTGAGTTACACAAACGAACTTTTTTCTAAACATGCCTTTCTGGGGCTCGTGTACCCGCAAAACATATATTTACGGTTAAATGTTTATTGAAATTTTAGATGGAATACAATACCTTCTCTACTTCTATGTACATAGTACGTGTAGGGATAGAATGTGGTCCTAATGCTTCGTTTAAATTGGAAATAAAGTATTGGATTACTCTAAATTATATGGATACTAATAAACTTGATAATTTTATTCATACAAGAAACGAACCTTTCGATTAAAGAACGGAAATCTTAAAATGCGAAAACATAGAGGAATAACATATTCTTCATTTACCGGAAGCCGTATTAAGCACGAAAATTGCCCATATCATTTGCAAGTAATTCTCTCGACATTTGCATACATCATAAGGCATGTATTTGGCGATGTTTATAACCAAAGTGTTTCGTCCAAGAAAATGCACAGAGAAGATATCATAGTATAAGTATTTCATAGTTTTTATTTGTAGTCTAAAAATGTTTCTATTATAGTATCAGAACCTCCAGCTCTGCTGGTGTTATAGCTTGAAATGCGGGAATTGTTGTAGATCTCAATGAGCAGACCATGATAAATGTAGACTCAATAATATGCTGTTTTAGCCAACAGTAATTAGAGGATTCAAATACGAGTTCGAGACAAACAGATGAACGCCTGAGGGCACTCGGGACAATATGCTTTTGCTTCTGGGATACCATTTCCATTTCCATTTATAAAATATAAAAGCTTTCAGCTTTTAGTGCAATCGATATCCTCGAATGATTAAAAACATTGCTGTTTTTTATGTCTTTTAATTTCAGTGTAAATTACCTTGACTTTTTGCCTTATCTTGACGAGCGAGATGGCACCATTGTACATGTGGCTCGTATTCAGGAGGACCCGGGTTGTATCCCCAGTGGCTTCCCATTCTGACCTTTCTCCGGTCGTCAGATAACTACTGGAGCTTCTATTACGCTTTCCCGGCCATCGTTTTTTGTATTCATGTTTCTGCTTCATTGCCATCTGTTCAGGCGATCAGGATGGATTGCACTAGAGGTGGGCTTTATAATGGTTTCTTCTTGACGTTGTTGCGGGTCTACTCATTTAAGAATCACAAGGGGGACTGTAGAGTGTTAGTGTTGGTAAGCTTAGATGCTTTCGAGCTGGAAACGTTAGGGATCCCGTCCATGTTTGCAGCCATCGTCATCGAACTTGGTTACCTTTCGGAACTCTCTCCCCATCTCTCCCTGAAAACAATCAAAGGGAGAAAGGCGCAAAGGCCGTATGGTTCCAGTCCTTACTTCAATTTGTCGTTTAACCAAACCTTTCACATACAACTTTTGAAATGACATAAGAGATATGATAAAAATCTTATGTGTTCCATTCATATGACTTTCACTACTTCTCTGTAATCAATTTTTGTTAAAAACTTATTCTTCTATCTACATCATGCTAATCAAGATTAACATTAGCAACAATTGTTTGATTATTTGCTTCCTTGTAAACAGAAGGCAAATAAGGGATTAAACTAGGCTAAAGCGAAAGTCAAATCATTTGATATGTGATTGAAGTTCTGTCTTTGCATGGAGTTGACAAATTTCTATATGGGAAAAGTTTAAGTATTTTAAAATTAAAACCAATAACAAAGAATATCTCGGAAATGGTGAATTCGACGAAAAAATGTATACATATGAAATAAATACTGTGTTTTAAGAAATGTGTTCTTATTGTGTAGTAACTTTTTTTCTTTCTCTTACGGTTTATCAGTTATACAAAATTCATCAAGAATGAAGAGCTCTTCAGAGACTATTTCCATAACATTCAAGATATATATTTTAATTATCATGTACATATATTTAACGTGCGGTATTTGAATCAAATTCGTTAGAGCCAATTTTGGAAACAAAAATCGACATTTTTTATGTAAAGCGAACTCTGGCTTCGTGTCACATCCTTAGAAAATAATAATCTTAAATACCAAGTTTAGTATTTTACTGACCTTTTGTTTTGAAGTTATCGTGTTCACTGTCTCACGGAGACACTCACACAGGGGTACACACGCGTGCATGTGCTGACCTTTTTCTAAAGAGGCTTTTTTTGGATAAAGGGGACCCTAAAACGTGTATAAACGATGAAATCTCTGTCTCAAAATTTTGGGCGGAGTGCAATATCTTTTCTAACTACGCACAATGTATTAAACAGAGAAAATAAAAATTGCACATAATATGTAATACTGAAGTTTTATTTGTCTCATCTGTCAGATTTAAACTTACAAAAAACTCTCATGGCCAATTATTTTTTCCAAGCCTTTCGTGGAGAGGATACTTTAAATCTGTGTTGTCACGAACTGTGTTACATACTATATTTAAGATAAAATCGGCTGTTTTCCATTCACATGAGTTTTTATTCTCCCTCTTCCACAAACTGTTCTTATAATTGTTATATATCTATATATATTTATTTCTTTAGTACTGAAAAACCTTTATTAACACTTTTAATAATATTATTATTATATATGTATTTTGGAATGCAACAAGCTAAAGCAATTGGCAAAACTTTATGAAGTTGGTCGCTGGGTGATGGCGTAAAGTTTGGCCGTGTCTACATAAACATGCAAAAGGAAAATAGGAAAGATAGAGGAAGAGGGATTTCTAGTTGAGAAAAATTTAAAAATTCAAAACCTGTTACTTTTTTGACTAAAAATGTGCTTTAACGTAATCTACATTTCTTGTGTACTAAGTCAGTATGTAGGTCATTCAGAATGAAAAGGACTTTAAAGACAACTTCCAGAGAGCTAAAATTATACATTTTTATCAAAATCATTAATATATTTTTGAGGAATTCAACACTTTGGAAACATTTTCCATATGTTAGGTAGTTTGAAGAATGAAGATTTCTTGAACAACTTAGTGTCGCAATTTTGGAAGATGTTAAGCTTAAATGCCAAGTTTGAACTATGCTGTTTACAAACACATCAATTGACAATTGAATTATGCTGTTTGCATACATAGATATTTTGCTAAAATTATTTTTTGTGATATATCTATATCGAATTTTGGTGGAATGCAGTGCTTCCTAAGCTTACTATTGTAAACAGTATTGAAGGTGAACACCAGCAGCAGTTTTTTATAACGTAACCAATGCCTTCCATTCCAAAGGATGTTGAGAAAATCCTGATTCATGACACCTTCTATTACTTCTGATTACAGGTTGTGTCATTAACACATGGACCATGTTCCTCGCCCCAAAAAATAAGGCAAAATGATATTTAAAATTATATACAGAAATGCTTATAAAAATAACTGCGTATTTTCAACTCACAAAAAGCGTTTCAAATCTTATTTTCTCATAGAGAACCTCAACTTCGTTCTGCTTGCTAATGTACTTTCGGATAATGAACCATCCCACCTTTACAGAATCTTTTAAATGATCGTTCACAGGCTTCCTTGATATGCAGTGTCTCTACATTTGAAATTTTGGTTGACTAAAATGATATATACCTAAACAAACAGATATATTTCCGTAGGACTATAGACGAGTGATATTAGTCATGGAGTAAACCATAGTTATAATAAGACAGAGAGCGAAATGTTCATTGCGCGGGGGTCATATTGCATCTGAAAGTCACGTCAATACTGTGTGCGTTGAAATGCATGTTATTTTGTGCACATCGGTATATGGGGGATGTATTTTTAAGAGTTGCATACGATTAAATAAGTGAAGTGATATACTATTTATACTGCTTTGAATAATGAGGAATTTGTTAAAGGAAGCGGGATAGCTTTTAATTCTTAAGTATTGCATGAACACCAACTTGGCTCTTGCATGCCATTATTGTTAGTTACGTAAGGTTTGAAAACAATTAGCTGTGAGCTGAAAAAGGAATTTAAATAGATATTTATGAGAAACTATGAGTTATGCATTAAAAGTGCCAATTAACAATACACCACTTATTTCCACACTGATTCGGAATTGTAAGTTTGATTATTATGCTGCTTTGTAGTTAGAAGTCTAAACCTCGGCAATCTAGCGGATTTCAAATTTAGGCAAATTAATATTTTAAGCGCATTCAGTTACTGATCACCTGTGAAATTTTACCATTTTAAAATGAATTCAGTTTAAGAAATGTCTCAACTATAGGAATCCTTTATTAAATAGCAATAGTAATAATAATAATTATAATAATAATTTGATTTTGTTGGAAAAGGGTGCAAGTTACCTTAAATTTGGTATCAAGTAGAATCCCTAGAATTGTCCCTGCATTTTCTTAAGCTAATATTACTGTATTTTATGGAATGGTCCATGAATATTATGAAGAATGAACACGTGAAGTGCAGCAGAGAACGATGAACGGCCGATTAACAGCTTGACGCAAAAATAGGTAGGATTCCAACAACGATTGCAACAAACGCAAAATATTGTGTTTGAAAATAAGAACAATGACCTTCCTATTCTTCTTCTTCAAATAATGCATTACGTTTAATCTGTAACTTTATACACATACTGATTGGCATAACGATTTAAAATAACTTTTCTTGGGCCATCTTGCAATTAACTCCCTTTAAAATCCTTGAAATTACACTTGCTCTTTCCATAAGTTAATGGTTTCAATGTTGTCCTAACCCAGTAATGTACTGCGCATATCTGTTAGCTCTCTATCTTATTATAACTCTATGGGATTAACTGTCTCCTATCTATACAGTTCTCATGGTAGACATCAGCAACCGGTGCATGTTTGTTCATTTCACTAAAAGTAACTATAGTAACTTTACACAACATAGGAAAAAGGTTAACTACAAATGCAAACAAATGGGAAAGGGAACAAATCTTCATGGAAGTGCACCTAACATACAATGACAGAATCAGCAGATTAAGCTGTATGAACAGCATTATTTGATTATTTACAGAATGAACCATATATAAGACAATTATCTAGGCCTTAACTCCAAACACTTTGAACATACTCCCTTAGTAATAACTCAGTTATGAAGGAATTTCGTTCATATGCTGAACCCTGTGATTGTTTCCCTGTAAAGAATCCCCCCCTCAAGTTCAAGTACTTTTATAACACATTTTTATTTTTGGTCATTTCAAAGTCTACATTGTAATTCTTCCAAGATTTGGAAAAAAAGAACAAATATTAATGCATCCAGAAAGTATGAATCTTAATCATAAAGTTAAAACAATAAATAAAGTTATGTGTTATTTAGTTTGTTGAATTCTAGATATTTGATGCAGCATTCAAATTTCGGTTCTTGAATTCGGTACTTTAAACGTAATTTTCCCAGTTTTCTGAACGGAAAATAATGGATTGAAAATACGGTACACATGGAGAAAAAGGAAGTGCAGGAAGAAACTAACAATAAACTAAGGGCAGTAAGTGATGAAAGAGGACAAGTACAGAAAGAGTGCGTGGAGTGCACAACTAGAAAACTATTTCTACTGAAATTGGCTCAAAAGCGGAAATCGAGAAAATTAATAAATGATTTGCGCGAGGGAATGCTTTTTTATGTATTTTTAATCACTGAAGGACGTAGTTAAAATCGCATTACTTGCCTGCTTCTGGGAATTTAAATGCAGAAACCCACTTACACATAGTGGAAGAACTAAATTTTGAATATTTCTCGGAAGGGTGAGCATTGAAACAGCTTTAGATATAAGACCATGTTCTGAGAATCTCTTGTATTCAACACTTTTGTTATCCCTGGAATAAAAACTGGATATTTGAATTTTTCGCGTTTAATTAAATTTCTCGCCAAGTGTGATACAGCATTAAAGCTTATCTGCATTTTATTCAAGTTTCCTCTATATAAGGTGGTTCGGATAATACTGTATTAGGAATGAAGGTGATATTTTTCTTAAACCGAAATTATTTATTTTTCAGCATAGTCCCATTTTGGAGTTATGATATATATATATATATATATATATATATATATATATATAATTGGCCCAATGCTTCTGCTATTTTTAACTATACCAAAAAAATAGGAATTATGAAGCTGTGCAAAATACGTCTCTGTGTGGTTAGCATGTGTGGGAACAAGAAAACATTTCAGGGTCGAGCGATTATGCTGGATGCGACAGAATTATTCATGACGCAATTCATACAATTTGGCAGCGACAACTCCAGATGAAAGCGCTATCGTTGTGAAATACTTACAAATAGCGTAGTGTCATCTTCGACTTCTTGCTTAATCCGGCCAATAACTCACTTCAGTATTCTCGGTAATGGTTTGTCCCTTTTCTAAGAAATTAATAAGTATCACACCCTTTGTATCCCAAAAAATCGTCGCCAAATACTTTTTCGGCCGAAGGGACTGTCTTTGCCTTCTTTGGAGCATATTTATTGTTTTGATTGTTGCTTGGTTTCCGGAGTATAATGAGGAACCCAAGCCTCATCTACGGTGACAAATCCACGCAGAAAGTCATGCGGATTTCGCTAAAAGAGCTCCAAACACAGCTTCGAAGTTGAAAGCCGCACCCATCTGTCGTTAACTCTCCGCGCCCATCGGACAGTAACATTACATGCAAAATATGAATTGCCTTTCCGGTCGACACACCTATGCCCTTTGCTTCTATGTGAATTTTCGTTCGACGATCAGCGAGAATCACACCGTTATACCATTGACTTTATTAATGATTTCCTCGGTAAACATGGGTAACATAGGCGTATATATAGGCGTATTTCCATCCAAAAGTTAAAAACGAATAACCGAATGATTATGCACTTTTTCCAGTTTCGCGAAAACATGTTGATCGACTAACTGAAATACCTGCCAGATCCAAACTAGCCAACTTTTGCAACTTTGTTTTGGAAAAGTGTAGAAAATGATAGTAGAGGATGGTAACACGGACTTGACTTGGCAACGCCATCTATTTTAAATCACGGCTAATTATTGAAGCGCCCTCTACACAGACGAATTCGGGCTGTTAAGAAAATACTAAACACTATAAAAAAATTGAACAAGCTAAGTATTTCTCTAAACTAGTTTATCAATATAATCTACTATATAATAGCTTTATATTCGGCAAACGTAATTAACTCCAAACACGAATTGCAAACTCATTTTTCATATATTACACTTTTAAGGTTTACTGAATCAAAAAGAAAATCACTTTGAACTGTCTGTTAATGACTGTGTGTATGTGTGTGAGAGAAAGTAATGTAAATCAAATCGAACCATCCGACGTATACCAAAAGTTGGTATTTAAGCTCAGCATCTTTCATACGTGGAACCAGAAGATTTTCAAGGAGATTCCCAGCAAACCATCCTTACCACACGTCTTGCTCTACTTTTCTGAAAATTAATTATTAAGATTTTGATTAAAAACAGTATTTTTGAAAAATTGACAAACTTATATCTTGAATTGTCCGTTAATTTTGGGTAAATTCTATATAACTACGAACATATGAGTTTCAACTTGACGCAATGGAGAAGGGACCACTTAGGACACAATGAACCAGACCACTATAGTAGTGAATTCTGGGATTCGCAGCCTGCTATCTGGTAAGAGACGAGAAGAAGCTAAGAGGAACCCACAGAGAGTGGACGAGACTCGAAGCTTTATTGAGGCAGTTCACCTAGAGCATCAGATGGAACTCTTAAGGGAAGTCGAAATGGGATTTTTATACGTTTTTTTTTTCTTTCTATCCCATGGTTTAATTGCATAGGAATATTTTGAATCCTCCGCTCAAGATGATATAACATTCATAGAGGAAAGCTAATCATAAACAGTACAAAGATAGTAAATAATATTGAGTAGTAGTTTTAGAACATTTTGGCACACTTACTTGGTAAAACATCAATAACTTTGTAAATGTCGGTGTTAGAACCGAGATATTTTTTTTTTTTTTTTTTTATCGGAAAATTTTACTTGAGCTATTCGCAGCATTGACATCTCGTTATATTTCATTCATGTGAGAGTTTCGAAGTACTACTATGTTGTGTTTGGAAAGTTAGGTTACATTTTTACTTTCTCTACACATGTCATGTACAATACTTAGTGTATAGAGAAGGTAATGTATTCCACCCAAAAATTCAATACCGAAATTTCACTGGAAACACATGTTTTGGGACACCCTGAATACAAAAGAAAAAAAAAACTGATGTGTTACAATCACATGTCTTTCTCTACATCTCTGTGGGAAAGTATTGTTTTATCTACATCAAGCTAATCCAGATAAACATTAGCGGATATTGTCCTTATTATTTGGTCTCTTGTAAGTAGAAGGGAAAAATCTAATGTGTTTCATAAGCATTGTTTTCTCTAAATCGCTGCAATCAATTATTGATAAAAAGCTTATTCTTCTATTTACATAATGCTAATCGAGAAAACATTGACAGAAAGGGTCTTATTACCTGCTTCCTTGTAAGTTGAAGGAAAATAAGGGAGTATCTCGAATAAATTGGTGCTTAAATCTTTTAAAAAATGGTTGCTATATGATTGAAGTAGGTACCTTTGTATGGACAGAAGTTGACAAATTCCCGTATGAGAAAAGCATAAGTATTTTGAAGCTGAAACTAATAATGAGGAATAGTTAAATATCGGTCAACTCCACGAAAAAATGTATATAATCTAAATTGTGTGTTTTAACGAGCTCTACATTTTTGTGTGGTACGTTTTCGTCTATCACTAACGTTATTCAAAATTCCACAAAATCCATCAGAATAAACATATCTTCAGAGAATATTCCCCGAAAATTGAAGATATACATTTTATTTGTCACATAAATGTCTTAGGTTTAAGAGATTTTAATCAAAATTGTTAGAGCCATTTTTGAGAAAATAAACATTTTTGAAAAATGTTCCATGTAAAAAGTAGTTGCGGGAGGTTTTTTTTTTTTTTTTTTTTTTTTTTTTTTTTTAATTTCCGTGTCGCATCCTTGGTGGATACCAAACTTAAATACCAAGGTTGGTATTTAACGGTCTTTTCGTTTTTGAGCAATGCTAACCACAGACATACAAACACACACACACACACACATACACACACATAGACAGACAGACTCACGGACATTTTTCTAAAAATGCCTTTTTGGACTAATGTATATGTGTTTCTGGCCTTATTTTAAGTAATAAGTGTGTATGTATATAGATTAGCTTTTTTAATTTTAAATTTTAAACTCTAATTTTTCAATAACATTTTAAGAGCTTTATTAAAAAGGCATACCTTTCCTTCTAATCAACATAAGTATTCTATTTCCATCAATCAACAGTAAAAGTATTACTGAATATACTTTGAAAATTGTAGCTCAAATCCTAAATAGTTGCTGAGATAATGGGTCAAACTTTAACGTTGGCAAGATAGAGCATTTCGACTCCCCTTAAACTTTGGTTTGCAAACCATCGAGGAGAAAGAAACTCCTATATTGGAGTGGAAGAATTTTTTTTACAAATCTTCAAGCATGTTCCTCTTATGTCAATATTTCCACTATGCATTCAAAAACCTATGCGACATATTTTCAAATTTATCTGAATTTGCATTTCATAAAATCTTCAAAAGCTTCCAGACAGTGTAAATGTTATAAAACATGGATTTAAGTGGAAATGTCCAGTTTTATACTTACAAACAAATACCTATTTCAATAGAAAAAAAGACATGGAGAGGACAAATTAAATAGCTTAAACGTGGGTCGCAAACTTGCACACATTGAATGGAGGAAGCCTTTGCCCTCAAATACCCCTTCTTCCACTTTCGCATTCAAACCGGTTAGTCTAGGAGACCTTTTTTGCATGCGCAAGTTGGCGGAGTGAGGTTATTAAGATATTTACCCTACAGTGTGATTTCTTGACCCCTGACATAGAAGAGTCAGCTCTTGAAATAAATGAACAAGTCAGTTAACAATTAGGCATTTTTTCATTTTATTCACTTCGTTTTTACCTCCTCTTCCAAGTAGGCGGAAAATGTACCAGGTGGCCCACGTCCTTCACTGAAGTTAGTTACTCCCGAACGCCGAAAGGTTTGCCTAAGCATGTCAGTAAAGGGAACGAGATACCAACATAAAGGAAACGTGCTAAACGTAAGACCAGAACTTGAAAATTAATACTTCTGCTATAAATGGTCCCATACTTCGTCGCTAGGGCCCTGGCTTACTGTGGTGGCGTGCCGCGTTAGATTCCTGAGCTCCAGAATGGTTCCTATCTAGAAGAATGCTTGTCACTGAGCAATCCAATAAGCATATGGGCCAAAGAATATTAATGATCGCCTCAAGGCATTGGCGTTTATATTAATAATAATCATAATAATGATAATAATAATCAATAACAATATTGTTTTTATACTTATTGTTATTATTATAGGTACACATAACAATGCAACTAAAAGGAAATAACAAGATAACATTATTTTAATACTGCACTGTAGGTATGCATTATTTTAATGTAATTAATTTATCTTGCGTAAGATTTGCTCCAAAATATCCTATAACCTTCCGGGAAATATCAGGTGCATTGCAGATTGGTCTTTCTACGACACGCTGTATCTTTAAAGGTCCGCCTGTTCTTAAATGCATCTCTGAGCGTTTAAAAACAGGCGCAAAAGATAGACGTCTAGTTGGAAAACAGTGAGAAGACAGCCTTCCCGCCTAAGTTGCGTAGCGTCTCCCATAGAGCATTATTATATCTGTGTAATCTTCATTGGAGTACATTGCAGTTTTCACTTTTTGACTGAGAGATCTGACACGATCTACAAACACATGGTCAAGCAACCTTATCAGAGCAAAACAGGAGGAGAAAAAACACACATAGCAGCACAGCTCAGTGAAGGTTCGCTGGTACGTGTATTTCCCCTTTGAAATTCTTTTCTTGCAATAACATATGCGGGAAACAAAAAACTATAGAGGACGGCTTGTGCGGGCTACCTGATATTGTATTCAATGCAAAAATTCTATACCGTGATTCATCAGTTATGCACGTTCTGTACGTCTAATTAAAGAAAACAGTTTTTGAAAAAAAGGGTCCGCGTGCGCGCGCGCGCGCGCGTGTGTGGGCCTGTGTCTGTGGGCTATACAGCTCAAAAACGAAATGGCCGTTAAAATTCCAAACTTGGAATTTAAGTTTAGTATCTTCCAAGCATGCGACCATAAGATTTACATCTGCACCCGAAACCCTTTACATGGAAGATTTTCGAAATTTTCGATTTTCTCAAAATTGACATAACTATTTTGTATTAAACTACGGTAAATTAAATATATTTATACACAAATAAAATGCTCTTGTATTTTCTGAGCATATTCTCTGAAGTTATCTTTATTCTAAATCACTTTTGCTAACTAGTTAACGGTAAGAATAAACAAAAGCTTACTTCACAAAACATATAGAATTCGTTAAACCACACAATTTATGTTATTTGTTTTAGAGGTGACAGAATGTGAGTTATTTATGTTTATTAATTTCAATTTACAATATTTATACTTTTGTCAAACAGGAAGTCGTCATCCGTTTTTCTTGCTTTACTCCTGGCAATTTAAAGAAAACCGAATGTAAAATTTGTCTTGGTGTATTTCGTTATTTCTCTTCTACCTACAAGGACATCAGTAATAAGACCATTTCTGCTAATTTCTATCTTGATTAGAATGAGTATAGATAGAACAGTAATTTTTTGTAAGAATAGTTTACTTGAAGAATGGGTAAAGAAAGTAATGTGTATTATACACATAAACTGTTTCATCCTGATCAAGAAAAGAGGGGTATCTCAATTGCATAAATAGTGACCGGCTTTTAAAAGATTTGACTATTGTATTATCCGTATATTCTTTTATTTTCCTTCTGCTTATGTTTATCTCGATAAGAACGTAGTATAGAAAATAATAAGCTTTTGTAAGTATAATTTTTTGCAAAATAGGCACAAAAAGTCATGTGAATAGAACACATAAGATTTTTTATAAAGTTATACTTGTTCTAAATTTGAATGTACCAGAGAAGCTGAGATACTCCTTTATGGATATGGCTTTTAAACAACACCTAAATTATCTAAATTGACTTCATTCAGAACTCCCTGCGCTCTGTATGCATATTTACACATCGTTTTTGAAAGAGTGCTACACAAGAAAGAAAAGAGCAATGCAAAGAACGGAGTGTCACTTGGAGAGGAAATGGACTTTTACACTGCCCCACTAGGGGGAAAAATCACCAATGTAACCCTTCCTAAGCGCCAGAGAGATCAGTAATCATTTGCGTCGCACCCATTTCACTGCAACCCCTTGCACCACTTTTCTTTCTCAGCAGGGAAGAGAATAGGTTATGTTACCTCACTAGCTGACTTGACTCACATGTAGTTCTGTGAGATTTTCATCCTTGTTTTGCCAAACGGTACACAGTAACCATATTTGGAAACCTGTCTCAAGAAATAACCACTGCTAAGTTGTTGATTCTAAAATAGTAACTAGAAAGAAACAATATAATATGTAAATTCATACAATTTGTCCTGTATTTTTATTTCATAAATGTTTTACTAAATATTATCTTTCACCAACTTAAGCTTAAAGCCAAGTCCTTCGCATAACACATCTCGCCTATTACTGTCTCATTTACTTTTCTTGGTATCTCTTCGTATGCATCATTTATCTTGATATATCTTATGTTATGCTGTCTTCTGAGCCAAAATATCTCGCATTCCAGAACATTTCCGAGCAAGAAATTTACCAAAAGTTATGATAAAATGTTATTTGCACATTCTGAACAGTATTTTTGCTGTTATTTATATATTCACTCATTCTACAAAAAGTCCTACTTATTTTAGTGGTCCATTTGACACAGTTCATTCTTTCTTATATTCACACTCAATTCGGAGCAAGATGAACCACATTGTTAATGTGATGTATATGTCCTGCTAAGGGACAGACGCACTTAAGTTCGTTTTCTTCGTCTGCTTGGTATTCAGACGTAGGCCTGCAATAGCTATTTATGGCACTCAGGTTACCCAAGGAGAAATATATTCATATTCATATATTTATGAATATTTATGGCGCATTTATGAACATTTGGAATACACTGTGCTTTACTATCCACCCCCAAAATCTTATAATAGATGCAGAAGCTATTATACGTATAGATCCAATAACATTAAACAACAGCAGAAATATTTGCAGAAGATAAACCACACTCCATTAATAGATGGATGTACACCAAATATTATTATGGCACATTCTGTGAAACAAAAACATAGTATTGCGTCTTTTGCGAAACGAAAACATTCAATTCATATTTCAACTGTTAGGTATATCACATCTTGTATAGTTTATTTTTCATACATTCTGCTTTTATTAACTCCTAATGCTCGCTTAAGTCCAGTTAACACTTCCACGTTATCAAGTGCTGACAAAGAACTCATCTATTTAAAAGAAGGAGCGTATCAAGTTGTAATAGAGCTGTTACTTTCGAATCCTACTTGTTATATTTTTCATTCTCTCTTTCTGTGCTGCTTTGGGGATTGGTGAATATGTCTGTGAACAGCATAACTTAAAAAAACTAAACGTTCGTTAAATACCAACTTTATATTTAAGTTCTTTATCTTTCAAGGATCAACAAAATGCTTTATCGCCAACTACTCTTTTTATGAAACATTTTTCAAAGTTTTGATTTTCTCAAAAATGTCTAATGGTTTTGTTTAAAACACCTTATGATTAAGAATTTTTATGGTAAATGATATGTATATCTTTAAATTTCTGGAGCCCTTCGAAGCTCTTCATTTTGGGTGGTTTACACAACTGGTAAACCCGAAGAGAGAGACAAAATCTTACTATAATTAAACTCGTAATTTATTTCAAGTGCATTTTGTGAAGTTAACCATTTTCGAGATACTTCTAGATACTGGTTTAAATGTATCAATACTTACACTTTTCCCATATGGAAGCAGTCATTCGTTTCTATTTTATTTTACTACAGGGTATGCAAAGAGAGTGAAATTTCACCATTTAGCAAAGCTCTTCAAAAATTGGACTATCGATTAGGCGCTCATTCTCTTATTCCTTTAGTACCTAATGGGAAATACATACTAACATAATTTTCGCTAGTATTTAACTCAAGTAGTATGAAGTAGATAGAAGAGCCACTTTTTGTAAGAATAGTTTATTACAGAATAGGTAGAGAGGTCATGTGTATGTAACAGATCAGATTATTATTTATTAATAAAATAAAAATAGGACACAAAGAGGGGATTAGCTTATCGATGGCCACAAAGGTAAACAGTTAATGAGCCTAATATTTTGTTATTCTCTATTTATCTGTTCAGGTTTTTCTCTTTATGCCATAACATGTTGACAGATGTCTTTGCAGTTTTACGTGAACGGATAGTTATGTTCATACATCTTCAAACTATCCGTAATTGCAATCTATCTTGACTACATAATACGTATTTTCTCTTTATTTCTGTAGAAACAAAGTAACCCACTTGTGTTTACGGCTGAAATGAACTTTCCACAGCTGCAGACGCCACACAGCAGTACTTATATAATCTCTCAGGTTTAAGGATATTCCCTTGCGGAAGATTTAAGACCTCATCTCGTAAATATTTACTCGCTGGAAGCAAGGTTTTGGAAGCTACTCATGTTTTTTGCAAACAACATGCAGTGTTTTTTCCTCAGAAAATGAACACAGCTAGAAAGGCTGACTTGTGTTTAAACATCCTTGCAAAAGCTGTAGCTAATTTGGGCTTTAACAACGTAATTTTAGGCAGTTTAAATATAAGAAGATATAAGAGTTACTTTATACATAATGCTTTACATGGTAAAATTAATAATTATAGTTTAAGAATTACAGGTGGCCCCCACTGTCCAGTATTTGACGTGGGCAAGTATCCCTTGGTACGTTAAAAGAATTGCATAACTTAACGGATATGTTTCAAGTTAAAGCCCGGCTTTGAAGAAATGGCGAGATTCATCTTCGGTTTACCCCTCGCAATGAGTGCGACCCGCTCACCGTCCCGATGATAATCAAGACGGGGAAAGCGAAGGTGCTCTCACCAGTTCTCCACTGGCGGGTTTTATTTTGAATCTCTAAGAGTTCTGCAACTCTTTTAACGCACGAAGAAATATCTGCACTCATACAATGCTGGGCAGTTGTGTCATCTGGTATTACGCGCTCTGCTACTGATGTGATTATAATCGTTTTTGATAAACTTTATAATTCAATGTTATCCTACAATTAGGCATTTAGAGCGCTCTGGAAAATATAATGTTATGTCATTATAACTGTTTGGCCAATTTTGCTAGTGGTATTTTTAAACCAAGATTCGCTATAAAATAAAGTATGAACTATTAAATATTTCCATAGGTTTAGTTATGCAATTGTCCAGATATTACAGACTGTTTTACGAGTTATTAATGTTTTTGGAACACTTGTCTTAGATTTTTAGAACCTCCTCACAAGATTTCTGCGTCCAATCCAGTTGAGAAATGTGTAGCTGTTCCCGGATCTAAATAATTCTGTATTGAGCATTTTAAGAGTGTCATATTAATGTGTGTTATTTTCCTTGGTTCGGATTGTAATTAATTTATATTTTATTTAAAATTTATTTTATAGCCGTTTTGTATGTATGAGTATGGGGTACATTACCTTGGGACTGAGTCGACTGGGAAAGTTTTCGGATTTTTAAATTTCATTATTTTGATTTTCTTTATATGTAGCTTGGCTAAATCGATAACCTACCGCCCGGACTATGTAGGTTTTCTTTGTGTTATTTCTTACTAACTCAACGCTGACGCGTTTTAAATGTATTTGTTCTAGGATTTCACTAGTTAACTTATGTAAAAATACAATTTCTTAAACTGTATAATAATTTTTCTATATAACTAAGATTTCACTTTTCAAGGAAACTATGGTTACGAGAAAATAAAAAGGTATGATGATTTCCCGTTTGAGAAAAATATAAGTGTTGGAAAATTTACAACAATAACCAGGAATATCTCGGAAAACGTTAACTCCACAAAAATTCATCTGACAGAAATTGTGTATTTAAACGAGCTCTAAGTATTTTGTGTAGTAATATCTTGTCTTTAAGGTTCGAAGGCTTTCACGGCCGGTGTTAGAATCACTTATAGAAAACAAAACCGGGCTTGTAGGCCGTGGTCCACTGGGCTTCTCCCAGAGAAGCCCAGTGGACCACGGCCTACAAGCCCGGTTTTGTTTTCTATAAATATCTTGTCTATCTGTTACACTTTTTCAGTTATACAAAAGTCTCCAGAGTGATAAGGACTTTAGAGAATATTCCGAGATAATTATAACAATATAAACGCGTCTTAAGAAACTTTTGTGCAGAATAATTTTTAGAATATCTGTGAAAGAAATATAATCATTGATGAATGAAGTGTGTGTGTGTCTGTGTGTGTGATTTTATAATTTGTGCTTTAATTGCCTTTTATTTCTAGAAAAGAATAAAGGAATAAAGCTACTCGTACATATGGACTATACAAGCATTAGTATATGGCTGGCCAGACAATAGTTGTCACCAAAGAAGAAGTTTTACAAAGAAAAATGTTAGACTAAATACATTTTGTGAAATATGTATCAATATCAATATAATACAAAGGCATTGGCATTCCGAGGTTAACACAAATATATATAAAAATAAGATGGAATAAATAGTTTAACAAATAAATTATTCCAACCGCCTATGCTGCAATGCTTCATTACAGGGATGTGATGAACGAAGCAGCAACATTTCAGGATATCTGTGGAACGATTAAGAGAACATGAAGATAAGGAACGTGATGCTATTCTGATGATCAAAATCTGAACAACAAATTTAGCGTCAGATATAACATTTCTTAGGTCAAGTTAAGGCAGTAAACTAGAATTATGTGTTACGAAAAATTCATATGATGAATAAAATGTATATAATGAAATTGGAACACGTGAGTGTAGCTTTTTTCTCCAATAGAGTGAGGAAAAAATTGCAGGGTACATATTACTAAACCCCGGAACCTGCTTCGAACCTCTCTGGGAAGGAGGAATGAAAGTAGAGAGATCAGGCAGACCACATGCCAAACAAGGACAGAATATCATTCGTTTCCAGATTAAACATATCTGACGCTACTCAAGTCCACATACAAGTTTCTAAGCCCCCGGAATCTGAGAGCCCTCGGGGGCGGATCTGTGAGAAGTCCAGAGAAAAGCCTTCATACATCCACCGATCAGCCGCAACGAGCTGAAAACCATCGCTTAGTTCTTCAAAACTAAAACAGAAGATGATGATGAACACTTTGAGTGCAGAATAAAAGGGACAGGATAGCCATGGTAGAAGGGGAAGTTCCCAATATTCGCCTACCGACCCACAGAAACGACGAAAAAATATATTGTCTGAGTAGCCGGTTGTCGAGAATCAAAACCAAGAATTTCCGAATAAGAGCTTCGCGTTACCGCGTAGCCATCAATACTATAAAAGAACAGATAGACGTTCTAAAGTCTAAACTGTAGAGGCAGTCACAACCCTAGCCACTCTCACTCGTTACTTGTAGGCCATGCCAGTGCTCGAGAGTGTGGCAACGAGAATCTCGTGTATCGAAAATCAATGCTCATGAGCGAGATGACTCGAGTATTCTCGTAACTACAGCAAAGTAAGCTGATACATGATCCGTATGTCAACCTACTTTTCTTTTTTTGATAGTGCTTAACGCCCGCTTTTACTACATTTGGCCTGCAGGCGATTGCACTAAAGGTGCATGGAATGACGCTGGAGCACCGGCAGAATGCGATGACGGGGAAAACGGAGAACCCGAAGAAAACCCACCCCTGCACTGATTTGTCCGCCACAAATCTCACATGCGGTCGCTTGGAATCGAGAGGCAAGCGATCTAACCACTCGACACTATGATCCAAATTATAAACTGGTTACGTAATAACTAAGGGACGTAGCTATTCTGTTCATTGTAAGCAAATTAGAAAGTTTCAAAGCACTTTTACGTTTGAAACCGTTTGGGTGCTATAATGTGTGAATCTTATTCAACCTAAAAAAAAAAAGCTAAATGGGTTATTATGACCTAAAACTCGCAAAGCTTAAATTTTTTTTAAGCTGAGTAGAAAATTTATAAATTTTTATTCAATTCAGTTCAATTATAAATATTCCCCTAGTTTTATTTTAAGTTTACATGTGGGGCTAACCAGGAAAAGAAATTATTACAATTTTAAATTTGTATAGAAATTACGGATATGAAATATGCACCAATAACATCTTGCGATGATGAAATATCTTTCTGTCTATAGCAATATATTAAGTAACAACAGAAAGCATTTGGCTGGTTATATACAGTAACAGTGCTGAAATGTGAAGCTCGTTTTATGTGAGTGCTATATGTTAAAAGTACATGTTGAATATTTTTTGTTAAAATGTCATAGCACGTATATACTATGTAATAAAGTGCCTTAAATTATGGTACATATTAATAGCATATTTCCGCAAAGAAAATAGTTTTCATGTTTTATCTGTATTGTTTATAAAAGGTGTTTGTCGTAGACTTCCTTAAATAGGTAGGGAAATTGTTTAAAACAATAAAAGATGTATAGAACGTAAATAAATAAATAAAAAGATGGGGAAATTGTTTAACAACCTAAAGAGACTAATTTAAGACACTAAAAGGCTAAAACTACACTTATAAAAAGCTAAAAATCCAGGCTCTGCTAATAACAAGATGTTGTCGCCCTCTGTGGTGTAATGGTTACCATGCTAACTTCATATACCCAAGATCGTGGGTTCAAACCCGGCGGAGGACGATGGATTTTTTCGGGCGTTAAAAACCTTTAGCATGGCTTCCTTCGGAAGGGAAGTAAAGCCGTGGATCCCGTGTCGTAGATTTACGGCACGTGAAAGAACCTCAAGCCTGATAGAGAGGCCTCTGAGCAAAATTAAGCGGTCTTTCACGCCCAGTATAGAATGGGACGCTGAGAACCACAGCAGTTAAAGAGCGCCCATAAATAAAACGCAATATATTTATTTGACTCGTCGTTTAACAGCACATATATCAAAACGCGTTCTCAGTAAATGGTTTGAATCAGCGATAAATGACATACCTATGATTTGTGTTGCAATGTATATAACTTTACTTAAACTCAAAAAAACTTGTTCAGATTGCAACCGAAAATAACATTTTTTGCAATATAAATGTTTTAGGGATAATAAAATATTTACACACGTATTTATAGCAAAAGTGGAAACTATGTACACATATCTACAGATTCTGTGATACCACATATCGTCTTTAGCCCTTTCACTAGCGTGGGTTATTTAAATGTCATCCGGGTAGGCTATTTATACCTTAAGTAACTTAAACAAATGAAATAGAATTGATTATGGCAGTTTTCGCGCATTACACCGCAATATTTCTATTAACGAGACTTATGAGTCTTGCAAGTAATCGAGAATCTCGTACGCTCGTTGGTCTAACTCTCCTGCCAGCTATGTGTTCGGTTCCATCTACTGGCTGAGATAGGTGCACTAAGCGGCAGCGAGAAACGGGCGAGGTTGAAAGCTGGCTTGGCCGGCTCTACTAAACTGTTACAGCATAACGAAAAGGAACTATTGGCTTTTAAATAAAAGAATCTGGTCAGCTCAAAAATAATTTTTGAGACTGCCTGTACGGTCGAGTGGTTAATATTCTGACTTTTCATCCCTAGGGTTGGATTCCCGCCTGGGGTGGGAAATTTTTCTTGAAAAAAGAATCATTCCCTGCCCCCACAGTGTCTGAAAGTATGAATGTGAGAATGAATGTGGCGCTGTTTAATAAGTTATATTGAAGAGAGAGAGAGAGAAAAAAAAACAATGTTAAGGAACCCTAGATCTCAGCGAGCAAAAGACCAGGAATTGTTTCCAAAAAAAATCCCCCAATATGACCTTAGAAGTTTAAGAGCAATATATAAATTAAATAATAATAATAATAATAATAATAATAATAAAAACAATAATAATATATGAGAGAATTTTAGAACAAGTATTTCACTTTAATTATCGAGAATGTGATATTAGTTTTAAATATAATAAAGATATTGGGATTAATATATTTTAATCTACATTGGAACAATTGGAAGAACTTTGGGTTGAAAAACTAGAAGAAAAAATCTGATGCGTTCCATTCACATGTCTTCCTCTACTTTTATGTAACAAATTATTGTTAATAAGCTTATTCTTATATTTATTTCATGCTAATTGAGAAAAAAATAGCAGAAATAGTCTTATTACTTGCTTCCCTGTAATTAGAAGCGAAATATAGGAGTATCATAGGTAAAGTGAAGTCAAAAGCTGGTTACTAGGTTACTGAAGTTCCTTTGTTTGTATGGACACGAGTTAACAAATTCCTGTATGAGAAAAGTACAAGTTTTTTAAACCTGAAACCATAAACAAGGAATCTCTCAAAAACGATCAACTCCTCGAAAAAAATGTATATAACATAAATTGTGTGTTTGCTCTACATTTTTTGTGTGCTAAGTTTTTGTCCATTTCTTACGGTTTAGCAGGTATGCAAAATTTCGTAAACTTCATCCAGAAGAATAAAGTAGACTTCTGAAGCTATTCCCAGAAAATTCAAATATGCATATTATTTGTCAGGTAAATACCTTTAATATACGATATTGTAACCAAAATCGTTAGAACCATTTTTGAGAAAATTAAAATTTTCGAAAAAATTCCATGAAAACGGTAGTTGGAGGTGGGGGGATTTACTTGAAAATCTTCGAGTCGCATCCTTGAAAGATACCAAACTTAAATAAATACAAGTTTGGTATTTAACGGTCTTTTCGTTTTTGAGCTATGCTGTCCACAGTCACACACACAGACACACACACACACATACACAGACCTTTTTCCAAAAATGTTTTTTTTATTCAGGGGGACCCAAAATATGTATTTCCGGTGAAATCTCGGTATCGAATTTTGGGTGCATTACAATACCTTCTCTGTACATAGTACGTGTAGAGAAAGTAATAAAACATAAATGAAGTCCTATAATGTTATGTATGTTCCTATTGTACATGGTAAGGAATTAAATAATAATATCAGAATTAAGAATGTTTTCGCTTAAAAGCAAGGTAGAATAAAAAATAAAGTAGAAGGATCCTGTTGATAGAATGGCAAAAACACAAGGAAATATCGGTCAATCGGAAACAGGCATCTGAATTGACCTCGCCTGAGGTAGGTGGGGAAAGTACACTGAAAGAGATGAATATTCTTGAAAGAAGAGGAAGAAGAGGAAGAACCAAAAGCAATGAGAGATGTTGGTTGCCTAGGAAACGATAGAGTTAAGCTGAAGCCGTAACAGCTTCTGGAAAACTAATTCATGATCACGAAGATGGCTATAAAACTGACGATGTTTATTTATGCTTAAATACATTCAAATATCCAGCTAATGATCAAGTAAATAAAAAATACATGTTAAAATTATACTTTACTTCTTAGAATTTTCCTCAATATTTTCACATATGTTTGTCAATAAAGTAACAATGTTATAATTACCGAATAAGAAAATCTATTCCACCTTAATTAGTTACAACAAAAACAGCAACAGCTCCTAAAGCGTGCACGCAAAGCGAAAGATGTTCATCTACATGCAATTCCAAACGAAGATAGATTGCTTTAAGGGGGCTTTTGAAGTTTCTAGACTAAGTGCATGAGAGGAGATACCCTGGTAATTACTCATTTAATTTTCTTTCAAATGTGCAAGCAACTAAACTCAGATTGTTTTTCTTCTGTTTCAGCGGCCGCTCAGTAAAAAACCTCATTCTTCAAAGGTCGATGTAAGTGAACACGGCTATTCATAATAACATTAAATGAAGGTTTTGCATGACATGACTGTAAGTTGATTATTATCAGATCGTTAGACACACGCTATTGCTTATGTGTTTCTTGATACTCCTTACTTACACAGCAGTAGACTATTTTGTAACGTAACCGTCTGGTTTATAGCCTATTAGCATGCGAAAAGAATGGACACTCTTAACTGAAACGCTCTCTTAAGTACAACAACATAAAATAAAAAGATAAAATTAACAAAAAAATGATATTTTACGAATCTAGTAAAATACTACTTTTAATATCTATACTCTGTTTCGACAGAACGTTTTAATTTTCTAATCAAAACTGTTTTCATTTGTCATTCGCAGATCGGTAGTTGATTGCGATTATTGTTTAATTGTGTTTTATCGGTTTTATTGTCGTGTTATAGCGTTAAATGCGGACA
The DNA here is from genome assembly GCA_030762935.1 of Hymenopus coronatus. Lineage (NCBI taxonomy): Eukaryota > Metazoa > Arthropoda > Insecta > Mantodea > Hymenopodidae > Hymenopus > Hymenopus coronatus. The sequence goes on from CM060881.1 coordinate 61,151,541, forward strand.
TTATTCTGCGTTTTACTTGGTCATTCTCTCTACTGTCTTTCTCATTCTCTCTCTCCATCCCGTATAGCCTCATTTCCACCGCGCACTCACATCCTCACTCTTTTCTATGACGAACGCTATGTCGTGCAATGCTTTGAAAACCTTTGGTATTAATTCATAATGAAATATAAATGTCTTAACATTGTTATGCCTCTTTCTTATACCTGAAACGATTGCTCTGGCTGTAACATAGTCTGTAATTATTTTTATTTACAATTTTATTTTAAAATAATGCAGTAATCCGTTTTATGGACCATTTTATTCTAGTTTAAAGTTTCAATGCGTTTACGGTGGAATTAGCAACCAAATCGTGTAGGAGATTCTCGTTTCTTATGTTGCACACAAGTGTTTAAAATTGCTCTAGGAATAAAATTATAATAGAATTTCAAGTTTTAAGGGCTAAGCATTCTGCAGTATTTTAATCGTGCTGTATTTAGAGTAACAGTCCTGCTCGGTATGAGGTCGATAATGGTATTAAAATGTTGCTAGAACAACGATTAAAACACGCTACAATCCGTCATTAGTGTAATCATTTATCATTTATCGAATAATAGAGCTTGATTAGTACTTTAAAACTTTAGTAATGAATTTTGTGTGTTTAATGACTTAATTTTGTTTGAAAATGTATTATGCTATTATTATTCCTAAGTTAAAATAGTTTTCTAAAATGTCAATCAGTGCATGTGTTATTCTGGTTATTATTTCTTATATAGAATAGTGTTTCAAAGTGTTGGAATGAATTTATCAGTTGAAATGTTGCGACTGTAAATTAATGGATTTACAATCTTTATGTGCCCTATATGTGATATGTGATTTAATTCCAATAATATGTGTAATCCCAAAAGTCATTAAATAAAATCGACTGATGTGTACAATTTTCAAGTATGAAGTACAAATATTCAGTAGCATACAAAGTGTGTAGGTATCTATTCCTTAAGAATTATTCTAATTTACATGAACAATTATGGTGTAATAATTTCTTCGTGTGCTAGTTTCTGCGAAAATATATTATATGTGGGAATAAATCAGCTTTTTTATGTTATAGTGTCTATGCGGTCTAAGGTATGTATGTTTTAAAAGAAACACAGTAAATGTCGCTTCAAACGTGTTTTTAGTACCACAGTTTGCCAGAATTATCAATTATTGAAGCCTCCGCACAATTCTAATTTTCGTAGTGTAGTATGTCTGGTAACACCACTCAATGCCTGCCTCTTCTTGGCAAATATCACATAATCCAGCCTATGCCCAGCAAATCAAGCAAGTTAGGTTAATAAGGACGATACATAAATAAGTTGTAGTGAGATTACAATAAGTGATGAACATTTGCATATTGAAATCAACCGGGGTTGTGTTAACAAGGCAGTTAAACCGAGTAGCACATCCAAAAGGGGAAAAAAAAAAAAAACAAAAAAACAGAATAGACTCGCTGCCTCCAAATAGGAACAACTAAAAATTAATTACTGATTATCATGCTTTTTCGCAAGCAAAATGGATTATAAGAAAGGTGAGTTGGAGTAATGGGTGGAATCATTGGCGGGAGAAACCGGAGGACCCGGAGAAACCCGCCCACACGCCGCTTCGTCCACTACAAATCCCACAAGCATGGGCTTGCGATCGAGCCCGGGGAGGCGAGCGGTGTAACCACTTGGCCACGGTACCGCCCGTCACAATGTTATGAATTTATAAAAACGATTGTTATATTTTTTAAACAAGATTTAACTCAACTTTGAATGAACTTATAGGGCTTAAAATGTCATAAATCAAGTAAGTCATCCATTCCAATCATCAAATATCGCAATAAATTTGACCGCGCTCTGGCAATTTAGTTTACTCTCTCCAATGATTCGTTTTGATGTTTGCATATGCAGCGAGGCTCATGGTTCCCCATTCTGGTTTGTGTTTCAATTCAACATTTCAGACTCTACTAGAAATGGAATTGGGAATACATCAAACGCATTCTATTAGCAAAAGCCTTTAATTGTTGAGTGGCTATTGTTCAGCGATGTGGTTAATGCAATGTTCTTCGCCAAGAGAGACAGAGAGAATCCAAAATCCTCGAAGCATGTATTCTGTAAGCAGTGAAGGAAGAACTAGAAAGTAACATGATACGTACCTTTCACATGACATTCTGTACCTATTTTGGGTGGAGTGCAATACCTTCTCTATACACTATGTACATAGTACGTGTAGAGAAAGTAAAAACTGTGGTCGATAAACAACTTAGCTTATCTCCACTAGCCACCCCTCAAAGATCTTACATTAAAATCGGATGTAAGCCTCTCTGATGCGAGTTGGTCAGAGTTATCATTCATTTAGAGAGATATAACATTTATCAGAAAGTTGGTGACCTCACGATGGCAGGGCTTGTTTTTGCGAAAGGCATTATTTGAACGAGTGGCTTGCTACTTCAGTCCCTATTATACACAGATGTATACTCAAGGGGATTAAAAATAAACGCATAATCTTTCCAGGGGGACCAGTTGCCGTGCATTTTGAAAACTGTTTGTAGTTTGGCTTTAGCCCGCCCGCCCGCCCGCTATTGTGAAAATATTTTCAGAGGCTGTACGGAAAATACCGCCCACTTCTAATGCTAATCTCGCATTTATCCATTTTGCCAGCCGGCGGCCCGCTGCCAGCAACAACCATTTCGTATTACTGTAGAGTCACTCAGCAGCGCTAGTTGAATAAATATGGCCGCTCGGCGAATTGTGCTTCTGCATGGAAATCGCAACATCAATATTTGTCGAAGTTCATTCAGTGTGGAGTGCAAAATATTGATGCATTTTGCCTATTTTGATTAGTATTTATTTGACTACAATAATGTGTTTTGACTAGATAAATATATACAGGCTCGAAAGTGTATTAGAGAAGTAAGTTTCAGGGAATGCAGTTCAGAGTTTAAGTAACAAAAGATTCAGAGTATTTCTTTCAACTAGAGTAATAGGCGAAGAACATACTTCTATGCCATGTTTTATAAATGTTAGATAGCTTTTGGACAAACAAAAACTAGGAAATATGTTTGAACCCCAATTAAATAACCCCCAAGATAAATCTTATTTGCTACATTCACATGGTTTTACATTCAGCCTTCTGTTTTATGTTATTTTAAATGGAACCTTGCAAACAGGGTTCGATCCCAAGCGACCGCATGTGAGATTTGTGGTGGACAAAACGGCGCTGGGGCGGGTTTTCTCCGGGTGCTCCGGTTTCCCCCGCCATCGCATTCCACCGGTGCTCCATCATCATTCATGTATCATCAGTGTCACCGCCTGCGGTGCCATTAGTAGTTAAAGCGGGCGTTAAACACTACCAAAAAAAAAAAAAAAAAAAGAACCTTGCAAAACTGATTATATTACGAATACATTGGACTAAAGGAACAGTAAAGTCTTTTAAAACAGGGTGTTATGTGATGGTTTTTAAATCGTGACAAGAAACGAATACCGACTTAGTAACACAAGGAAAAACATTGAAATAAAGCAGTAATAAAGTCTTTTAAAAGAGGATCGTTATGTGATGGCTTTGAAATAACGACAGCAAAGTAAGAGGGACTTAGTAGTAAATAAAGTACTTGACAGTTCAAACTAATAAAAGAGAAATTTTAGAAATGGTTAATGGTACAAAATGTTCATTTGACATTAAATCTTTTGCTTTAATGAGGTCTAACTTTTGTGTAATAAATCGCTCTAACGCTTTGAAAGGCCATATAAAATACATTTAAATGAAAAGAACTCCACAGGATATTCCTAGAAAATTCAAGATTTACACAATATTTATATAATACTATCTTCAATATGTATATGTAAATCGTCAGTAATTTGGTAAGAGAATAAAAGAATATTACATTTTTCCACGTTGAAAGAGTACTTTGAGAGGAGAGTTTCTTGGAAATCCTCGTATTGCATATTTCGAACATATTGAGCTTAATATAATTTTGGTACTTGTACACTTTTTGTTTTTGAATTACGTTGCACATATTACACTAGTGCGCGTGTGTAGATTTTCTCTAAAAGGGTTTTTGGATTCAGGAATCATTTTCAAGTTGACTCGAGAAAGCTAAATACCTTTACTTTCTCTACACGTTTTATGTATATAATGCACCTATAGAGAAGGTATTGTATTCTACCCAAAAATTCAAAACTGGAGTTTCACCGGAAATACCTGTTTTGAGACCCACTGAATAAAACAAATATTTTTAGAAAATGGTCAGTGTGTGTATGTGTGCTCCTATGGACAGCATAACTCAAAACAAAAAGTCCGTTAAATACCAAACCGTACAATACCGTTTAGTATTTCCCAAGGATGCGACACAAAGATTTGAAAGAAAATCCGTCAACCCCAAAATACACAAATTACATGGAAAAGTTTTGAAGATTTTGAATTGCTCAAAAATGGCTCTAAAGATGTTGATTCAAATATCATATACTTTGAGAATAGTCTCTGAAGACCTTTTTATTGTGGTTGAATTTTGCTGAATTTTTGATAACTGGTAAACTGAAAGAATGGAGAAAAGTTTACCACAGAAATGTAGGTTTCGTTAAAACATATAATTTTTATCACACACTTTTTTTTATAGAACTGGCAGTTTCTGAGATATTTCTTGCTATTGGTTTCAGATTTAAAATACTTATACTTTTCTCACACGGGAATTCGTCAACTGCTGGCCATAAAAAGAAAGGCATTTCAATCACTAGCAACCAGTATTTAAAATATTTGACTACCGCTTTAGCCTAGTGTATTTCTACTTTCAAAGAATTAAGTATAAGACTATTTCTGCTAATCTGTACCTCGACTAGAATGAAGGTGATAGAAGAATAAGATTTTTATATTAATTTATTACAGAGATGTAGAGAAAGTCATGTGAATGGAACACATCAGATTTTTTGGTAGTGCTTAACACCCATTTTTACTATATAAGTATCCTAGCCGTTAACACTGATGATATATAGAATGAAGATGTAGCACAGGTGGAATGCAATGGCGGGGGAAAAGCGGTACGGATCAGCCTAACCGTAAGGATATTGTTTGATGTATAATCTTGGGTGCTACCTTGGAGAGTGGAGTAGGCCTTCAATGAAGTTCATGAGAAAGGAAAGCAACTACGTGTCATAGAGCGGTGTAAGTTTTGTTTCCTTCAAACCCTAAGTGGTGAAATTCAACCATGAACTGCTGTAAAAAGACTTGTAAAGCAAACTGAAGATTAAAATAACGGTATGGCTCGTGAACAGATTACCTATCACAACCATAGACCTATCGGTGTCCACTCTTTTCTACAGCAGAAGGTAAGAAACTCTTTGAAGCGTAAGGCGGTTGAATAGTTGTACAAAATGTTCTATTCTGAGTTTCCTGCTGATGGCTTACATAGCTTAAATAAAAAAATGTCATTCTGAGTAGAAAAAAAATATGATGTGTTTGTTCACATGACTTTCTCTATATTTCTACTACACATTATTGTTAAAAATCTTATTCTTCTATTTACTTCATGTTAATCGAGACAAAATTAGCAGAAATGGCCTTATTACTTGTTTCCATTTAAGTGGAAGGGAAATAGGCTAAAGCGATAGTCAAGAGCTGATTGCTATGCGATTGAAATTTGTTTGTACGCACAGGAATTGACAAATTCCCGCATGAGAATAGTATTATTTTAAACCTGAAACCAATAACAAGGAAAATCTAAAAATTATGAACTTCACGAAAAAAATATATAACATAAATTGTGTGTTTTAACGAGGTCTACATGTTCTATTGAGTAAGGTTTTGTCTACCACTTACGGTTTACCAATTATGCAAAATTCCTGCAGAATAATGATGTCTTCAAAGGCTTTTCTCAGAAAATTTCATGTAAATATCTTTAATATGCAATATTTTAATCAAAATGTTAGAGCCATTTTTGAGAAAAGCAAAATTTTCGAACTTGTTTCCATGTAAATGGTAGTTGGACTTTCTTTAAAATGTTCCTGTTGCATGCTTGGGCGATACTGAACTGAGGTTTTTGTTTATGAGCCATACTGCCCATAGACACACACATACACAAACAAACACACACGCGCATTTTTCTAAAATGCTTATTTTGGATTTCCAGTGAAATTTCGGTATCGATTTTTTGGGTGAATTACATAACATAACTCCATGGCACGGGGAAGCTTGGCCTACCGCCCGGCCGCTGCGTCCCCCATCTCGGTCCACTACAGACATCATGGATGGGGTGCAGTATTGGAGGGTGAGACGTGGTCAGCGCCTCGAGCCCCTCCCGGCCGGCTAATGCGGTCCTCACGACCTGGAGCCGCTACTTCTCCTCAATTGGCCCCCCAGGGACCTCACGAGGCTGAGTGCACCCCGGTCCAGTTCTCCCAGCGGGGGAAAAATCCCCACGCCGGTACTGGGGATCGAACCCAGGTCTCCCGCTTGGTAGGCAACTGCGCTACCACCGCGCTAAGGAGACGACCTTGGGTGCATTACAATACCTCCTTTATACACTATTTACATAGTACGTGTTGATAAAGTAAAAATACAAACTCTGCTCGTATGATACAGCAGAATGAAAGCAAGCCTGTTATAAGCCATTAAAAGTAAGAAATATCATCCTCGTAGTATATTTCTTTACATGTCTCAAAAACTGTATTTTGCGAAACGAGGTCTGCCCAAGAGGGTATCAACCAACCCAAATCATTTCAGGCTAAGACATAATTTCGTTCTTGATAATTATGTTATGTCAACAATAATGCATGTTTGGAGCTCCTTTGAGGTATTTAATTAGCATTGCTTGCCATATACGTAGTTATAAACTGTAGCGTACTACAAGAAAACGTGCTAAGGGACAATATGTCAGGGTTGTGATGTTAAGTTTTGTTTTGGATCGCAATGCCATTTTTATTTATTTTACTCTATTTACGGCAATAAACGTTTTTTTTTTTTTTTTTTTTTGCCCTTTCTCACGGACGTAGTATACTAGGAGCTCTAGAAGAATATGCCGACGGACACACACACGCGCGTATAAAAATCTGCCATTCGCATGACATTCTCTACATCGCAGTATTATTGTTGTTAAAAAGCATATACTTCTATCTACCTTATACAGGGTGTTTCAAAAATACGAGGCATACTTCAGGCATGTATTTGCCACATGAAGACAATCAAAATAGTTCATTATAACATGTGTCCGGAAATGCTTCATTTCCGAGTTATGGCCTTTACAACATTGAAAGTCCCACCTGTAGACAATCAAAATAGTTCATGTCCGGAAATGTTTCATTTCCGAGTTATGGCCTTCACAACATTGGAATTCACTGGAACGTTTTTCTTTCCGCAGGTCTTTGCCGTCAAAGGAGACATTAGGAGGGCGCTCTGATAGTTCATTCTGAGGAAGGTTACATTCAATGTTCTTTAGGCGTTAAGACTGGGCGACATGTATTCAAATCAAGAGCTGGCAGAGATACACTTCATGTACGGTAAGGCGGACGGCAATACTGCGCTGGCTCGTCGTTTGTACCAGGAGTACCCACAGCGACAATGTCCAGATCGGAAGACATTTGTACGTCTCCATTCCCGTATGTGCGAGTATGGTACATTCACCTCTCCTGGTTTGGGAAGGGGACGACCAAGATCTACAACTCCAGAAGTGCAGGAGGAGATTCTGGAGGCTGTGGACAGGACTCCTATCAGCACACGACGGTTAGCGTTGCAAGTCAATGTTCCTCATACGACTGTCTGGAGACTGTTGGAACGGGTATCAATTGTATCCTTATCATTTGCAACGTGTACAGGCCCTGTCACCAGCAGATTACCCTGCACGAGTTAGGTTCTGTCAGTGGTGTAAATCCGAACTTTTCTGCCGTCGTATTATTTACAGATGAAGCACAGTTCACAAAAGATGGCATAACAAATTTCCACAATCAGCATGTATGGTCGCATGAAAACCCACGTGCAACTGTTGTATCTCCTCACCAGGTGCGGTGCTCCCTCAACATGTGGGCCGGTATCATTGGTGATCGATTAGTTGGACCCCATGTACTTGTAAACAGACTTACGGGGCAGGCGTACACAAACTTCCTGGAAAACACCATACCTGACGTTTTCGAAGACACTCCACTGATCAATCAGCAACACATTCACTTCTTGCATGATGGCGCTCCTGCACACTTCAGTCTTACGGCTCGCCGGTACTTGGATCGAAGGTTTCCTGATCGATGGATAGGTAGAGGTGGCCCAATTGCTTGGCCTCCACGCTCACCTGATCTGAACCCTCTCGATTTCTACTTGTGGGGCCATTTAAAATCATTGGTTTATCCGTCTCCGGTGCCGGATTTGGAATCCCTTCGGAATCGAATTGTGGCAAGTTATGAGGACATACGCAATACTCCTGGAGTTTGGGATCGTGTTCGCAGGTCAATGAGACATCGATGTGAGGTCTGTATTCAAGCAGGAGGTGGACATTTTGAACAATTTCTGTAATGACAACAACCTGCGGAAAGAAAAACGTTCCAGTGAATTTCAATGTTGTGAAGGCCATAACTCGGAAAAGAAGCATTTCCGGACACATGTTATAATGAACTAATTTGATTGTCTACATGTGGGAAATACATGCCTGAAATTATGCCCCGTATTTTTGAAACATCCTGTATATTCGAGATAAACATTTGCAGAAATCTTCTATTACTTGCTTCCATTTATGCTATGTAAGGAAATACACTAAGCTGAAACGAATGTCAAATCACATAAAAGCTGGCTGCCATGTCTTTGAAGTCCATTTCTATGCAGGACCAGGAGTTTACAACTTCCCGTGTGAGCAAAGTTTAGGTATTTTCAATCTGAAAAAAATAACAAGGAATATCTTAGAAATGGTAAATTCCAAGAAAAAAATATATATGACATATATTGTGTGTTTTAACGTGATCTACATTTTTTGTGTAGCAAGTTTCTGCCTAGCTCCTACGGTTTATCAGTTACGCAAAATTCAGCAAAATCCATACAGAATAAAGAGGCCTTTAGAGGGTATTCCTAGAAAATTCAAGTTATACATTTTATTTGTCATATAAATATCTTTAATTTACGGTATTTTAATTGAAATCGTTAAAGCCATTTTTGAGATAATCAAAAAGTTTGAAATTTTGTCCATGTAAAGGGTAGTTTGAGGTGGGGGAATTTTTTTCAAAATCTTTGTGTCGCAAACCCTGGAAGATACTTAACTTAAATACCAATTTTGGTATTTTACAGACCTTTGGTTTTTGAGTTATCGTGTTCACAGACACACGGACATTTTTTTCAAAAATGCTTTTTTGGATACAGGGAACGCTAAAACGTGTATTTCTGGTGACATCTCGGTATATAATTTTTGAGGGAAATGTAATATTCTCTCTATATACTATATACATATTACGTGTAGAGAAAGTAAAAATAAAAGTATCGCTGATTTCATTCTTTTTAAGTTTAAATCCCAGTTCATGAATTTCGTTAGAATAAATGGCGACGAAAGAACTTGCAGCTTTGTTATGGATGTTAAAGCACCAAGTTCAGGCTTCAATAAATCAGGCGGTGAATGAGAGCAGTATCTAGCCTTGCTCATTGGCGGATTCTAACGCGATCGTTCTGTTAGCGACGTTTCAATCGAAAGCCTTGTTATTCGATTCCAAGTCCAGAGAGACATCGTAACAACTCCACCCCTCTAATGGGCCGTTCGAATGTTTATAATTTACTGCTGCACTCCATTCTACTTCATTTCTTTTTGAGCACTAGTCAATACAGAAACAGCACTTGAATGAAAAATAAAACATCGATGTTTTTCACAAAAAGACTTCAATGGAATATGTGGATGTTTATGTTTGGTTCAAATTAACAGTCGCTCCAGGAGATACTCGCCCACACTTAAAAAGTTATTGGTTTTTCGCGTAGTTTCCATTTTATTAACTTTATTAAATTTTGAAAGTTTAGGCCAATGTTCAGTAGCCATGTGTTAAGTGTAAAATTATATTAATTGAATGAATGCATATTTTATTTATAATTAAAACAAACTGCAAATTTTAAAATTTTAAAAAATAATACAAGCACAAAACCATGATGATAAAGATCTCTCAATATTTCATCATTATCACAACTATGAATGCTCTCATGCTCTTTTTTTAAACTTCTCATCTCTTTAGCCCTTACTTTTCCTAAAATATCCCTCATCTTACAAATGCTCCCTTCCCTCAACTATGCTAACATTTCAATTGCTGCTGTATCTTGTGGTAATTTATCTCATTTTATATGCCTGGGGCTATGTCTATTAAATTTTTATTATTTAATGCATATTAAATAATATCTAAATAATAATCTATCTTCCATACATAGCACATTTTTCAGCAAACTTTTTCCTTAACTTTTTAAGTGTGTAGTGCCTTAGTGCGGAACCATACAAGACCTTTTCTTCTAAATTAATCTCGATTATCTATAAACATTGTTTTATAAATATTTGCAATTATTATGTAATGTATGTTAATGTCATCGATATAAGCTAAATTGGCATAAAATATACTGGCGAAATGTGAATTACTGATTGAAAAGCGTCAAGTAATTTTCTAGATTTCAGGAAAAGGTAGTGGAAAAATAAGCAAATTTCTATATAATTCAAAAATCGATAAAATAAAGATTCTTAAAATGCCGGAACAAGTAATCTCTAATATCGTTTATTCTTTCGATTTATGAAAAATTAAAATTTTCTTTCCACTAATTTGGCTATGAGAATTTTTGTAAACTGGAGAAAACTCCAAAAAGAGTGCCCCAGTTAAGATGAAGATGTTGGACCATATATATTACCTAGATGAAATAGGGAGGCTATGGGTCTGGAGGCTAAAACATACTGCTTAAGCTAGTCGGCAAGCCAAAGAACAATGTGTAACTCACTGGATACTTGCTACTCTTAAATATGTAATACGCCTCATTATTGATGACAACTTATTGTGTCGGCTTAATAAAGTATTGGAATGCAAGCTTAAGCATTGTGCTATGACCTTCATCTGTGACGTACTGGCCATCTGTTCCTCTCTAGCCCTGCTCCGAGATTTGTGGTTCAGTACGCACAGTACTGAGACGAGTAGAGTTGGAATAGCTTGGGCTAGAGAGTCAAAATCGGCAAGGATAGAGAGGTATTCCTGACTAGATGACGTGACCAGAATATCCTGACTCTGGCTTTTACCTCTCGGTTAACGTTCACTTTCACAATAATGGGTTAAGAAAAAAACTCCTTTTAACAATTAATAAACCGCAGAAAACTAAAAAGGATCTTCAGAAAATATTTGACAAATTCAGTTTGCGTAATATTAAATATTATCAAACCTTTCAAGAAGTTTAATTTAACAGTTTTGCAATATAAATTGAAAAAAAAACAAAACACTTTATACTTAGTTGACTTGGCACTCTTGACTTGCCTACGTGCTGCATACTTTAGAAAATACCAAGTTCAGTCACAAAAAGTACTAAAAGAAAATGTACTAGTTAGCTTTGTGACAATACTGTTTAAATCTTTCCCGCCAAATTACAAAATACATGAAACCCTTTAGAATAGAGATAATACAACACTAATGGCCGGAAAGATACAATTCGTGTTTACAACTTATATAGGTTTATTCGGTTTTTACCCGTGCATGACGTCAAAACCAGGCAGGGAGTTTATCATGTATTACCTCTTGCAGAGGGCTAGCACACAATGAATAGAAAGAGTGGATGTCAACAGTTTTGAGGTTCATATTAGTGAAATGGGATTTGTACCGTACTTTTCCAATACTTTACATATTCGCTTGCGTCCAGTAAACATACAATGGCAGTATTTATGCCGATAGGTAACGCATTCTTCCGGTTCCAAAGCAACACTCAACCACGAAAATTCTATGATCGGAGGTCATCTCGCGTGAAAAGAACGACCAAAAGACCGGTGAGAAATTGTTCTACACAGTTTAGTACATTAAACTGTTTACAATGCTTGCAGTCCAAGGTTAAATTTTTAGACAAGGGGCTTGCTGAGCTATTAATGACGTCATGCATTTAAGCCCACTGGCGCTAAAGGCCAAATAAATGTGAAGACCCGGTATAACATGCTTTGTTCTGTTGCTCACCTACTTAAAACATTTTAAGAAATGTTGCCTGTTCACGTAAAGTCTTTGCCACACTAGTTTTAAAATAAGAGAGACGAAACGATGTTATTAAATTTAGCCAAGCGAAATCCAAAAAGGTGTAAATATGAAAATGTTTAAAAAACTGAAAAATGCCTGTGCTCACCTAGCGCAAATGTACCCACTCGGGAAACAAGCTGAAACGCTTTCTCCTCTATGACAGTTCTAGACTAAAGACCTTCCTCGACGTGTAGCCACAAGTTCCCTAGGGAAGTTGGCCGACGCGCATTCACTCTGCGCATACTAAGGAACAGTTAACTGCAGGAGCGGTATCGATGGTCAAGGTCGTTGTTAAATGAAATTGAAGATGCTCTCTATACGACGTGAAGACTTAGACTTGTGTAATTAAACCACCGTAACACAATAGTTAGATCAGGAGTGTGTCACAGATCTGTCTGACGCACAAATATCCAAATAATTATGGAATTATTAGTATCCTAAACAATGCTGAATAATTCTGCAGGAGCTAAGACAAAATGCCGAAAAAAAAATACTGACGGAGCAAGGATAGCGGTGGGTGGGAAGCTTCATCATTATGAGCACATTGCGTTGATGACGAAATTTTTCTCTTTGACGAAATGGCCTTAAGCACTTGCAAATTACAAGCGACTTGATGAAAAACTAATGCGAATATGCCCTTAGCCAGTGTTTCAAGAAGGAGAACTAGTCGTTTATGTCAACCTATCTGCCGTCGAGTTTTATTCATTTATTGTCAATAATAGTGTGGTCCACAGCGTACAGAGTACTCTCTGCATGCAACATTTTATACAGAAATATTTAATCCCAAGAAAACCGTAAAAAGAAATAAAGATTCTATTTAGTGCTTATTTCAAAGTGTGTCATGTTGTCATTCTTTTGGGTCAACTTTTTGAAGTGGGTTTCAGCTCTAAGGAAAAGGACGGAATGTAAATAGGTACATATAACATGCCTAGCAAGCACATCGTTCAATCTGGAAGATTCTTATGGAAACCTCAAACAAAAATCTAGACGAAATAACTAGTCCGCAATGTCCTACGCAAAAGCGTAAAATAAAATAAAAATTAAAACAAGTCAATTGCATAGCCCATTCTTTTCCTCATATATATATATATATATATATATATATATATATATATATATATGTGTGTGTGTTATATATATGTGTGTGTGTTACAATGATCCGGTATTGTAGCTTTTCGCTATTTTATAAATATATATTTATGAGGAAATTTCACGTTGTTTTTAGAATGGCTATTGTTTCCTATCTAAGACGTTCGTCTATTTACGTAACAGGTCACACGTACGACCGTCCTCTTTCTTCCCTTTGTCCTGCCCAACTATAGGTAGTGTGATTTATGTAAATACAGCAGACTGTTGTCAGAGCCGTTCAAAACACATTAGGCCTTGAAATTTATTTTTCATTTATTACAATGCTATTAGTAAGTGGATAAACGTGATACTCTTATGTATTATTTACACCCTCACCATTTATATCCTAGAATGTGTATAACTGTTGAGAATGCATGTGTGTTACATTATGATAACTGGACAGCAGACGGAATAAACTGTGAGGGTTTAAAAATAAATAGCACAATGGAGATTGGAGATGCTAGAGCGAGGGGTCGGGGACATTACATTCACTGTATGCTCATGATGTCTTGTAATGCGACGTAAGCTATCTGCTCTTCCTGTTTTTGCTTTTTTTTCAACGTTGTACCAAATTTGTTTTTACTTTCTTTCTCTGTTTACCCTCCTCATATGAAGGATATAAAAATATGCCCTGAGCTCTGACGCCTGTTGAAGTGCAGAGGTTGTAGATTAGAGAGAAGCCGGTATGGGTGATCAGCCCATCTGGTATGAAACTGAGGAAGTGGATGATATGAATTGACGATGAAATGAATGACATGAAAGATGAGGAGCAATAGCTGGAATGAAAGGTGATGTAAACTGGATAACCAGGAGAAAACCCGCCACTTCGACCACCACAAATCCCAGACTCGGTCCTCTGGGATCGAACCCGGGTGGTCTAGATGAGAAGCGTGAGGTCTAACCAGTCGGCCATGTCGCCGCCTGTGGGTAAACTAGGTAAGATATTATGCCGAAAGCAACGAAGATTCTGCTTTCAGAAATGCAGTCATTTATAGAAGAGTTTCGATCGTAGCCCTTATCTGCGAATGGTGATGTAGAGAGAAGTTTTCTTCATTACCTGTCCATGGGCACAAAGTCATTCTAGCATTCTTTGGCACTCTCACATCAATCTGGATGTCGTTTTAGCCACCGTAACGTTCTAAGTGTACACTGGTCTCCAATTGGTCGCATATTATCATCATTATAATTGCACACACATGCCGTTTGCATTTTGACTGGTTCTATAATCTCAGACTGATCCGCTTTTTTGAGAGCAGATAACATACAGGAAGGGAGGGAGGTTCTAGCGAAAAGTGTATTCCGTTCTCATGACCCCTTCACTTCGCCACCAAAAAGTAGAAACGGCAACTGCTGTTCAATTCTACTCGTTTCATACTCTAACTTCCCCACTTATGTCCTTATGTTTTGTTAACTTTTCTACCTTTCTGCAAAGACTACTTTTTCAACTACTTTCACTGTCATGGTTCCAAAAATGAGAAACATGTCCTTATTATAGGGGTTCCTTCATTAGGAAGCTTCGAAGGGGATAACAGCATATATCCTGTGGCAAAAATTCATGAACTTCGGTAAAACTTCAGGTCAAGTGTAAACTTTCTTCAAAGCTTTTCGCTGTTCCTACATCTGAATTGTCTGGTCAGCTATGATGCAACTGATCAAAAAAACCGGGTTTAAGAATTAGGCAGGTGAGTGAACTTACGGTGACGGTGATTAAGTAGCATTTGTAAGCAAAAGGAAGTCGCTATACAGCGTACTCTATCCGTGTTAAATCAGAGGCAAAAATGAACCAGACATTTGTGAAATCTGGAAACCCAAAAATCTACATAATAATAATAATAATAATAATAATAACAATAATAATAATAATAATTGTTATAATAATAATTATAACAACAACAAGAAGAATAACAACAATATTAATCATAATAACAATAAAAAGTTCGAAGAATTCTCATATAAAAACGCGGAAGAATTTTATTTAAAATGTAGTTTTATGATAGGTGTCATCTCTTCTTTGGAATTACAGCGGTATAATAAGGCAAGAATTTACCATATTTAATCTAAATAATTAAAGAAAAGAAAATCAAGATATGTATCGTGCTTGTGTTTTACGGATTCTGGAATCTCGCATTTCCAAGAAGATCTTAATATAAACCTAAAGCAAGTTAAGAGAAAGAGACCCATGAAGAGGTTATGGAGCAGTTTCTTTGAGGGAACGCTTTAAGCAGTTTTCTTGAGAGAAATTTCTAGACAGATCGAATTGCCAAACTCCACATGTTGAAGACTATCACTATTATTTTTATTTTATTTTATTATATTATTATTACTATTATTATTATTATCATCATTATTATTGCTACTACTACCACCACTACCTCCACCACTTTTCAGTCAAGTTTCGTAACATCTAGAAGAGCCAGTTTTTACCGTCCTGTTAGAAGCACATAGTCCAATTCCATTGAAATTTGAAAGTTCTGATGCTGTGCAAAATAAAAAAAGATAACGGGAATCCGAACAAACAGAAAATCCAACGTTTCTCTCGGATAACTAACGCTGGAGGCAGTTTTTTTCCTGCAGTTGGCAAGCGAGAATTATTGTTTTATACATGATCGCTTCGTGCAGATATACTCTAGTCTCTAAACTAAATGATTCCTTGTAAAAAAGAATAAAATTAACGCATTTCTGTTGAATTTCTGATCTCCCTTGAAAAATAATACCTTTATATCTCTATTTGTTTTAGCAAATTCAAAAGCGGAACAAAACCAAGCACCATTTTTTTCAAAAGGAGGCACAGATTATTTTTAGAGTTTCTGAAACTAAAAGACTCCTTTATTAGCTTTGTTACTACTTTTAAAATATATTTACTGCATTAATAGAATCAGTTACTCTGTGTGCCTTTAAATATATACAAAATAGAGGAGCATACCATTATAATATATTTACAGTTTTCAGTTATGAATCTTATAAATAAATTAAATTCCAAAAACTCCTAAGGATAAATATATTTATTCACACAAATCATAAACAGGAAGAAATAAAGTGTCTGGTTTAAAAAGAAACAGTATGTATCGGAACACATTTTAGAGGGGACAGTAAGTCCTATGCAGTCACCTGAACATTATATATGCTATTAGTAACTACATAATGAAACATTAAATTTCAACGAGGACAATAAACATTAAATTCAGCATGAATAACAAGAAAAAGTACAGGGCTTTAACAAAATCCTAACATAGCTGTTAAAACAACCTAATTTGAAATCAAGGCAGTCTCATAAATTCTGTATGAAATAATCAAGGAAGAGCATAGGCACATATCGCCATGCGACATGTTTTAAATTTACATGACCATTAGAAAGTTGAAGAAAAATTATACAATTCTTCTTAATCCACAACATTAAGAACAGTGACTAAAACTATCAATAGACTAAATGCATTTTGAATAATAAAGCTGTTAAACAATATTTAGTTATTAATTGGTTTATTTTTTTGTTTTATGATTTTAATCGAAACTCAAATTACTGTTCCATAGAATTATACACAGTTCTGCAATAATGTTGGATATAGATGCTCTTCGCCAAAATGATATAACGTTCACTATATATTTTATGAAAACTATAATAGTTATTCTTTCAAAAATCTCGAATAAAGAAAACAGTAATTGAAATACAGAGCGGTCGCTTTATGGCCCGGCCACAACGTGTGCATTAGTCAACGATGATATGAATGCTTTTGATGGAAAGAGGAACTAAGCAATTCTTATACAAATGTGGCGAAGCATCGGAAATACAATCAGGTAAACAAAGCATGCGCAGAGGTGCAGCTTCCGAGAAAACTAATATGAAGACAGTAGCAAGTTAATAACTTTTTTTTGCAACTTTACATTCGCCCTGTTGCATTCCTCTCCTTCCTCTCGGATCACAAGTCTGACGATGTCAACACATTCCCTGGCACCCTCCATCAAGTGTAATCACATCGTGTTCGAGTAGTATGTGTATCCACTACACATGTGTGGGGAGTTTGCATTCTAAAGGCTGGTTCGCAATACACCGGTAACGGTAACCAAAACGAGACCGAGAACAGCACACCAGGCAGTATTTAATATTTTGATCACGAGAACCAGAATGTATTCATTTGTTTCTTATTAACCAATGAGATTTTTTCACCTGTTCTCAGCTTAGCATAATCTCAGAATTGAGTCAAAATATTACAGATTAGTCGGCTTCAAATTTCGGAAGCCGCTGCTACTTCCGTTTTCTTAGAATGTCTATAGGTAGCAGCCCAACGGTACGCTTTCCATAAGCAACCTAGCGGCCGCGCCGTGGCCTTAGTGGTTAGACCACTTGCATCTCACCAAGACTCGGGTTCCATCCCATGCGTCGTATGTGGGATTTGTGATGGATAAAACTGCGCAGGGTTTTTTCTTTCGGGTTCTCCGGTTTCACTCACCATCACATTCCACAGGTACTCCATAGCATTCCATGTATCATCAGTATCATTCCTTGCGGTGCTGTAGTAGTAAAAAAAACAAAAGACAAACAATTTGAATTATAAACAAAGCTCTTTTGTTAGGATTTACTCCGGTTTGATTTTCCAGCGTACAATTACGACTAGAGAGAGCTCTAGTGGCTGTTTTACGTCACGGCCGCGTGGAATAATTGCTACAATGAAGAGTCCTTAAAGCCAAGAAGAAGAGCAACAATAGTCTGATAATGGTTCTAAGGATTTTGATTAAAATAACACATTTTAAAAATACTTTATGTAGAAAGGAATTCTCGGAATAACCTCTGAAGACCTCTTCATTCTGAATGACTTTTGTATAACTGGTAAACCGCAAGAGATAGACAAAAAACTGCATATTTTGTTAAAACACATTGCTTATGTCATATATATTTTTGTAGAGTTAACAATTTCCGGAACATTCCCTTTTATTGGCTTCAATTTTAAACTACTATAAGTTTCCTCAAAAATGTTTCGTTTCATTTGTCTTTTGCTTTAATTTTGCTTTTCTCCTGGCCATGCAAACATAACTAATTTTCAATTGTTTTACGTAGCGACCAGCTTTTAAAATATTTTACTTTCTCTCTAAACTAGTGTTTTCGCTTATTTCCGTTATACTTATAAGAAAGCAAGCAATTAGAGCCATTCTGCTATCATTTATCTTGATTAGCGAGATGCAGATGAAAGAATAATCTTATATAAGTATAATTTGATTATGGAACACCTGAAGAAAGTTATGTGAAAGGAACGTGTTCAAATGTTTGTTTCTTAAGTTTGTCGTTTAGCTATCTCGATGTCCTAAATGTATTAGCCAGATATCTAACAGCATCTTCAAATACCAATAAATTTGTAATGAAATTGTTTACACACCTATTTGATTCACTTTTGTGTATCTACATAGTTTTTTTTTTTCAAGCGGTAATATTTCGTAGGCTTTTATTAATGAAAATATAAAAACAGCAACAATAATAAAAATACTCTAAAGTAAATCTCACTCGAACAAGTTAGAGGGACACTTCTGAGGCCGATGGTCTAGGCTGGAACTATTAGAGAACTCGCTCTTCTCTGTTGATTGCCGACCTGTCCTGCAGCCGTTACTTGCCCTGCGGTTCCTTCTCATCCGTTCCTCCCGGGAATAAATGCACAAAAGATCCATTGGAGATCGAGGTACTAGGTGTCTCCTCCGTAAACTGATCATATCCATAGCTGCATTTAAAACTAGTGATGTCAATGTTTCTCGAGACACTTTAATGACTGCGGTCAACATGTCACACCTTCTGTTTGATGAGGGAGAATGTGTGTTGGTATCTAACCTGTTGAATGCATCACCATTATTAATCGCAAATGACAACAATTCGTTACTCATGAACAAGTCCATTCAAAAACCAGTAAGAGAATTTCTTCGACAACAATCAAAATAGTTAAGATGGAATCTGTTATTCAAGAATGACCACAAAGATACAAAATCAACTGCGCTATTTTCACATGACAAAGGTTGATTAATCTTGGGAATTGCTTAATAATTTTCATTGATTACCTTCAGTTTTTGATGCACTCTTTTGACTTATTTTAATAAAAATGTTTTATTTTCTTGTTTTCTGTGTTTTTGTGAATCTATTGTAAAAGAGCATTTAATGTTATTTTTGCATTCTTTTATAGGAATAAAAGCTATTTTTCATTTGGTGCAAAATATTGCAAATGATATTTTTTTTTGTTTTATTAATACTACTAGTCATATTGGGTTTATAAGAAATAACAGTAATTTGTTTATTTTTGTGTACGCATGACATTGCTATAATATTACTTTTATTAAATTAGTGTCATTTTTCAAAACAAAACATACTCACATTCCTTACAAGCATTCATTTCATTAATCTAACGAATATTACCAACAGTGCCATTATTATACTGAATAATTCTCCTGGCCCAGATCGATGGCTTTTAAGACCGCATAAAAGAGATAACCCATGTCAGTAGATTTACTGGCATATAAAAGAGCTCTTGCGGGACAAAATTCCTGAACTTTGGTGGTGGTGATATGATCCTGGCAATTGCCAGCTTCATTAAGGAACAAATATTTATTTTTATATACCAAGATGTAGCTCTGGTTTTATAGATGCCACAACTCAAGGAAGATGTTAGTTGAAAGGTACGTAGAAGTGGAACTCAGCTTCCGGAGATAACGTTGATGGATGTTACTGCTTCTCTCAGCACCTCCAGAAAAGAAAATGAATATTCAAAGAAAGGAAAAAGGACAGGAAACTGTAAATGAGAGTATATTACGGTACTCTAATAAACACCCAGCTTCATCCCCAGGTAGCTTCTCAAGTTCTCAGAACGAGGGAAAGGTGAATCAAAGGAAGAAGGGCGGAGTTCCGTACGAGTTTCTCAAATTGAATCCCACCCCTCTCACCTTGGGGGCTCATCTCTGCCACGTGCCTTAACAATAGGTTTTCTCGGATTTCCATTAGCGTCCTAACAATGCTTCCAAGTTTACCAGCGGCGTTGCCAACTTTCAGCGGGGACGTTGTCACTTGTAGAATTGAGGAGTTTGCTCAAGAAACGCTCCATTTCCCATCAGGGCTGATATCTTTAGGAAACTTCTGTCACACAAAGCCATGGCCGCTCCGGAAGACACGGAACACTGCACGCAGAAACAACTATCTCAACAAAAGAAGGCAGAACAACTTGCCTTGCTCTTAGCTACGGCGTAATTAACAACTGTTTCGTGCGTTTTGCCAAAGGAACACAGATTGACAAGCATTCAGTTAATGCTGATGGAAAAGAGGTTTGGGTCACCCTAGTGGCTCCCACCTAATGAGTATTCGTATTAAAGAGTTAATAGCTTCAAGGGCACAGTGAAGTGAAAATCCTAATGCCATACTTTTAAGAGATAGCGGTTTCAAATTCTGCATACGTATGTATTACTCTTCCTTACGGTACTCTCTATACAACATTTCGGCAATCTAAAACAAATAGTTTCCGCTTTATTAACAGTTTAATTGAGAATTTAATTGTTTAATATAAAATGCTCTTTGCGGAGAAATTCCCATTTTTCATGTATAATATTTCGTAAGGATGTTATTAATGTACATGCATAAAATTTGGTCTGTATTTGGCTCTATAATAAAGGGCAGAAACCAAGTTCCAAAGCAATCACGTCAACGCTCGATAATGATATTTCCGCTGGGTGAAAATGCTATCCGTCGGGTTATCTCTTCACCTGCCTGTCGGTCGGTCGGTGGTGCTTCTATAGGAAACTCAAATGTATAGTTGCCTCACTATACTTTCTGTATCTAACGAAATTTCCAGAAATATTTATCTGGTTTAAAATAAGTTATAAGGTAGATACCCGCTAATAAGCGATAAAATGGGAAATAAAAAATATATTAACTTTGATTTTGGCAAAATCTTGAGTAGGCATAACAAAGCATTAAAGAGAACATCGTATTGCTTTGACATATTCTGTGATCTTTTAAAGGCTAACTGCTTTAGTGTAACAGTGCTTAAAGTATTAATTTTACGTTCAATGTTGTGCCGGAAATTCTGGTTATCCACTGACATTTTGAATCAGGTTCGGTGAGAATGGAGTTACAATATTGAGTTTAAGAAAGTCAGTCCTGAGTGATAGGTAAAGTCCAAATCTTGCATGTGTTTTCTACTGGCGCGAAAAGTGTAAAAGTAATTCTTTTGTAGGTGTTAATTTGGTTTGGATGGTAAATTAAAGGTTAACGATGGGAGGATATAAATTCAGTGTAGGTAATTCGCTTCCAGCAACAACATTCCATCGCAGCTGTTCATCGCGTGTGCTCTCAAACGGATTAATTAGTAGTTAATTTCAGGTTCACCCCCTAGGACCCACTTGGATATAGGTTCTAAAAACACGATAAAGAATTTATGTTTCCAACACGCCCTTCTCTCACAAGTCCCAGAATCCTTAAACAACTAACGAGAGAAAATATTTTTTTCACTGTACATATTCATAAAAATCTTACGTGTTCTATAAACATAGACCGAGCGGGATACCTCGGCGTTAACGTCTATGACCCGCATTCGGGAGGTCCCGTGTTTGACCCGGTGACCGTCCACTCTGACCCATAGTTGGCAGGAGAATATTGGGGAGAATCATCCTCTACACGTTTCTCCTATCATTGGCTGTTCCCATCACCTTATTGTCATCTTTTTTCGGGTTAAAGGACCAGCAAACGTGTTCGCGGGTTGCGGCTGGGCGATGACTTGCCATCTGTAAAGGTTACTTTGTGGATGGCCTCCGGTCAGGACCTGCCGGAATCCTTCGGGTGGTGCACTTCATCGCAGTGCCACCAAATTCAAAGACTTTTGATAGTGCGCCATATACATTCTAATTAGAAATGTTATGGACCCTGTCCATGGTTGCGCCTGTCGTATCTGGATCTGGGCCCCATTCCTGTCTCAGGTTCACTCCACTCTCCCACTGTAAGTCACAAACAACCACGAGAGCCTACGTGCAGTTCTCGGCCCCAGTAGTTGAGGGCCCCAACCGCGGCAATCTAATCCGGTTTCAATCATATTGTTTTCTCTAGTCGCTATCGTTTATTTTATACAACTTCTACAACTAATACCATTTTGAAATACGAGTGCGGTAAAGTGTGTCTTGGAGAACAAAAAAAAAAGTATGAATATTCATAAAAATTCAATCCAACATTTTAATATATAAACAAAAATTAAAAATTAAAAAAAAACAAGAATTATTAAGTTATAGACAAATATTATTAATAATAAAACACATAATCAAGTTTTTTTTATGTGTGAAGTTTTATATGGAATTAGCGCACGAGTTTTATATTCTAGCTTTTCGACGATAGTAAATTATTAACACTTACAGCAAAAAATTCAACTTCGCCGTTACAGCATGATCATTGACTGTATCAAAACACTATCGTTCTGTATTAAAGCAATCGACTTAAGCAAAAATCGATGTTATAATTGTATTGTAGGTAAATCATTAGTGAAGCGTAATGCTAATTGCGAACTAACAAATCTGTTGCTAGGTAACAGTTTTTTTTCTTTTTTCTTTGTAGCTTAACGTCCTTTAACCTGGTTGGTCATATCGGACGATGAATGAAATTGGTGAAATGATGCGCAAATGATCTCGGGGTCCATGGAGCTTAAAGTTACTCGACATTCGTCTTCTCAGGATAAGGGAAAACCCCGAAAAACCCTTAACGGGTAACTCACCCTAAGCGAGATTCGAACTCACGACATGTTGAATGGGGAAAAAAACGGCCTGTTATTTATGGACCCATTCTATACTGGGCGTGAAAGATCGCTTAATTTTGCTCAGAGGCCTCTCTTATCAGACTTGAGGCTCTTTTACGAGGTTACGGGACCCACAGTTTTACTTCCCTTCCGAAGGAAGCCATGCTAAGGATTTTTACGCCCGAAAAAATCCATCGTCCTCCGCCGGGTTTGAACCCGCGACCTTGGGTATATGAAGTTAGCATGGTAACCATTACACCACGGAGGGCGACGTTGAATGTGAAGCAGACACGCTACCACCACACTACCCAGGCGGACTTCAGGTTATTATTTATGTCAAGTTACGTTGGAGGAAGCAATTAGCTGGAAATCACACTAATGGTGGTAATTATGTTCTAGGAATCTCAGTAGACAAGGAAATCCACTTGGGTCAAGTTTTAGTTCATTGAATTAATTAATTAATCTGTTCTCAAACTTAAGGGACAGTTAAAAGGTTATTAAATAGACGGCTAAGACATTTCCGAGAATTTAGCAAAGAAGTAAATAAGCTTTATTTATGGATGCACTTTAAGTGCAATGGTCCTCAACGTCTCACTCTGTACTGGACATGAAAGACCGCTTAATTTTGCTTGCCTGTTTATTAGGATTGCCGTGTTTGCGTGCCGTAAATATATATCACGGAAACAACAACTTTACTTCACTTTCGAGGGAAATCATGCTAAGGATTTTTATACCCGAAAAATTCGTTTGATCTCCGCCGGATTTGAACCCGCGATCTTCAGAACCAGAGGCTAGTTTGTTAATCCTAGACGAGAGAGGGTAACGAATTCAGCAAGGGGAATGGATACTTAATATTGAGTAGTCAAAGAGATGGAAAATATAGCGCAGATGTTAATATAAAGTGTAAAATTTGACAACGTAACACATATGAATAGGGTGGAATAGTTAGTAGGCAGGACTTAGAATAATGCAATAGGACGCAGAGCTAAATTTCAGTCACACACACACACACACATTCTGGCGCTTCTTGCTGCAGTGATTGTAGCGCAGCTCTAAGTTTTTCGCCAGTTACGGTTACTTAGACTCTTTACTTTACGACGGAATCAAATTTTGCCTAAAACGTAAATGTAATAAAATTATGGGATTTTCAGATTTACTACGACGTAATTATAATTTCCTCGCGAAGTTTAAGGATCTTAAAACCATTGGCAATTCTTTTCTAATTCATTATACTCCACCAAATATTCTCATTTATTTTACTAATCGTTCCATTCTCACCACACCTCCATAACTGAAAATTCTTATATCGTTTAAAATGAAGTAGACAAGAGTTAAGTAATGTTTATACTCACTATTGTTTGAGATGTAGAGTATAAAGAAAGTCATATGAAAGTAACATCCTAAAATTAATAAAAGATTTTAAATTCATAATCTCCTATAACTTAAATCGCATTATCATTTATTTTTTAAAAAGCTAATCCCATTTAAGATTAGTAACATTAAATATTTTGACAATTAAATTGAAAATAAAATTAACAGTCCCTGAATTAGGTTAATTTATTAAAAAAACAATATTGTTTTTGAATAAGCCTAAATGTTTACTTTCTCTATTACGTAAGTAGTTAGTATTCCATCCAAAATATGGATATAAGATTTCATAGTAAATAATTGTTTTGAGGAGCCCTAATCCAAAAAGTTTTGTTTTAATCTATGTATGCATGCTTTGCGTGTATCGGGTGTGTCGGTGGTTATGAATAGCACTAACTTAAAAACGAAATATCAAATAAATATCAAAGTTGGTAATTAACTTCAATGCTTTTTAAGAATGCGTAACGAAGACTTTCAAGAAAACCAAGCAACCAAAACTAACATTTACATGATACATTTTTCGATATATTTTATTTTCTAAGAAAGGTACCTAAACTTGTTTTTTATTAAAATTGCACAAATTAAAGATATTTAAATGATATATAAGAGGTACAGTTTTTAGTTTTCTGGAAATAGCTAGCAAGTACTCTATATAATCTTGCAGAGATAGCATAAGTACTGAAATGTAGATCTCTATAAAACTTCTTTTTTTTGCTATTTCTCCTCCTGGTATGCAGGGCTTAAAACCGGGCGCCTAGGGTCAGACGTCTATTGAGGAGCAAAGGTGCTCTAAATCATAGAGAAGTAGAATGGGTGGTTAGTCGGGTGCTGCAAAGAGAATGACCGAGAAGATGTCAAATTAAGTTGAAATGGATGAAACAAAAAGATAGTTACGGACAATGGTGGAATGAATGGCGGAGGAAGTCGTAGAAAGCCCAGATACATATATGCGGTCACCTGGGAATGAACCTGCTTTCGTGAGAGGCGAGCGGCCTAACCATTCAGGCACGGCCCCGTCCTTTTTTAAAAACAATAAGTATTTTGAACAATATTTTTGTGGCTTCAGTGATTTCCAGGATATCAATTATTTACGGTTTGAACTAATCAATTGCTAAGGAAGCTTATATTTCGCAATTTTAAGGGTGAGTCTAAAATATTAGGACCAGAAGATACCATTCAATTCTAAAACATTTGATTATGCTATTCCCTTTATATAAATATATAACGAAGCTTCTAATGCAGATATTTCCAGAGATTTTTATTTATTTATATTACTTAAATAGAAAAATAAACTTTCGTAAGAGGATGTAAGCGATTGCGGTTACAGAACGGTATGTAACTACGACACAGATTATATAAAATTACTGTTATTTTAAAATATGTCGCTAATCAGCAGTCCCTCAAGATGTCATGGAAAATGTATGGAATTTCTAGGCCAACATATTATAGTGACTAGATTCAGTGATTCCTTCCACCTGCACTTACAATGAATATTGAAACCAGTTCTCAAAAGGTATTAAGTAGATAGAAAAATAAGCTTTCGTAAGTATAGTTTGTAGAAGCTATAAAAACAAATAAGCAGAGAAAGTCATTTGAATGTAACACAGTAATTTTTTTCTCATATACATGCAAAGAGCATGTAATTGCAAAACGATCATAGCGATCCGCTTTTTAAAAATCTGACTATCGCTTTAGCATAAATTGATTTACATATTTATTTCATATACCTTTACCTACTTGAAACCAATTTTAACCACCTTTTTAAGAAGTTCTCAATCTCTAAGGACAATAAGTATACCGTCATGTCAGTAAACCATTTTGGGCGACGTTCTAGTTTTTCAGCAGCTGCTGAAAATAGTCACTATTTCCTTACAAAACACAAGCCTAAATATTTCATAACACTTTTCATGTCAATGTTTCATAGCAAATTCTATCAGGTTTTGTAAGGAGTGTGAGTTGCCACTGAACAGTCGTTTTCTTAAATAACCCAACAGAAAGAAATCTGGAGAGGTCAGATTGGGGAAGCTTGGAGAGCACATTTTTGGAGATTATTTGACTTCGGAAAAATTTCTTCAAAGGTCTCCATGCATTCGTTTGCATTATGACAAGTAGTACCATCTTGTTGAAACCAGCATAGGCACGAACTGATGCACAATATCCCTGTACACAATTTTTTTCTTTTTCCTAAAGGAAAAAGGGCGCAACAATTCTTCACACAACAATTGCACACCAAACATGGATTTTTTGTGAATGAAGCGTCATTTCATGGAAGACATGTGGATTTTCAGTTGCCCAAAACCTATTGTTCTGGGAGTTAATATAGTCAATTATTTGGAACCACGCTTCATACGTCAAGCAAATCTTATGGAGAATGGCTACATTGTTGCGTGTGAAAGTACGGAACTATTGACAGTAATGGCGACGCTTCCCTAAATCGGGCGGTCGCAGCTCCTAGACACATTTTACATGGTATTGGTGCAGCTTAGCTAGCTTAAGCGCTTTATGTGAGGATACAATTGACTATTCAATTTGTTGCGCCATTCGTCCCACCAATTTTCGTGGCGATGTAACCATTCGCTGCTCAACATCATGAGTGAAATCTTGTGTGACTCTGACTCCCTTGGCTCTTCCACCTCTTCGCATATCAATCCAAGGAGCTCGTATCACGAAACCGGCGCACATGTGCATAAGCGACATTTTTAACTGGTGACGGATCATTGGAAATAGCCTTATCCATATCTGCAAAACTCTTTCATTCGATTTGAACTCAAAATATGTTTCCAGCATAGCGATACGCTGCGCGCACATTGCTGCCTATTACGGTTCAATAGATTGACTTTAAAATAACATAAAGCTGTTCTTCAAGGTTACTTGTAATTCAAAACTTGCCAATTCATCAACTAAAACACCCTAAAGACAATTTTTCAAAGTATGAGAGCGGTGACTTTTCGTCCTCCACGTTTTAGGAGTAAAATGCTGTCCTCGTTTGGTCGCGGGACCAAACCCGGTGAAGGGCAAGGACTATTTTTCAGGCGTAAAAATCTTTAGGAAGGGAAGAAAAATCTGTGGTCCCGTAGATAAAGAGGCCTCTGAGTAAAATTAAGCCTAATATGGAATGGGACGCTGAGAACCACAGTGGTTACAGAGCGTTCATAAATAAAACTATTCATATTCGTTCTTGTAGCAACCAGGATATATAAAGGGAGTTTATAACAAGTACTTAGAATATAAACTTTTGTAAGAATGGTTTGAAATAAAAGCATGTGAAGGTAGATTTACTGCCATTAGATTACCTTCTATTTACCTCTATTTGTCTCATTACACTTTCTATAATATGCAAGGGAATACTGAAGGTGAACCCAAAATCTTTAAAATGCAAAACACTAAATGATGACCTTGAGATCTCACACTCTTTCTATGATATCGCGAGAGAAATGATTAAATGTGGCAGTAATTCAACAAGTGAGAGGTACTGAGAACTCAAACCAATTTCCAAATAATTCGGAAATGACTGATGTAAGAAAAAGTAATTTGAAGTAAAGGGTGTATAAGCAGATTTACATTATCATGCTTATCTTTTCTCCCATTTCTAATGGATTCTTCTTCATCACCATTATCTGATCTGTTTCTTCTTCATCTTTTAATTGTGCCGTATTCTCATTGGTTGTTGGGTGACATTAGTTCGAATTTTTGTTTATTTTTGGCGATTCGGAATAGTGCAGGTGTGTTAATTCCGTATCATTCTCGCAGGTTCTTTAGCTATAATATTCTCCTCTTTCGTCGACCTTTACATCCTTCAGTTTCACCTTCAATGATGAACTTTGCAGTCCTTATGACCAAAGTATTTGAGATTTATATTCAAGACTTCCAGGTGCTGATCATCCATCGATAGCACCAAATCTCCAAGACTCGAATCTTTTTGTTGGTAGTCTCTGTAAGGGTCCATCACCATATTATAAGGTAGGAAAGATGTTACGTCACAGTAAAACGAGACGAAGAGCAGTATTAAAGTTTATGTTTTTTATTCATTTTGTTGAATAAAGCTCTTGGCTATTTAATGTGGGATCTAATTTTAGTTTTTAGGATTAAGATTAGGACACGGACAGGGTACCGAACCAATGCGATTATGCCCCAAAAGAGGGGAGCTGTGAGCTAAGAGGAAACACAGAGCGACAGGAACAAGAAGCAACAGGACAGTGATGACGGGATCTAAACACTTTCCCTAACGGTAGGATAGGGGGGCCCCGACACATACAGAATCCAAACGGTTCTTATTGCGGCAATTAGCGGAAATCAGGGGCCGGAAAGAGCCATAATGCGTATCGTTTTTTTTAAATCCTGTTTCCTTGCCACGCTCGCCGAGCAATTCGCCGATACTTACAATCCTGAAAGAGACCAACGGGATGGATGATTACTGAAATGACAATGGAAACGACATGGAATGGATGACATCTACCTAGCATTCGCCTGGCAACCCAGGGAAATCCGCGAAAAACATGAGTCATGTAGGCCGACCACGGGGATCGAACCTGCGACCTCCCGAATGCAGGCTATAGACGAAACCGCCTGATCCATCTTGCTCGGTTAATTTCAATTATACTAATGATATCCTGAGTAGAATTGTTTGAGGCGGGTTGCTATTGCCTTTCGCAACGGTTTACATGTTTAACTTTCTAATGGTTTATTAGCCACATAACATTTTTTTAAATCATACCAAACACTTTATAGGCTGTTCATGTATACTTCAAGTTTTCTTATTCATGCAAATATGTTAAACATAAGCCGTGTCAATAAAATTTGTTACGGGTGTATTTTAGAAAATAGGAAAAGTAGGCGATTCCGCGTGTGCCCATTTTCTTAAAGCCCTTGTAGTAGCCTTGAGCTTAGATCCAAAGTTTAGTATTAATACGATTTAGACACACTAGACATTACACACATTCGCGAGCGTGTAAATGTCACAGCCCTCATTTTAGACGCTTTGGGAGAGTGGATTCTGAGAATCTTAAAATGTGTATTTCTGGTGAAATCTCAAAATGGAATGATTGTTCGTATGTTATTCTTTCTTCAGCTGCAAAGAAGCAATAAGAGATAAAATAAGTGATCAATACTACGCATTCACCTCCTTGAACCCATGAATTCAGACCCTATGGATAGTAATAGAAAGCAAGTGGAGGAAGTCGTTGGATGTTCTTGTCGAATCTTTGATCGCTTCCCTTTTCTCCAAAGCTTTGCCGTAAGCAGAAGGTTTCGCGAATAGAAGGTGCGTGAATATTGATCGGAAGAAGCTAACAAGTGTCTGTATCCCATGTTTATGTTCGCTCAAGAGGCCATATATAAAGAAATCCAATCTTTACGAAGTCACACGTAAAAACGAAGAGCCACAAGTTTTGCACAAGATCACCAATATTTTTCTCAGCCTGTCAAACGATACTTGGATATATGGGACAAGATACGGGCTCCAATTCACAATACTCTGGCTCGATCTGGGGACAGTTGCTGCTTGCACAAGTTTCCCAACTTTCCAACTTATACAAAAGAGACATGACAAGCACGTCTGATAGAACGGGATAAGCTCTGCAACATCCAGACCAAACCGTCTTAGGTTCGGGTGTGTTACATTTGCCTTACACGACATACTGAATCACTGCACGAGGTCTATCAATGTTGAACTCTCTCTACAGTGACTCCCCCCCCCCAAAAAAAAAAAAAAATTGGCGCAACGCATTCACATTTCTTACTCTAACCTGTATTATTTTTATTTGTGTAGTAGCTACAAACTTTACTTACAATTTTTTGTTTATTTTCCATTGCTTATCTATATTAAGCAGAGAAAGTGTTGTATTATATGCAAAATATACCTACATAAAGATAAAAAATATACATTTACAT
Source organism: Hymenopus coronatus (assembly GCA_030762935.1). NCBI lineage: Eukaryota > Metazoa > Arthropoda > Insecta > Mantodea > Hymenopodidae > Hymenopus > Hymenopus coronatus. The sequence goes on from CM060881.1 coordinate 61,181,839, forward strand.
CGGAAATACACGTTTTGAGAATTCCGGAATAAAAAATAAACAGAAGGCCTATGTGTGTGTTTGTCTTTCTGAGTGTCTGTCTGTAAACAGCATAGCTGCAGAGCTTCATATTTAAGTTCAATACATTCCAAAAATGTGACACGAAGATTTCAAGAAAATCGCCTACCCCAAATAACCCTTTACATAGAGCACTTTTGAATATTTGGATTTTAAAAAAAATTACTCTAACAATTAAAATACCTTATGTTTAAGGTATTTTAATGTTAAACGAAATGTGTATGTTTACTTTTGGTGCTCGTAAAGCAATGATCCTCTCATTATAGATGGCCTTTGCATAACTATAAACCGTAAAAAGCAGACAAAATCTTTGTAAAACGATGTGGATCCTTTAAAAATGCAATTTACGCCCAATATATTTATTTCTTTATTTTTGTGATATTCCTTACTTTAGTTAAAAATGTTTAATACTTACACTTTTTTCAAATAGAAAGTCGTAAATTTTTAACCAATCTTTTGCTCCTAGTGCAAAAAGAACGGAAATGTAATGTCATCACTTAGTGATTAGCTTTTAAGACGTTTATATCACTTTAACCCTGGTGTATTCCTTCTTTTCTTTTGTAGCTACAGGTACGAAATGAGCCTATTTATATTAATGTTTATCTTGAATAGCATGGAGTGGACAGAAGATTAACATTTTGTAATAATTTTTTGTTGCAGAATAGTTAGAGGAAATCATCTGATAGGAACACATTAGATATTCTTTATTAAGAAATCACAAAATATAACAAATGTCTATTGAATCAAAAATTCTTTATAAATAAGATCCTAAATCAACTATAGCAAATAACCCACTAGACTTTTGGACGCGTAGACAGCTTACGGCTGCATGCCATCCATGGCTCGCGCTACACACTCAGTCGCTCGCGACAAAGTACAATTCACAACACCACAACACTACTCTGCAATCCTTCCCCCTTTTATAGCTATAAAATGACGTCACACACTATCTAGAAACTTGTCGAAGATACTGAAAGCCAAAACTTGGAGAAACATCTCGAATATCCAAAAGAATCATGATGTTGCCAGGGGAGTTTCGCATTCCGAAGACTCCTTTTACGTCGCGCCGCTCTTCCGTGTTATTTACGCATCCTAACTGCGATGATTCACATACCAAGTAGAACATGAGAACCAGGCATAAGACGGTACTATCATACTATGTATTCCCATTTAACTATGGATACCCAATATTTGGTTGAATTTCAATACTTGGTCTCTCTCAAATTTTTATTTTAACATGCATTAAAAGATACATCATTACAAATTATGTTTTCTGGCGGTTTTCCTTATTTTTCATTATATTAATATTGTAATAACTTTAAAAATGTTCCTGATTTTCACATTTTTCCTATGTTCACATTTTATAAGCATTTAGGACAGAAATAGGCATATTGACAAACTGAGTATAATATAACCGATACTCTTGTAGGAAGATGTTTGTGAATTCGTAAAATCTGAGGTACTAATGATAAAGTAGCAACCTGTGAAATGAAGGCATATTCGGAATAACCGAGAAAAGAAAGCAGAACGAGAATGAGAAAGTTAAAATACATATATTATAATTTATAATGTGAGCTTTCACATTGACGGGAGAGCTCCGCGTTAGCTCAGTAGTTTTATTGGTGTTTCATGAAGTCGGTCCCAATAACTCATTTTACACATATCCTCGACCCCAGTACATTCTTTTATGTACAGAAACTGGCCCTCGCTATGTACAGATGTAATCATTTTTCTTCCTATTCGGGAACAAAAATCTTCAGCAAAACTGTCACTATTCTTTTGGATCCAACTGAGATAAGCCAAACTAGGTCTTAAGAAAATTATTAATTTCACTGTTATTTTCTGGTATGCACTGCTTATATTCAATTCTTGAATTTTCTTCCACCGGCTCTGAAATAAGTGGAAGCGACAACCCTTAAAATGACAGAAGGCCAAACTTTAGGCGCACCAATATGAATAGCTTGTTTAAAGTCACAAAATATATATATCTTGATGAGAAAAAAAATTGCATATTTGAAGCACTCATCCACTATATGTTTAAATAATCGTGCAATATTTGCGGATGTTTATTTAATAGAAGGAAGCAAATCAGAGGTGTATAAACATTCAGATCCCTTCTTCCACGGGTTGTAAAAATCTGATTAAACGTTTTGGACTATTTTTACTTTCTCTATACGTACTATGTACATAGTGTATAGAGAAGGTATTGCACTCCACCAAAACATTCGATACCGAGATTTCAACGGAAATATATCTTTTAGGGTCCCCTGTATCCAAAAAAAAGTATTTTCAGAAAAAGGTCCGTGTGTGTGTGTCCGTGTGTCAGTGTGTCCGTGTGTCCGTGTCTCTGTGAACACGATAACTCAAAAACGAAAAGTCGGTAAAATATAAAACTTGGTATTTAAGTTTAGTATCTTCCAGGGATGCGGCACGATTTTGAGAAAAATCCCCCCACCCCAAACTACCCTTTACATGGAACTTTTTTCGAAAATTTTGATTTTCTAAAAAATGGCTCTAACGATTTTGATTAAAATATAGTATATCAAAGATCTTTACCTGACAAAAAAATGTATATTTGAATTTTCTGGGAATAGCCTCTGAATATTACTTTATTCTGGGTCAATTTTACGGGATTTAGAATAACTGCTAAACCGTAAGAGATGGGCAAAAACTTACCACACAACAAATGTAGAGCACTTTAAAACATACAATTTATGTTGTATATATTTTTTTTCGTGTAGTTGATTGTTTTTGAGATATTCCTTATTTTTGGTTTCAGCTATAAAAACTTATACTTTTCTCATACAGGTCTTTGTGAACTCGTGTCCATACAAACAAAGGAACTTCAGGCACATAGCAACCAGCTTTTGACTATTACTTTAACCTATGGTATCCCCTTATTTCACTTCTACTAACAAGGAAGCAAGTAATAAGACTAGTTCTGCTATTTTTTTCTCAATTAGATGAAGTAAATAGAGTAATGAGAGATGTAGAGAAAGGCATGTGAATGGAACACATCAGATTTTTAAATGTGCCATCTAAAAATATAGCAACCAACTTACATAAGCATTCAAAATAATTTTTCGTTATTAAATCGCCCAACAATAATTTTAATATTTACGAAAATAAAACTTTCGACCTTGTTTATAATAAAATCAAGAGAATCTAGTGCGTGTAAAGTTCTAGGTAGCTTTGGATATGGTTTAACTCCTGCTTGATAAATATTGTTTCTTATCAGAATGGCGTTATATGACTAGGTACGTCTGCTATTATCAACTTATAGGCCGCTTTCATGGACCATCGATGGCTTTTCTTTTCAGAGTTGCTTAATTTCCGTCTTTTGGGTAAAATTTCACAGGTTTTGTCATTATTACGTTGTAAATAACGCTTCCATTTTTCATATACTTTTACGAAACACATCACTGCAACAACCCCATTTCTCAGTTCCATCTGCCAAACATTTTTGAAATCTGACTTTATAGCCTGATGTCACAAAGTTTTACCACGTTGACAGAACATAACACTGTCTATCACGACAGGGTTCATTTTCATTCATTATTTGATTACTTCACTATTTAGACTGAACTGCACTGACGTTTAGCATGTACTGTACCCAGCGTAACAGGTAAAGCTGTTCGACTAAGGTGCCGAGCGGGGACGAGTTCATTTGCCTTTCTTTTCATATCACCCATTGTCTGGACTGAGTTCGTTAGCAGCAGTTTAATTTACTGGTCTCATGTTGCGGGTCCGTGGTTCGATTCTCAATTCGTGATTTTAAGTCGATCCTATCTAAGCCTGCCCCTCAGACTAGCTCATGTAAAGTATTCCCAAGGGCCAACATGGTTCGGTCTTCACTTAAAGACGTAGTTCTCCACTGAAAAGATGTAATTTTCCATCCTCATTAACACCCTACCATTAGGAGCAATGCCTGGACGCCTCCATCATAGATTTGAATCCGTCGTTGGTTGGTGGAATAAGGTAAACCCCGAAGGGTATAGTGCTTGATTATGGGGAACGTTGGAAAACAACAGTTAACGAGAGCCTTTCACGCATCCCGTGAACGGTTAAGTACAAGCCAAGTGTTACGAGAACAATTCTGAAACTAACTTTCGTAGTATGTAATGCGGGAAGCAGTGCGGATAGTACAACCTTTTTTTATTTATATATTTATTTATTGATCGACCAGAACGAATGCTTTACAGTTCATGGTTGAAATACGGAAACATGAAGAAAATTAACTGAAACTCTAAGGTTGGCCAGAAGAGTTCCTAGAACTAAACAGTTTGATGAGAAAATAAGAATGGGTTATTATAGAAATTGCAAATTAAAGACAGGTGTAATTAAACAAGAGGAAAGCACACTGTACTGGATGACAGTAAGATTTAAGCATTTGAGACTGACTGTCGCTTATCAGAACGTCTTGCAATGATTTGCGCTTTAATCCAGCTGGCTGGCGGTTGCGGGCGCCGAGGTTAAACTCCACAGCTCCTTGGACATGCTGGAGATTCGTGAAGGAGTTGGAGATCAGCGAATGTACTGTTTGAGCGTCAGTAATCTCAGTTCTTTATGCAGTTGCTGAATGCGAATGAACTAGGGGCTTTAATGATGATGCGCAAACCTTTGTTTTAGAGAACTTGACGACGATGAAGGTGAAAGTTGCATGTAGTAGTTCTCTAACCTTATTGGTTACATGCAGCTCCCCAAACTGGACAGGCGTAAGTGAGTAATCATCGAAGCGATATATGCATAACAGTAGGGAACAATCAAAATTGATCTCCTGTTAAGGAGGGAATATAGTTGTGAGAGCCGCATTGAAGCTAAGGAAACCACATTTCACATGGACGTTCCATGTTAGTTGGGTGTCAAGTAACAGATAGCACAACCATTTTACGTAGTTTTTAGGATAATCAGAATGCAAGAACATCTTACTATTACCGCTCGCTCACCATAAGCTTACAAACTGAAAGCGCGTTAGAAAGTCCCACCAAATACAAAATTCGTTTAGTTGTAAGATTTCTTTAAACCACTTTTAAAAAGTAAATATAGATTAGAGGGATGAAAATTACTCGTCGTCAAGTCCGGATATAAAAGATAAAATCAAAACTGTCCGTTTAAAGTTATTTAAAAGTTGCTGGGGTTTTTGAACAGTGAAGTCGATCAAGGTCATGCAAAAATACTGCACCAGCATTGGCTTTTAAATTTTCAGAGAAGATTATTCCTAATTTAGTTCCAAACTTTAAATTAAGTGAAGAAAGTTGAATAATACTATATAGAATATTAAGAGTAATCATTTTGCTGTAGTTTCAGGAAGCATACCAAATTTAATATTTTAGCTCCTTACTTTATTTGTTTACCATTCGTATAGCATTCCATGTATATGTGATTCGATGCTTCCTCTTCTGCTTTAAGCAATCATTGCTTTGTTTGAAATAATGCTTTAAACTTGCCTTGCATATCAATCTGCAGATTCTTTATTAATTCCATGAGTATTTTTCATAATATTTTATTAGTTGCGTTTCAATAGCTGCATTTTACATAATAACTTCATTAGAAATGCATATCTCAGTCTTAAAACCGTACAATAGGATGAAGGGCAAATAAGTTTAGCCACACCCTATTTTTACATTTTTGAAAATGACTGCTTCATATCAGGTGACTTTTCCTATTCAATCTTCTGCTCACTATTCTTATGAAAGCTTATTCTTCTATCTAATTTTATTTTAACACGGCTATAACCTCATTACTTGTTTATATATTTTGTTGTATGTATAAGAAGAATTAATAAACTAGTCAATTTTTTGCCAATTAGGTCGTTATTTAATGCATTTGAAATTATGATCTCTTGCATGAACACGAAGTAAAAAAGAAATAAAAGAATATCGTTTTTCATCTGAGAGAAGTATTATGCATCTAAAAGCTCAGATAAATAACAAAGGACTTTTTGAAAATATTTGGCACCTCTTTCATCTGAGAGAAGTATTATGTATCTGAAAACTCAGACAAATAAGAAAGGACGTTTTGAAAATATTTGGCACCATAAAAATTGTTGACACATATTGTGTGATTCGACGAAATAAATGTAAATGACGTGTTATTTATGGATGCTCTTTAACTGCTGTGGTTCTCAGCGTCCCATTCTAAATTGGGTGTGAAAGACCGCTTAATTTTGCTCAGAGGCCTCTCTATCAGGCTCGAGGTTCTTTTACGTGCCGTAAATCTACGACACGGGATTTTTACTCCCGAAAAAATCTATTGCCTCCATGGGGTTTGAACCCGCGACCTTGGGTATATGAAGTTAACATGGTAACAATTACACCACGGAGGGCGACGAGTTATACATTTTTGTGCAGTAAGATGTTGCTTCAATTACGGTTTACAAATAGTACAGAAGGGCTAATTTATTGTTGGGCTTCAATGATTTTTTCCCAGAAATTTAAAGATGTATACTTTATTTGTCATTAAAATGGCTTAAACATATATGCTAATCAAAATCTCTGCAGTCATTTTTGAGGAAATCTTATTTTGCATGTAAAGGGTTACTTGGAGTAGGGAGATTTCCTTGAAAACCTTCGGTTATAATTCCTGGAAAGATCTGAACTTAAATACCTATTTCGTATCGAACTGTCTTTACGCTTTTAGTTATGATTGTTCACAGATAGACAGTAAACACACGCGCGCGCGTGTGATTATATATGGCTATATCTATGCGTGATTTTTTGGTTCATGTGTTTCTGATGAGACCTGGACATGCAGGTTTTGGGTCAAACACGATATTTCCACTTCCTACTAAGTAGTGGACTTTATAAAACTGACCTTTGAATTACAATATTTAAAGTACCATACTTAAATGCAAAGATCATATTCATTTAATTAAAACTCTTAAAATTCTGAGGCATTACATTTCTGTGAATTTGTCAACTATTCTTTAACAAACCATTACTTTAAAGTTTACTCTTCTATCTACTTTCTGTTAACCCAGATCATTTTCAGAATTGGATTATTACTTATTCCTTATAGAAATACAGTACTGTTAAGCGATAGTCAAATATTTTAAGAGTGTGTCGATACGGCCCTAAAATTCTGTTTTCTTGGCATATCACAACAAAGAATAAAAAACCAGTAACGATCTTCCTGTTAAGAAAAGTATAAGTAGGCATATAAAAATTCAACTATTGACAAAGAATATATCGTTAAAGATTTAATGTAAGAAAATTATTTAATGTACAATGTGTGCTTTAATGAGATCTACATCCTTCATGCAGCAAAAGCTTGCCAACTTTTACGGTTTCCCACAAATTCAAAAATACATTTTAATTTTATGATATAATCTACTAAAATCATTAAAGCCCCCCTTTTTTTAAACTTAGGGTTTCAAAAAATGTTTGTTATAAAGAGTACTTTGTGGTGGAATTATGTCCTTGAAATTATTTTGCATCTTTCAAAGATTTAAAGTAAAAGAAAATTAAGCACATTTGAAGGTTATCCGACATTTTGTTTATAAGAAATGCTTTTCATAGACACACACACACACATACAAAGCACAGATCTACACGCACACATACGTCCAATGTCTAACTACCTGTTTCTGGTAGCAGAAGGAGTAGTAGTAGTAGTAGTAGTAGTAGTAGAGTAATAGTAGTAGTAGTAGAGTAATAGTAGTAGTAGTAGTAGTAATAGTAGTAGTAGAAGAGTAATAGTAGTAGTAGTAGAGTTGTAATATTTATTAGGTGCAAATATTATATCAATTGCGTCACACAATCGCATGGGTCAGAAGACCGTAAATGCTCTCTAAAAGTATTTGAATTGAAAATGTTACCTACCCTTTTTGTATTCGTAACATGTAAACACATACACACACATACGCTATATCAACAAAACAAACAAACCAACAAAAAATATCAAACATCCACACACTCACATTTAAACCTAAACCCACATATTCACACACATATAGATTCTAATATATCAGGTATATCTAATTATTATTTATACAAACACCTTATCTCTTAGCACACGTACTTCTTAGTACACCCAGGCCAGGTTAATTTTGTGTGTTTAAAATCAAGTCCCCCCCTATCTGCATATAATACCTTTTTTCTAAAAATGCTTTCTTTAGATTCATGTGCTTCAAAACATGTACTTCCGGTGAAATATCGGTATCAAAGTTTTATGTATACAATGTGTCCTCTGCTTACTGTAAACACTTAACAGAAAAAATAAAAATACAATACATAAGACAGTTACTATCTCGTTTAAACAATATCTTTAAGTCACGCGTTGCATTTAATACTGTGAACTTAAATTAATGTTTAGAAATGTTATTAAATCAAATAATACCTTAGTTACAGGAATAGTGTGGGTACAGTATTCTGCATCCGTTCTGCGATGCAACACCGGGTATAAAGAATGAAAATGCCTCACAAGAAATACCTAATACTAACAAAAAAGAATTGCATGTAGTTACTTTTTTACATAAAACAATTTGCACATTTTTACATGCGATAAGGGATCGTTAACAACTGTTCATTTATTCAGGAGCACTTCTAGTAAATTTGAATACGAAAGCATGAGAGTAAACTTATATGTTTAAGAAGTTTTCTAAGTTAAAAGCAATTTCTCACGACTAGACACGCGAGAGCGTTATCCATCTTCCACGTATCATTTTACAAAAATGTAAATTTGTAAACCAAGCTCAGAAGTGGTGAATATGAACACGTAGTGAGTGTGAAAATAACGATTATCACTTGGTTATTAATTTACGCTAAGTGGCGAAAAGTTAATTTAATGTACACGCTCTGGTATTGCATGGTATGATTTATTCTAGAAATGAATATCCCTCAAAGTGGTTTCGTGACTCCATGATTTTCGGTATCCGGTGCTAAATAGATAGGAACACGTTTAAACACAGGGAGTTTATAAAATTTTGATATCTTTTTGGTAAGAGATGTTACAATTGAATTTAGATACTAATCACAAAGTGTTTTGGTTTCACATATTCGAATCTCGTATGGAGATACCCATAGTTACAGGTACATCCCACGAAAGTTGTTTCTTGCAGCTAGGCATCATGGGAGCTGTGTAAACATGTCTGAGAAAACCGTGATCGTTAAGTTCATCTGCTTGCTAAGGACTTTCTTAAATGCATTGTTGTTTTCTCTAAATTGCATCAAAGCTTAATAATACCCTTCAAGTTGCAAGTACTATTATAATTGAGCCGGTTTCGGCCCAAAGTGAATAAGCTTTAGAGAAGTTAGCAACACAGTTCTAATGAACGGTTCGTCGCGTGGAGCACAAGCCTAATGTTCGAAATTTCAACGCTTAAAAATATAATTTTGAACAAATCCGTTTTCGGTCATTGCAAAACGAACCACAGGCAATAATCCTGCAGACCAAACAAAATTCTAATTCCAAACAAGTAAACTATTTCATACTGTATCAAACATTTGAGTTTTGAGATTTCTCAGTGCAAACTCACTTTTTCTCAGTGTACTTCCACGCTTAAAAAAAACAAAACAAAAAAACAAAACAAACACAAGCCTGAATACATCCTGTTATACATTTATACGGGCAGCTATCACATACAGGAAATAATTCACAAGCGTCATTTATAGAGTTACTTGGTAGTTTCATTTTGATGAAAGTACCTCTTACTTTTTAAGGCGTGCTTGGCAATTTTAAAATGTTTGTCATATTTTTTAGACTTTGTGCTAACTTCTCTGTTAGACTGAGCTGGTGGATCAGGTGTTTCGTCTAGGACTGGCATTCGGAAGGTCGTGGGATCGGTTTCCCACGGCCAACCTCTCAGACCCATGTGTTTTTCGGTTTTTTTTCCCGGCTCACTCTCGAACTTGCTGTCCCTTCATTTCATCCCAACCAGTTTCTTTCAGCGTTGTAAGTCAAATAAGACTTCGGTGGAGGCACCATTCCGTGTGGGTGACTGCGTTCTGGAAATACAGCTCCGGATGCGGGATGGAGCTGGTGGTTGGTTGTCTGCAGACTCAGGAGGTCTATCCGGCCCTGAACCACGGGTTCCTGATGTTCCCCTCGTCGAGAGAAATCTGCAATTACACTAATCTAGCCTTTCCTCCTGAGGTCTGATGTAGCATAAGCCAAAGGCTCCAGTGCGAATTGCCCCTCCATAACGTACACACACACACAGACACACACACTTAGACTAAAATATTTAGTTGTCTTTTCCTCTACGTGGTGAAGTTTTGGGTTCACGGCTTGTCTGTGACCTGCTGACAAATTTGCCTCAACCTACTCACCAATGAGGTAAGGCTGTCTCTTACGTTTTGCCTCTCTTCTATCAATATAAAGTTAACCACGCATACATAAGCAGTAATTTGACTGATAAATCATAATGCGTATGAAAGACAGTTGCCTCGACTTGCGGTAAGCGTAACAGCCCATATGTTTTTACTGAGCACATATCTGCATGGCACTGTTATTGAAGTTAAGCTTAACTGTTTCAGACTTATGCATGTTAAGTAGCTTTTAGATTTTGCTGCCTGAGGTACCCAGCTTTTCTCCAGAGAAGGACTTTTTCAGACAATCTAAAATCTAAATTGAAATCTGGAACATTGATATTCTCAAAAAGTCTGTCCGAACATTTAAAATTAGATAGGATAAGAAAAGAGGAAATATAGGGGAAATGAATATCTAAATGTTTCTATGAATTCTTCAGAGGGCAGTTAACTGAAAATCGAAGGTTTGACCCTAATTTCTGATGTTTTTGTTTTATTATTAAAAGTATTTGTTTCATCTCTGTTTAAAATTGGTATAATCTTTATCCTGCGCCATTTTTAAATTTATGAATAGTCATCCCTATTTTTAGGGGTGTCCACATCATAAATTGTATTTCCTCTGTACCACAAACTTAACTTTTCTTCACATAAAATGATGCTTGAGGAGCAACCTCATATACATCGTAATGAAATTTAGAACTTAAGCTTTTTTAGAACGTGTCTCATGATCTGGAGTGCGTTTTGAGCACTTATGTGGCAGTAACTGTTAATTTAATTAATAAAAAGATTAAAATGTACAGATTCAAAATTTCCTGTATATTTTGATATCATTATTCAGCAAAATTCAGGAAATATGTTTCAATGTACATCAACAATATGCTTACCAAATATTATACACAAAATATGAAAACTGGTCCAGAAGGAGTATTTTATATCAAACAATTAAATAATTAATTAAAATTAAATGAAAATTAATTTGATTAGCTGGATTAGATTGATAATTAGATTAGAGAGACGAAATAAAGAAGAGAAATTGTCATCATCATTATCATCATCCTTCCGGGTGTTAGATCTTACGGTCTCAACGAAGAATTTTCCCTCCAATTCTTTCTTGTACATCGTAGAACTTCTATTGCCTTGTGCGTGGAATATCATATGGTGGCATATGTTGTACATGTTATTTTTAAATTCCAACCTTTTCCTTTAGCTTTGCCTGAGTCGTTATTAGATTTTTCCGTCCGGTATGTCTGAAGCTTATATTGAGAACTGAAAGCAAGAGCACAAGCACCGTCAATGGGTAGCTAACCCAGAGGGCTAAGTAACTATTTTGTAAATATGCCACATATGAATGGTTTGTCCTTGGAAATGTTTCTATTTCATTATCCCTTTAACAGTTAAAATAAACAGAGAATTGGTATTGCTACATCCGGATAATAAATTACCAAGACATTGTCGCAATGAATCCGTGAAGAAAGGGTGAAGAGAGAAAAACTACAGAGAATATTACTAGCATTTCTGTATATATTATCTTCTGTTTCGTGAATTATTATAATTGTATCCTTCTAGCCCAGTAATTGCGTAAGGAATTACCATATTTGTCTTTAAATCGATCCTTAATCATGAGCTGCGAGCTTTTCCTCTGGGAAATACAAGGATCTGGCATAGTCCTGAAATTTTTCGTCGCATCATCATCATCATGCTCCTCAATCAGAATAGCAATTCCCTTCGAACGTCATAGGATTATTTTGGGAAATATGTTTTCTTTATTCCTTTAAGAGATGGCCAGTTATTTTCAAATTATGTCTGTTAACTAGCCATAACCATCAATAGGACTACGACAACTGAAGAAAAATGTCTTGGCCGGGCCTAGAACTATGGATCTTCGGTTTTCAGTGCTGTTGACTAATCACTGAGGTAGCATGGCAGCATGCGACCCGACACCAAATTCTCAAACAGCAATTGAAATTGTTCCGGAAGAGTGTTTTCAAATTTATCCCAATGGCGAATTACAAGTTCCATACTTAATAGTTGAACACTGTTAGGTAAATTAAAACAAATAATTATTTTCCACGCAAGCTGTATGTAGACTAAGATTGGAAAAACAGAAACAGAATAAGAAATGCAATTCCATAATTATATACATGCAAATACTACGAATGTTAAACTGTTTTCTTGTATTTTAATTACTGAATCGATCAGTCCAGTATAACTACGAATTATTATTATTATTATTATTATTATTATTATTATTATTATTATTATTATTATTATTATTAAGATAATTATTTACACTTTATGGGAGCCCCCAATACTTAATAAAATTTTAAATTATATATTCAAGTATTTTTACGTGTACTTTCTTTTTACTTGTGTCACACAACACTCGGTGTGGAGTTCCGAAATAAAAATTTTTACATAAATTTACATTTGTACTATACGAATTATAGACTTGTTCCAAAGGAGAGTCAATAAAATAATGTTTGCTCTTATGAGAATTTTCTCCAGTATTTACATTTTAGTTACTTTTAAATAAATTTCCAGATATTTTTGGTCTTAATTAAAATTCTGTAATTTTCTTAATTTTGTTTCGTTCTATATAATCAAAAGTTTCAAAGCTATTTCTGTATATAAACGACATACATTTACCACGTATTTTGTATTTTTCTATTATCTATGTTACTACCAAAGAATAATTGTCACATTTATGTCTCAGATTGAGTTGCGACTTCTTAGAGTGAAAGTAAATCGAAATAAAAAATATTGGTGTCTCAGCTTTGTCTTCCATTGGATCCCTATCCGTCGAGAAAAGATTATTAAGTGTTAAATTGTACGGTTCACTTTAGGTCGCCTTTTGCTCGATTATCAGCTGCCCGGTACTGTGCCAGACGCTGATAAAATTTACACCCCACCGATTCTACAAGTATCTACGTCCAAGACCGCACTACATACAACTTGTAATTAATCTTTCCTGACGCGAAGAGAAGATGCCTGCAGTTGAGTTTCATTCTTTCTACAGCAGTGGTTGTATCTAGGCGAGGGGGAGGGGCTGATGTTTTGCGTTCACATCATTTTTTTCTACATTTCTGTAACAAATTATTCTTAAAATGCTTATTCTATCTACTTATGCTAATCGAGATAAATATTAGCAGAAATGGTCTCATTTCTTGCTTGCTTGTAAGTAGAAGGGGAATGAAGGAGTACACTAGGCTAAAGCGACTGTCGAGTCTTTTAAAATATGATTACTATGAGATTAAAATTCGTTCTCTTTTAATGGCCAGGAAATGACATATTTCTGTATTAGAAAAGTTTAAATATTTTAAAGCTGAAGTCAATAACAAGGAATGCCTCGGAAATTGTCAACTCTACGAAAAATATGTATATGACATAAATTGTGTGCTTTAAAGAGGTCTACAATTTTATTCCGGCAAGTTTTTGTCTATCTCTTACAGTTTACCAGATAAGCAAAACACATCCAAAATGAAGAAATCTTCAGAAGCTATTTCAAAGAAAATTCAATACATACACTTTATTTGTTATTAAATATCTTTGAAATACGGCATTTTAATTAAAATCGTTAGAGCCATTTTGAGAAAAACAAAATTTTCGCACTTTTTCTATGAAAAGTGTAGTTTGGGGAGGGGGGGATGTTTCTCAAAATCTTCGTGTAGTATCCTTGGAAGATACTAAACTTAAATACCACTCACACACACACACACACATCCCCCCACACACACAAGCCTTCTTTTTCTAAAATGATTTTATTAGAAACGGACTCTAAAACGTGTATTTCCTATAAAATCTCGACATCAAACTTTTAGCTGGAATGCAATACTTTCTCTACCTATGTACCATACAGTATGTAGAGAATATAAAAATCAAAGCAGAAGAAAAAGAATCAAAGAAATACCTTGCAGATTTTGGTAAGTTCTCTGTTTGGTATCTTTTAAATACCAATATGTGCAATGAATTCGATATTAGTGTAAACTCTGATTGGTAAAAGGTGTTTTTCTTGTTTACCCTGGGTGAAGAAGTCCAGCTAAGGGCATTCTTATTCGCGATTTATTTTTACTAAGCTGTAACGTCAGAATGAAAATGTCTTCTCTCTCCAATTATTCTGCATTTACCTTCGCTTTGTCCGTTGATAATTTGATTAATAATAGATTAGAAAAGAATACCCCACTAATAATAAACTAGCAACATAAATAGAACATGTTTATATAACAATCATTCGAATTTTCGAATTTTATTATCCATATAGTATTCAGGTGTATCCGTCTGTGTTTCCTTATCCGCGAGAGTATTTCTCTTTTTCTCTCGGCTCTGAAGAAAGATGGAACAAACAAACAAAGATAGGTTCAGTGAGAAATGTATGGAAGGCGCGACAAGGTGAAACATTGAAATACTATACTAAAAGGACTAGCGGGGCTAGAGATATATATTTTTTTCTTTTTACCAACGTGGTTTGTAAGAAACAACACTGCCCTGCCCTTCCCTTTCCTTTGTATTTCTTACCTGCTAATACCCGAAAGGTTGTTATGTCACATGATTAATTGAGTTGGTGACATTGAAAAAAATGTTTTCATAGAAATTATTTCCAATTAGACAAAATAATACCCAAATAATAGTATGTCAAATCTGGTTTTCACTACAATGGCTTGCGCAAAGTGCAGATAACACATATTCAAATCTACTAGGTAGATGCACTCAAAGTAAACCAAAATTTAGGAAATATTACACGTACATAATTGTATTTTTCGAAAATGGATAACACCACAAAAATGTTTCATATCATTTGAATGGATTAATGAAATCAATATTTATTTTGCGGAACGTTGAGACAATATCAAAAGCCAATCGTCAGAGAAAATATTTAATGCATTTTAAGTACTTATTTTGCATATGTGTGAAAAAGAAAAAAGGCACAAAGGGTGATACCACAATAGAGGATATGCATAATCACGTGCACTAATTATTTAATAAATACACAAACAATATGGATGAACAAAATAATTGTTCAGAAAAGTAACAGAAAATTTAAATATGTTGATGTTATTTTGTCATAAAAAGAAGGCGATGCTAGCAATATAGTAAGAAAAGTCGTGCTCGACAACAAAACGTTGTAAGATGGTGGAACGTATCCTTTATCGGAGACATCAGCTTTGTTGCATATCATTTACTGAGAATAAATTAGCGGCTAAACAGAGTGGAAAGGTGTTATTATTATTGTTTATTAAAAATGGCAGTACTGCTTATCTCCAAGACGGAGGCACTATATCTTACACAAAACACAATAAGAATTTCCCACTACATCGAATTGTACATTTCGTCTATATTTTGTAATGTCCCAGAAATATGACATTGGGCGAAAATGTAGGGGATGTCTTTGCCTAGGGCAAACAAAAATGGAGTTATGCATATTTATAACTTGCCATAATCTCAAATAATCGGCGTCTTAATGGATATTCTTATGGCAAGTTATAAAAATGTAGTAAAAGGTTTATCTGGATTTGAAAATCTGTGCCTTGCATTCGCAAAGTCAGGCTCATCGAAATATAAAATGTAAAATATAAGGTTTCTTATAGCAGTAGCTCATAAAGTAAAAACGTATGAATGAATGAAGTCGAAGGGAGCATCGTATCCAGTCTGAATTTCCTTCCCTACAGAAAGGGAAAAATTGAGCACTAGTTCATGTATAAAAGAGGGTTTAACTGAAAACGGTTTCATTGTCCTTTTTTTCTAAAAGCATTACATAATGAACAGAAGAAATTATAAACTGTCTCATTTCTAGATGAAAAAAAAATATCCAAGCGCGTGTTGCAATTTATTTTGTTTGCAAAAACTTTACTTGCGGAGCGGAAATTACCTGGGGAATTATGGGATTTGTGTACTGGCTTCCTGCTGGGACAGGTGGTGGACCTGGGGTAGAGATTACGTAAATAATAACTGCACGATGGTACAAACGTGAGGGAGAAATGGTGTCTCTGTGGAAATCAATATTGCGACAAATTTACCCGTGCAAACTCGGTTACAAAAGCTTTACACAAAACAATGCCTCAGCAAAGTCTCGTATTTATTTGTGTGCCACTATTGTGCTTTATTTTCAGTTGAGAAAACAGCTGAAAATTTTATTACAGTCGAACCCATGCTCTGGCGCGAATCTGTTAAATATTATATTGGCTGTTAAAATTTCAATTAAAGGAACTAAACGCATAAAATTTTAGTTTAATTTAAATTTTGTCATTTGACATAAAACATCATTTAAATTCGCAGAAGCATAATTAAACATGCTCTTATAGAACAGTAAATGAGCAACCAGGCGCATATCGAGAACGTTAATTACAATTCATGACACCGTTTACAAAAAACATTGCAGAATTTCCTATCGGTAGACAATTGTTCTCATGGCTAAAGTTGAGAGTTACATTCTTTAACTATGATTTTATTAATACAGTGAAAATATTGAAATCACACTATAAAATAGCTTTTATTAAATATTTGTTCTTAATGTTAATAAATGACAATATAAAATTTGTGGCACAGGCTTGTCGTACGAACGATAGTGTCCTATTAAGATTATCCACGAGCTAGATAACAATTTTGCAAACTTTGAATTATAGACTGTAGGAAATAGATCATGAAATAATTCGCCTCCATAGCTGACATAAGTGAGAACATCTTCATATGCTCTTATTGACACAATAACTTCACATTATACATGTTATTAGCTATGAACTGGATGTTAAAGCAATTACACTTGCATGCATTTCCTTCCTGGGAGAGAAGTGTGCAGGTGTTATAGGCCGTGAAGTAGCAAGGCTAGTAAATAATTACAATGCCGCTTCTATAAGTACTAGTGTTTGAAATTAACACGCCATTTTTTTAAACATTTATTTTCGTTCGATCAACGAGAATTAATCATTTCCTCGCGATTATAACTAGTGGACGTCCTGGGCACTCCTCGACAAAAACGGATGCTCGATAAGTTTAAAGTCATTGTACTAATACTTAACTTTTCTCATAGTGAAAGGTCCCCATAAACAGCATCCAGTTTCACTTTTATTTGCTCGCGGGTTTTTCCATCCAAAAGTAAAAAGGGCGGTAATGCACTTCTTATATTTTAGCAAAACCCCTACTAGTTGAAATAGCTGCTAAATCAAAACTAAGTTATTAATCTATCAAATTTGTTTTAGGGTCGCGTAACAACTGAAAATGTCCAATGGTGAAGAAGCTTATCTTAGCCACATCATCTATTTTGAAACACGGATACTTACTGAAGCGCTCTCGTATAAATTCACATCTTATTTATTAACTATTCAATAATGTGCAGTCGTTGCCTCAAAGTAAAGCAAATCACAAAATTGTTTCATCTTTCTCTACAATATACGGCAACTTCAAATACGATACAGGAAATATGTCATTGCTATTGTTGGCTCGCGTATCATAATGTAGCATAAAGAGGTTATTGATAGGGGTGCATAAATCCTTTAAACTCTCAAAGCCTTGAAGGCATTCTAAATGGCTCCTTTATTTTCGTGATAAACCTGTGAACAACCTTGCTTGGTCCTAATCATACTCTATCAACACCGACTCATTGCTCTAGCATTTCTCTCAATAACCCACTCAGTCCTGTAGTACATTCTGACAGTAACAATTCAGCCCCGTGGCATATACTCTCAACAGACCTGCTAGTCCAGTAGTAAATATTTTCAAGCGTTAAACGCTCGCTTTTACTACTTTGGCACCGCAGGCGATGACACGTTAAATGGAATGATGATGAAGCACCGTTGGAATGCGATGGCGGGAAAATATCGGAGAAGCGGGAGAAAATCCGCCCCTGCGCCTCTTTGTACACCGCAAATTCAACATGCGGTAGCCTGGGATCGAACCCAGGCCACGTGAGTGAGAGGCAAGTGGTCGGCGTGACCCCAGTAGTATATGCGATTAATAACAACCTCAGTCTCGTAGCATAGTTATAATGGCCACAATTCAATCCTGTGGCATATTCTGTCAACAACCCAACGCAATCTGTAGTGTATATTGTTAACACTCAGTCAGTTATAATATACATTCAACAACCCAACTCAGTCCCGTAGCATATATGTACTGTTAACAACCCAATTTAGTCCGTAACATCATAATTGTCAACAACTCAACTCAGTCTCGTGGTAAGGAGCAACCGTGGCACAAATATGTCAACAACCCAACTCGGTCCCGCAGCAGTCTGTGAATAACCCAACTCAGCCTTCTAGCATACTTTGTCAACAACCCAATTCAATCCTGTAGTATACCTATATTGGCAACAGTCGAACTCTGCCCGTAGCATAGCTACGAATAAACCTTGTAGCATACACTGTAAACAACCCAACCCAACTCAATCCGGTAGCAAACACGGTCAACAACCCAACTCGATCCCATAGCATAGTCTGTGAAAAATCCAGTTCGGTCCCGAGCATATAGCACGAAGCTTAGTAATACTTTGAGCATTGTGAAGTGTAAAGTAATTCAGCATACCCGTTTCGAATACTAGGTAAAAGTAGTTGATTCTGACCGCGACTTGTCGGTAGCCCTTTACGATTAAAGAATACAGGTAAACTATTCTCCGCCGGCAGTTCATCGGCAATGCAGTCAAACGAGAATCTCTGAGAGATCCAGGAAACTACTTTATCAAGAACTACAATAATGGTATGTAGAAAATTTAACAAATAATGATGTTAAACTATTACGCAAATGGATTTGTTATGTTTTTCCAAAATTACCCACATCTATAAATGGGGTTCGCAATACCATAAAAGCATGCATAGTAAACATTTATTATTTCTGAACGATAGTACTTTAAACAGTGTACTTTTCGCAGCACAATGCAGCACCTAGATTTAGCTAATTAGATACAATATACCTTATTCAATGTGCTGCCCAAACCAAATGTTATTCAGTCACGGATGGCACAACAATTTCTACACCTTTCTGTGTTCTTTTAGCTGACAAGGTAAAAGCAGCTCACTTTTCTGCATTAAAATACATATTTAGTTATTGCAGAACATTGAACTTGATCTTATAGCATTCAATTAAAATTGACAATTTTGAAGAAGCATTTATTCGGTAGTTTCTTCTGTGTGGATATCAAGCGAGCCTTAGAGTTGCCCGTTTCATTTAAGCTAAGTTAATTTTCCTACAAAAAAATAGGGCAGTTACATTTGACTAGTGAATATCGAAATAATGCCAAAGTAAGCAGTTTTGTGAGATTGTCTTCTTGGTCTTCCTCAGCTTAAACCAGAATAAGCATATTCATTTTAATGATAAACTAATGGTATTGCTTCTCCAGAAGCACAAGCGAGTTGCCAATTTCTGCGACTGCCTTCTAAAAACTACCTACACCACTGAAAAGTTACCTTCCCTGTCCCTCCAAATATATAAATACAGTTATATAGAACAACAAATTATGCCAAGCCCGCCTGGGTAGTGTTGTGTCCGCATCCCAGTCAACAGTTCGAATCCTACTTAGAGCATTATCCGGTTCATGGCTTTTTTCGGGGTTTTCCCTTATTCTGAGAAGACGAATGTCGAGTAATGTGGTCCATGGACCACAGGATCATTTGAACATCATTTCACCAATGTCATTCATCGTCCGATATAACCAAGTGGGTTAAAGAACACTAAGCAACAAAAAGAAGAACAAACAAACAAATGCCGAAGCATTGCATGCGAAGTTATATATATATATATATATATATATATATATATATATATATATATATATATATTTTGTAGTGTAAATTTGTATATAACATCTGCAAATGAATATGCAATATAGTTTTTCTGTTCCTATAGATCTGCTGAAGGTCTTGAGTCTTTCAAAATAGAAAGAACAGTTATGCCTTATGAGCTAGATTTAGTTTAATGGCCTATAGGACCAAGTTAAGTTGTTTACATTCTGAAATAGAGACTACTATACGCTGTTCCCTTCTAGGAATGTGGGAACAGTTTAGTATTGGAAGGTAGAAAATGGAACCGAAATGGATTTCGCCGAAAGCCTTACTTCATATAAATATTTAATCCTAGAATGGGTTGGACCTCGTATGTGGCCGGACGAGGGGCGTATTTTAAAACACTTTTATGTGAGGAGTGCTAGAACCCACATCTCGCTTGTTTTACTGTGTAAATCGCGGAATACCTTCCTCTCTGTCATTCACATTTATCTAAATATATCTACCTCTCTTTCACATTCTCCCCTTTCCTTCCCGTCTCTCATTTGCTTCCATTTCTCTGCATACTCTTTCTCTCCTTTTTCCCTCTCTATGCAAGCTACATGTCATGCTATGTTTGTAAAATAAAAAAAGTGTAATATGTTCCATTCATATGATTTTCTCTAGTTTTTCCACATACAAGCCTTTTATTCAAAAGATTATATTTTTTCTATATCAATAATATGCTAATCAATATAAGCACATACAAAATTGGTTTTATTACCTGCTTCCCTGTAAGTAGAATGGAAATAAGGGAATGCACAGACTAAAGTCATAGTCTCGTCCTTTAAAATTCGGTCGCTATGTGAAACAATTGAATTTTCACTCTCTGTGCTCACCAGGAGTAAAAAAACGAGAAGCGAGAAGAAAGATGTATTCCCGTTTGAGAAGAGTTTAAGTGGTTTAAAATTGAAGTCAATATCTCGAAAACGATTAACTCCACAAAAAATGTATATAACATTAATGATGTGTTTTAATGAGGTTTTAATATCTACAATTTTTTGAGTAGTAAGCTTTTGTCTATCTCTTATGGTTTGCCGGTCGCTATGTGAAACAATTGAACTTTCATTCTTTTTGCTCACCAGGAGTAAAAAAACGAGAAGCGAGAAGAAAGATGTCTTCCCGTTTGAGAAGAGTTTAAGTGGTTTAAAATTGAAGTCAATATCTCGAAAACGATTAACTCCACAAAAAATGTATATAGCATTAATGATGTGTTTTATGAGGTTTAAATATCTACATTTTTTTAGTAGTAAGCTTTTGTCTATCTCTTATGGTTTGCCAGTTCTACAAAAATCATCCAAAATTAAGAGATCTTCAGAGGCAATTCCCAGAAAATTCAAGATGTGTATTTCGTTTGTCATAAAAATATCTTAAATATAAGTATTTTAATAACAATCATTAGAGCCATTTTTGAGAAAATCAAAATTGTCGATAAAGGTTCCATTTGGTATTTAATGGGCTTTATGTTTTTTTTTAGCTGTGCTGTCCACAACACACACACGCACATACACACACAAACACACACAAGAACCTTTTCTAAAATTTTTTTTTTCGGACTCGGGAGATCTCAAAGCGTTTCCGGTGAAATCTCGACATTGAAGTCTGGTTGGAATGCAATATACCTTCTCTATCAACTATGTGCATTATACATACGGCTAAAGAAAGTAAGAATGCCCCTCTTTTCACTCCCGGAACCTCAAAACTTATGTTACCGGTGAAATCTCGGCATCTAATTTTGTACTGTGATATACAGTACCTTCTATATACACCATATACTAGTACGTGTAGGGAAGGTAAACAGGTTCTCGTTGCCTGAATTATCTACTGCAAATGTATAATTTTTCGTAAATCTTTGATTTGAAAAATCAAAACATTTATTTTATTAAACGTAAAGAATTTAAACTTAACATGGATCAGTATATTGTTTACTCTAGTTATGAAAAAATATTATTGAGTTTTCGACCTGTAGTTTATTAGTTACTGCCTGATAAGGACAGATGTAGCAAATAGCGAATTTTACTGTAAAACAGTTTGTTTGAAATAAAAATGTTTAATGATATACCTAAAATGACGTAATCTGATGGAAAAATATGATGTGCTCCATTCATATGACGTTCTCTACATTGCTCTAACAAACTACAGTTAATAAGCTAGTTCTACTTCTACTTCAGCAGAAATGGTCTTATTATTTAGTTCCTTATATGTAGAAGGGAAATAAGGGGTACACAAGGCTGAACAGAAAGTGAAATATTTTAAGATGTGTTTGCTAAGGGATTGAAATCCGATTCTTTGCGTAGCCAGGTGTTGACAAGTTCTCGTATGAGAAACATTTAAGTATTTAAAACTAAAACCAATAACAAAAAATATCTCGAAAAGGGTCAACTCTACAAAAAAATGTATATGAGATAAATTATATGTTTCAATGAGATATTATACATTGTTTGTGTTGTAAGCTTTTGTCTATCCCTTACGGTTTACCAGTTATACAAAATTCAGAAAAATTCATCCAAAATAAAGAGGTATTCAGAGGCTATATCCACAAAATTCAAGATAAACATTTAATTTTTCATGTAAATATCTTACATATTAGAGCTTTTAATAAAAATAGTTAGAGCTATTTTTGAGAAAATTAAGTTTTCCGTGTAAAGGTAGTTGGGTTGGGGAGATTTTCTTTAAAAGATTCGTGTCGCAGTCTTGGATGATACTGAACTTAAAATCAATTTGGTGTTTAACGGACTTTTCGGTTTACAGTCATCTTGCCCACAGACACACACACACACAAACAAAAACACACACACAGACACACACTTACACTGATGGACAGACACACGAACGGACATCTTTCTAAAAATGTTTTTGGGGGGATTCAGGGGGTCCCAAAACATATATTTCCGGTGAAATCTATTATTTGGGTGCAATACAATACCCCCTCTATAAACTATGTACATAGTACGTGTAGAGAAAAGAATAATATTCTCCAAAGGTTAACGTCTTCAAGACTGAAAAATATAACACCTGAATATAATATACTTCATATTATTAGCAACTGGCGACAGCGAGAAAGTAGAGAAAAGACGAAGCTAATGATAACATGTATGCGTTAGAAGGAGACAGAATATGCCTTTTAACCCAATGCTGGCTTTTAAGGTTAAGACAGGCTATAATTATGCAAAAAGTCATCTAAAATGTAGATGACTTTACAGCAAATTCAAGAAATACATTTTATTTTAATGTAAATAACACTTATTTATTGCATTTTTATCAAAATCGTTTAAGCATTTTTGAGGAAATCGACAATTTCGAACAATCTTCCATGTAAGGGGTAGTTTCCAATGGGTGTTTCTATATAAAATCTTCTGGTTGCATCCGTGAAAGATACTGAAAATATCCAGTTTTTTATTTTGCCGACTTTTCTTCACAGACATACATAAAAACGCTATTTATTCAAATGTTCTCCAAACATGTTGTTTTGGAGAATAACACTGAAGCTGTTATTGAGAATATATAATATTTTATAAAAGTTAGTTTTTATTTTTACAATGAAATTGTAATATTTTATTTAAACTATATACATAATTAAGATGTAACTGGGTTTTAACCACTTGAATAATAAGTTAGAAGCTTTTATTTGATCAGCACATATATTAAAATGAATTATAAATTTTGTTTAAGTCGAATTTAAATATAAAGTATGATATGGGTGGAAGAAAGTAAAAATAGTTAAAAATGATATTTTTAGAAACATATTTTTAGTATCAAAACGAACTTTTCGGTGTCCATATGTCTATTTTTTTTTTTTTGCGAAATAAGATACTTTGTCCGCCTTGTATACTAGCTTTTCTACCTTTATTTAGCTTCGCGGCACTTAATATTTGTGACATACAGATGATTAATGAGTATGAAGCATGTAATCAGGCATCTGTCCAATGACAGTTTAATGTAGATTACAGTACCTTCCATATAGGATACGTTTTGCTCTCTAGCGAATCAAACGCTATTACTGTGTGATTCCTTACCTCCTCTCTCTTCGTTTCCCTCTCACACTAAAGTGTCTCGCTTTGATGTTTCGTAGCGCAGGGGATTGTGGGTTTGAGTCCCGCCTTGGGCACGGGTGTTTACATGTTTGTGTGCATATGTGTGCCTGTGTGTCGGAAGAAAGCAGAAAGAAAACTGTAAGCAAACACAGTAAAAAGGTTAGGAAATTTGGAAAAGAGTATGCAGCGTCAGAGTTCTGATCAGACTCCGATTTAAAAAATAAAAGGGGGGGGGGAGTAAAATTATGTATGCTACTGTATATAAACCTACCTAATAAAGTATAATTAAAATTTAAAGAATATCCGACATAGTCGACCTATTTATTAAGTAACTACTTAAAACAACGCAGGCTCATCCCCTTTGAAACAAGGGCCTCGATGAATTAATAATGAAGGCATGCGTTTAAATCCACTGGAGTGGATCTGAAGACCCGGTATATGTAATTTATGTTATAATTTGGTATAATTCGTATACATACATACCAATGTTGGCCACAATAATAGCTTAGTCACTATCATCGAATATATGGAAATGTTGATTTATTCTTATTATGAAAATAATTTGAGCTAAATTGTGTTTTAACGCTTGTGTTACAAATATAATTCTCTGCGAAATTCCAGTGTGAATAGTTAGGACCAGATTTACTTGACACGCTATATTTCCTGTTAGCGGATACATAATATGACAACACTGCAAGACTCCCATTGGTAGGCAGCCTCATTGCGCTCAAAGACAGAGATCATTAAATAACCGCGACATTCATACGCCAGACTCGCGACTTATTAAGAAATCTTCGTTATCAAAGTAAAACGTCTCTAGCCCAGCCAAGAATCGAATCAGGGGCCCTCCTAACTGAGCTGGGCAGTCTAGCAGTCTATATGTAGCTGCTAAAGAAATTAGAAATACAGCACAGTTGAAAGGAAATAGAACACTTCACATGTTTTAATGGCTTAAAGCATTTGAATTCCCTTTTTGAATTTACTCTTTCGTTGCACTGATTCATTGTGCAATTCCAGCAGAATAAAATGTCCTATATAGTCATATAAAACTTTTACGGCTGGCAATATACTCAGGATAGAAAAAGATTAATGTTTACACTTGGAAGATTTCAATGCCAAACTCATAAAGCGAGATTAAACAATAAACCAGTGAATGCACCAACTCATCGTACAGGAAAAGTCAGGAAAGTGGAAGGCAATGTAAGCGATACGAAAAACCAGCATATCGTCATTTTATGAACGCACCTAAAAGTTTTACTGCAATTGCATTGAGTCTGGAAGCGTTCCAAAGCGATTGCGGGATTTTCAGAGCACTTTAATGGAAAAAACTCTGGAGGAGTTGGCAACGCCACTTCCTATTGACTTGTGTAAAAAATGATGCCAAGGACCTTTGAAATCCTAAGCTCTCCACACATTATTGTTTTTCCAAAGTAAAACCGAGCAGTGGGAGCTAGGTAAACTTTGGAGCGTTACATAACGGTAACAAGAGACGAGAGAGTAAATATGGCGGACGTTGTTCATGCCTGAGTCAATAGAAATTCTCTAGACACACACTTGTCTCATTCTGTAATAGTGTAATTGAAATTAGAATATCCCTTCCCGGCCGAGAGTTTACAGTTTATATATACGAACATCTGATTACATATCCAAACGAAGCAAATTTAGGCGCACTGGTTGTATTGATTCCAGATATCAATAATTCCACATAAGTACTTATTATATTATTCAGAACATTAAAAACACACGAAGAGACTCAAGCTATTTATTTCTCAACATAGTCCATTTTAGGGATATTTACTTCTCCCGATGTTCAAGTCATTTTGTTCCTGTCGCTTTTTAATTATTTTTGGAAATAGGAAAAAAAGAAACGCCACTCTTTCCCACTCTCTCTCTCTCTCTCTCTCTCTCTCTCTCTCTCTCAATGATCTCATTTTATACACATTTTATTCTCGCATTTAAAAGGGGAGTTCTTCTTCTCCTTCTTGAATATAGTTTTTGATAAAAAAAATTATAACAATAAGGATTGAATATTATGTAGGATAGGTCTTAGTCCTTTTTACTCAATCCGTCTCTCACAAACCGATCCAGGTGTTTCTCATAACCCGATCCAATTCACCTCTCACAAATTGCCAAATCCACTCCTCACAAACTGTTCCAATCCATCCCTCACAAACTGCTCCAATCCACTCCTCACAAACTGATCCAATCACTCCTTACAAACCGATTCAATCCATTCCTCACAAACTGCTCCAATCTATCCCTCACAAACTGTTCTAACCCACTCTTTACAAACTGCTCCAATCCACCCCTCTCAAACTGACTAGTCCACTCCTTACAAACTCCTTCAATCCATCCCTCACAAACTGATTCAATCCACTCCTTACACACCGATTCAATCCAGTCCTCACAACCCTAAAATATGAGAGCCATTTATGAATGTTAGTATAGCCATATCTAGACATAGCCTGGCCCTGGTAATGGGCAACATCATCACAGCAAGTCCTATCAGCTAAGCAACGTAACACATGTTTGACTGCAAAATGCTCTCCTCGCTTGCATATTTATGCTAATATTTTCATTGTTATGGTATATTTAGGGCATAAATATTGCATAAATATGCCAAATATATATATGCAGTGCCAGTGTGTATAAGAAATTGGGATAACATTATAAAAAGTAAAGAATATGTAAGTTGTTTCGGTTACCAATGAATCCGTTCTACAGGGTAAATGAATTTTCTCTGTTTCAAAGGCATACTGGTCGCCTTTTAGAAGATTGCAGTATACATGAAAGCATTTTCAGGAAAGTTACGTGAGTTTTGTAGAAAAATATGCGGAAAAAGATGAAACTGTGCGTTTTTGTAACGCGTTCATCCAGTTGTTTCCGAATTTAGCTTCAAATCTAAGCTGTGCTATTGAAATTAAAAGACAAAATCCGCAACAGAGAAGAGAAATTTGTCACCAATTTAAAACATTAAAGGAGGACGAAAAGAAATAGGCAGAGGAAGAAAGCATGTCCAAGGTTTTATAATTTTGCAGCTAATGTATCCCATGCCTAAAAAGATTGTAAAAAAAATCGAGTTGTACAGTGTATAAACTAGATATAACTAATGTTCCTAAAATAACCTTCAGTCTGTCAGAACGAACAAGGTTCTTAATGTAGAGGTGCGCATAAATGGTGCACATCTACCAAATGAGGACTTAAAATGCATAGGTTCGAACGTGATAGGTGAAGAAGTGTGCTACTTGTAGAATGTTTCAAATTTCATCCCTAATGAGTCATTTGCAATTGTTATGTTTCACCAAATACCAATAACAAAATCGCTCTTGTATTCCAAATTACAACCTCCCTACAAGTTTGATATTGTTAGTGAATTATGAAGAGGTAGGTTCTTTATGCAACAGTCTGAGCTGATGTTAAGATATTAACATTAATTTGATGACAAATTAAAATGAAAAAGAAAGAAGTCTCTCTGCACTGTAATTGAAAATACACTATCCACTATTAGTAACTTACTACTAATAATAGTTACTGAAGGGCACAGAAATAGCTTTTAAAACTTTGGAAAATAGAAGGAAATTGAAAATATTGTGAATTCCTCCTGTGAACGAAAATCCCTATTAAATGTCGTCGTAATTAATGACTGCGTTTAAACTTTGATTTCATTAAACTGTCCCATTCTCCATAAAACCAAAAGAAACCTTAAAATAAAATGTCAATGTAATAAATCAGTTCTGTTTGAGGTTTTCAGGCATTTAACTGATGTGTAGCTGTACAGCAAAAGAACTCGCCTCGCGTTGTTCCCAGTTAGGAAGGGCCCGTCATGTCTAGAGACCGCTATAATGTTAGGGAACAAGAAGAAATTGCAGTGAGTCAGGTCGGGCGAATATTGGAGATGCGGCAGCAATTCCTTTAAGCAATTCTTGCAGTTTAGGGAGGACAACTTCGGATGAATGTGCAGCTACGTTGTCGTGCTGAAAACCCTTATTTCTTCACCAAATAGAGGACACACATCCTTCAATTTCCTGTCACATCGGGCCAATTACTTACTGTAGTAAGTAAAGTAACTTCTTTTTCTAAGAAGTCAACATGCGTGACATTCTTCGCATCCCAAATAATCGTCAGCACTACATGTCCAACCGATGGACTTATCCTTTTTGGTGGCAGATTCACCAGAAGCAGCCCATTATTTTGATTTGTGCTTGGTTTCCGGAGTATAGTGATGAATTCAGGTCCCATCGACGGTGATACGAGTAGTTGCAAAAAGTCGTTCGTATTTCGCTTAAATAGTTTTACCACAATTTCGAAGTTGACAGCCGCTCTATTTGTTTAATGTGAACAATCGTGGCACTCAGCAACCTTTTCATTCCAACTTTTCATGTAAAATATGAATTGCCGTTTCCGTCGACATACATAAAGTCTCTGTCATTTCGCGAATTTTCATTCGACGATCAACGAGAATCTTATCGAGGAGTTTTTCAATGATTTCCTCGGTAACCACATCTACCAGGCATCCTGGGCGCTCCTCATCCGAAACGGATGCTCAACCACGTTTGTAGTTGATGTTATAGATACTGAAATTCCCTCATAAACAGCATCCAATTTTGCTTTTACCTCCCTTTCAGTTATCTCATCCAAAAGTAAAGAGCAAATCATTGAACGATATAGCACTTTTTTCATTTTAACGAAAACCCGTTGAACCACTAACTGAAACCCTGCTAAACCCAAACTAAACTATGAATCAGTACTAAATTTGTTAAGAAAACATGTAATAAATCACAGTGCATGATGGTAACACACACTTGCCTTTGCAACTTATTGTACTTATTGAACTTTCTTTGTTTGACAGTGACCAATTCTTTAAGCATGCTATGTTATTTTGAATCGTTTGTATTCATAAACAAATGAAGGACATATAACTATCACTTTTCCAAATGCGGTAAATAATCTGTAATCAAACTGTGTCCATTATTATTCAAGATTCTCAAATGCTGTTTGTAGTCTACAAAATTTTAAACAATGTATTTAATGTTTAATTTGCATTGTTGCGATCCTATCAGTAATAAACTATGTTACTTTTATAATGTGACACAAACAGAGGCTGATACTAACACTACTAAAACATTACAAGTAATCACGTACTGCTTATGATTTGTTATAATTACTATGATTCAGCAGTTCCATAGGGTCTCCCACGTTGATGGTCCATGAGGTGAGACCTAAGTCAGCTCACGTCTTTCCTTTTGAGTCTGTTTTAAAGTCTGACGGATCCTGTTTTAAGAACCTCTGTCCAGTACCGTCAGGCTGCCTTTTGCGCATGTGCGGAAATAAACTGTTACCACACTGGCTATTAGGTGCCCAACTTGGCGTACAACATTCAAACCTATTCAACTAGCCTAACGACTTCCAAAGTTTACAGCTGTCATAACTGGCCAGCCAATAATGTAATAATTCTACCCTAAATAATAATAATAATATGCTTATACCATATAACCCCTATGCTATATTGTTACCTTAAAGGTCTATTTATTATACTTTAAACACACTAATATTGTTCGTAACCCGTTGTGGTTTGACTTTATTAATTTTCCTTTGAAACACACTCACATTCACCCTTCTGCACTAAATGCAGGGTAGAGCTGCTTCTTAGTTGAGCCCGAAATATATACCGAGTGGAGAATTTGAACTGCACATTGATCCTTGGGAAAATTGCTCAGCACTATTTCTATTGTAGGATGAGCACCCATAGATAACTGAGATGCCTACTCAATATAATCTATATAATACAGCATTTTGAATAGATTAAAGAAACAGTTGTAGAGTATGTCTTGAAGAAAACAAAAAGACAACAGCCCGCCTGGACAGTGTGGGGATAGCATGTCTGCTTCATATTCAACAGATCGCAAGTTATAATCTAGCTTAGGGCGAGTTACCCAGACAAGGTTTTCTCGGGTATTTTCCATTATTCTGAGAAGACGAATGTCGGGTAATTTTAAGTTGTCATGGACCCTAGAGATCATTCGAGCTTCATTTCACCATGCCGATAAAATGATGACTTTTTGGGAGAAGAACAAAATTAGACAACAATGAACCAATAGAACAGGCAAGTAATTATAATTATTTGACGTATAGTGTGTCTTAAGGCAGAAAAATGACATAAATATTAACATAGATAAATTTAATGAACGTTTGGAGTAATAAGACAAACATTGAAATACAACTTAAGTTTTATAAGTGATGTCTGTACCTGCTTTAACATACGCCTATGAAAATTGGAGAATGAACCGATCAGAGAAAAGAAGCATTGAGGGGACAGAGATGCTCCGAGGTAGGAAAGACTCTTATGACAAAATAAAAAGTGAACAAATTAGTAAAGACTTATATATATATAGAATAAATACATTACAGATACACTGGTTTGAAATTGAATAGACTCACATTTGTTTTATTAAACTATAAACCGAAAGGATTCAGAAGCATAGGAATAAAATAGCCAGATGGATCAATCAGTTCTCTTGATTGAAAACAGGCATAATGGCCTGAAATATAAGAAGAATAAATGTCTTAAAATAAGTAATGAAAGACAGGCATGGTGGTGAAAGTTGATGTGTATTTGTTCCAAGTATCGAAAAATCTGGCATATGAGCTTTTCTTTGCAGACAGTAGTTTGTCTTCGAAGACGAACGAGAAGTGAAACTCTCAAATAACCAAAGTTGGCTGTAGTAATGCAAAAATCCATGTTATCAGAAGCTTGTCATTCGCATTTCTGTTTATGCCCCCGGCATTGAGACTTCTCCTTCCTTTTTCAAGGGGAAAACAAATGTCTTCTAAAATCAAGAAATGAATACGGATAAAGGACTGGAATTAAAAGGAGATGAAAGAGAGGCCTTATAAATAAACATGACTTCTTACAAAAGGAAACCCTAAAGCTCAATCCAAATCAAAGGACCATGAAAAAGTATAAGATACATGCTATTGGAAAAGAAACTAATTTGCCTGCGTTTGGACGTAGAAAAAGATTCTTTCTGCTATAACGGTCTCGTTTGCCTGTTATTTTCATCTCCAGATGATACATCGCTTTCAAAGATTGTCTTATATGTTTATATATTAAGTATGTTTGAAGAAGAAGAAGGATTTCAAAACTATATCAAGCTGTAAACTATTATTTAATGAATGAGCGAAAAGAAATAAGCGCTAATGTGGAACAAAATCAGTTTACATCAACACAAGACATAGTGGTGAAAATACGCACTGAGTGCTAAAAGAATATATTTTTAAATAATGGATCTATAATCTTTATCTTATAATAGTAAATAAAACAACTTATATACAAGTCATTTATCTGGGCGATATCTATCGTAAGGATATCATTGAAACATTATAAGATAATTCGAAAAATAAGATCTTTAGAATTAGTTTCAAAATAAGTTCTAAATTAAAAATTATTCGCTTCGGTTCGGCTGAAGTTCAGAATTGTCATTTCTTCGTTATTCCAAGATGGCAAAAACAGGACCAGAAAACATATTGGACTCACAGGCACCACTTTCTCTATATTTGTTACTATATTGTTTTCTGCATACTCCTGAAAATATATTTGATAAGTGATGAAAACAATATATTTATGGTACCCCTATGCACACAAATTGGTGAAATATACGGACCTCACTGCATATAACAAAAGAAATAATTATAAAAATAATACCAGCATATCAGAAATATAGCTCACTTGGAAATCTTATAGATTGTTTCCACTTACTGTAAGATAGAGTAGTTAGATTCGTTAATGTTTTCCTTCACTAACTTCCTAAGTATATAGTTCACATTGGAGGAATATTGAATGGAATAGATACAATTTTATCGCAGATATTAACCTGGCATTTCCCAATTTTCTGCCAGCAAGTAGAATATGCTTATTTCTCTAGATAGTCCATAGAAATAAATCTAAGACTGATGCTCGAGAATTTGTACGAACATTAGGTGTCATTAGCAAATCTAATGAGTGAGATTTATGCCTTTAAGTACCCTTAAAATCTATCTGTTTGGTCCGAGATTGAACACGCGACCTTGGGATCAGAAGGGCATCTTGGTTAACTGGGTCATCCAGAACGACTGCTCCAATACAGTGGCATTCTCAGGCATTCGCAAATTTTTGGTTTTCGATTTTCCCTTAGTTTCATCAATATTTTATCAATAATTCGAACAATAAAGCTCATACTCATTTTTATAAATAGAGCATAGTAGATAGAGAAGAAAATTCGATATCAATATTTCACCGAAAATACCTATTTTGAGACACCCTAAAAATGGTTAAATACCAAACTTAGACTTAAGTTCAGTATCTTCCAAGAATGTGCCACGAAGATTTTTAAGAAAATACTCCTGCCCCAACTACCGTTTACCTGGAACATTTTTCGAGAATTTTGATTTCCTCAAAAATGGCTCTAACGATGTTGATTAAAGTGCCTCATGTTTAAGATAGCTGCATAACAAACTAAATGTATATATTGAATTTCCTAGGAATAGCCTCTGAAGAACTCTTCATACTGTCTGTTTTTTGTATAACTTGTGAACCGTAAGGGATAGACAAAAACTAACTACAGAAAAATGTAGATCTCATTAAAATACAATGTATGTCATGCACTTTTATGTAGATTTAAATGTTTCCGAAAAATGTAATGTTATGGGTTTCAATTTTAAACTGCTTAAAACTTTTCTCAAGAGGAAAGTCGAATTTCGTGTCACTCTTGTTTTACTCCCGGGAATGCAAAAGAGAACCGAGCGTTATTTGTTTCACATAGCGATATCTTTGGAAAGATATGACTATCGCTTTATATTATCCCCTTCTACTTACAAGGAAGGAAGTAATATGACGATTTCTGCTGATGTGTATCTCGATTAGCATGACGTTAATAAAATAATAATCTTTTGTAAGGAAAGTTTGTATGCGAAACAGCTAGACAAAGTCATATGACTGTAACACCAGATGTTTTAGAATGTATCTACAAAACCAAGTTATATTGATGTGCACTAAAAATATTTTTGAGCCATATGTTATTAAAAAATCTGATGTGTACCATTCACATGACTTTCTCCATATCCCTGCAACAACTAATTCTTAAAAAGCTTATACTTCTATTTACTTTATGCTAATCAGAAAAAAATTAGCAGAAATAGTCTTATTACTCGCATCCTTGTAAGTAGAAGCGAAATAAGGGACAACCGTAGGTTAAAGTGATAGTCAGAAGTTGGTTGCTATGCCAATGAAGTTCCTTTGTTTATATGGATACGAGTTGACAAGTTCCAGTATGAGAAAAGTATACGTTTTTCATAGCAGAAACCAAAAATAAGATGTCACAAAAACGATGAACTCCACGAAAAAATGTATATAACATAAATTGTGTGTCTTAATGTGCTCTGCATTTTTTGTGTAGTAAGTTTTTGTCCATCTCTTACGGTTTAGCAGTTATTCAAAATTTAGTAAAATTCATCCAGAATAAACTACTCTTCAGAGGCTATTCCTAGAAAATTCAAGATATACATTTCATTTGTCAGGTAAATATGTTTCGTATCCGAAATCTTTAGAGCCATTTTTGAGAAAATCAAAATTTTCGAAAAAAGTTCCATGTAAAGGGTAGTTGGGGGTGGGGGGATTTTTCTCAAAATCTTCGTGTCGCATCCCTGGAAGATACTAAACTTAAATACCAAGTTTGGTATTTTACCGACTTTTCGTGTTCACAGACACACGGACACACACACACATACACACACACACACACACACACACACACACAAGGACCTTTTTGTGAAAATGCTTTTTTTGGATATTGGGGACCCTAAAACATATATTTCCGGTGAAATCTCGGTATCGAATTTTTGGTGGAGTGCAATACTTTCTCTATACACTATGTACACAGTGCGTATGGAGAAAGTAAAAATCTGTATTCTTAACTTTGAGGGATGTTAGTTTATTTAACTTAAAATCTCAATTTGTCTTCTCTAAAACCACACAATTGTCTGTCTATATTTTATTGTATTTGGTCAAACAAAGTTAAACGAGAATAACCATCTAAACGGGTGAAAACATGCACAGCACGAAAGCGGGTTCTAGAACAAATAAACAATTCCTGAGACTTCATTGTGGATGTATAAAATTAAACTATCTAAATGTACATTACGTTTTGCTTCAACGGACATATTTATGTATCAGTGACTGGGAGTGATTTTATATCTAGAAGCGACTATATCCGACAGCAAACCTAACATATACCAGAAAGTTGCGCATAAAGGACCGGAATATCACCATAGTGCAATACAAATATAAATATACAAGTCTAGCACATTCTCACTTTGCCTCTGGCTATTTTCCCAAGAGATTGCAGAGTAAGAAAGACAGAAACACTTACAAAACTCAGTTATATTACTAATTAATACTGTCTAACTCTTCAGGCGTTACGCAATTGGTTAAGTTTCGAATGGTGCTTTTATTAACTTCATTCACCTGCTGTATTCTCTATATATATGCAGTTTTATACACTACAATCTAAAAGCTTTATTTGCTATTACGCGAATATTAGCTCCTTACTCTGTAGACCAAGGCCTAGGCAGAATAATATATGACGGAAATGCAGAAAATCGATGAATGCGTATTTCAGCTTTATGCTTGCTGCTTCTCGAATCAAGAGATTCGATTAATCCATCCAGCTGTTGGTCTTCCTATGTTACTGAATCCTCTCTGTTTATAGTGCATTAAAGCAGCAAAGATTAAAGCCATTTTTATACTTTTTACCTCGTACATAGGGCATAAACACAGAAAGCACTGCATTCCATCTAAAAATTATCTACCTCAATTTCAATGGAAATATACATTTAAATTCAAAACAAGCATGTTTAGTAAAAGGTTGCACGCGTCTATGTGCATGTATGTCCGTGTGTATTCCGAACAGCGTAACTGAACAAAGAAAAGTAGGCTGAATACCAAACTAGATGTTTGAGTCAGCGATAATGCGACATTAAGATTTTCAGGAAAATTGTCTCAACCTATAGTTACCACTTAAATGGAAGAATGTTCGAACATTTTGATTCTTTTAAAAAAATGGCTCTAATGTTTGTAATTAAAATATCCTATTTGAAAGGTATTTACATGACAAATTAAATGTACACATATATTGAATTTCCTGAGAACATCCTGTGAAGTACTGTTCGTTCTGAATGGTTTTACATAACTGGTAAACTGTAAGAGATGGACAAAAACTTACAACACAAAATATGTAGATATTGTTAAAACACACAATCTGTGATATATATGTTTTGGAAAATAACTATTTTCGAGATATTGCTTGTTATAGTTTAAATGTTCTAATAGTACTTTTCTCACTGGGAAGTCATTATTCATATTTTTTATTCTGGTTCAAACAAAGAGAACAGAATTCCAATACCACCGTATAGCGATCGGCTTTTACAAGATTTGATCATCGCTTTAGCTTAGTGCATTTCCTTATTCTCTTTTGTAGAAAGAAGTAAGATCACAATAAAATATTTCTGCTAATAATTTTCTTGACAAGCTCGAAGTAGGAAAATATAAGCTTTCATAAGAATTACTTGTTGCAGCATTGGTAGAGTGTGTAATGTGAATGTAGCACATCAGATTTTTATGTGAGTTCAAACCAGTTCATCTTTAATATATTCTACATACAATATGTTAATATTGGATCGGTTAAATTTCCAATTTTTACACGCTTATATCAAAAGGGGCAGAGCTATCGTTATTTTGAGGCCTTTAGAGTTTTACATTCCAATGGTCTATTTTCATATTACTTAATTCATAGATTTTCTTTCAAAATGTGGAAACGACCAATAGCTTACAAATTACTTTTTATGGTGAACCATACAATGATAAAATTTAATCCGCGATATGATTTTATCGTTAAAATAAATACATTAAGAAAGTAATCGCAAATACATATTAAAGTGCTACGCATCAGAAAATATTTATGAAAATATTAATAGGTTATTAGCAATCAGTTCTCTTTCTTTCCGCAGAGCAAATTTGTGGAAGATAGTATGAAGTTATATTATATACCAAAGTAATAAATAAAACTGAAAGTTAAGTAAGTAACTCTGAAGAATATATCGTTTGTATATTCGTGATTGTTTAAATAGTATTAGAGGTACATTACATTCTGTATAATCTTGTGTTTGTTGTCTAAGGCATCCTAAATAAAATAAATATCTATAAATTTACACGAGCTTATTGTGATTCTACCGTCTGTTTCACACGACTTGAACATAAGTAATAGCTTCAAATTTTCCCGCCTCTATAGTGTGGAGTAGTGTGTCTTCTTCGTGAGTTTGAATATCGCTTAGAGTGAGTTCCTTGATACGTTTTTTTTCGAAGTTTTCCCTTATCCTGAAAATACGAATGTTAAATAACCTTAAGCTCCATGGATACCGAGATCATTTGAGCAT
Source organism: Hymenopus coronatus (assembly GCA_030762935.1). NCBI lineage: Eukaryota > Metazoa > Arthropoda > Insecta > Mantodea > Hymenopodidae > Hymenopus > Hymenopus coronatus. The sequence continues at coordinate 61,218,385 of CM060881.1, forward strand.
CATTTCACTAATTTTATTCATCGTTCGATATAACCAATTAGGTTAAAGAAGAATGTTAAGTTAAAAAAATCTTATGTGTTCCATTCGCATAACTTTCTCTAGCTGTTCCATATACAAACTATTCTTACAAAAGATTGCTCTTTTATCCTCGACGTGTAATCGAGATCAACTTTAGCAGAATTGGTCTTATTACTTGCTTCATTGTTAGTAGAAGGGAAATAACGGAATACATTAGCCTAAGCGATAGTAAAACCTTTTAAAAGCTGGTTGCTATGAGAAACAATTGAGGTTCGTTCTTTGCATGCTCCGTTTGAGAAAAATTGGGTAGTTTATAATTGAAACCAATAACAAGGTATACTTCGCGAACGGTCAAATCTACAAGCAAAACGTATATGTCAGATATTATGTGCTTTAACGAGATCTACAGTTTTTGTTTAGTGACTTTATGTCCTTCTCTTAGGGGTTAACCATCATGCAAAATGCCTCCATCAAAAAGAGCTCTTCAGAGGCTACTCCTAGTATATTCAAGATGTACATTTCATATGTGGTGAAAATTCATTAATATATGTTAGGTATTTTAGTCAAAATCACTGTAGCCAATAAAAATGCATTAATATATGTTAGGTATTTTAGTCAAAATCATTGTAGCCATTGATTAAAGAATAACAAAAATTCGACCATTTTTCCATGTAAAGGGTAGTTTGGGATGTGAGGATTTTCTTCAAAACCTTCGTGTCGCATTCTTGGCAGATAATAAATAAAATATCATTTGGTATTTTTGAGCTATGCTATCACACCCACACAGAGAAACAGATGCACTTACACAATGGCTTCAATAAATGCATAAAACTATTTATAAGTTGAATAAAATAGTTAATTTTATTTGACCTGGTACCCTAACAGTTCGATTAACCGCTAGTATAATCGCAGGTCACCTTTTAATACACACACACTAACCTTTTCTAAAATGCTTGTTTTGGATTCAGGAGGGTCTCAAAACATTTATTTTCTGTGTAATCTCGGTATCAAATATTTTAGGTAGAATGCAATACCTCCTCTACACACTATGCACAGAGAAGTAGTACGTGTAGAGAAAGTAAAAAAAAAGAAATAAAACAAAAGCGAAGTTAGCCGAGCATTGTTTTCCAAAGCCTGTTGAATTAACAAGTTGCTTGTTGCTGAGCACTTGTTGGTCACTGGTATATTCATCTTGGTGAATCAATATACTTGAAATTTCAGTTGTTGCTCTGAATACAATCCAACGGCTGCGCCGATTGCGACGTTATTTTTCGCAACTAACCTTTAATAGATTTAATGTTCAGAGTTGCAGTGTTCTGCTTTTGATTTCTTCTTCTTTCCTCTCTTATTCTTCTCTATCTCAATAAGTAAAATTTAGCTGACTAACGAAATAATAGTGATTTGTACCGATTAAGGTGATCCCGTTAATGTGAGGCTGGCGTTTAGAAAGTCCCGGAATCGATTATTGTAGGGTCTCTGACCATGCGTTGGGGAATGCGGCCTCTTCAGCCATGAATTATTTCCTGTTCCTATTATTTCCTTTCATCTGATCCACCTCATTTATTTCAGGGTTATATGACCAATCAGCAGTTGATGTGTTGTGGCAGAACGGTGGAGATGTGTTGCAGGGATGCTGTAGCCCGCTTCTTCCTGTTTGTGTATCCTCAACACCCAGGACCCAACAGAGTATGGGTGGCTAAGGCAGGACTAAACAGACATGACACTAGAAATTGAACCATGATGGAATCGCTAAGGGACCTTGTACTTGCTAGCACACATTGTCATTCGAATCTGGGTACCCTTCGGGTCTTCCCTTCCCCCAGGGTCTACGTTGGAACCACAAAGAGCTCACTATTTCTTCTGAGTTGTGCTGTGTTCCTTTTACTGGAGACCTCTCAGTCTGACTACTCCCAACACCTTTTTCATATTTTAAGACTATTAACATTCCAGAAATAGTGGCGCAATGGCCCAGCGATGGGATCCTCGCCTCTCACTTAAATGGCCCATGTTCAAAGTGGTGGACAAAGTAGTTTCTGGGTGGGTTTCAGTTTTCTTAGCATTAATTCCACCAATTGCTCCTTTTTCACCTTTCATAATAATGTCATAATATCTACTGACTTCGATCTGAGTTCTTCATTCTATGATTAAATGTTCTTTGACTTACTCGACAGGCTTCTGGCCCTAAGCACCCACATATTATCCCTGGGGGGATGTTGTAGGTCCTCTATATGGTGAGGGTAAGCTGAATAAAATTAGTTTTAAATTTAACATCCCAGGAAAATTAGTTTTATTGCCGGTTGCTCTGAGAAAAGTTAAGGGCTGAAAGCGATCATGGGAGAGAGAGAGAAATCAAAATGAGAGAGTCGAAGAAAGTGAAAGAGATGGCACAGGGTAGAGCAGCTAAAGAGAGCCATGTAGCGGGACACTGCGGGAATGAGATACAAAAAACAACAGAAAGAGACATCCTTACATTTCACGAATTAACGACATCAGAGCTGCCGATTCCTGTAATATTTCGTACAGCTTAAGATTTTTGAAACTAAAATGTTACTAATTTCAGTTTTTCTCCCGGATTTTAAGCGTTTCAAAAACTGCTGTGTGAGGCGATTTATCTGTAGATGCATAGGTTTGGGTGTTTTAGTATGAATATTTACAATGTTTGTAATATGGAGTTGAACGTTGCGGTACGACGAGACCGCAGAATGAGCTTTTGCTGGATGCCAAATGATTTAAATACCTTTTAATTTGCTACATTTGTAGCCCTGAAAGTATTAAATAATTTAAGCGAATGAGCACGCGCTAAACACATAAATGGCTTCGACGCCATTACGATTTAATTAGCTTATGTTGGCAACCGTGAAATAATAAATAGTTTAAACCTCATAGAGGCGATGGTAAATTCAATGTGGCATTATACACTGCTTGCTTTGCACTGCACTGATATAGGACGAAACATTCCTAACGATCCACTGCATTAATGAAACGGCAACCGCGAAAATGAATTAACTTGAATTTAATACAGATATGTTGTTATAATCATCAGCCAGTTCTTATGATACGCTAATTGAATATATTATTAAACGAAGCAGCAAGTTTTAGTGCTAAAAGGCGCTATGTACTGAGGTTGCGTTTGTGTAAATGTCAAATGGTCGATGTATATAGGCATAGATTCATCGTCCAGTAGCAACTTATTTGTATACGGATTTTCGAGCTCGAGTATTAATTATTATCATGTTCAGTTCTATATAAAAGTCCATAATTAAATATATCTTTAACGTCTGTAAGTATACAATATATCAGTCATAATTCCACCAATCAGTAGTCAATAATGGGACGACTCTTTTGGGAAAATATATCCTACATATCGATTTATGCTAAGTTAGTGATTAGTAACATATCCTATACACAAAATTTGATGCTCCTTCAATGAAAAAGAAGGCATTTCTTCTAGTGGCACTGTACTGATTATTTATTAACCGGATTCTTATTTCAGCGAAATTACGACACACCATGCTACTTCTGCCTATTCTGATGTTAATGTCTCATAAAAGGAATACAGAAAATGCATTCAAGCATGTGCGCAGCGAAATAGTTGGCTCAATCGCAACACACACACACTCTCTCTCTCTCTCTCTCTCTCTCTCTCTCTCTCTCTCTCTTACACACACACGCACACACACATGCGCGCGCTAAACTAAAGACCTGATGTATTCGATTCACATGCCTTTGCCTATATCTCAAATTGTTGTTTAAAAGGTTATTCTTCTATCTATTTCATGCTTCATCTAGAAAAACATTAGCAGGAATAGTCTTATTACTTCCTTCCTTGTAAGTAGGAGGGAAATAAAGGACTACACTAGCCTAAAGGGATAGTCAGATCTTTTAAAATGCGGATCCTCTGGAATTGAAATTCGTTTCATTGCATGTCCAGGAGTTGAAAGTTTCTCGTATGAGAAAAGTTAAGGTATTTCAAAACTGAAACCAACAACAAAGAATATCTCGGAAATAGTAACTCCAAGAAAAACATATATGGGTTAAATTGTGTACTTTATAGATATATAGTATGCTTTTTCTATTTCTTACGATTTACCAGTTACGCAAAAATCATCCAGAATGAAAAGGTCTTCAGAAGCCATTCCCAGAAAATTCAAGATATACATTTCACTTATCATTTAAACATCCTTAATATACGGTATTTTAATGAAAATCGTTAGAACCGTTTTGAGAAAATAAAAATATTCGAAATTTTTTCCATGTAACGGGTAGTTGGAGTGGGATCCACACACATACACATACAAACAAACACACACGAATATTTTATATATATATATTGCATTTAGGGGGTCTTAAAACATATATTTCCCGTAAAATCTCGGTATCGAAATTTTGGGTAAAATGCAATAGGCACCTTATCTATACACTATGTACATAGTAAGTGCAGGGAAAATAAAAACTAAACAACAGTCCCAAATCGTGCCAAGTCCTACCTTCCGACCGCTGTATTCCCCATCTCTGTTCATGTAAGGAGTACAGTATGGAGAGTAGGACATGGTTAGCGTCCCGAGTCCCTCTCAACCGGGCAAAGCCGTCGCACAACCTGGAGCCTATAGTATTGCGCAGCCTTTCTTTTACGGGGAAGGAGCGCTCGCTCTGTTGCAGGTCTTTTCGTGGTATTGTCAACCAAATTAAGTATCTCTCTTTAAGGCCTGCATTCATTATTGTGAATAGAATGTCTAATTTACCGCGAACTAGCTTAATTATTAAATGAAACACAGCCCACGTGCATTTACTTGAACTCTAGAATCTGCAAACTGGATGAAACTTAAGAATTCAAGCCCTTAGATATCAGGGTGTATAGCGTAATCATGGCTCAATACTGTTGCTTCCGAAATTGTGCGAAACCTACCGAATGAAGACAAGGGGTAGTTCTGTAGTACCGCGCATAACACTTTCCATCAAGATACTCTTCGTTGGCCCTCAAATGACCTCACGAGTCTAGTGCACTCCGAATCATGTCTCCCAGCGGAAGAAAATCCTTACAGCGATCCCCGGATTCGAACCCAGGCATCCCGCTGGGTAACCAGTTGCGCTACCACAGCAATAATTAGACGATCAACGCTCACGTTCTAGACTCTGGAAATATCGAGGAAGTTTCTTTATAAGAGAAAGATTTCTCGAGCGCAGCCATGATTGTTAGAATAGCAGCTAGGTGTTCTATCAAACAGTCCTCCTATTTCACTATGCAACTATTATCTGAAAAGCATACTAACTATTATATCGTGCATATATAAGTTACTCAAAGTAGTCGCTTTTAGTCCACGTTTTGTAACCAAGCTGGTAATATAGTCAATAGAATTTTTAGACTCAAACATAAATTATATTATTCCATTAAATTATCTTACATAAACATTCCACACAACTTATCAATTAAATTTATAGGATCATAGTAAATTATTTTCCTTAAATAAGGTTTATGAATGGTTACCGTAAGCTTGTATCTCAAGTATTCAAACAATAATTTGGTATACATAAAAGCATTACATGTTATTGATATGCTGGGGTCAGAAGTACTTGATGTATTAACGAAGATCTTTAATGCCTCTAAAAAGCATATCATTCAAACCACGACAAATATGTAAAAAGTATATATGTATATATATATATATATATATATATATATTACTATGCAATTTAGTGATGTATCTACATACTTCATTAAACCAACGACGCATAATATGCAGTAGTATTTCATAATATGTAGGTATATCAATTTTATCAAACGCATACCAAACTTTTCCATGAAGATCAGATTTTATTTAGGGTATGGCGTCTAATAAGCTATATCTAACATGTCTTATTGAAAATATTTGGTTCTGTATGTAATTTGCAGCATAATCAACAGATTGACAACACATTATCTAAATCCCTCCCTGCGGTTTGAAAGATTTTATTACATATATGCTGTCTATCTTCTGAAAAAAAGTAAAAAACTGAGAAATAAAGTCAAACCAAGGTATTCGTAAACTCTTGGCGCTGTTTTCCACAATTAAAATAATTTATATCTAAGCCAAATCCTTGGAATATTTAAATTAAAATCCGTTGGTATAAATTAAATGCGGGATTCCTAAAGTCACATTACATATAAAATATTCTTAAAATTTTATGGCATCTGTATTGTTTCATGGTTCAGAAGTAACAACTGTCAACATCGTGTATGAACGGTATCAGTAGATAGTATCAAGGATGGTGGGCAATATCTATTGACAATAATACGCGATGTTTTGGACTCAAACAAAGGGTATAAAGAAAACTTCACAGAAGGTTCTCTGGTACGTTTAACAGCGCATCGTGTCAGAATAATAATAGTCTAATTACGGAAGATGGCTGCCCTGGGGAACTGATAAACGGAAGGAAGTGTGATGTCTCCCCATTTCATCTGGAGCTGTTATTATCACTGTATACATCTATGAAATTTTACCAAAGATTGTGAAAAATTAACAAATTATTTTGTTTCATAATACAATGAGTATGAATTCTAAACTCTATATCGTTTGTCTCATTTTGTGGATTTCAGCTACCAATTAACTGAAGCTATAAATGGATGGGGCATGCTCATTAATACACTGCCGTTTTGCAAATTGCAACAACAAGATAGCATTTCCTGAATAACTCCAAACTTGGTGGAAGTGTAGAAGATGTGCAAGCAATACGTGATTAGGTTTGCAGAGAGCTGTGGTACACGTAGGCCGAGCAGCGCCCTGTCGGTCGGTCCGACAAGGCCAGCGTTGCACGGCAGTGTAGACACTAACAAATTTAAAACTTATTTTCTCTCAAACTTTTTCAAACAGTTTTCCGTACCCCAAATGTTCCACTTGATGGAGTTTTTTACTAATTTGTTTAAAATATGTTATATGGCCCGTCAGGAGCATATTAAAACAATCATTATATTCCTTTTCACTTTCTCTAGCGCGCAAGCACATAAATGAACACAGTGGCTAGAGAAGATAAAATTCGATGCTGATATTTCACTGTAAATATATGTTTTGAGGTCCCCTGATCCCAAAAAGAACATTTTAGATAAAGGTCAGTGTGTGTGCGTGTCTATGGAGAGCATAGCTCTAAAACGAAAATACCATTAAACACCAAATATGATATTTATGTTTAGTATCTTCCAAGGATGCGAAAAAAAGATGTTTAAAAAAATCCCCACCACAAACTACCCTTTACAAACAAAAAAGTTTGAGATTTTTATTTTTCTGAAAAATAGCTCTAGCGATTTAGATCAAAATGCCGTATAATAAAGATATTTGCATCAATAATAATATTTATATTTTGATATTCTGGGAATAACCCCTGAAGAGTATTTATTCCAGATGAGTTTTGCAGGATTTTGCATTACGGTTAAACCGTAAGAGATATACAGATACTTGTACATAAAACATATAGATCTCGTTAAAACATATGATTTATTTTGTATACGTTTTTCTTGTAGAGTTGAGCGATTTTAGGATATTCCTAACTAGCTAAGTTTCCTCAAACGGGATCACGCAAAGCGAACCAAACCTCAATTTTTCACAGAGCGACCAGCTTTTAAAAGATTTGATTATCGCCTTTTGTCTGCTTCTCAATGGTCTTTCCAAGCTGGAAATCTAAAACCTAACAAACAAAACAGAATCCTTCTGTTGATAATGTATAACATATTTCACTAAGTATACCGCCGAAAAATCACTCAAATAAGTACACTAACCTGTGTATACCACCGAAAACCACTTAAATAAGTACACTAATCTATGTAATGAAACACATTTCACTTTCTTCGTTTATGCTTCTGCTATTCGAGAAAATACAGCAACCAACACACACGTATTGACCATTATACTGGTTTAAAACTTACAGTCTTAATTTACTGCTTAATCTTATTTTTGGGTACACATTTAATCCACACACGGCGTACTCATTTTAAAAGTGTAGTATTTAAATATGGCGGCTTGGCAAAAACGTGTTTCACCAACCAAAATGCATAAGGATAGGACCCTATCTGTTCTCTCTACATCTGTGGTGGATAATCGGATTTATTAAATTTTCTTATGAATTTAACGAAAAACTTTTATTTACAGGAAAGTAATCTTAACATTAATTATTATTCAATGACGACGACTGTGAGTTTGAGCTGGGACTTCCCGAATGCGAGCCGCACGCGTTATCTGACGCAACTAGGTACCTACACAACTTAAAACTGCATTTTCGAAATGTTGCATGCACTTAGCATTGTTTTTTTTCGTGCGGAGTAGTTGCATTGATTATATTGGTATAGAAGCATTATAGTATGTATGACACTGCTGTTGTATATACTTATTTCGGAATGAAACCAGTCAATAGGAAATGATAATTTATTAATTCATATGTTCAATTACATAATGTATTACTTTTTTTTTTACCCTTCCATGCTATTGTTTTAATAAACTATTTGGATTTTAAATGCTAATAACTGCATTGCTAACAACTTACACTGTGTATGTGTGTGTGTGTGCGAACAATATAACTATAAAACGAATTTCAGTTCAAAGTTTGTGAGGAAAATAGTTAAGTACATACAAACCTGACCTCCCATTTTAAGCAAATTTTAGCTAAAATTCTATTTAAAGAATGTTTTAAACCACTGATTTCCTACAGTCTACAACTGCATAGATTCCATTTCAACAGGATGAGGATTCAGTATTTTCCAAACATACGAAACAAGGATTTGAATCCAAATTACTCTTTACAAAACGGGGTTTTTAAAAATTCTGGGCTTTCTCAAAAATGCCTCTAAGTATTTGATTACAATACATTATATTAAAATTGTTATGTACATATGTAAAATATATATGCTTAATTTTTTGGAGTAGCCTGAAGTGCTCGTTGTTCAGAAGCAATTCTTGTATAAGTAATGTTAAGCAATAAATGATAACGCACTATACTAAAAATATCTCTCTTTAAAACGCATAATTTAACCAAATAACTCTTTTTCTTTTGCCGTCGTCATTTCCGAGGTGTCCATGATATGGTTCGACTTGCTCACACATTTGTCATTCCTTTTAGGACGTTTTAATATTAAGCTTTTTCTTGCATAAAAACAGTATGTAATGTTAAGGTACACATATACGTTTCGAGAAAACATTTACAATTTTTGGTCAAACTAAATATTTTTTTCTGAAGTTCTACTTGCATTCAAATAGATTTATGATATTAACATTTAGAGTTTTACATCATTGTAAAATTAATTTCTTGTGTGTAAAAAGGGTATTTCTTGTAAACCTCATAACAAAGTCAATTTTAGCCCAGTTTCATATTCTTTCATTGAATTGCTTCTAATTGTGGAATTGCAAATATTTGCTAATTTATAAAAAAGTTGTGAATTTTATTGTAAATTTTTACTTAATTTTAATTGTAATTTTTATATTCAAGCATATATTGTTTATCTAAATGATTAGCTCACCATTCTGTTTCAGAACACTCCCTGTTTCATTCTGATGCATTTGGTATATAAATGTAGTGGTTTTTTTAATTTTCTGAAATCTATATTTGGTTCTGAATATTACAAAATGTATATTTTTTGAGTTTTGAGAAAATGAGGACATAAAGTTTGCTATATTACTCGGCTATAGTTCTGTTCTAATAAGTTAATCAGCAAGAACTCCCTTGCTCCTTAAGTGGGACCCTCTTCATCAATATTTTTGTCTTCTTTAAGTCTTCTTCTGCCATTCAGGTATCTTCTGCGCTGCTTTTGTTCTGGCGTACTGCTCTTTATACTATAGCGGAGGCGTAAGTCATCTGATTTTGGAATTCCGGACGTTGTATACCTGCCTGGAACAATTTTCATCACATGCAAGAGCTCTGCTTTCAATGTGTTGCTACAGTTAACATGCAATACAGCATCCATAACTCTCAATTTTAAGTGTTTTAAGCCTATAGAAATTTCTTTACTGCATCTTCGCAAATCATTGCATTAAATGACCCATTGGCATTCTCTGATAATCCATGCAGGCATTTAGGGAGCCTTTTTACATTACAAAGTCTTTCATATACAGGTCTATATGCTTCAAGTATTTGCATTGGTATTCCTGATTTATGCTTATATGTATCCAACTGATCATTTGCTTTTGCTTGCTGATAAGAACACGAACTGTCTTTCCTTTCAGGAATTTATGGTATGATAGTCTGTCTTTGGTTGCTATCAAATGATAAAATGAACCACAAATTGAATTTTTCATTTCCTCTATTAGCCTGTATTAGACCTTAAAGCTATTCCAAAATAATTCTGACACCTATCAATTAGAGATCCAATTAGCATTCTCTTTCCACCAAGTTTTTTTTTTATTTTGCCAGCCTACAAAGGGCGGTGCCCAAACGCTGCTGGTAATGCCCTACACATTCCAGTTTATGGAGTATTTTTTCCATTATATAGATCAGATTTCACCACAGGTTTGTATCTTTTGGGATCCCCACCTCCATAAAAATTAAAATATTCCAGGTCTCTGGTTTGAACAGATATAGCAAAAAATTGTCTTGCTCCATAAGACTCCGTATTTGGAACTGACCCAGTGTAATGTTTTTGCACAAACAAGAAAGTGGTCAGCCTGCCATGCTGCATATACTACAGCATTTTTGTCATCATTTGCCAATGTTTGGATTGTGAAGTACTGCATGAAGCACCAGTATTATTGTGATCATCACTTTTTCTTCATACTTTTTTTTTCTTGCGGAACTCATTGTACAAGATGTTCACTGTCACAGTCGCAATCACAATATTTATAGCTTCCTCAAAGCAAAAGCACAACTTTCTACACAGAGGCTATTGTTTATAATATTCACAAACATATGAACTATGTTAAGAGGCATCTATGGAGAAAAACGAACACTGATACTAGCCAGTCACTTCTTTAACCAGCGCCAATTTCAAATAAAAGGTCGCACCCAAATGAAAGCAAAAGCAGTTGAAAGTGCCACGTCCCCTTTCAATAAAAAACATTGCAGGATTCCTTTTCTTTAAATACAGTACCGGAGTCTGATCGGGACTCCGGCACTCTATACCCTACTTTTATTTACCTTTTTTTTAACCTTATTTTACGTATTATTACTGTTTTCTTACTTTTATAACACACATATACACAAACATATAACACCCATGCCCAAGGCGGGACTCGGACCCACGATCCCCAGCGCTACGAAGCACCAAAGCGAGACGCCTTGGCGAGCGCGGCCATGAGGAATCCCTTTAAATCCCTCTAAATACAAAACTATGCACTATATTTAAATAAATTAAATATAATTTGAAACTATAAGAGCGCAGCCCCCTTTCAATAAAACAAAATTACAGGATTCCCTTTAAATCCCTCTAAATACAAAACTATGCACTATATTCAAATAAATTAAATGTAATTTGAAACATAAAGAGCGCAGCTAATAAATCCTGTAAAACTAAAAAAACGCAATTTTGGTGCACAAATACCATTTCAAACGTATATGAGTACCTTAAGGCATCCAGATTTTAAGCATTTTACTATCGCTATATCCTTTGTATTTATAACAAGGTATCTATATTAGCTGTTTCTGAAAAGGTTTATCTAAAATTACCTTTCTTAAGAATAGCTTATATATCAATTAATGATCCATAGGGGTAGAGAAAGTCATGTGAATGTAGCACATCAGAGTATTTTATAGTATTCTGCACAGCTTTCTTTTTTCGTTTAATAAATGTTTGGAAACAAATAAATGCTATGCTATTTATATCTCATCTTGAAGCAGTTTATAGATTTTTATATTCGATATTCCGCATTTGTATCCCCAGCCAGATATTTTCCGCGTCGTCTCAAAAGTTCCCATAATAACTTCAGCTTTCTGTTGAATGTATATCACGTAAAACAGTATACCTCTGCTGATACTGTATTATTAAATCGACCTGCATTAATCACAACAATATGAACAATAGTTTGTTTCCTTTTCTATGCAAGCACAGTCATTTAGATGAAGCTTCCTTATCTCGGTCTACTTTATATAGTTGTGACCAAAGTTCTAATTAAACTTCCATGCACAGTCTTGCAGATGACAAAGGCATCCGAAGTTTTCAACAGTTTTGTCATTTTTACCTAATATTGCTCGTTTCTCTAAACCTATTACTGAGCCTAGGAGATGTTTGATGCGTCAGAAAACTTTATTTAAATATTTTGAACCTAAGTTGTATTCATTACCATTCATGAATATTTTACAATAGACGAATGTATATAGAGGTATATTTTAGAGGTAATTCATGGCTTGGATGCAATGAAACCGCAAGCGCGCGAGCGCCCACACACACACACACACACACACACACACACACACACATACATACACACGCACATTTAAAGGTAACAGAATAGACAGGTCAATATATTGAATAGTAAAATTAGATGTAACAAGGCACATGAATATTTGTACTTCATTCACTAAAATGCATAATTAGGGACTTTCAAAAGAATCTAATCCAACAGATATTAATGTTTATAAAATTAAATTAGAAGAAGAATTGGTATACCTACTCCAGTCTCTCAAAGTGTCGCTTTACTACCACACCTCTTGCTTAATTTCAGGTAGTTGATTGGTCAGTTGCTTTTGTCTTTCTAGAAGATATCTGGAGTGTAACACTCACAATGAGATGTTAAATACATAACCATATAATATATGCGTAAGCTTTCACGGCCGGTGTCCATGGTTTTAAAATTTAAAATTTTCGGGCTGTTTTGCCGTGGTCTGTAGGTTAAAATATGTTCAGTTAAAATATTTCTCCCTAACGTTTCGTCCCTGTCTGTGGGGGACATCTTCAGAAAGAGTTAGCGACGTGAGTGCAGTGCCTCTGAAGATGTCCCCCACAGACAGGGACGAAACGTTAGGGAGAAATATTTTAACTGAACATATTTTAACCTACAGACCACGGCAAAACAGCCCGAAAATTTTAAATTTTAAAACATAACCATATAGTTCATTATTATTATTATTATCATCATCATCATCATCTCCAGCATTAATCTGTGCGTGCGTGAGTGTAATCCGGAGCAGATTTCACACTACAGTCGGAGGTTTACCTATTGTACGTGAGACACCAGGAGGCTAGGATGAGATGAGAATCATTTCAAAGAACGGCCAAAACCGGACGACGGGGAAGAGCCCCCGTTTAGGCTTCCTACCTGTAAAGTAATTCTCAAAACACTTAAAAACCAAATAAGATGGTAATATAGATGGAATAAAGTGTAATAAAGCAATGGATAAACCCATATTAGTGCATAGATATTAGTCATGGAGACAGACTGAAAAGGCTATAAATAAAATACAAGCCGCAAATATGAAGTTGTTAAGAAAAACAAGAGAGGTTTCACTTTGTTGAGCCACACATATAATACAATCAGGTTTAAATTGTGGCTTCATTTAGACGGGTTAGATCGTAATGAAAACTTCCAAAACAAGTTTAAAATTACAAACTACTGATAAAAGAGATGTAGGTAGATTATATAGAAGACGGAAATATTACAAAGAGGAGGGACAGACAAGGAAGTCTAAATCATAGAGTGAAGATGGCTCTTATTATTTTCCTACCAGCCAAGAGGATATAGGCACAGATGATAGAACAACCTTAATTTATTGAAATATACAAGCAGTTTTACATAGTCATTGTTAATAATAATGATAATCACAACATTACTATTAGTAACAATAATAAGCTATGATAGAAAGTAATTATTACTAACTTGGCAAGCACATCGAAATAATATCCTCTTGGCGGCAATATTTTGATGATGATTCTACAGAATTCAACAATGAATATTAACATTACGACTAAAACATAAACTAAACTTAATCAAATAACATGTAATTCAATCAACAAATGCAAATTCAAACACTAGTCAATAGCGAACTAATACGGAGGCACAAAGTGACAAAATAGGTTACGTATCTAGTTACCAAAATGAACAACAGCTAGAGGAGTTTAACTCACAAACAAGCATCACCTACAGTCACAATGAGTTTTTCTGCGATTCCTATAGATAACCCAGTGATTCCCAGTCGTCATATTAATCAGAAAAGCAATTAGTAAATTCACACATGAGTACGGGGAGGGCAGACTAATGTGATGTGAATTGCCCTCTAATTGTGCAGTTTTTTATATATTTATTTCAGTGTTCATTTGTGTGATTTGTTGTTAATGCTTCTATTGTAACATACAACATTTAGTTTTTAGCTTTACGTTTTGCTTACGGTTGATTTTCATTGTGAATGGGCTTTAACTCGCCCACCCCTCCCTTTGCAAGGTCGAGTCGCTAATGATAAAATCGAAGGATGAATCAGTGGGACTACAAAATCTGCACACTATTTTTAATACTTTTTCTAGCTTTCTAGTTATTGGTTCCACTACAACTGTCTACGTCATATTCAGTATTATGTTGTAAAGTACTTTTGTAGAGTTTCCTTTAAATATATCGCAGTTTACGTAATTCTGAAACATTATACTTCAATCAATATTGTTGTCAGAGTAAATGCTTTATAAACCCGTCAAAATACATGTAATTAATATACTCAATAAAGACTAACAGTGTTGCTATAAAAACTTTATTTAAAAATTCAATCAAAATATTTTTTCCGCTTCAATGCAGTATCCATTAAATGCAATGCACTTATTATACCTTTTCATCCACTTTCAGAAGCTGTCCTCAAATCCATTTTTTGACATTCACTTCAAAATCGTCTCTACAGCTTTCACTACTTTGCTCTCGGAATCAAACCGTTGTGCTTTGAGATCTTTTTTGACAGCTGGGAACAGAAAAAGTCACGCAAGGCGAATCTGGACTATAGGTTGGGAGGGGATCCATGGAGAGGTTCTTTTTGAGCCAGAAATGTTTTAACAGCTGTTTTTACGCGAGAACATGCATTGTCGCGTTGATGCCAGATCTCCGTTTTTTGGGGATGTGTTCTTTAGTCGTTTAGTAAAGAACACTTTGATAAGAGTCTGCAGTTACTGTTGAACCTCTGGGAACCTGATTTTTGTCCACTGTGCCAGAATTATAACAAAATGTTATCAAATGTTATTGTTTGCAACTTTGAGAATGCGCACTTCTTTGGTGCATGATTTGCCCTTTTTCAGTCCACTCTGTGGTCTGTCTCTTCGTTTCTGGATCATAGCAGTACACCAATGACTCATCAGCGGTGATAAAGTTTTTCACTAATCATCCCCTTCTTCTTGGAAACACTGTTTTCATTGGCTGTACACTCAACACGAATATGCTTCTGAATGGAGTTTAGCACTTAGGGAATCCAGTGAGCACATATTCTTGATATGTTTAAATGACGCCTTAAAATTGTGCGCCTCTCACCGATATATGTAGCATACTTGTAAGTTCCCTAACAGTTACACGGGATTCTTACAAACGGTGATGGTAAGCAGTGTTAATTGCGACTTCTGCAAGGGCGTTGGTGAGGGATGTCTCTCCTTCCTTCTGCTTGCAACCTTATATTTTATTCTTAAATACCAATGGAAGCATACAGCACGAGACATTGATTAATCACAGGCTCTACAAAGATATTCAAAAGTTTCTGTAGGATTCTTGTATAAAAAAACAGAAAACATTATTGCATAGCGTTTTTCCCTCTTCTCCGATATTTTGCAGTTTAGAGGCATCCAATTTTTTACTGTTAGAGAATGGTAGGGCTCAGAAAAATGGAGCTATTACTAACAATTAAGAGCACCTGCTAGTATAGACATTTTACATTATTGATTCATCACATTCCTGCAATTTATAAATATCAATTCAGTCTTTATTGAACAACACTGATATTTTGGTTTATATTATGTTTTATACATCTATGTATTTTGTGTATGATATGTGATTTTTTTTAAAAAAATTAATATCTTACACAAGAATAAGTCCTGCTTTAAAAATAGTTTAATTCTTTTTCTGCATTGACGAAATCCACTAAACAACTTACCTTCCAATCCTGCCACTAAATAAGTAAAAACTATGAACAGAAAATCTGGTAGTGTAGCCACATTTGGGAGTTGGGGAGGGGCGATAATCAGCTCTTCATATATCTCTGCTTTTAATAATACTATTGCTATTATTGTTACTGTTGCTGATGTAGTAATAGTGGTGATGTAAGGATTTTAATAGCCCACTAAATCAGCATTAGTTTAGTAATTAGTAAGTCCACTTATATACATATGCTGATTCTTTTAAGCAACAAACATCCAAGCTGTCCTGTACTGATTATTTCTTGAAAGAGAGTCAAAGAGTTTCATATTCAGGCAAATAGTGAAACTATTAAAGGAAAACTTTTTAAAACAAGTTAAAAAATTGATGTGTACCATTCACATGACTCTTTACAGCTCTGCAAAAAATTATTCTTAAAAAGCTTATACTTCTAGTTACTTCATGCTAATCATAAACATTAGCAGAAATAGTCTTATTGCTTGTTTCCTTGTAAGTGGAAGCGAAATAAGGTTAAAGTGATAGTCAAAAGCTGAAGTTCCTTTGTTTGTATAGATAGCAGTTGACAACTTCCTGTATGAGAAAATTGTGTTTTTCAAAGCAGAAACAAAAAACAAGGAATGTCTCAAATACGATGAACTCCACGAAACAATTGCCATGCTCTACAAAAAAGTAATGGATATGAGAATTTTAACAAGTACAGTTTTTGAGGTGCCGAGAAGATGCATTTTAGTAAAATTCCATGTATATGCCCAAGTGCGCGTGCAGAAGAATAAACAAGAATAAGTGTAAAACATAATGTCGGATAAGTGGCATTTAAGTTCATTATCTACCGAAGATACGACTCGAAAATGTTAAAGTAAATTCCTTCCCCAAAATAATACTTTAAAAGGAATATTTTTAGGTTTTTTTTCATTTTCTCAAAAGATTTTAAGGATTTTTATTAAAATACCTTAGTTTATCACATTTTCATTATAAATAAAAACTATATTTTGTATTTTCTGAAAATGCCTTGCAGTGTTTTCTTCATTAGGAATGAATTTGTTCATCGGTAAATGCATATGATGTAAAAATCTTATGTGTTCAATTCACGTGACTTTCTCTGGTTATTCTACAACAAATTAATTTTACAACAACTTACTCATATATATATATATATATATATATATATATATATATGCTCATTATAATCAACATAAACATTATCAAAATAGTTGTATTATTTATGCATTTGTAATTACGAGCGAAATAAGGGAATGCACTAAGTTAAAGAGATAGTCAAACCCTTAAAAGCTGGTCGCTATGTGATGTAATTGAACTTCGGTTCCCTTTATATGACCTGGATTAAAAAAGTGACTAAAAAGTCCAGTGTTGGACATTTTAAAACAAACAACAAGAAATATCTCGGAAATGATTAACTCCAAAAATATTATTGGCCATGAACTGTGTGTTTTAACAAGAACTACGTTGTTTTTGTGGGCAGATATATTTATTTTTTACGGTTTGCCAACTATGCAAAATGCATCCAGAATGAAAAGGGCTTTTGAGGTTAATCCCAAAAAAAGTAGGTTATATATTTTATTTTTCATATAAATATATGTAATGTGCGATATTTTAATCAAATCGTAATAGCCAGTTTTGAAAAAGTTGAAAATGTCACAAAATTTTCAATGAAAAGAGTACTTTAGAGTGAGGGATTTTCCTGAAAATCTTCGTGTTGGAATCTTGGAAAATACTGGCATTATCATGTTTGGAACTTAACCTACTTTTTGTTCTTTTTTTTAGTTATGCTGTTCAGAAATACACAATCACACAGAGAACCTTCTCTAAAATTTCAATTTTTGGATTCAGCTGACAGCAAAACTTGTTTTTCGGTAAATCTCGGTATATAAATTTTGGTAGAATGCAATATCTTCTCTAATTACTATTGAATTGTACATATGTGGTAGAGAAAGTAAAACATAACAAAAATACTGATAATGGGTCTAGCAAATAATTGCACAGCACTCATTATATCACAGTTTACGCACATCAGCTTAAAATGATAAAAAAGGAATTTCAACTTCTGTGCTGCTATGTGGAATTTTATAAGAATTTTATAAGAAAGTAGAAATTAATAATGATCTTTTTTGTGTGATAAATGTTGACGAAAGAATCCTTTTTTCTGTCAGGTGGTCATAAAGGATAGAGCACTTGATTTTTTTTGTGTTAAACTTAGTTTGAAACGTTTCAGGAGTAACAGAGTAGGTAAAAGCAAACTTCTGTTGCACTGTGTGTGATAAAAACTTCTCAGACAATTGTTCGCAAGAGTTGTTAGGAATTGGTGCTAGACTCTCGTACTGCTAAAGAACAAATTCTAGGAGAGGTAGAAACTGACTTACGTTTAAAATAATTTTCAACTGACTTTGAGTGCAGCTAGTTGTTACGTTTAAATGCTAGATATTTTAAGCTACTGCATAGATTAATCGAAAAATTTCGTTATTACTTTCTATATGCACGTATTATGTACATGGTGTCTAGAAAAGGTATTGTATTCCACATAAAATTGGATACTGTGATTTCATCACAAATATATGTTTTTTGAGATCCCTTGCATCCAAAAGAGGATTCAATGTGGTCAATGTGGAGTGTCTCTGAAAACTACAGCCCAGACCGTTAAAAACCAAATTTGGTGGTTAATTTTAGTATATTTCAAGGATGCGACTCAGAGCTTTTCATGAAAATCTCCCCACCCCAGACTACCCTTTATATTTTTTTGTTGTTGAACATTTTGTTTTTCTCAAAATTGGCTCAAACGATTTTGATTCAAATACCTGCATTGAAAATATTTAGATGAAAAATAAAAAAAAATTCTGGGAATAGGCTCTAAAGGCTATGAATTGAATGGATGAATTTTGCTGAATTTTTCAAACTGGTAAACCGAAGGAGAGAGAGACAAAAACTTACAACACAAAAAAACGTAGATCTCGTTAAAATTCATTTGCTATACATTTTGTAGAGTTGAACATTTCTGAAATATTTCTTGTTATTACTTTCAGTTTTAAACTTCGAATTGGCTATTTAGCTTAGTGTATTAGCTTCCCTTCTACTTAGAAGAAAGTAATCCAGCCATTTTTCTAGTGCTTATCTCGATTAACAAGATGTAGAAAAATAACTATTTTTTTAACAATAGTTTGTTGAGAATGGAACACATTAATATTTTTTTAGGATTTTTGGGACGAAGATTTCCACATACGATAACTGACATGCAGGAGTCCACTGTGCAATAAAAGAGTAGCTAAGCAACATCATCAGATAATATTTGTTCCCTTAATATTCAAGAAACAATTGTTAGAAAACTTACTACCCAAATGTATTGACATAAGCTGTCGGAGATGCTTTTAGCACTTATTAGTACAGATGCTTGTTTGTTTTTAGACTCCATACCCGGTATAGAATTTCCATATTTCTCTAATTATATCCTCATATAATTAGTGTCAAATTATCGCTCGTCGGAGATGTGTCTGTGTCATTTATCTGTAGCCACTGAAATCACCTCACTGTTTTCATTTAGCGCATCACTTTTCCGAATTTCGAATAGTCAAAGCTAAAAAAAAAAAAAAAAAAAAAAACAATGTGCCGCAATTTAAGCATAAAGTACTTGTTGAACTTTGTTACCAATGGGTGTGAGATTCAAAAGGCTTTATTTTCTAGATAGCTGTATAATAGTTCTCCTGAAATTGACGGAGTGGGTTAGAGCGTACTGCTTCGGCACTACCCCACCTAATTAGTCTGGGTTTGAGTCTATGCCCATAAGAATACGGATTTTTCGGCCCATATGGAGATTCAGTAACTACTATGAATTATAATGCGATTGAGAGCTTAAGATAGGTACCGGTGTGTAGGTGACGAAAGCCTACATTCCTGATGGAGGAAGCATTAAGCTAAAATCTTCTCCCCGTGAAGAGAGGATGATTGTCCACCATAAATGTGGGCGTGAGATCGGCAGCTGGGTTGGTAAGTTGAGGTATATACTTACATTATCTGAGATTATGCCACATAAGCCTGTCTAATATAAGAAAACCTGTCCTTCCGCGAGAAGTTAGCTATAAATTCCTAAAGCTCGCACGTTCAGAAAGTCGCTTGTTTCAGATGGTGATGGAATTAGCAAATTTGACTGGTATTTTTGGATCAACATTGGAAAGAAGTTTTACATCGGGATAACCTTTACAATAAAAGTGACTTCATGCAGGGTGGATTTTCATTTAAATATATGCACTTCATTATTTATAGCGATTTCATGTTATTAAAGGTAATGAGTGTCAGCAGTTAAATGGAACGACAATACCTGTTTTTTAAAATCGGTATGGCAATTATTGTGAGAATTTATATTTGTATTATATTTTAGGAATTCTCAATAAAGTAGATGTCGCGGTATTGAGAAGTAAAGGCAAATTTTAAGGTGATCCTGCACTCACTATGTATCTATTGTAAAGTATTTTGCGAGGATTTATATGCGACTTGTAAATTCTTTTCAGAACAGACATTCCTTCCTCTATATTTCACAAGCATTCTATGATAGTGAATTAGTTCTCAGAAAACTAAAGAAGAAAGTAATAAGGCACGATTTCCAGAGATTTAAACGCCACGATTCAATTGAGTAATACTTACAGGACTATAGTTTATAGGTTATATAACGGAGGGATATATTTCGCAAGTTTTGTATACCTAGCTATTGTATCTAAATCCCCAAGATGAAGGGATGAAGCGAAACTTCCACATGTAATAGAGAGAACACAGAGACGCACGGAAGTCCCGAACTATTGCACCTTGAATATTTGGAGCTGTCTAGAGAGAGCGATGAACTATTCTTTAATTAATTGACCTGAGAAATAAAATGAATATCTCAATTGGCTTATAAATTGTAATTATTTCATCGAATTTTGTATAACTTTATACAAGGAAATCTTAACAGATAGGAAATCCTATCACAGGAAAAGTGCATACATCTTTAAAATACATTGCCAGCCGGTTTCGAAATGCATGTTGCAAGTTTACTTAACAAACATGTTTCAAAATGCACTATTCTATCTTTTCTTCACCCCTTTCTTTCCATCTCAAGTGCCTGTTACCACGAATAAATATTTGAAATATATTATATCATGTCGAAACCGTCTTGTCTAATTTGAAACACTTCCCAGATATAAATAATTCCTAGAATTAATTAATTTTGAAGAGTATTAAAGATAAAGATATAAATAGAGTTTTCTTTCCCGGGTTAGCGTACATTAGATTTTTCATAAAGCTAACTGAATATGTGAAGCGTTGCATTATTTTTGTACCTATACAACTAGTACATAATGATTCATTTTGGATTAGTTCTAGTCTAACATTTATTGGGCGGATAAAAAATAAGTTTAATGTTAATGCTAATCTACACACACATTTAAATAGGTATATACATATATGTATATAATTGTGACACACACACACATATATATAGGTATATACGTATATGCATATAATTGTGACAAATGAGAACTCTAGTTTCTACTAAAATCATATTATTTGCAGTCAATGTAATAGAACACATCGTTACATATTTGGTTCATAAAATAACTGAGCCACCGAGTCACATCTCACGATTTATACTCTGCATTGTCCACTGTTAGCTGCACACTTATTCACTGCGCACACTTCACTTCGTCACTTACTAGATTGACTGTTTGACCGTTTCACCCCACACGGTGTTTTTTTTTTTTTTTTTTCGAGTGGAGTGGAAAAACCCAATCTACAGGCGACAGAGGGGATAGCTCTGCCAAGTGTGGGGGTCGCCCTAAACTGGCAATACCCACTAAAAAACCACTCCACCGGAGAGAATTCGGGTGTAGGAATGCTGCAGTACCGCTTGTTGCACCTGCGGATTCAAGGAGCGGGTGTTATGGCTAGCCAAAGGCCATAGCCAGGAGAGAGTGAGGGCCAGGACGCAAACATGACCGGAGCCCTGATTGCGCCCTTGGAAGATTTGTGGTGAGCAATAAGTACATATTGTGTGTGTATATATCTGCAGCCCTGTAACAAAAGGACGTAGTCAGTATAACATTTTCTGCCCTTTCGGGTAAAGTCGTTGATATATTTCGTATGTCTGCAGCCCTGTAACATAAGGACATAGTCATTTAGATATTTCATTTTGGTATAAATTCTAAGCTAGTTATATTTTTAAAACTACTGCTGCCCTGTCTGGCGAAGTCATTAGTTATTAGTTGTGTTCAACCCTTTATCTAGATAGGGCGTAGTCATTTAGCAGAGACATCATTGGTTTCTCATGGCCTTAGTGGTCACCCATCCAAGTGATGGCCATGCCCAATGCTGCTTTATCTTACGGTGGGCACTCATTGACTCCTTATATAGTTCCGTGGCTAGGTTTCGAAAGTTCCAGTTTTCAAAATTACGGGAATTCACCTTTCATCCCAGATATAGATTCCTCTGGAAATAGAGGTTAAGAACAATATGGACCTGTCTAGCAGGAAGCAATACAAATGCCTATACAAGGAGTTTCTTAAAGCTGTAATGCGTGTATAAATTCATTTAACAGGGATCGTAACTTTTTTTTTTTCTAGAAGTTAGACACTAAATCAGATTTTTTACTTTCTCTATACGTACCTTGTATAGAAAAAGTATTGTATTGCACCCAAAAATTCGATACCGAGATTTCATCGGAAACATATGTTTTGAGACCCCCTGAATCCAAAAAAAGCATTTTTAGAAAAATGTCTGTGTGTGTCTGTGTGTATGTGTCTGAAGGCAGCATAGCTCAAAAACGAAAAGCCCGTTAAATACCAAACTTGGTGTTTAAGTTAAGTATCTTCCAAGGATGCGCAAAAATCCCCCCAACTGCCAAAAGGTCTGTGTGTGGGGTGTGTATCTGTGGACAGCATAGCTCGAAAACGAAAAGTCCATTCAGTGCCAAACTTGGTATTTAAGTTCAGTATCTTCCAAGGTTGCGTCGCGAAGATTTTAAAGCAAATCCCACCACCTCCAACTATCGTTTACATGGAAAAATGTCCGAAAATTTTGTTTTTCTCAAAAATGGCTGTAACGATTTTGATTAGATTATGGTATATTATAGATATTTCCCTGACAAATAAAGTGTATGTCTTGAATTTTCTGGGAATAGTTCTGAAGATCATTCTGGATGAAGTTTACGGACATTTTCATAACTGGCAAACCGTAAGAGATAGGCAAAAACTTAACAGAAAATGTAGAGCTCGTTAGAACAGACAATTTATGTTATATACATTCTTTCGTGGAGTGGATCGTTTTTTGAGACATTCCTTGTTATTGGTTCAACTTTAAAAATCCTAGTTTTCTCATACGAGAATTTATAATTTCCTGTCCATACAAAGGAACTTTAGTCACATAGCAACCAGTTTTTGACTGTCACTTTAGCTTATGATACTTCTTTATTTCCCTTCTACTAGCATAGAAGACTATTTATGCTATTTTTTTCTCGATTAGCATGAAGTAAAAGCAAGTATAATCTTTTTAACGATACTTTGTTGCAGAGATGTAGAGAAAATCATGTGAATGGAACACATCAGATTTTTGCAATAATAATAAGTGCTAAATGAACTTTGTAAACCCTATAAAATATTACAATAAGAATATAATGCAATTAATTCCTGTAATTATTACTTTCTCTACACGTACCCAGACCGAGACCTCGCCGGAAATACATATTTGGGTCCTCCTGAATCCAAAAAAAAGCATTTTTTGACAAAGGTCCGTGTGTGTGTGTGTGTCTGTGTGTATGTGCCTGTGTGTCTGTGGACAGCATAGCTCAAAAACGAAAAGACCGTTGAACACTAAACTTGATATTTAAGTTTGGTATCTTTCAAGGATGCGACACGAATATTTTCAAGAAAATCCCCCCACCCCCAACTACCCTTTACATGGAACTTTTTTTCAAAAAATTTGATTTTCTTAAAAATGGCTCTAAGGATTTTGATTAAAATATCGTCTATTAAAGATATTTACCTTACAAATAAAATGTATATCTTGAATTTTTTGGGAATAGCCTCTGAAGACCACGTTATTCTAGATCAATTTTACGTAATTTTGCATAACTGCTAAACCGTAAGAGATGGACAAAAACTTGCCACACAAAAAACATAAAGCACATTAAATCTCACAATTTGTGTTATAAACTTTTTTTTCGTGGAGTTGATTGTTTTTTAGATATTCCTTGTTTTTGATTTCAGCTTTGAAAAATTTGTATTTTTCTCATATAGGAATTTGTCAACTCGTGTCCATACAAACAAAGGAACTTTAGTCACATAGCAACCAGATTTTGACAGTCACTTTAATCTATGGTACCCTCTTATTTCCCTTCTACTTACAAGGAAGCAAGTAATAAGACTATTTCTGCTAATTTTTTCTTAATTAGTATGAAGTAAATAGAATCATTAGTTTTTTAACAATTAATTGTTACAGAGATGTAGAGAAAGTCATGTGAAGAGAACACATCAGATTTTATTTTTTCTGGTTTCCTATTTATTTCTCTTGGAGTTTAACTTCCTTTAATTGGATAGGTTATTTTGCATAATGAATAAAATGGGTGAAATGATACCCAAATTAGCCCGGTGGCACAGAGACCTTAAAGTTGCCTGACATTCGGAGTTGTTTTATTCATTTTAAGGCACTTTGGAATAAATTCGTTGGAATAAATTTTAATTGTGTGTTATTATTTACATTGAGTTAGTCTGAGTAAATGTTTAAGTATTTTCAAGATAAGCTAAAAATCTGGAAAAAGCTTTATACGGGTAACATCCTAAGTGATATTCGAACTCATGACCCTTTAAATGTGAGGTAGAAAGGTCTAATCGCACATACAAAAGAGGGCAATATACTTACTTCCTACCCTAGTGAAAAGAGTAGAAGTGAATACGCTGATGGTGTTAGTCAATCAAAACTGGTTTGTGGAGACTTTTCTGTTGTTGTTTTATAATTAGCATGAAGTGGAATATAAAAATACGAATGAAAAAGGAAGTGTATGTGACAGATCAGAAGTTTTTACTTATTTTACCACATACACTCAAAAGTGCTTACAACTGAAAACTAAAAGTATTCCCTTACATTTGGTTGAGTCGGATAGAAACATTCCAAAAGCCCATGCTGAATGTAACCAGCTTTTGCATTCGCACACACAGTAACAATTCCGATAAATGTGTACGTTGCGTATAGAATATCTACGCGGGGTTGCAGGCCTATTCAGTATGTTGTGCAGGCTCGAGCTTGTTCAATATGGGAGGTAATCTCCTTAATTAGTTCATAGAGGGTACACCAGCATACGATAGAGTTGCTTAAATCCTTTCCCAATACGACAACAAATCACGGCTTATTTGATAATTGCTGCCCGTCCCGAACCAGGTTCCGATAACATGTCAGCGATTCGCATTCATCGCCTCGTTTCTTTACATTCAGCTGCTGTAATCTTCTTTTCGCATTAAATAGTGTTAAATTCCTCTGCATGTTAACGGGTATTTAATTTATTAGCCAGAAAAATTGGTTTGACGTTCGAATACTTCATTCAAACTCTTCCCAGTTCGGGTAGTAATAATGATTAACACTGCAAACGCAATTAACACACACATTATATAACATTTCTATAAGTAACAAAAGTGTGTAGATTTAAAGTATAATGATTTTAGAGCAGGAAGAGATTTGTAGTGACTACTGGGAACGAAAAAAACTTATTTCTTGAGTTTGTGCAGCATTGAGATTGAAAACGCATGTTAATACGTATACTAATACACACTACACATCAAGAGCTAAGTATTGAGGAATATTTAATTATTTTAGGGATAATGCGGTCTAAATATTCTATTCAATTTTGTTCTATACCTTTTAACCATTAATATTTGATATTAAATTTTACATGATTTGATTGATTTAGCTATTATTTCTATATAAATAATCATAAAGTTATCAATAAATTTTGGAGTTGCGTTTAATGTGTCTAAGTTTATTAAAATATTTAATTTAATCATATTAGAAAACATATGATGATAAGCACACTTAGAGTTTAATAATATATTTGAATATAAAGATAGTAAAGTAAATGGAAATCTTGTGTCAGATATAGTTTTAAAAAAATTTACTACCAGTATTGCAATATTTTTCTCTGTTTTCATTTAAAATGTAAGAAAATCTATCAACATATTTTTAAGAATTTAGAGATTATACCCCAGGAAAGATCGGCATAAAACAATTTACTGCTCATAAAGAGTAACGCGCATAGGATGAAACATCAAAAAATAAAAGCAACCAAAATAAACATATATAGCCAGAAAAATCATAATGGTAGCCAATGCAAACCTAGGGAGCTCATTTTTCCGGACTATTACAGTAAACCAAGCTCACATAGCAAAAAACTACTCCCGTTTCTGTAGTGTGTGGCAGCGTATCTGAGGCACACACAAGAACTCGCTGTCTGACTCAAAGCAAGGATGAGCTTCCCGAATAACTTTTTTTTCCCTGGGATTTTCTTTTATTCTGATAAACTGAATGTCAAACAACTTTAAGTTCTATGGATTGAGGGCTAATTTAAGCATAATTCCACCAATTTCATTCTTCCTCCGATATGACATATTAAGTTGAAGGACGTTAAGCTTAAAAAAGAAAAAAAAAAAAAAAACACACTAAAATACGGAAACATTTACGCGTATAGAGAACAAGAAGTATGGGATGATGCACAACAAAGTATATCCCACAAAGCAGCAGGACCAATATAACCAACAAACCAATCAAAAAATCGCTGCCATATACCATCATTAGACAGCTCTTTACAACATATGCGTAGAACTTCGAGCTATTCCAAATGCTTGCAGCTCAACTATAAAGATGTTGTCTATAGTTAAAGGATCTCATTATCCACAGGACTCAAACAAGGCCATTCCTCTAATTGCGACATACAACCCAATGTAATCCGGAGCAGGATTTTTGGTAGTTTATTGGAGTTAAGGTCAATAGAGCAGCATGGGTTTATAGTAGGAATGTCATCGTGTGCTTAAATGTATTGAGGACTTGATATTAATATCAGTTGAATAAATAGAAGCATTCAAATTCAGAAACTTGAAGATGTTCTAGAACCCGAGAATGAGTTCTTCAGGCTCATAGTCAATATCTGGAATGGAATGTAAAAATATAAACGATGGGCTCCTTGAATCAACAGATATCATTCAAGAAACGATATTTTGTAAGGTGATCGTTTAAGCGCCAGAATGTCCATTATAATCACACAAGATGCAGTCATAATAGTAAAAGAAAAGAAAAAAAAAGTGTGAAAAAGTTCCTTTACACAGATGACATGGTCATATTAAGCAACAAGGACTTCACTACAAGAAGCGCTTGACAAATTAGAGAAGTGATCGTCAGTACTTACATGTAAATAAATCAGAATGAAGCACAGATAATTAACCCACCTGCCTAGTGTGGTGGTACCGTGTCTATCTTACATTCAACAGGTCACGAGTTCGAATCTCGTTTAGGGTGAGTTACCCGGATAAGATTTCTTTCGGAGTTTTTTCCTTATCCTGAGAAGACAAAATATGTCGAGTAACTTGAAGCTCTGTGGTCCGAGAGTTCAGTTCACCAATTTCATACATCGTCAACTACGTTAGAGGACGTTAAGGTAACAATAAAAAAAATAATGAAATATCGCGAAGTAGGAAACATAATCAAAAGATGTCTTCACTTACCGAAACCAAAATCTGGAAGTAGACAACTTGTTCAATTGTCTAGGGATAACTCTATAGGTTAAACAACTTACATTCAAGAGACATATGACGACAAAACTGTTGCGGCCATAATGGAGATACGTTCTAACAACTTGGCGTCACTATGTAATTAAAAGAGTCCCAGTGGCGTGATATGCTATCTCGATAATATGGCTGTACTCAAGCCATAAAGGAGTATGAGTGTAGTGCTCAAAATATAACGATGAATATTCCTTTTCCGTCCTTAAGAAGAGGAGGTGGAGAATGGAGAAAAGGAAAATGCAAATAACAAAAGTGAGGAAGAAGAATCAGTCAACAGAAAGGTGCTTATGGTGGGTGACTCAATTTTAAAACTAGCAGGTAAGGTATGCAAGGATAGAGGTAAGGAGGTGCACTGTTTCCCAGGAATCAGACTATGGGAGTTGAATATAAAATAGAAAAAATCTTATGTGTTCCATTCACATGACTTTCTCTACATCTCTGCATCAAATTATTGTTACAAAGCTTACGCTTCTATTTACTTTATGCTAATCGACAAAAATAGCAGAAATAGTATTATTACTTGCTTCCTTGTTAACAGAAGCGAAATAAGGGAGTACCATAGGTTAAAGTGATAGTCAAAAGCTCGTTTGTAATGTGATTGAGTTCCTTTGCTTGTATGGATCGGAGTTGACAAATTCCTGTATGAGAAAATTGAAATCAAAAACAAGGAATATCTCAAAAACTATCAACTCCTTGAAAAAAATGTATGTAACACAAATTGTGTGTTTTAACGAGCTCCACATTTTTGTGTGGTAAGTTTTTGTCCATCTCTTACGATTTAGGAATAAAATAATCTACAGGGGCTATTCCCGGAAAGTTCAAGATAAACATTTTATTTGTCATGTAAATATCTTTAATATACGAGATTTTAATCAAAATCGTTTCAGCCTTTTTTGAAAAAACAAAATTTTTGAAATGTTTTCCATGTAAAGGATAGTTGGGGGTGGGGGATTTTCTTGAAAATCTTCATGTCCTTGGAAGATACCAAACTTAAATACCAAGTTTGGTATTCAACGGTCGTTTTATTTTTGATCTCTGCTGTCTATAAACACACAGACACACACACACATTTTTTTTTTGCTTTTTTTTCAGGAGGATCCAAAACATTTACTTTCGATGAAATCTCTGTATCAAAATTTTGAGTGGAATGCAATACTTTCTCTATACACTATGTACATAGTACGTGTAGAGAAATTAAAACTAAAGAAGCAAAACCCATATATGCAAAACTGTGTACATGAACATTTTAAGGAGAGTAAAGGAATATACAAAAAGGATCATATTGGAGATGAAATTATAAGAAAATAATTCAGAATATATAATATGAGTAAAAAGGTTAAGTATGTTAAAGAAAATATTAGAAGGACCACACTGAAAGAATTCCTGACACTGAATTACAAAACAAATTATGGAAAGCAATCCTAAAGGAAAGATATCTGTGGGTAGATAGCTGGACAAACTTAAAAACAGATCAGGCAAGTAATTGCCTATACTATGAACAAAAGAAGAAACTATACTCCCCAAAATTCCCCTCAACCCAACTTGCTTACCAACTGGCAGAAACAACGAAAGCTTGATGGTCATCCACAGTCTAACAGAATCACCTTCCCAAGGTTATAGAGAAATAACTCCAGAAAACAGCTGAAATACATTAGTTTATTAAATAAGTTATTAAAATGTAAATGCATACTAGAGTGCGTAGAGAACTCAAAGTAACAGACATAGTATTATCATTGTTTAATATATTCATAGTTTCTTAGCAGCGATAAGTTGCAACACGGCTATTTGCTAGAGTACAACACTATATACTTTCGAAGTTGAAGTAATTCTCATACAACTTTCGTCACGTCGCACTATCAGAGAGCTTCAACATTGAAAATTGTGAACCATTGAGAAATTCTTATTTTATTTCGTGATAAACTTGAATTTAATATATCAGACTTTGCGCGATATCTACATTATCGTGGTAATTATATTAAGTGTAGCTTCGAGCAAATATTCGTATGGGAAATGAAATGTATGTGTTCGAAATCTCTCAAAAAACCTTTTATTACCTTACCTATCTATAGTAAGAGCGGAAGTATTTTTTCCACCTAATATTTAATACTTATCAATAGTATCGGAAGGCCAATCTTGAGAGCTCAAGTGCATAACTCAAAAAGGAAATTTCGGATGAATACCAAAGTTAGTATTTAAGTTCAGAGTTTTCCGAAAAAAAATATAAACCCAAACCCAAATTGCGCATTACATATAAATGTGTTATGTTTTGTTTCAAACGATTTTGTTTCAAATAACCACTGCTTCAGATATCTACTTAGGTCAAATGCACATATTGAGTTTTCTAGGAATAGCTGTGAAGTCTTCTTTTTATTCATTTTAGTGTTGTGTAATTTACTTTTACTGATAAATTATGATATGAACTAAATCTTACTGCATGAAAAATTTAGATCGCGTTGAAAGCCACATTTTACGTGAAATATTTTTGTAACGTTACTTCTGTAAACGTTTATCCGGTTTAACAAAGGTGAGTAGAAAAACTAAGCTTTTGCAATAATAGTTTGTATTAAGCGCCAGAGAAGGTCACTATTATGTAGAGCATCATTTGTTTTTTACATAGCAAATGAACAACTTTGATGTTGAATATAACAGATAAATTTATTTTAGTAGAGCACTACTCGTTCCAAATTTATCAAAAGTTAGGGAACCTTTGTGAGAAGTGGCTTGCGGTGTAAAGTCATCGTGTGCTATGGGTCTTTTTGGCTGCCACGAAGGCCTAGCAAGAACTCCGAAAACCGGAGATGAGTCAAGGTGAACCTTATACAGGAAGTGGTTTAGGGTATGTAATCAGTTGCGCATATAAGCCAAACTTATACCAAAGTAAACACATTCAAAAGTATTTTTACAGCAAGAAATGAATGATGATTATTTTGTCAGATACACATTTTGGTGGGCGCAGTTACTTTGTGCTACCCAGCAAGGTGAAAAATTCTGCGCTGCTATGACAACGCTGAAGAGGCGATATGATCTGTGTTAATTATTCGCAACGAGCACGTCAAGCGGGCTCAGAGACGTGTATACACACCGTGGAGAGGCGTGATATATACCATTAAGGATTGTGTTTTTTCTAATTACCTTCCCAACAGATTCTCTTACACGCTCTGCCTACATAATATCCGCAAGCAACAGTTTATCAGTGTGCCCCGTCCCCATCACTTTTCTTCCCTCAGGAGCTGGGCCCTAGCTAAACTGCCATCCATGACAAATCTAACAGCAGCACCTACTTGCATCCTCGGCTCTATTGTGGCTTACTTTCTAATTACAGGATCCACATGCTTTATATACTTAGCATAGCTTCCGCTACGTTGTTTACTACATATTAAGTAACTATATGTTTCTTTTTCCGGTTTTTCCTATTTTTAATTTCTCTACACGTACCATATAGAGAAGGTGTTGCACCCCTCCAAAAAATTCGTTACTGAGATTTCACCGGAAATATATGTTTAAGGTCCCCTGTATCCAAAAAAAAAAAAAAATATCAGAAAAAGGTCCGTATGTGTATGAGCCCGTATGTCCGTGTGTCTGTGAATAAGATAACTCAAAAACGAAAAATCGGTATTTAAGTTCAGTATCTTCCAGAGATGCGACATGAAGATTTTGAGAAAAATCCACCCACCCCAAACAACCCTTTACATGGAACTTGAGAATGTTGATGTTCTCAAAAATGGTTCTAACAATTTTGATTAAAACATCGTACATTGTAGATATAAATAAAATGTATATCTTGAATTGATAGTGAATGGCCTCTGAAGACTAATTTATTTTGGATCAATTTTACGGAATTTTGCATAACTGCTAAACCGTAAGAAATGGACAAAAACTTACCACACAAAAAATGTAGAGCACATTAAAACATATACTTTATATGACATACCTTTTTTTCGTGGAGTTGACTGTTTTTGAGATATTCCTTTTTTTTTTTGGTTTCCCCTTTAAAAAACGTACTTTTCTCATACAGGAATTTGTTCAACTCCGGTCCATACAAACAAAGGAATTTCAGTCAGATAGCAACTAGCTTTTGACTATCACTTTAATCTATGGTATTCCCTCATTTGCTTCTACTTGCAAGGAAGCAAGTATTAAGACTATTTCTGCTAATTTTTTCTCAATTAGCATGAAGTAAATAGAAGCATAAGCTTTTTAACAATAATTTGGAGCAGTGATGTAGAAAAAGTCATGTGACTGGAACACATACGATTTTTTATCTTTTATTTGTACACGCTCGTTAATATCTGTGGTCATATCGGCTTCGACTTTAGAAACAACTAATACGTTGACTGTAGCCTGCTGCTCCTATGTTTTACTAACTTTTATTAGAAATCTCTCACACACATACATACATTCAAACATTCAAACCAGCTGACTCTGGGAGGGAAGGGGGGTGGGGGGCAAATGAGAAATCTCCGCCTGCCGCAAATCGAACCCAAGATCACTGGCATGAGAATTCAAAACACTGATTACTCAGAACCTGGACATCTGCTAAAAGGAATTTATGCACTTCTTTTAAAAGTAGCTAACAAATATATATATATATATAAAAGCGAAGCCGAAAGAGAAAAACAAAAACATAAAACACAAAAATATAGATATCACTAAGGCACTCAATTTATGTAATATTGTTTTTTTTTTGGTGTTATCTATTTCCGAGATATTTATTGTTATTGCGTTCAGTTTTAAAATACTTATAATTTCCTCATTTGAGATGTTAATAGTTTTTGTCTTTTTTTTTTTTGTTTGAGTTTTGCTTCTGGTCAAGCAAACAATAAAAACCATCACATATTTACCAATACATAATTTAGACAATATGGATATTTTTATTTTATATTTTTATGTGTATTCTATTTTATACAAATGTCTTATTGCAGTTATAAAATATTGAGGTACAGCTTGCTATTTTAATATATCCCGTAATTTATTACAGTTAACTCTGTAAAACGCTTTGTTAAAATATACAACTAGTATTATAGTTGTTTTGATTCTTAATTGCTTGGTTAAAATTAAATATAGAATCTAAATATCATTCTTCTATCCATGTTTGTCTTCTAGAATAATATTCTCCATTTATAAACTTAGGCGAATGTTTTATATTAATGCATATATTTTATAACAGGTACACAAACAATGTACACAGCTGTAATTTTCTTCCATTTTATAAATTGGATGTATTGTTGTTCTTTTGTATTTCTCAACTACATTGTATTATATTAAGTGTATAATCAATAATTTTTAAGACAAATAATTGCATTCGTGTGTCACGTATTTAATACTGTAAATTAACGTTCACAAATGACTCGAATATCGGGATATTTACTTTGTCATATGTTTACAAGGATGCGTTGCTATCCAATTAAACGCCAGTTTATTGATTAAAAGCATATTAGTAGCAATATTCAATGATTAATAGATTACTTCATCCAACTGTGTTTTAAATCAATACACTTTTAAATAGATTTAATATCCAGATTTCCAGTTTATCTTTATTTTGTTCTGATTTTAACTTATTTTTGGGTATAATCGATTAGTATTTTGTAGCAAATACCATTGTTCATTTATTTAGTAGGTATTCCGCGATTTGTAGTTCATTGTTAAGAACTTAATTAAGAAAATAATGATTATTTATACAATTTATAATATTTTATTTGTGGGATAGTCTTAATAAATTTCATTCGTATTTACGCATTTTATCCGATAAATTGGCAAATCCTTATGGTATTACCTATGAAAGAAAACATTTATTGGTATATTAAATGTTAATCAAGTTTAATGACTTTCATTAAATATTCAAAATTTTGCGAGCAAGTTAGCAAGAACATATCTACCAAAATCGGTTATATGATATGGGAAGGATATAAGTAAAAACCATTATCACATTCGGTGTCAATACGGAAATAAAATTCCATTTACATTTTCATAATAGCCGTTAATTAGGACATGAATGAGCAGTGCATTTCAGGACCTGTTCATCCCCTGCTATAAATAAGTTGTTGAATATAAAGAAATAAACTTAGAGGTGGTTGAATGCCATTAACTGTTGCCTGAAGCGCAGCTGCTACCTGATGAATGAGTGTAAAGAAATAGTTTCGTAATTATTGCGTTATTCTCACCTGTTTGCACATTTATAATTAAACCTAACTAATAAACATATATTTTTGTGAAATATATCTATTAATTACTGTGCAGTAGTAGCTAATGAGGAATCACAGCAATTAAAGAACGCTTTGATTTTAGTCTGAGTTATAAATTAGAATAATTGTGTCACAGCTGTTTTAGAAAGAGAATAGACTATGAATTCCCCTTATCGTATAACTTTATTAAGAACTGAATGCCTCAAAACTAAAGACTAAAATGTATAACTGTGACATATGTTAGCTCTACTGCGGCTACCATCCTCTAGAAGCAGGGATGAAGTAAAGGAACAACACATGAGGCTATATGCCTCAGGAAGACCGGCCACAGTGACGCTCGGAATGTACTAAGCTACCAGCTCGTGGGTTCGTCCTATTATTGGAGCTGCCCAGGGGCAGAGAGAGCGATGAACTATTGATGAAATATTAGTTTCTTGAAAAAACCATTCGCAATGCTGTGAGGCACCGCCACACGTGAAACCAAGAAGCACACTGGAAACATGAGAATAACGCCGATTGAAATTAGGGAAAGAAAATCTTTGTGGAAGAGAAACCACCCAAGCAATCTTCTACTGACCGAAGAAAACCAGCAAAAATAGAAACCCAAGGACCTTGGAAATGAACTCAGGATCTCCCGAATGCGAGCCTCCGGAGCCATCATGCTCGATAACTTTACGGTTTAGTACGGTTTACTTTCTCTACCAGTAGGTACATAGTAGGAAGATGAGGTATTGTATTTCACCCAAAATCTTCATACTGAGATTTCACTGGAAATATAGTTTTGAGGGCTATGGAATAAATAAAATAAAATCAGTTTTAGAAAAAGGTCCGTGTGTGTATGTGAGAGAGAAAGAGAGAAAGCATAATTCAAAATCAAAAAATCCGTCAAACACCCAACTTGGTATTTAGATTTAGTATGTTCAAAGTATGCGATACAAAGATTTTCAGGAAAAATCCCTCCCCCCCCAACTAACCTTTATATGGTAAAATGTTCGAATAATTTGATTTTCTAAAAATGGATGTTAAGATTTTGATTAAATTATGGTGTTTCAAATATATTTCATCAAATAAAATGTATGTAGTGAATTTTCTGGAAATAGCTTTTAGACGCCTGTTTATTTTAGGTGGAGCTTGTGTAACTGATAAGTCAGCAGATATGATAAAAACTTACAACACAGAAATTTAGATCTCGTTGAAACATACGTACAATTAAATCATATGCATCTTCTTGTTTTTCTTTCTTACACGCACTATACACATAGTGCAAAGAGAAGGTATTGCATTCCACCCAAAAATTATATACCGAGGTTTCACCGGAAATAGGCGATTTAGGTCTCCTGTATCCAGAAAAAGCGTTTTCAGAAAAAGGTCCACGAGTGCAGTGTGTGTCAGTGTGTCTGGGAACACGATAACTCAAAAAGAAAAGTCGATAAAATACCAAACTTGGTATATAAGTTTAATATCTTCCAAGGATGTGACAAGAAAATATTGAGGAAAATCCCACAACCCCAAACTACCCTTTGCATGGAACAATTTTCGAAAATTTTAATTTTATCAAATTGGCTATAATGATTTTGATTAAAATACGACATACTAAAGATATTTACACCACAAATAAACTATATTGTTGAATTTTCTGGGAATAGCACTTGAAGAGTTTTTTATTCTGAATGCACTTTGCTGGATTTTGCATAACTAGTAAACCGTAAGAGATAGACAAAAACTTACTACACAAAAAATGTAGATCTCGTGGAGTTGGCCATTTTTAGATATTCCTTGTTATTGGCTTCAGTTTTAAAATACTTAAAACTTTTCACATACAGAACTTTTCAACTGCTGGTAATGCAAGGAAATGGATTTCATCCACATGGCAACCAGTTTTTAAAAGATTAGACTATCGTTTTAGCCTAGTGTATCCTTTATCTCTCTTTTACTTAAAAGAAAATTATTTCTACTAATGTTCATCTCGATTAGCATGAAGTATATAGATGAATAAGCTTTTTAACAATAAATTGTTTCAGAGGTGTAGAGAAAGACATGTGAATGTAACACATCAGATTTTTTAAGTAAACCATTACCGAGATAAACCTTGTTATTGGTTTCAATTTTAAAATACCTAAACTTATCTCAAATTGTATCTTTTCTCCTGACCTTGCAAAGGGAATCTAACTTCAAACATATGGCAACCCTTTTTAGAAAGCTGGCAATCGCTTTAATCCTATTTCTCTTCTTCTTATAAGGAATTTACTAAGAAATAAGACTAGTCCTTCTAATGTTTACCTTGTTTAACATGAAGTAGAGGAAGAATAAGCGTATCTTATAAGTATTTTTAGTAAATGAAAGAGGGCGTCTTTATGAACAGCATAACTCTGAAGCAATATTTATCATTGTGGAAAAATATTTATGTCTGCCATGTTAGTTTGTTCACGCTTTATTGATAGCCTTCTTGATAAGAGCACAACTTTTTTGCCGTTATTCGGTTTGTCTATTTATTACTCCGTGAGTTCTTTTTGGAAAGACAGAATTTCGTTGCGGTTTTTATTTCTCATGAGTTAATTTTGGTGAGTGGTGAAGAGCAGTTTGATTTTGGATAAATAAATTGGTTTAGCAACGTAATAATTTTTCACAGTAACCAGGTATGATTTTAATTTTTAATCACTTTTTCGATACACTTCGTCAAGGAAGGAGGTCAGTGTAGTTCTAGGAGATAATTACTTCTTCGACGTATCTCGTCAGAGAAGAAAATATTAGTGATATTTGACGAGATAATTATATTTTTGGGCAAGTAATTGCAGTGTTTTGCAGATTATTTTTGCCGAGGTGATAAAGAAAGATAATAATTTAAAGGAAAATATAGGAAATAATTTGAGTATTTTGGCGATACTAATATAATTCTTCGGAACTATTATTGCACGTATTTGAAACGGTCTATTGTGTTCCAAACAGAGGCTATCGTTTACGTTGATTTTGGCAACTGTTGAAAATGTATTAAATAAAAGAAAATTATTTGGGAGAAAATTTCTTATTTTCGTAAGTAATTCCTGCACCACCAACTCGCCCTGAGAGTAAAGAGATCTCGTGTTCTGCCGACGAGCTACCAGCCGCAAATCCAAAATCAAGAACTGTACTTACATATATTAAAAGTTGCTATTTAATAATGCAATGCGAAAAATGTCAATGGAATTTCCCTGCCTCATTCATTTGTATAGAAATATATTCGCAGTACTTTGTATTTTCAAAAGCGTCTTTAATAAATTCGATTCGTGTATAATAAAAATGATGGTGTTGAAGATTGTAGCAACACTGTGCTAGATGCATTCTTATTCGTTATGTTATAGGTAAGCCATTTCGAAACAAAAAGTAGAGTTCATTAAAATATGCAATTTGTGAATATATATATATAGACTGTCCCGGAATTCGACCGCATAAATTGGCAGGATTGTAGAAAGGTCTAAGATAAAACGTTTGAGATCGGAAACTTATGGATTATGGGTTCTACGTGTTTTATTATAGGACAAATATATTGAGGGTTAGCACGCTACTGATCAAACCGCAGTGGACCGTGATATGAACACTCGGATTTGTGAGAGCTTGGCAACAGTAGTATTATATAGCACTATGGTAAGTGATTGGTGATCGGTTTAAGATGTTGAGTGTGTTGAAGGTTCAAGCCTCCATTGATTCTTTTATTTTTATGTTGTCCTCTTTGTTTGTACTTTATATTAGTATGTTATAATGAGTCGTTCCTCTTTTGGTGTATTACGTAATATGATTTATTCGTGTTGACAACTTAAATAAATGTAATGCTCGATTAGCAACGCAGAGCGTTTCAATAGCAATTGCATATAGTACCTCTAGTTCATATTTCTCGAAGGAATTTCTAAAACACTGTGTAGCATACATTGATATGTTATGTATGTACACATTAGAACTGTAGGCACAGTTCACAATTTACGAAACAATGTTATAATTGTGTCAAATAAACTTCAAATAAAATAAACCAAACAACTAGTTTTGTAGTAAAATAAGTATCTACAAAAAACTATTTAAGAATTATGTACAAGTCAGAAAAGTGCATTCAACCATTTCATCTCCACATGAAAGGCAAATAGAAAGAGACTTGGAGAAACAATACAATATCCGAAGCACAAAATACAACAAGTCACTAGAGGAGCTGCTCAATATAACATCCCCGCAGAGGTTACACCTACGAAGTAGTGAACCTCACACTCTGTCAAAAAGTCTAGGAATATTGTGAACCTCACCAGCTAAAGTTCGTGTGAGTAATGGTTCATCTGATTCAACGGGCATCTGGTAAGCCAAGTTCTTAGGAATGCATACTGGTACCACAAGGCACCAAAAAGCTTATGAACTCAGAAGTTCGCAGTTCATATTATCTTAGAATGCTAGATTCGCACCTCGTTGAAACAGTTTATTTCCTTACACATAATGTACTGTTACAATATGAACACAATGCTTAGAAAGTCATGGTTCTCACCATAGTCACGTGTAGGTATTAGACAAGATT
Organism: Hymenopus coronatus; assembly: GCA_030762935.1. Taxonomy (NCBI): domain Eukaryota; kingdom Metazoa; phylum Arthropoda; class Insecta; order Mantodea; family Hymenopodidae; genus Hymenopus; species Hymenopus coronatus. Next base: position 61,256,906 of record CM060881.1, read on the forward strand.
TTCAGAAGCGCAGCACCACAGTAGCTCAAGTGGTTAAGAGGGTATAATACATACATACATACGGATAAATTCAAAGTACCGCTGTTCGAATATAATCAATGATCAGCTTATTTTACTCCATGCCAAAAAACATAGTTCAGTTACCACGTTTCAAATCACACATAACATAAATGTTATCAACAATCCCAATGTTTTATTACATTGATCTATGCAGATTCTTTGACAATTACTGCATTTAATACTGAACGCTACGTAGATATCAGTCACAGTATATTGAAAGTAATTTGTACTGGGAGGTATATTACCTTGACTTCATAAATGTAAACTAAGGTATTAGCTGCTCAAATTGTGTACCTCGTTGAGAAAAACAAGAGAATAAAAAACAAAAACCGGAAACCTCAGAAAGTAGAGCGATTTTTACTTTCTCTACACGTACTATGTACATAGTGTCTAGATTCAAAAATTTCGATACTGAGATTTCACCGAAAATACAATTCCCTGAATTCAAAAAAATCTGATGAGTTACACTCACATGACTTTCTCTAGTTCTCTGCAAAAAATTATTGTTGAAAAGCTTATGCTTCCATTTACTACATGCTCATCGAGAAACAATTAGCAGAAATAGTCTTATTACTTGCTTCCTTGTAAGTAGAAGCAAAATAAAGGAGTCCATAGGTTAAAGCAATAGTCAAAAGCTGGTTGCTACATGACTGAACTTCCCTTGTTTGTATGAACACGATTTGACAACTTCCTGTATGAGAAAAGTATATGTTTTTCAAGGCTGGAACAAAAAAACAAGGAATATCTAAAAAAATTATCAACTCCACGAAAAAAAGGTATATAACATAAATTGTATGTTTTAATGTGCTCTATTTTTCTTGCGTGGTAAGTTTTTGTCTATCTCTTACGGTTTATCAGTTATACACAATTTCGTAAAATTCATCCAAAATAAAGCAGTCTTCAGAGGCTATTCCAAGAAAATTCATGAAAAAACATATTGTTTGTCTGGTATATATCTTTAATATACGAATTTTAATCAAAATCGTTAGAGCCATTTTTTAGAAAATCAAAATTTTCGAAATTTTTTCCATGTGAAGGGTAGTTTGGGGTGGGGGGATTTTCTTGAAAACCTTCGTGTCGCATCCTTGGAAGATATTGATCTTAAATACCAAGTTTGATATTTAACGGTCTTTTCGTTTTTTAGCTATGCTGCCCACAGACACACACATATATACACAGCCACACACACAGACAGACAGACACACACGGACATGTTGCTAAAAATGATTTTTTTTTGTATTCAGGGTGTCTCAAAACATGTATTTCCGGTGAAATCTCGGTATTAAATTTTTGGGTGCATTACAATACCTTCTCTATACACGATGTACAAATTACGTATAGAGAATTTAAAAAAACACTTTTAGAAACAGGTCAGTGTGTGTGTGTGTGTGTGCGCGTGTGGGCCTGTATGTGTGTGTCTGTGTGTCTGTGGACAGCATAGCTCAAAAACGAAAATACCGTTAAATACCAAATTTGGTATTAAAGTTTCATATCCTCCAAGGATGCGACACGAAGATTTTCAAGAAAATCCCCACCCCAACTACCCTTTAATTGAACTTTTTTCGAAAATGCTGATTGTATAAAAAATGGCTCTAACGATTTTGAGTAAAATCTCGTATATTCAAGATATTTACCTGACAAACAAAATGAATATCTTGAATTTTCTGATATCCTCTGAAGACTTCTCTATTCTAAACGAATTTTACGGACTTTTGCATAACTGCCAAATTGTAAAAGATGGACAAAAACTTACCACACAAAAAATCTAGAGTACGTTAAAACACACAGTTAATGCTATATACATTTTTTTCGTTGAGTTGATCGTTTTTTAAATATTCCTTCTTATTAGTTTCAATTTTGAAAAGCATACTTTTCTCAACTTTGTCAACACCTGTTCATACAAACAAAGGAACTTCAGTCACATAGCAACCAGCTTTTGACTATCACTTTAAACTATGGTACTCCCTTATTTCACTTCAACTTACTAGGAAGCAAGTAATAAGACTATTTCTGCTAATTTTGTCTCCATTAACATGAAGTAAATAGAAGCATAAGCTTTATAACAATAATTTTTTGCAGAGATGCAGAGAAAGTTATGTGAATGAAACGCATCAGATTTTTGTAACATGGATTCGATGTAACATGGACCGACTTAAACAACCGTATGTTATAGCGGAGCGCTCTAGCTAAATACACGTGAACTGAAATCTCAGCGGAGCAGAGGAAAGGATGCTGCTCCCGAAAAAATGCAACCGTTCGAGGAGCCTATCTAGCGCTACCTCTTTACCACCAACTCTCGAAACCTCAAAATTTAAATCTCAAAATTTAAACCCCATCCTTTACCTCATTCCTGTGGTTAAACCCTTACCAGGGTAGGTACACAGCAACAACACCTAGGCTCACCACGAGCCTACCAGACTCGCACGCAAGCACGCACGCACAGCAACAATGGCATGCACAGCCAAAGTCCAATAATTTAAATATCCTATTGATTGTGGAACAATGCAGGTTCCCTGTATCAAACTGTTAATCTAGGACCCCTCTATGATAATAGCTCTAGAAAGTTATGTTATTGTTAAATATTTTCTATTATTTTAAATTCAAATTTCTTTAAATTCTGCACGTATTTTGGCGAAATCTCGACATGGAGTTCTTCAGCCCTAAATGAAGAATAAAAGATTTTAATATGACCTAGTTGAATGTTATTATACAAGCACATATAATGTTGACAAAATATCTGTTGTTTTTTTTTTTATAATCAGCTAACTCTGAAGTTATTCGGCGATAAATGTAATGCCGTAATTATGCCATACGTCTCATTTATAGTTCAGCCATACACTGCGTATAAGCCGAATTCTTCCGCAGTGCACTAGCGGTGAATGACACCCCTAAGGTTACTTCTGACGTCAGCTGTGTTATACTGTGGCAGTTGCTATCTGCTGTTCAAGCTGTAAAGACTAGAGTTGTACCTCTCAAGATATTTGCATTATGTGTGAATTACATTGGATTACTCTCATTAGTCCGCTAAAATGTCTAATAAAAGATTCATGCTTGAACAAAGTATTTTTGTTTAAGGAAAATACTATAAACTGAATCATGTAGAAAGTGTATATAATTTCTTTCAAGACAAATTACCTGGTATTCTAGTTCCAGCTGAAGAAATGTCTGGTTACTAAGTTTAGGTCAACAGAATGTCTAATGCAAAAGCAAAAAAGAAATGTTCCAATAGATGAAAATAATTGACAAAGCAATGTATCTTTCAAATGTTCTACAAAGAACTACATAAGAGAGTTACTCAGAGTAAGTATTTCAAAAAACTCTGTTCATAGCGCTGCTAAGCTGTTAATATTGACTACGAACGTTACTTACAACCTCGTGACGACGAGGAGTGCTATGAATGTCTCAATGCAGATGGACATCACAAGTTTAGTACTGATTATTATCACTCATAAGTAATACGGGAGGCTAAGTACAGAAACCTCCCACTGTAGTACACAGTGCCCGGAGGATGTTTACGTGCAATCTGCAGTCCGGCAAAAGGAACCGCATTTATCACGACATATTTCATTTAGAAATCCAAAATATGATTTTGTAGTTTATATTTTCTCCGACGGTAGTGCACTTAAGGCACAGGAAATGTTGCATTCTACAAAATATCTACACTGAGATTTGACTGAAAGTATATATTTTGAGGTCACCTTTATTAAAATGTCTGATGTGTTCCATTCACATGACTTTCTCTAATGTTCTGCAAACAAAATATGCTTACAAAAGTTATTCTTCAATCCACTTCGTGCTAATCTAGATATAAATTACCATAAATTATCTTACTAGTTAGTTCCTTATAAACATAAACAGAATAAGTGAACACTCGGCTAAAGCTATAGTAAAATCTTTAAAAGCTGTAGCTATTCGATTGACCTTTAAACTCGGCTGTTTTGGCTGGCCGGGACAAAAACAAAATAAATACGGACGACGACTTCTAATTTGAGAGAAGTATAATCATTTTAAAATTGAAACATATAACAAGGAATATCTCGGAAATCGTTAATTTTACAAAATTACCTATATGATGTGAATTGTGTGTTTCAAAGAAATCTGCATTTTTGTTGTAAGTTTTTATCTATCTCTTATAGTTTACCGGTTATGCTAGAATGAAGGAGTCTTCAGAGGCTATTTCCAGGAAAGTCAAGATATATATTTTATTTGCCTTGTATTAATCTTTAATGTTGTAGGGTAATTGGTAAGGTCATTATGAGTAAATTATATTTCGTTTAGTAAGAAGTAATGTTGCGCCACTTTAAGCAATCAATATTAGTGCCAACATGTCGAAATGCTGATATAGCTCTGCTCTCCTAAAGCAATGCTGGCATAAAATGAGTTTTACTGTAAATGCTTCAATAACTAGGTCAGGAGAGCCTTTTATATATATATATATATATATATATATATATATATATATATATTTATTAGTTATCTAAACATATTGTTTTTTACTCTCTCTAGCCCCATATGTACAATGTATATAGTGAGTATATATTCCTCCCAAAGATTCGATGTCGAGATTTCACCGGAAATATGTATTTTGGGGTCTCCTGAGTCTGAAAAAAGAATTTTTAGAAAAGGTTTCGTGTGTGTATGTGGACAGCATAGCTCAAAAATTATAAAAAAACGTTACATACCAAGCTTGTTATTTGGCTTTAGTATCTTCCAAGGATGCTACACGAAAATTTTCAAGAAAATCCCTCCACCACCAACTACTCTTAACGTGGAAACAATTTTGAAAATTTGGTTTTTCTCAAAAATGGTTCTAACGATTTTTTTAAAATACAGTACATTAAAGATAATTACATCAAAAATAAAATGTATATTTGGAATTTTCTGGGAATAGTTTCTGAAGACTCCTTTATTCTGGATGAGTTCTGAATAACGGTTAAACCTAAGACATACACAAAAACTTACTATGCAAAAAATTTAGATCTCGTTAAAACACATGATTAATGTCATATATGTTTTATGTAGATCTGGCCGTTTCTGAGGTATTTCTTGTTGTTGGTTTTAATTTTAAGCTACTTTAAAAAAGAAGTGACGTTTCGATTCGTCTCTAATTTTACTGCAAGCCATGAAAAGCGAACCGAACTTCTGTTGTTTCATAAAAGATCATCTTTTAAAAGACATTACTATCCATTTAGCCTAGTGTATTATCTTATGTCCCTTCTACTTACAAGGAAGAAAGTAAGAAGAAAATTCCTTCTAATGATTACCTTGATTAGCATGTTGTAGATGTTGCATCTTTTGTATGGAAGATTGTTTGTGTAACAGCTAGAGAAAGCCATGTGAATGGAACACATCAGTTTTTTTCTTTTTATTCAAGGAGCCTAAAATGTGTATTTGCAATAAATTCCGATATCGATTTTTTTGGCGGAATGTAATACCTTCTGTTTGTAAGTACTATGTATTAAGTAGACAAAGTAATAAGCATTGTTAGAAAACAGACGCAAAGCTCAATGTACCTGCAGGTATAGTGTCTACTTGCGTTTGCGCGTTTTCATGCATATATTTGTATATGTGTGTGTGTGTGTGTGTGTGTGTGGTGTGTAAGAGAGAGAGAGAAAGAGAGCGTGTGTGAAGGTGTGTTTTGTGCATGTTGCGCCTGCGCGTATATGTTTGCATATGGGTGCTTATGCGGGTGTTGGTTAAAGTGCAAAACTGGATATGTTAGCCGTATTTTAAGAATACAAGACCAAAGAGCTAAATAAACTATTTCCCGTCTCAAGTAAAAAAAGGTATTTATTTTCACAAAAATAAACAAAAATATTCATTAAATTATGGTGTCCATTATTGCTATGCTAAATAAATGTATGATTTGAATTTTATTCAAAGGTACTTTGACGTTCTCTTCATTCTTATAAGTTGATTCTTATAGAATTTCAAAAAATGTTTAAATTGAGAAAGAATTAAAGTTTATGATTGATTTAATTGTTTTTTCACACAAGCCGTGTATAGGACAAGAGGTGGATAGGCAGAGTCAGACTAAAAAGTTCAATGCCACAGCCGCTATTTGAACCACGGATCTCTTGTTCTATAGCCTGTTGCTGTACCTCTGAGCTAACATGTCAACATACGACAAGACATTGTATTTCTCAACTGACTCGCATGTTTTCCGGTTAACCACAAGGTGATCTCAAAATTATTTTGAGATGACATACTCCAATGACGACTTACAATGTTAATTGATTTAAAGTACTTACAATGTTATTTACTTTAAATTAATACTAATTGTCCATAATAGTTGACGACATACAGTGTTATAAATACTTTAGACAATTAGAGATCACCTAGTAGTTCAGATCCCGGCTGTGGCATTGAATTTTTCAGTCTGACTCTACTTATCCATGTAAAGTTTATATTAGCTGAACGTTTTATGTTAGTCCTGTCCGTAATGTTTGCAGTTGTTTCGAACTTTTTCAGAGTTTGATGCCGTATATACTGGAATACTAACTGGACAAAAGTTCCTTATCAGTCCAAAAAGAGGTAACGGCTAAATTTTGCCTCGCTTTTCAATAAGTTATTACCACAGCACATACACATAACATATACAAAACCTATAGAAAATATCTAAAGTGTTCCATTCATATGAACCTCTCTACCTATTCTGCAACAAAAGTTTCTTACAAAAGCTTATGGTTCTGTTTACTTATCAGATAAACCTTAACAGAAATGGCCTTGTTGTTTATTTCCTTGAAGGTAGAAAGAAAATAAAGGAATACACAGTCTAATGGTCAGATCTCCTAAGAGCTGGTTGCTATTATTTGTTAATATTTGATAATCTGTACTAATTAATTTTAATGGCTAGTTTGTAAATATGTATTTGTTAATGTTTATTCTGTGCGGAGTCTTTACATGGCAAAAGTAAACAAGAGAGAAAAAAAGAAACAAACAAACAAAACGACTTCCCATTTTAGAAAATTATGTCTTGAAGTATTTAAATCATAACGAGTAATGTCTTGGAAATGGCTAACTTCACAAAATTGTATTTGACATAAATTGTGTATTTTTACGAGATCCATATTTATAAGTAGTTAGGATTTGTCTATCTCTTACCGTTTATTAGGATAAAGAGGACTTCAAAGGATTCAAGTTGTACGTTTCGTTTGTGATGAACGTACCCTAAACATATGGTATTTTAATTAAAAGCATTATTAACTTTTATAAAACCAAAATCTTTGAAAAATATTCTTTAAAGGATAGCTTAGTTTGGGGAGAAACCTTGCACTCTTTGAAGATACTACTTCATTTAAAGTGAGTTATTTGACGAATTTTTCATTTTTGAGTTATTTTTTCACACACACATAGACACACACACAGCACACACACGCCTGCGCGCGTAAATGCGGACCTTTTTCTATATATGCACACTCAAATGAACTTTTCTATCCACTATAAATTATTTTAACATGAGCCTTAATATATTTTGACCAAGCGAAGTGGTTCTGCAGTGACATGGGAGACTCCCTTTAGAGAGTTCTTGTGTTCGATTCCTGGAGCAGTTTAACCTTGACTTTCGATTGCAAGGCGGTTCTTGTTTCCAGACGCCTAAAGTAAGCACATAGTAATTGTTTCTAACGATATAAAAGCTGCTTATGTGGAAAGAAAGACTTATTAGTAAAGAACTCACTTAGAGTGTTGATGTCACTGTGTTGTGATATCCTTATGGACGCATCATGAGGTCTGGCTCTCAACCGCGACACGTGTTGCTATGCCCCAGAGTGTACTGTACAGAAAATCAATGTACGACATCCATACTCCGTGTACATAACCGAAGATCCGTAATTTCTCTTCTTATGGTGCTAAAAACGAATGTTTTACTTATTACCTTCTCTACCACATACCTATTAGGCAGGAAAGGTAATGTATTCTATAACAAGAGTTCACCAAAAAAAATCTGATGTGTTCCATGCACATGACTTTCTCTACATCCCTACAATAAGTTATTGTTAAAAAGCTTATTCCTCTATTTACTTTTGCTGATCGAGAGAAAATTAGCAGAAACGGTCTTATTACTTGCTTCCTTGCAAGTAGAAGGCAAATAAGGGAGTACCATAGATTAAAGTGATAGTCAAAAGCTGGTTGCTATGTGACTGAAGTTCCTTTGTTTGTATGGACAGGAGTTGACAAATTCCGTATGAGAAAAGCATAAGCTTTTCAAAGCTGAAACCAGAAACAAGGAATATCTAAAAAAAAAATCAACTCCACGAAAGAAATGTACATGACATAAATTGTGTGTTTTAATGCTCTCTACATTTTTTGTGTTTTAAGTTTTTGTCTATCTCTTACGGTTTAGCAGTTATGCAAAATACCGTAAAATTCATTCAGAATACAGTAGTCTTCAGAGGCTATTCCCAGATAATTCAAGATATACATTTTATTTGTCAGATTAATATCTTTAATATTTGACATTTTAATCAAAATCGTTAGAGCCATTTTTAAGAAAATCAATACACAGATACACACGAGACACACATACACACCCACACACGGACGTTTTGAAAAAATTATTTTTTTTGGATTCAGGGGGACCCAAAACACATATTTCCGGTGAAATCTCGGTATGAAATTTTTGGGTGGAATACAATACCTTCTCTATACACTATGTACATAGTACATGTAGAGAAAGTAAGTATATGTCTTGAACTCCACTTTAATCCCCAAAATCCCGCTTTTATAAAAAATGATCTTCTCTTTGTATAATTTTATGTAGGTACAAATGTGCGTAATAGTGTGTGCGTGACTGTGCCTGAGTATGTTAACTGAACAGTATGTATATCACGGGATTAAAAGATCTCTAAAAGGGAGATATAAATTATATCCAATGTAATATATAAATTAATTTAAGAAGGGATAAATGTACATATAGCGAGTAACTCTAAATAGATGATTATCCGTTTGCTTTCCTCTGTTTCCATTGTACCTGCTAAGAAATGTACAAATGCTTATTTAGACGTTTCTCTGGATTTTCATAAATTAATTAGAAAAGTACGCTTTCGTAAGAATTGTTTGCGAAACCTATATAAAACATCTGATGTGTGACTTTCCCTACATCCCTACAATAAGTTATTGTTAGAAAGCTTATTCTTCTATTTACTTTTGCTGATCGAGAGAAAATTAGCAGAAACGGTCTTACTACTTGCTTTCTTGTAAGTAGAAGGAAAATAAGGGAGTACCATACTCCTCTTTGAATGAAGAGGAGTGGACAAATTCCCTTATGAGAAAAGTATAAGTATTTTAAAGCTGAAACTAATAACAAGGAGTATCTCAAAAATGATCAACCTCACGAAAAAAATCCATATAACATAAATTGTGTGTTTTAACGAGCTCTACATTTTTGTCTGGTAAGTGTTTGTCTATCTCTTATGGTTTACCAGTTATGCAAATTTCCGCAGAATTCATCCAGAATAAACATGTCTTCAGAGGCTATCCCTAGAAAATTAAAGATATACATTTTATTTGTCATGTAAAATATCTTAAATATGAGAGATTTTAACAAAATTACTTAGAGTCATTTTTGAGAAAATAAAAATGTTCTAAATTTTTTCCAAGAAAAGGGTAGTAGGGGCGGGGGGATTTTCTTGAAAATCTTCTTATCGCATCCTTGGAAGATACCAAACTTAAATATTAAGTTTGGTATTTAACGGTATTTTCATTTTTGAGCTATGCTGTACAGAGACATACACATACACACGCACACACGGACCTTTCTCCAAAAATGTTTTTTTTTTTTTTTTTTTGATTCAGGGTGATCCAAAATGTGTATTTCCGGTGAGATCTCGGTATTTAATTTTTGGGTGCAGTACAGTAGATATCTTTTCTATACAGAAAATAATAAAGGATAGTGGGGGAGAAAGCTATGCAAATGTAGTATATGATTGTTTTTTTATTTTGTTATTTATTTATTAATTATTTTTGGAGATGACACGTATGAAGGAAGTTTCCCTAAAGAGTATCACTGAAATCTAAAGTTCCATTTATGGAGTTGTGAATAGCTAAGAAAAACGCTTAAGAGCAGCTGCACTAGCTATGAATTCATCTCGAACCTGTTTGCTTTACAAAAGCGAGGTTTTCGTTTCATTGTTTTCACATATATTAGCGCTGCGCAGTGAGGTTATGAGGCGGAATGACAGGCAGGAACTTGAAATGAAAACACCGTCTGCTTGTTTTCTCATCCGGAATGAGAATTTGTGTTTCTGTTTAGCTTTCTTCTTTCGGCTGGGAACCGCTTAAGTCAGTTTTATTATTATTTTTCCTTCTGAAGGAGGCGAATCATAACTGCGATATTTGTTTCTCTAGACAAAGCGTGGATTCTTGCTCAAACCATCACAAAATGTGATGAATGTTTCACTTCCATATTACCGCACTTGCAACCAGGTATCTCGTGTTTAACATCAACACGGGTTTGTTACTTGTACTTTCCTGCTCATAGAAACACGTCTTTTCTATTCAATTGATATTCAGCTTTGAAGTATCTGCAGAAATGGTTCTGATTGACACACTTTTATATTCTTGGTCGTCTGGGCCACCCCACCATTGGAGCTCAGCACCGCATGTAGGCAACCAGTGGGTCATTTGAACCTTCAACCTGATCCTGGGTTGAGGGTTGGAGGGGACCGATAAATGGAGGACCCGAAGGAAGACAATATCCAAACGTTGCAAGCATGGAGGGGATTTCTAACGCTTCCAGAATTTTATTAAACTTGACGCTGGCGATCCAATCTGCGCCGTAATTTAAGGGCCGGAGTCGACTAGCCAAACACCAGGAATTATTCCTTACAAAGCACAAATTCAACCGTCCTGCTTCAGGGCAGAAACCTCGCAGACTAATCGTACAACACAAAACATATGAACAATGAAACAAATGAAAGGAAAAGTTGAACAGAAAATGTGCGGTGGAAGAGGAAACATCGAGAATTTGCCTACCAACCTGGGCAAACCACTGAACTACCAATAGTTCATAGTTGCCGATTCAACGGGACACACGCTACATAAATCACTCATCCTCACACGAGTCATCTCGTTTGGTGTTTTTTTTTTTTTTCTTCCGTAGACAGCAAATACATTAATCAGTTGTTTGTACACATTGTTGATTTCTGATAACATATGAGACAGCAGGAAGCTAATCTAAGCTCAGCGCCAACCGTCATATTCAAAGCAAGAAATAGTAAAGAACTACTTCGTGCTCAATGAAGTCTAACACAAAAAGCTTACTGGGATAAAAATAAATTATTTGAATATTACAATTCTACATTGCACATTAAGCCTTCATTATCAATTGGTTGTATAATATAGGAGAGCGCGGGTATAGTCGGCTACAGGGTCTAGTTGGCATACTCTCAATAGCTTTATAACCTAGCTTTTGTGCTATGGCACTTATATACGGGGTTGGTCATCTCTGTTTGCCTTTGTAATAAGATTATGTTGTATTTGGAGTTGTTCTCTTCCTGAAATGTGATTTTGTACTCCATAAGTAAATATCTGACCAAAAAAAAAAAAAATTTTATGTTAAGTAGTGGTTGCTTCTGTTGTGTCTGTGAAGAGAGGAGACTTCTGAACAGTTGAAAATCTATACTGGAGTTTTCGGACATAAAAGAGCCCCTTATTTACAACATACATCGCGGTAGGTTGGCACATTTTCGCGGAGTAATATGACTCACTGATTCAGTTAGCCTCACCGTTAATATTTCTAATTTTACAGCAAATGTTTACTTATTTTTAAGTCTCTGTATCTTAGAAGCCACAAATATGCCCAAAACATGTAATAGAAAAACCAATGAAGAATATTGTGTCACATATAGAAAACCCTTTAGTTGAGTTGACCTGATTTCTAAAAGCGAAAGAACACTAGTATCCAATGATACCCCGTAACCGAAGAGATAATAGTTTATCTAAGAGCTATAAGCGAAAGCTAAAAGTCTAAAATAAGATCAAAATAAAACGTGAACCAAAAGATAGCTTTTTGATAAACCTTAAAAAAACGAACCGGATTATAAAATTTCAGAAAAAATTGTCAGATAACAATGATAAAATTCATGAACCATATTGCTTGATTTGAAAAGTTCTCAAAATATATGGGTGGAAAATAATGGATTCAGTGCTTTCGATGTACGATGTGCGCCTATTTAAAATCCACATGCGGTTTCTTTTATTTATGTGAACTGTAATTCCAATATTCGAGAAGGAGATTTTCAAGTAATATATCTAATATCTTTAAATATGGGCTTCCTTAAACGAACGTAAATGACATTATCTTCTATTGTACTTGAATTACTGATACGTTGATTTCCATTTTGTTATTACTTTAGTCACAATAATTTGTTGCTCAAATTGAGACAATATACACCAAAAATGGGGCTAGATGGCACACGCGCCGAGATCTAGATGGTTTAAGTATTTTAATAGATTTTATGAAGCATTGTTATATTTTATTTTAAATATACCTAAACAATTATACTTTCGTATAGACTGATTTAAAAATTAATGTTAAACAAATTAAAACTGCTAAAAATAAGAGTTTAAAATCTCTGTCAACTATACCGAGCTCTGCCACACTGAAATATATCACTACCAAGAGGCATTTTGTACTTATAAAAAGGCTCGTTTGAATGTTAAATACCTGGAATGAGCATTTTTATCAGTATTTATTGTCATGATAATGGTCTACACGAATTGCAAGGGCGGTATTTTGTATCCTGAATTAGAATTTCACTATGTTCACTAGTCTGATATGTCCGATAGAGAATTAATGCTCTTTTGTTCCTATTTTGCACAATACAATTTTCATTTCTGCTACCTACGGCTGTTCATATTTGGAAAGCTGAAACATTCGTTTAGCCTTTATTTTTCCAGCTGGGTAGTGAATACTGTCGAATAGTTTTTCTCCTATAAATTTTCATTACAAAATGTGAACAAATATAAAATTAAATGTAAAATATCCTTCCTTTAAGGAAAAAATTAGAAATTAAAATCCAATGTACCAAACTGTACCGTTTATCCTTCAATATGAAGGAAATAAATGGTGCACAGTAAACAGTAGCTTATGAATAATTATGGTAGTTTCAATGGAATCCTCTAGTTCATAAATAAGTAGAAAAGTATAGAACTCCATCCAAAAATTAGATACCGATTACACTGGAACAATAAGTTTTAGGGTTCCCTGTATAAACAAAATTAGAGAAAGGTCCATGTGTTTGTGTGTATCGTGTGCCGGTGAACAGGATAACTTAAAAATGAAAATTTGGTTGAATACCAAACTTAATACTTAAGTGCAGCATCCTCCAAGGAACGAAGATATTCGAGAAAATGTCCAACCTTAAAACACTTATGACAACGTCAAAAAGGCTCTAGCGATTTTGATTAAATTAACGTATATTAAAGATAGTTACATGACTAATATAATGTATATCTGAATGGGTTTTGAATAAATAATAAACTGTAAGAGACAGACAAAATCTTGCTACAAAAAAAAAATGTAGTTCGTTAAAACACAAGTTTTTTTTTTTTTTTTTTTTTTTTTTGTGATAGCATTAACGATTTCCAGGTAAACACTGCTGTTGCTTTAAATTTTAAAATGCTTACCTATACTTTTCTCAAACAACAAATCTTCACTTTTTGATTTACTCCCTGCATTAAACGAGAACCGATTTTCCGAATTTCAAAATCAATTGCAAAGCGACAGCTTTAAACAATTTATTTATGGTTTCACTAGTGTATTCCATTATTTCCTACATCTATGGAATAGGACAATTTTTGCTAATTTTATCTGAATTAGCATAAAGTAGATAGAGAAATAAAGTATTGTGAGAGATAAGAAACTCATATGAATAGAGCACATATTTATCTGTGAATGATAAACGAATGCATTTGCGGTTTTTAGGGTGGTCGAACTTACCTTTAAGGATTTCAGAGGTTATTACAAGAAAATTCAAGATGTGCATTTCATTGGTGATAAAATGTATTAACCTAATTTCTTAGAGCCGTTTTTGATAAAAGCACAATTTCCCATGTAAAGTGTACTTGAGGGTGAGAGATTTTCTTTGCAATCTTCGTATCGCACCCTAAAAGATGCTGCCCTTAATATCAAGTTCGTTATTTAACTCACTTCTCTTTTCTAATTATGTTGTTACACATGGACCTTTTTACATTTTCTAGCACGTATGTATATACTATATACATAGAGCTAGAGAAACCTCAATATCGATATTTCACCGGAAACATGTGTTTTGAGGTCCGCTGTGTCCAAAAGAAAAAGATCCTCGCGCGCACGCATTTGTGTGTGTGTGTGTGTATGTGTGAGTGTGTGGGTGTGTGGGCAGCATAGCTCAAAAACAGTCCGTTAAATACCATACTTGATATTTCAGTTCAGTATCTTCCAAGGATGCAACACGAAGATGTTTAGAAAATTCCCCCACCCCAACTACCCTTTACATGGAAAAAATTTCTAAAATATTAGTTTTCTCAAAAATGGCTGTTACGATTTTGATTAAAATCTCTTATATTTAAGATATTTTTATGAAAAATAAAATGTATGACTTGAATTTTCTGGGAATAGCCTCTGAAGATCTTTTTATACTGCTTGAGTTTTGCAGAATTTTAAACCGTAAGAGATAAATAAAAAGTTATCACACAAAAAATGTAGATCTCGTTAAAATACACACTTTATGATATACGTTTTTGTTGTATGGTTGGCCGCTTTCGAGTTATTGCTCTTTATTGGTTTCAATATTAAACTATCTAAATTACTCAAACGGAACCATGCTTGACATAGCGATGAGCTAAAGATTTGACCATCGCTTTAGCCTAGTGTATTCCCTTATTTCTCTCCTACTTATAAGAAAGCAGGTAATAAGACCAATTTTGCTAATGTTTATCTCAATCAGCATGAAGTAAATAAAATTATAATCTTTTGTAAGAATAGTTTGTAAATGGAACAGCTAGAGAAAGTTATGTGAATGGAACAGATCAAATTTTTCTAAAAATATATTTTTACTTTATTTACATGTACTATGCACATAGTATATAGAGATAGCAAGATTTCACCGGAAATACAGGTTTTGAGAACCCTGAATCAAAAGAATGTTTAGAAAGAGGTCAGTGTGTGTCTGTCTGTGTGTTTGTAGACAGCATACCTCATAACGAAAATTCCGTTAATACCAAACTTGGTATTTAATTTAAGTATCTCCTAAGGATGAGACACGATGATTTTCAAGACAATCTCTCCCACCCCCAACTACCCTTTACATGGAAACATTTTCAAAATGTTTGATTTTTCAAAAGTTGATTAAAATATCGTATATTAAACATATTAACATGATAATAATTTTATTTGAGTATCCTCTAAAGCTCTTTGTTCTGGATGAATTTTGCTGAATTTTACATAACTAGTAAACCGTAAGAGTTAGTTAAAAACGTGCTACACACAAAATATATATATCATCAAAACACGCAATTTAGGTCATACATATTTTGTTTTAGTATACCTGACCGTTTCTGGAATATTCCTTGTTATTGGGCTTCAGCTTTAACATGCTTATGTTTTTCTCATACGAGAATTTAGCAAAGGAACTTCAATCATATAGCAAACAGTTTTTAAAAGATATGAATATCGCTTTAGCCTAGTATACTCCCTTATTGCCCTTATACTTACAAAGAAGGAAGTAATAAGACCATTTCTGCTAATTTTATCTGGTAATGCATGAAGTAGATAAAAGACTTTTTAACAATCATTTATAAAAGAGATGTAGAAAAAGTTGTGTGAATGGAACAGACTAATTTTTTTGTTTCAGGAAACCTTAAAACATATTTCCGGTGAAATCTCGGCATTGAATTTTTGGGTGAAATACAATACTTCCCCT
Organism: Hymenopus coronatus; assembly: GCA_030762935.1. Classification (NCBI taxonomy): domain Eukaryota; kingdom Metazoa; phylum Arthropoda; class Insecta; order Mantodea; family Hymenopodidae; genus Hymenopus; species Hymenopus coronatus. The sequence goes on from CM060881.1 coordinate 61,272,871, forward strand.
GCTTACCTTTTATATTTAAGGAGACTTAAAAAATATATTTTCGTTGAAATCCTACATGGAATGTTTGGTAGAATATAATATTTCTACTACTTATTAAACGTAGTAGAAATAGTATAAAACACCCCTTCGTACCACACATCTGGCCTCAGCAACAAAACCTTCGTAAAAGAGAAAAATATAAATTCATGTTTGAAAATATTTGAAAACACGTGCAATTTGCAATTTACCAAAAGTCCTTAGCAAAAGTAGCAATGAGAGTATCCTTAACATTGTATTTTTTGTAATAAATGTTCTCTTTGTGCCCAGAAGCTAAACATAGCATATAACTGTTTTCAAACATTGGTCCCAACCAGCATTTAGGTGGAACAAGAGAAGAAGACCTTTCGGTAAGTCCCATCAATATAGGGACGCTTGGGATACATATTATAGAAGCTAACCAGAGAAAAAAAATCTGATGTATTCTATTCACATGACCTTCTCTACATCTTTGCAGTAAATTATTGTTAAAAAGCTTATGCTTCTATTTACTTCATGCTAATTGAAAAAAAATAGCACAAATAGTCTTATTACTTGCTTTCTTGTAAGTAGACGCGAAATAAGGAAGAACCATAGGATAAAGTCATAGTCAAAAGCTGGTTGATATGTGACTGAAGTTCCTCTGTTTGTATGGACATGAGTTGAGAAGTTCCTGTATGAGAAAAGTGTAAGTATTTCAAAGCTGAAACCAATAACAATAACAATATCTCAAAAACGATCAACTCCAGGAAAAAGATGTATATGAGATAAACTGTGTGTTTTATCGTGATCTACATTTTTTATGAAGTAAGTTTTTGTCTATCTCTTACAGTTCACCAGTTATGCAAAATTCGTCTCTTTATGTTTTCAGATGCTATTCCTAGAAAATTGAAGATATACTTTTTATTTCTCATGTAAATATGTATGTTAAATATAAGAAATTTTTATCAAATTCGTTAGAGCCATTTTTGAGAAAATCAAAATGCTATTTTTTTCAAAGCAAAGAGTTGGGGGTGGGTGTATTTTGTTGAAAATCTTCGTGTCGTATCCTTGGAAGATATCAAACTTAAATACCAAATTTGGTATTTAACAGTATTTTCGTTTTGAGCTATGCTGTACACACACACGCACAAATACGCACACACGGGCCTTTTTCCAAAAATGCTTTCTTTGGATTCTGTATTTAAGAGATACAAAACTTATAAAGTTTGATATTCATCCTACGTTTTTGTTTTTGAGCTAGTCTTTAAATTTAAATTTAAAACATGACAATTTAGCCACAAATAGACTTTTGCAAGAAGATGGGAAATTCGTGATAATTATATAAAACCTGAACTTAAATTGTCAATGTTTATGAATCTTGGAATATATCAAACTTTTTTCTTTCTTTCTTTTTGTTTTTTCTATTTTATTTGTTTATTTTTTTAGAATTATGTCCTATAAACAGGATTTTTATTTCAGATCTAAAAACATGTATTTTCGATGAAATGTCGGTATATAACTTGTAGCTGGAATACAATATCTTCTTTATCTCCTATGTACATTGTGCATGCGTGCTAGAGAACGTAATATCCTTTTTGGGAATAATCAATAGAAACAATGCAAAAATATAGGGTGTGCCTATAGATAAATGCGAATATAACTCATAAGATTTTTCATGGAATTAAATAAATCCTTACGTAAAGTAACAATAAACATAACGCCACAATATGATTTACTGGCACAATTCCAGTATATATAATTTTGGGAATTGATTCACACATACATACATTGTGATCTTGCTGGCGAATGGCATTTCTGTCACTGGAAACAAGGGAGATAGTAGCAACGGTTCATAAAGCTGGGATATGTGCTCGTAAAGTAGGTCTTAAAACACGGAAAATGTCATCTGTGGTCTGGATCACCACAATGAGAAACCATAACACAGTGAGATGGGGCTTTCATATTCTGTGGTCTTGTGTACAGCACTTCAGTAGGCAATAACGGTTTGTGTTTCTAATGCTCGGAATAACTTGAAATTTCCTCCTAATCATTACCATGAGTACGAATTATTGACACCAAAATAGATAAACCTAAAGCTCCTTCACAAACTGCAAAAGATAAAAAAAATATCGTTATATACAATTCTCTATCTCCGAGCCTTGTTCCCCACATTCCTAAGATGACAAGAATTCTTATTGCCCTAGGCTGTATACTGTCATTTAATGCTAGGTTTCTATAGCCCATAATTTTATAATTCATATAATTAATTTACTTCAAGTTATACGAGCATCGGCTTAAGTTCTAGGCTTCTCAATGAAAACAGTATTTAATTTTTTATTCTGCTTTATTTCTCAACATAATATCCAGAAGGGCTAATATATTTGTCATATTGGTTCTAATTTAGTTAAACCATCTCTGTAGTGCAATTTATCAAGGTCCTCAAAATAACTGTTTACCGCATCAATTACCTCCTCGTTGCTGTGAAATCTTTGTCCTTCAAGAGCTTTTTGAGGTTTGGGAACAGGGGTAGACACTGGGTGGTAGATTTGACAAATAGAGTGGATTTTCAAGCAATTCCAACTTTAATTCACACATTTTTCCCATTGCAATGTCTGAACGATGGACCGGATCATTATCGTGATGAAACAAGATTTTTTTTTTTTTTTTTTTTTTTTGCCTAATGAGCTTTTTTTCTTTTCACCTCAACACCCATATGATGCAGTAAGCTTGCGTAGTAGTCACCAGTGATACATTTACCCTTTTCCAAGTAATCAATAAAAATAATTCCCTGTGCATCCCAGAAAACACTCGCCATAACCTTGTTAGCTGACAAAATCGACTTTGCTCTTTTTGGAATTGGTTCACCTGGCGCAATCCACTGCTTTGGCTGTGATTTACTTTCTGGAGTATAGTGATGTATCCAAGTTTCATCCATGGTAATAAGCCATCTAAAAATTTACTGAGATTTATAAGGTAGATCTCCACATTCAAAACATAAATAGCTTTTCTTTGCAATTTTTAATCAACTGTCAACAAACGGTGCAAGATGATCAGGTGTCATCTTACACAGACCTTGTGAAAGCCCAAAACATTACTTAAAACATTACCTGCACTTTCTTTTGGTGTGTTTACAGCCTCTGCTATCGCAAACAACTCTAATCTACTAAATGATGACTTTTTTCAATGACTTCTGGAGTTATCATTTCTATAGGGCGTCCAAAGCTAGGCTCATCACTAGTGCTCGTACATCCTATTTTAAACTCTGCAATCCGCCTTTTAATCCTTGAATATGAAGGGGCAGAGTCTTTCAATGTGCTGTCGATTTCCTCCTTCCTGTCGATATAAGTGTTTCTAAAATATTTTCATTTATGTCCTTGAATGACAGAGGTGTGATATAGACTAAACATTCCTGAGAGTGGAGCTGTAAATCACTGAAGAGAACTTGACACTTTTGATCAGTGTCATTGTGCTACACTTGTTGACAAAATAGAGCAGGAAGAGAACGTATTTAAGCAGACAAACGTTTGCAACTACTTCGGAAAAGACTACACTAATAAGATATTTTATTTCTACGACTAGTATCGTGAAGCGTCAATCGTTAATGCAATTACGCCTGCAACTGGTAGATTGTTTCGCAATTTTGTACGTTTTAACTAAGGCAGGGGAAAAAGTAATTAAAATGTCCAATATCAAAATTTCATTGTAAATACACATTTAAAGACTTCCTGAATCCAAAAATATTTAAAAACATATCTAATTGTATATTAGGATTGTTCTCCATGGTATTTGGGGTAACATACTAGTCTCTAGTTTCCAAAGTACACATTCAAACCCGGCGGAGAGCGATACAGTTTTTTCAGGTGTAGAAATTCTTAACATGGCTTTCTTCAGAAAGGAAGCAACGTACGGGAACGTAAAAAACCGTAAGCCTGATAAAAAGGCCTCTAAACAAAATGTTGCTGTCTCTCACGCCCAATACAGAATGAGACACTGAGAACCATAGCAGTTAAAGAACGTCCATTAATAAAAACACAATTTATTTATTACTTTCTCTAGCCCATATGTACAACGTACATTGTGGATGAGAAGGTACTGGAATACATTTGCATCCACCCAAACATTCACATTTAGATTTCACCGGGAATACGTTTTGAGACCCCCTAACCCCCCCCCCGCGAATAGAAACATGTGCGTGTGAGTGTCTGTGTTTATGTGTGTGTCTCTGTCTGTGCGTGTTACTGTGGGTAGCATAGTTCAAAAACGAAGTTGGTTAAATACCAAACTTGAAATTTAAGCTCGGTATCTTTCAAGGATGCGACGCGAAGATTATCAAGAAAATCACTCCACTCCCATCTTCCCTTTACATGGAACATTTTTCGAAAATTCTGATTTTCTGAAAAATGGCTCAAACGATTTTTATTAAAATGTCATATTTTTAATATGTTTTTATGACAAACGAAATGTAGATGTTGAATTTTCTGGGAATAACCTCTGAAAACCTCTTAATTCTGGATGACTTTTGTATAAGTGGTAAACCATAATAGATAGACAGAAACTTATTACACAAAAAATGGAGATCTTATTAAAACATACAATCTATGTCATTCACACACGCCTATATATGGTCATACACAGCTAACAGTTTTCGAGATATTCTAAGTTTTTGGTTTCAGTTTTAACGTGCTTAAAATTTTCTCAAATGGGAGACATTTTTCTTTTCGACGCTCGTTTGCTTACTCTTAGCAAGCAAAGTGAATCGAATATCAGTTGTGTCACTTAGCGCCCGGCCCTTTAGGTTTGACTTTCGCTTTAGCCTAACATATTTCCTTTATTTCCCTTCTACCTCAAAAAAGCAAATAATAACAATAATTCTTGAAATGTTTATCTTAATTAGCATGGTGTAGATAAAACAATCTTTTGTAAGGAAAGTTTGTTTGTGAACAGCCAGAGAAAGTCATGGGAATGGAACACGCCGGAGTTTTTTTATATATTAGGTGGTCTAATTATCCCATATTTGACATAAACAGGTATCTCTTCGGCATTAAAAGAGTTAGAGAACACAACGGGATTATTTCAAGCTAAACTCGGTCAGAGGAATTGGTCTGAGTGACCTTCGTTTTATCCCTCTAAATAAGCGTGGCCCACTCACCACCTTTGCTGATAAGCAAGAGGGGTAAAATGAAAGTCCTTCACTGAACTCTCGAATGCGGGGCCGGAGATGAAACTGCCTGAGCCAGTCCGTTCAGTAAGAGACAGATAAAAACTAACTAAAAGCAAAGTGTATACCTCTTGTAACACTAAATTAAAAGAATACATCATACATTCTGGAGACATATTCTATTATTGTTTTGAAGTTTCCACGCTTTAAACAGTCGCCGTTTAGCTCTTTCTTTTGATATTGTAGAAAAGTATGGAATCTTAACGCCAGCAAAACAACTACCTATTTTTACTTTCTCTACTCGTACTATGTACATAGTGTATAGAGAAGGTATTGTATTGCACCCAAAGATTGGCTACCGAGATTTTAGTGTATCTGTGTGTGTGCGCAGCAAAACTCAAACACGAAAATTCCGTTAAATACCAAACTTGATATTTAAGTTCGGTATCTTCTAAGATAGCAAAGATTTTCAAGAAAATACCCCCATCCTCAACTACTTTTTACATGGAATACTTTTCGAAAACTTTGATTTTCTCAAAAATGGGTCTAACCATTTCGATTAAAATATCTTAAGTTTAAGATATTTTATAACAAACGAAATGTATATCTAGAATTTTCTGGGAATAGGCTCTGAAGACCTCTTCATTCTGAGTGACTTCTGTATAACTGGCAAACCGTAAGAGATATACAAAACCTTATACACATAAAATGTAGGACTTATTACAACACAACATTTATTCATATACATTTTATTTGTTGAGTATTCCAGATTATTGGTTTCAATTTTAGTCACTTAAACCTTTTTCAAACGGGAAGACATCTTTCTTCTCGTCTCTCGTTTTACTCCTGACAAGCAAAGAAATTGGCATACCAATTGTTTCATATAGCGACCGGATGATACTATCGCTTTAGCCTGTGCATTTTTTTAATTCCCTTCTACTTCCAAGCAAGCTAGTAATAAGACGTATTCTGCTTATGTTTATGCCTGATGATGATAACAGATTAATCTCTTGAATAAAACCTTTATTTGCCGTACAGCTAGAGGACAATTTGTGTAGGGCACAATTATATTTTTACCCCTCTACTTACAAGGGACCAAGTAAGAAGGATAATGTTTATCTCGATCATCTAGAAATAGATAGAAGAATAAGCTTTTTAACAAGAGATGTAGAGAAAATCATGTGAATGGAACACATCAGATTTTTTAAAATTGAATTATCGCTTCAGCCTCCTTTATAGTTTTAGTATTTATTATGAAATGTGCATGTAAAACACTTCTACAAACGTATATGTCAATTAATATGAAATAGATACTTCAATAAGTTTTAGTTATAATAGTTTAGAGAAAATAATTAGAAACAAATTAATGGTTATAGAAAAATACACGAATGCTACAAATCAGATTTAAATGCCCATGTATTGTTTGTATTTAATGTATAAAAAGATTTCTGTTTTTTCTATATTTTAACACAGATCTATGCTTACATAAATCAAGAATCAGTTGCTTGGAAATATGTCCGGCCTTAAATGCTCACAGAGATGTACACTGCGGTTATTTGTGTGAGTGCTCATTTCATTCAATCTAGAGCGCAGCGGTCACCTTTGATAACATTTGCGCATGCGTGGTTATCAGAATTGCTGTACACCAACACGTAATATGCGGTTAACTAACCGCTTTGTAATATCATCCACGGGTTGGCGTCTATTATACCAAAATTACCTCTAATTAAAGGCTTCACCTCGTATATCATTAACAATCACAGTTGAGCAGAAGTAGAGGTTGTTAAACAAGTGTGTAGAACAATGGAGTTGAAGTATATGCTAAAGAAGGAAACAAGAATTAAAATAATAAACTATTTAATAAGCAGGAGTAGAACTTGCAACTCTAAGGAGGTACAGAATTGAAAGAAAGAACGATAAGTCCAGTTTGTGATGCGACGAAGTGAAAAATAAAGAAAATAATAGTAGCAAAGCTTGCATTCAGGGAGAATAGAATAGAAGTTAAAGAAGAAAGAAATGAAATGGTGTAGACAACTATAAAGGGAGGAAAATGATAGAGAAGGCTCAAAAAGCAGTACGGCAAGACGTGGATGTAAGAAAAACAAATGAAAACAACTCTCCTGAACGTATTTATTATATTATGTCTGTGCACCTCATAGATGCACAACAAACTAGAACAGAATATCATTGATAATTAAAATTAAACGAAGTTACATTTACTGGGAAACTTGTTATTACTTGTTAACAAGTTGTTTATAACTTATTATTTGAAGTTCAAATTATGCTATATTTATCTTTTAGTTTCAAAGAATTGGCTACCGCAAAACATTTAATATTACCGCTACTCCCTGATAAAGCTATAAGAACTAACAGTACCCAAATGGGGAGTGGAGATTTCAGTAACTAGAGCATACAACTGAACTGTGCTTCACTGCATACTAGACCATTTGTGATTCAAACGTGATCTTTGCTACAGTACATTAGCCCGCTGTGTATTTTATTAGTTTAATTATAATAGGTTTCATATAGGAAATATCTGCTTCAGTAGCCAAGACTGGGCAGATTGTAGAACACACAACCTTAGGGCAAAGAAGTTACTATTATGCTCGACAAGGTTACTTTCTTTATTAATGCTAGTAACACAATTGCCTTTGTGGAGTAAGATTCTTAGCGCATTAGAGACATAAGTAACAGGGCAAATTTAGAGAAAGATTAGTCCCCAAAAAGTCAGCAACTCGGGACTTCTTCATTATAAAGAGCGGTCACGTGAGTTGAACACAAGGAACTTGCAAAGTGATAACGTTATTTTCTGCTTCTTTTCAGCCAATCAGGGATGAGTTCAATATTGGTGATTTTAGGTATTTAAGCGATGCGCTTACAAGAAACCAGGTGATTCTGATGATTATTACTGCGAGTGTGATTTATTGTTGCTGTTGCTGCTTATTCTGCGTGATAGACGCGTTAGCGGGACGCTATAGAATGTACGTGGTACGTACGTGAACGAGACAGTGTGAGTATGTAATTTTATTACGCAAGATATAATTATTGCACGAGACGATTGTCGCGTAACAGAAAAGTACGCAGTAATTACCAATAATCGTCGACAACAAGAACTTAGCTACAGCATAAAATAGCACTAATTATTATTATTATTATTATTATTATTATTATTATTATTTCTACGCCTTCAAGAATTCCTATATCGGGAGTCGCTCGTAAGATTAGTGCCTCAATCGGCAACAAAGGAGAATAAAAGTATTCATTTAGTGGAATATTAAGTGAAGTACTTCTATTTTTGAGTCTACCCCGTGTTATATACTTTAGTCATTCTTTCTCCTCCTTAAGCGACATATTGGAGCCCTAACGTGGAGCGAGAGTAATAAAGAATGACGCAACAAGGAAATAAGTAAGTGCTACATCTCTGTAAAACCTCGAAGAACATCTAGACGGCATCTAAAAATCTCGAAGGAAGGGGCACCTCGACGACGTCACCAGCCAACAGCCAACTACGAGCTTCAGGAACCACAATGACGACTAGAACGTCCAGACCATCAATAGTGAGTCCTCCCTTATGTAAAGTGTAAAAATTCACCTCAGTGAAAGAAAAAGTGTTGAACCATCTGAAAGAAACAATAAGGTCAGAATAACATTTTCAGTAATTTTAATATAGATATTTTGGAGGGGAAAAAGAATATTTTGTGATTTTCATGCTATTAAGAAGCAAAAGGGTGATTTGTGTAAAAATGTTATGCCCAGTGGAATCCGATAATATTAAGGAAAGGGTCACATAAAATACCATAACAGGAAATACGGAACATGAACAATACATAGAAAGGGAACAAGTTCAAGGGGAACATAACAGCCCAGAATTAAATATCGGTCAAGAGACGGTTCTCCAAACCGAACCATGTTGCACACTTCAGGAGGAAGGGTAGAAATGTATAGGAGACGGTAGGAAACCCACTAGAAGAATCAGCTGTGAGGAAAACAAAGCAGAATCCCCAGAGTTTAGCTGAATTTTTACTCATGTTTAGTAACAAATTAGATTCATTTCAGGAGAGATATGAATCATAATTAGATAACCTTATGAAAGGACTGCAGTCATTTACAAGGCGGATACAAGAAACAACTCAGACACTTACAGGGGGAATGCAGTCACGATGCAGGAATAATAAAACAGAATTACAAGAAGAAACGCAGTCAAAATTAAGTAATCATAAAAAGGAGATGCTAGAAGCAATTCAGTCACTTCAAGAGGGAATTGAATCACAATTAAATAACGAAATGCAGTCATTTCAAGGAGAAATTCGGGATAATTGCCAAAATCAGAAATGGGAAGTAGAGAAAAGTAATAATGAATTCAGTAATAAAATTGAGGCAAAATTGAACTCAGCAACAAAGGAGAATAAAAGTATTCATTTAGTAGAATCTTAAGTGAAGTTCTTCTACCTGTCATTCTTTCTCCCCCTGAACGAGGGTCAACGTGTGTTCTACAGAAGCGAGCATAGCCTGTGCAGCAAATGACTTTTCATAAGTATGTACCCGTTTGTTTATGTGGTATTTCACGGGTACTAATCTCGACCGATTCCGAGGTAGACAAATGAACGCAACACATATTATTGTCAACACACAAACAGCGACATCTTTGGAAAGAAGGGATGAAGGGGAAACCCGAAGAATTGCAGATCCGGACAAGATGTGCTAGCAAGGATGGGGTCCCTAACGGTTCCAATTAATGCCAGTTATGACGCCAGCAGGCCTGTCCTTAACCACCCACAGCTTCGGGATCTGGGAATAACAGAGAGCTCCCAAGAAGGAAAGTGGCCCAGCGGTCTCGCTAAGGGCCAGGGGGAATATTTCCAAAATGCAAATCCTAATGTCCTGCCGCAAAATACCACATGATCTACAACATAGGTGCAGCCCCACCTGATCTACAAAACTTGTACAGCAAAAGGACAGGAAATACGTGGCAGAATCTCTTAGTGATACTGGGAAACTAAAAACAAATAAAATCATATTGCCAGATTGGCTGGCCCTACGGGAATCGAATTCCGAGTGCGATACTCATCTTGTTGCGGAGTCATTTTGTTCGTTAGAACAGAATAGTATTGACAACTAATATTAAATGAGATAGAATATATCTCAAATTATTATCAAGCTAAAATTATGCCATATTTGTCGATTAGAGTTGTAAAATTTGGTAGGTAAAATGTATAGGTATGCTGCAACTCTTTAATAAAGCTTTTGAGACATCTAATACCAATTAAATAATAATATATTACAATGATGTAAATTATGTCATTAACTTATATTTTATAAAGGCTACACGTTTGATGACACAAAGTGTGACCAATGCAAGAATAATCATAAGTAATATATGAAATCAATAAGATTCTATGCTTCTTCTCCATGTCCTACCTAGCCTGGTCGATCTCTAGGGGGATGACCGCTGCGTCGGTCGTGACAGTCTGTCGCTCTCCACCGGGATTCAACTCTATGAATGTGAAGTTAAGTGCTTTTGGATTTGAATGCAGAATAAGTTACACATCTTCCAGGGAGTCCAAATAAGCCTGTATTATTCTTTCTTTGTTTCCATATCGGACCTAGAAAATAATCTAGATCTGCTTATAGGTAGCCGAGCAGAAACATGTGTTATTGTTATTTGTTATTCAAGACTCAGTTTCGGTACCATGAAATATTGATATGCAGATTGCATTTATATAAATCATCTATATTCTTACCGCTTGTAACCTTAGAAACACAAATAGTAACACAATACAAATAGAAAGTCAAGAACATTCTATCCAGGTTGTCCGCCGCTTTAACCGTGAGCTTACTCTAACACACGTGTGTCAGCAGACGCACAGAGTAATATACAGAGGGAGGGGAAAGACTATGCATGCAGCATAGAATCCTTAAATTCATGCGATTTTTCGCATTGAAACCATCAAAGTAAACATATTTAAATTTGGTTGGTTTAGACATTTTACAATTAGAGAAATCAGTAGCTAAAGGATAGATGTGGAAGACACCAACACTGTTCAAGATAACTTAGGATGATGTTTTGAAAATTTAGTGCATAACATTGATGGATGTGAAAATTAACAGTTATCTAAATGAGTTATATCTGCTGTATGCAGATAATCAGGTTTTAATCGTAAAAGATCAAGATGATATTGATTGCATATTTTATTAAATTCTTATGGGGGTTGCAAGTTAATTTTAGTAAAACTAAATGCATGTCCATAGCAGTAAAATATAATATAAACGCTTTTGTAACTAATAGTGTAAGTCAGTTCAAAGCTTCAGGAAGTTTCCTGCCACGTGATCGACGGGTATAGAAAAGGGAAAGCAGCCTGCAGGGAGTTCAATCTTAACTGGGTGTGCATAGCAAGAAGCTGCTGACTGAGTTTGACGGGAAATTTAGGGCGTGCAGTTGCTGCGAAAGTATTTAATAGAGACAGTGATTTGTCAACAGATTTTAATTTTTAATCAGAGAAATAAAAAGAGCATTTTCTTGGGTGATAAAACAGAGTTTTTGCAAAATGCCATTATAATCACATCACAACTGTTGTAACATTTTGAGCCTTAATTTGTCACGAAAAGAATTTTTACATTTATAGCACTGAAAATGAACAGACATCTTAGTAATTAATTGGTATCTAGCACAATTAAAAAGCAAATCTACTCCTTCGTAATTGTCGCATTCACATGAATTGCCTAATGACGCTACAAATGTGTGCTGAAGTTTACCGTAAACTAAACGCTTATTGCGCCACTTTGTATAAATAGGAAACATTCCTTCAAGACAGGAACATACGTAGGAGCCGATGGCTTGCGTGAAGGATGGCTTTGTGTTCCCGACATAGTAAACTAAATAATTGACATAGTGTAAAAGGATGAGAGACCTCCATGCTATCGCGTGTTGCCCACTGCAAGCACGAAACAAGCCTGTTTGCTATGGCACAAAATCGAACGAGTTAGTGACACCTATTTTAGAGCGTAAAACTATTTCTTTAACATGCTCTTAAACCAAGTTTATTGACTGTCCATTATAATGTATGATTGGGCACTATATTTAAATTACCACTATGTAGAGTTTCCACTAGTATGGTGAAAACGTGCCTTCATTTGCTGTATATACAATCCTCCAAATGGTTGTTGAACATTATTATTTAACACTAAACTAAGGGTTATACTTAACCTGATTTATTGTCATTTATTTGTTCCTACTTCCTTTATTGCGCACTTGCAATAAGAAGAACTATTGAATTCCACTCAAAAATTTAAATCGATATTTTACAGGAAACGCAGGTTTGAGACTTCCTGAACCACCCCATAATTCTACTGTGTTCCATTCACATGATTTTACTTATTCTTATAAAAGCTTATTCTTATTCCATTTTTGATAGTGTTTATCCCCCGCTTTTACTACAAATGGCATCCCAGGTGATAACACTGATGATGGGGTGAAGATGGAACACCGCTGGAACGCGATTAGCGAGAGTACGCATGTGGACCGGCTCTCTTTGTTCACTACTAATCCCATATGAGGTCTCTTGGGATCGAACCGGGCCGCCTGGGTGAGAGGCGAGTGGTCTAACCACTTGGCCGTGGTGCGGCCTGTCTATTGCATACTAATCAAAATAAATAATAACAGAAGTTTTCCTACTTACTTCCTTGAGCATACTATAGAATTAAAAAGAATATGTTGTGTGCCATTCATATGAATTTCTCTAGCTGTTCCACATATAAACTATTCCTACTAAGCATTATTCTTTTATCTACATCACACTAATCGAGATAAATATTGCTGGAATTCATTATTTTAGTTGCTACCTTGTAGATAGAAGGGAAATATGGGAATAAACTAGGTTAAAGCGATAGTCAAATAGTTTAAAAGTTGTTGCTATGTGTCTTCCTGTTTGTGAAAATTTTACGTAGTCCAAAACTGAAACCAATAACAAGGAATATCTCGAAAACGGTTCACTCTACCAGAAAATCTTGTATCTCATAAATTATGTGTTTTAACGAGATCTAGAGTTTAATTGTAATAAGTTTTGTCTATCTCCTACAGTTTGCCACTTATAAAAAAATTCAAAAAAAAATTCAAAGAATAAAGAAATCTTCAGAAGTTTTCCCCAGGAAATTAAAAATATATACTTTATTATATACTATATATACTCGTATATATTATATATTATACTTAAAGTATCTTTAACACACGATAAGTTTGGTATTTAGGAACCCTTTCCTTTTGAGCTATACTGTCCACACACACACACACAGCACACGCACACGGCCCAGGTTCGATCACACGCGACCGCATGTGGGATTTGTGCTAGACAAAGGGGCGCAGGGACAGGTTTTCGCCCGGTTCTCCGGTTTCCCCCGCCATCGCATTCCACTGCTGCCCCATCTTCCTTGCATGTATCATTGATCGCCTGCAGTGCTAGATGTACCTAGCTAAAGCTGGCGTTATACACTATAAAACACACACATATTTTTTATTTATTTTTTATTTCTTTCTGTTTAGTTTCCAGGTACGTAAAACATATATTTCCGGTGAAATCTCGATATAGAATTTTTGAGTGGAATAGAATACCTTCTCTAGCTACCATGTACATTGTACATACGTACTAGAGAGAGCAAAAATAGTCAAATCCTGAGATTGAAATTCCGTTCTCCTTGCATGTTGAAGAATAAAACCAAAGATCATTCTCATTTGAGAGAAGCATATTTAAACCGTTAACAGGAAATATCCCTTAAAATGGTTAACTCCACAAAAAATGTATTGAACATAAATTGTGTGCTTTAACGAGATGTATATTTTTTGTCCATATGTTACGGTTTACCTTTAGCAAAAGTCATCCAGAATCTAGAGGATACTTCCATATAATTCAAGATATACAGTTTATTTATCTTGTAAATGTCTTAAATATGTGATACTTTAATCAAGCTTGTTATGAGAAAATCAAAATCAGAAACATTTGACAAGTAAATCTCTAAAGGTATTTTGTGCTGGGGAGATTTTCCTGGAAAGCTTCCTGACGCATCCATGGAAGTTACGAAATTTAAATACCAAGTTCGGTAGCTAACCGACCTTTCGGTTTTACTTACTCTTCACGCACTATGTACAAGGTGAGACACAAACAAGAAGAACATTTTAAAAATCCCCCACTCATATTACCCTTCACATAGAAACGTCTTGATTAGCTTTATTTTCTCAAAAATGCGTCTGAGGATCTGGATTAAAATACCATGTGATTACGTTATTTTCATGACAGCCAATCTAAGTTCTGAAGTCATCAGAACCACTATATCGCATATCTACAGCGCACAAGTAGATAGTGGAGTATTGTATTCAACTTAAAAATACGACCCCGAAATGTCACTGGAAAGATCCCCTGAATAAAAAAAAAAATTGTTTAGAAAAAGATCCTCGTGTTTCTGACAGCCTGTCTCTATGTGTATATGTGTGTGTAATGATATATAATGATAAATAAGATGAAAATACAGATTGCTTGGCGGAAGAGAATAACATCTATGTTACAATAAATGTTATTTGTGCATTGTTGTGGAAATATAACTTGCTGCTAAAAAATATACAGTCCCTTAAATACCAATCTTGCTGTTTAAGTTAAGCATACAAGAATGCGAAGAATTTCAACAAAATCCACACACTCCAGCTACCCTTTACCTGACATTTTTTTTCTCGAAAATTCTGATTTTCTAAAAATGGCTCTATCGATTTTGATAAAATATCGTATGCTTAAAATATTTTCAAGATAAATGTAATTTATATCTTAAACTCTCTAGTAATTGCCTCAGAAGACCTATGCATTCTGGATAGCTTTTGTATAACTGGTAAAGCGTAAGAAATAGACAAAAACTTGCAGCACATAAACTTTTGAATTTGTAAAAACACAAAATGTATGTCATATTTTTCCTACAGTTAACCATTTCCGAAATATTCCTTGTTATCGGTTTTAATATTAAAATACCTTTTTTCTCAAGCCGCCCTCCATGGTTACCACTCTAAAGCCTAAGACTTGTCGAAGCATGATGAAAATCTAGAGGAAAACCATTGGGAATTAACGCCGGTGGTCCCGGTAATGTTTATTTGCACGTAAAAGAAACATACTTTGAAAGAAGAAGGTAAAATTGGGCAAATTATGTCATTTTGCGTCGGCAAATCGTGATTTCGTCCTACAGTGGGTGCACAGCGGAGAGCTCACGAACTGGAACTTCAAACCCAATCATGGAAACATCATAACGATGCTCTATGCTCCACTTAAGAGTTACAGGAATTAATTAACTACTAACTATATTTTCTCAAACAGGAAGTTGTCGGTGTTACTTTTGTTTACTCCTGTCCATTCAAAGGATCAAATTTGAATGACAATTGCATAGCGTTAGCTTATAACAGATTTTACTATCCCTTTAGCCTAGTGTATAGCCAATTTTCTTCTAATTATAATTTCTGCTAATCTTTAACTTGATTAATACGATGTAGATAAAAGAATGAGAATAGTTTACAGATCAGATAGAGAAAGTCATGTGAATGGATCATATCAGTTTTTTCAACTTTTAAACCGAAAATTGGATAAAACCTTACCACAAAAATGCAGATCTTATCAATTTTGTGATGTAAAATTTTCCGAGATATTCTTTACTATTGTTTTCTTCCCAGATACTTTATGCTTTCGCAACTATAGTAACCATTCTCTGCTTCTTCTTATGTTCTTGTTTGTATTCGTGCAAAGAGACAGAGGCTTCCTCTGAGGTCCGATAATTAACAACATACTACCTTTGAAATCCAGAAGTCCCGATTTTATATCCGGCTGGTGTATGTGATTTTTCTTTTAACCAGGATTATTCCCCACTCTCTTTAGCTTCACGTATGAATGGGAGAGTAAAGTTGTGTGTTTGTAGTATGTGCCTACGAATTTAAAAAAAAAAAAAAAATGACATCCTGATGGTTAAATGGTCATTGACCAAAAGTAAGAGAGAGAGAGAGAGAGAGAGAGAGAGAGAGAGAGAGAGAGAGCAGGATATCAATGCCATGACTTAGCGATCTAGCATGCTTCTTATATCCACAATGAAATACGAAAATGAGTAATGAGGTTTATCTGTGTAAAAATTGTTAGTAAAGAAAGTCATGTGAGTGAAACGCTTAAGATTGTTTTTCAATTGAGATAATTTGCATTTATTTGGTTAGTTTACATGTGATAGATAATCAGTAACCAAAAAGTCTCTAGAGTTTAAGATTGCGAAGGCTTAATTTTGCTTGTATTTGTGCATTCTTACATAACCCAAGAATCGATCGCTCGGGAACCAATAGCTAGGATGCGTACTTGAGATGGAGGTGGTAGTATGGTGACAAGTTGAAGTGATTTTGTTAACCGTATAAAGTGATGTTGTAGGATCAAAGTGTGAGTGACAGCACGTAAGAGCCTTGAGAGAGTGAATCACCTCGCGTGATGGCCTACTTCCCTGCATCTACAATGTAAGCAGTATAAGGGCATCTCACATGAACACCCTTATCAGGTGGCTCAGACTTTTCGTCTGGAACTGGCATTCGGGGGGACATGGGATCCGTTCCCCTTGGTCAACCTCTCTGACCCATGGGTTTTTCCCCTCCATTTCATCTATATCTCATTCGTGTGGTGTTTCTTGGATTGTAAGTGTCAGCGAGGACTGCAGTGATGGTCCCCTCTCGTAGAGATGATTGTACTTTGTAAACTCAACTCTCGGCGGCAGCATGGCACTGGGGATCGTCGGAATACTCAGGGGCGTTTGCTCAGATCTGAGGCGCGAGCTGCTAGCGCTCACCACGTCGAGATGATGAACTGCTTTGGAACTATTAGGGACTCTCGACGATCGCTCCCTGTCGCAGTCTGGTTCCGGCTGCCCTCTTTAATTGCTCTCATCTCATCCTCTCCTCCCGGACTACAAAAACCTATTACTGGTTGAGGTGCGGAATCCCCTCCGGTACACTGCACTACACATTAGGAGACGATATGGATTTATTGGTCAGTTTTTTTTTTTATTTCTTTCTTTTTTCTTTGAATGCTGTTAAACCTAACTTAAAATCCTGCCTTTGAATCTACCATATGTCTGCTCTAATCTCGGTGAGATATGATAGAGTCGCTAGCACATCTTGATTGGTGCACGATTTAGGAAGTTTCTGCACATCCGCAAATACTTGACTTATGGGGTCAAATACAAGCACGAGGTGCACTCATCAAGAACTTCACTAATTGGTACAATGTCGCTAAATGGTGTCGATAGATGACAGCATTTTAAATGCATGTGTATGACTTTCTCTGCAAGATCACTAGCTAGCGCATTGCAAATGCTTGTTATGATATACCCAGCAAGGTCGCTAGATGGCAGTAATGTTAATTCATTCGTAAAGGTTTGATTTTTAGAACCTTTTAGTAGCACTTTTATCGAGTCTACTTGATACAGGCTGCTGCATTAGCGCAAGTAAAAAATGCTAAGTATTTATGTCCTGGGAAGTAAGTAGCGTGCAGAGGCGCGGAATATTTTTTGCAATTTCTCCATACCATCCTTAATCTTAACGGGTACAATTTAATTTACATATTTTAAGTTTTTGCCCTAAAGTGGTGTAATTAATTAGGTGCACAACAACGAACTCAGAAATCATTTATTTCATCAGATAAGTTATTATTATTATTATTATTATTATTATTATTATTATTATTATTATTATTATTATTGCTGCTGTGCCTGTGCATACACAATCAAGCAGGAAAACCGTTTTACAACTGCGTACTGATTAGTTATGAATATGAAATTCTACATCTTGAAGCTGGCATTTAGAATAAAATGTTTACTTTGAAAGTATTGTGCTCCATCCAAAATTTGAGATTCGAGATAGTGCTAATTTTGATGACTTATTTTTCGTGTTTACGGCAGGTAAAGGTCGTGTGGGATATGAACGTTGTCTGGTCTTCTTTTATTTGGATTGCCAAGTGGCTTCTCTGCCTTACATAAGTTTAGCTACTGAGTATAGTTATCGGAATGTGTTCTCTGGATCTTCATCTTTATATGGCACGCTAGTAAGCTTGATGGAACTCTTTCTATATCCATGGAAATTTTGATTTGTGTGGTCGTTTCAACTATTTAATTTATCTAATATTTTATGGAATACAAGTTGAGAACTATATTTAGAGATCATTTGTTATTGTTATTTGTAAGCATAGTTTGCGGGAATGTACGGAAATTTTAATGTGTTTGGTTATTCTGATTTATGCTATTTTGTGTAAGGTCGTTGATAAATGTGTTAGGTAAGGTGTGGGCACTTGAACCAATGGCTGAGTATACTACTATTGCGTAATGTGCATCATGATAATACTTCTCTTGCCGTGATAAATACAAGATGTTAGAAGTATAAGTGCAGGTTTTAATAACGGAGAACAATAAATTGAACAAAATTGCATCACACTTGCTTCATTTGTAGACTAATAATTTTAGTTAATAGGAGCTACAGGTTGGTTAGTGCCACCAAGTGGGTATGGCAAGCATAAACTTACGTGTTTATTTTTCCCGAGAGCGGGGAGCGGGGATGTTGGTAGGTGTAAAGAGCAGGTCTAGGGATATCCAATTGCGAGGTCACCTCCATGAAACTAATAACAAATGCAGGAGTCAGTCACGGTTTATACATGCCAAATATTTATGATTTGTTGTATGTAAAACTTACATTTTCATAGAAAAAGAGATGAGAATGAAAGTTTAAATGCACATACGAGTAATTGAGGATTTAATGTTTATGCTTGCATTTAAATAACATGCATTACTTATTTTAGTGTGTAAATGAGTTCGAATGCTTTCTGCAAAGCTAATAGCTCCTGCCTGGGACAGTATCAGATACTGAAGTGTGAACATATGAAAAACCTGAATACTTTATAGTGACAGGCGCTGTTTATTTCGCGGCGCAGTTACGACTTTGGTTAAAATCTCTCAATAGCTTTATCATTTACTTAAATAAAAATTTAAAAGAATATTTTTAAACCTGAAAACATCAGATACTAAATTATGTGTTGGCTTTGTGAAAAACTGTTATACTCGGGTGCAGGAAAGCAATTAAAAATGATAAGAAATTAAAATTGCTTTAATTGGCGATAAAAATATACAAAAGCAGACTAAATTTTGTTGCAGAAAATCACTCAGTGTTTGAGAAGAGATCCTTCTCAAACTATATTTGAGCAGCGGATACTTGTCAGCTTACTGACTTGATTTCCAATCAAGAGTGCATTGGGGGATCAAATGCCCCTAAACTAACGTATATATAATGTAGATGCGACCCCCTTTAGCTTTTTTTTTTTCTTTCTTCTCTTTAATGAAATCTAATATCTAATATGGATAATATTTAAATAAGCAACTACTATATTAAGAAAATCACTATAGTTTTGGAGAAATTAAGGGCCACTAATTTTTTTGGACCTCTCATTTTGGCTACTGGTACTGGTAATGGACCAGACTCCTCTCATTTCGCTTTAAATAAAGAAATGAGTATCGTTTGCTGGCCGTGGTTCCTAAAAGCAATCCACAACAAGTCACAGGTGGTGTTGCTAAAAGACATTTGTAAAATCCATTTCGGCAATGAGTTGATGATCATTCACTTATCCTAGATCAACCTTTATGCAATCCTTCGAAAAATTAAATTGATCAGAGATTAACTGATTTCCATTTAGTAGGTGATTTGTTTTGCTTACCTCCAACCGAATATTACTGAAGAGAGAAAACATCTGGTACACTGAAGTGAACACATAATAGGATAACAAACTATTTCAAAATATCTGTATATTCACTTCTAACATCTTGTACCTATGCATAAATGAGGTATTTTCGTATATGTTGAGAAGCCATTTCGTATCAGTTTCCCTATTGCCATGGATGTTGTCAAATTAATTGCGTATGAAATATTTATACATTTAACATTCCAGCATAATAGGTAAAAGTTTAACACACTTGACACCAAGAAGCAAAAGAACAATTTTAATCTGAGTTAATCCGTTATTTATTTTTAAAACTTATAAACAGTCACATCAATAAATATTAACATTTATTTACTAGGAAGTTAACATAAGTAATCCTATTTTGTGACCTCCTGGGAATCCTTCCTACGTATAATATACTCGGTGTAGGAACAAATAGGACTAGGACATTCAAAAGTACTACACTGCAAGGCTGTACCGGAAATATGTGTTGAAACATCTCCGGTTGCTAAAAAAGGTATTTTTGATAAAAGGTCTTGTGTTTCGTGCATACGTTCTGCATGCGCGTGAATGTGTGTGTGTGTCTGTGTCTATGGTTTTTAACAGCAGATCTAAAAAGCGAAGAGTCAAATAAATATTGTAATGTGTAAATAGGCAAACCTTGTGGCATAGCTAGGTTCAAATGCTACAAAATTAAACGTTTTACCAGCACAAGGTTGGCAAAGGTACATTGCATACATGTAAAAAGTGTATCTGCTATAATACAGTTATATAATCTTTTTATCCGCTCTTCAGCAAACTATTATTTTAGAAAACATATTTTTCTATCTATTTCACGCTGATCTAGATAAACATTCTCAGAAGTTATATTTATTATATATTTCCTTGTAGATACAACAGGATTAATCAAAACATAATAGGCTTATCAAATTATTAAAGAGCTATGTGATGTGTTTTAAATTACACTCTTTCCAGGCGAACGCAAACTAATAACGATATCGTATTTGGTAAAAGTATAACTGTAGGAAAATTGAAGCCAACAATTAGGAATAAGTCGGATATTGTTAACTCCAAAAAACGAACTGCATTTGAAACGTGTATTTCTGCGAGATCTACATATTTTGTTCAATAAGAGTTTGTCTATGTCATATGGTGTACCAGTTTTGCAAAAGTAATTCAGACAGAAAAGGATGTCAAAGGTTACGCGAAAAATCCGTAAAATACAAAACCTAATATTTAAGTTTAGTATCTTCCAGGGATGCGTCACGAAGATTTTGAGAAAAATCCCCCACACCAAACTACCCTTTACATGGAAAAAAAATTCGAAAATTTTGGTTTTCTCAATATTGGCTCTAACGATTTTAACTAAAATACCGCATATTAAAGATATTTATATGGAAAATAAAATGTATATCTTGAATTTTCTAGGAATAGCCTCTAAAGCCCTCTTTATTCTGGATGCATTTTGCTGAATTTTGCATAACTGGTTAACCGTAAGAAGTATACAAAAACTTACTACATAAAAATGTAGATCTGTTAAAACACACAATGTCATATACTTTTTTTCTTGTGGAATACGCCATTTCTGATACATTTAAAGTTATTTGTTTCAGATTTAAATTAGCTTAATTTTTCTCACATGGAAAGTTGTAAATTCCTGGCCATACATAGAAACGGATTTCAACCACATGGCAATCAGCTTTTAAAAGATTTGACTATCACTTTAGCCTAGTGTATTTTCCTTCTGCCTACAAGGAAGCAAGTTAATTAAGTCAATTTCTGCACACGCTTATCAAGATTATCATATAGTGGAGAGAAGAATACTCTTTTTAACAATAATGTGATAAATGATGTAGAGAAAGCCATGTGAAAAGAACACATCAGATTTTTTTTTTCAACTTCCTAGGCGCCAATTACGCGATGTTCATTGTTTGAATCAACAGCTCATGACCAACAATATTCTTTTATTCTTATATTGATGCTTTTAAATAAACCTTTCTATTAGGAAATTTAACAGTATATCCTGATACAACGATTAGAAAAATTCTCTATTTCATTGGTGTAGTAGTATATAGAACTCATATGAAAGGCTAATACATCTCTTTCACCTTTGATGTATTTCTAGGAATTTATTTCTTCATCAAGGGACGACAACATATAATGTGAGCTCTGAATTTTTCTTGTTAGTTACTCATAGCTAACTGATTATCACACATTTTTATTCAGATAAATCTATATACAGCTCTGTGATTGTATAAACAAACGTAAACATCTATCGTAACGTTATAAAGCGATACATTTGGTGAACTTCTTCCTAGTGGCTTCTGCTTCATATTAGTGCAGACTGAACACATTTCGTAAGTTTAATTCATTTTTTATTATTTATTACATTAGAAACTTATTTCGAGTGTATCTTTGGTTTCTATTCTTTACTTTTCGTTATTTATATTGCAATTTCATAATGCCTAGTAAGAAACGAACCATCTTTAATTTTAATGTTAAAACGTCTGTTTCCGTTAATCCAACTGTAAATTATTGCTGGTTCGATTAGAAAAAATATTGATAATTTTGGTGATAGTGAAAATACACTCTTGTAGCAATAGTTTGGTACAGAATAGGTAGAGAGAACCATATGAATGGAACATATCCGATTTTTAAAGTTTTGGCTGTAGCTTAAAGCTTCTGTTTTCCCTGTACCTGCAGCACAATGTGTAATAAAAGTATTTCTTCAAACGTTTAATTCAATTCTTAAGAAATAGAGCAATAAACTTATGTAAAAATAATTTGTGGAGTACTGATTAAAAGAACTCGTGTGATATAAAGAAAAAGATTTGCTCCAAGTTTGTATTCCATTATAAAGCGCTCGTAAGCGTTAAGATATTCTGCATCACTATATAGGTCGCATAAACACAAGGTGATGTTGCTTTGTTTGAAGAAGTTACGTTACACACTTCTGCTGAAATGTTTGCCCGCGAGTGAAGGTTATTTGCTCCGAGTTGCTCTCCCTAGA
This sequence comes from Hymenopus coronatus, assembly GCA_030762935.1. NCBI lineage: Eukaryota > Metazoa > Arthropoda > Insecta > Mantodea > Hymenopodidae > Hymenopus > Hymenopus coronatus. The sequence continues at coordinate 61,295,783 of CM060881.1, forward strand.
GATTTCCCACTGTATACTTAAAATAATTAGCAAGGAATACGCAAACTAAAGTTGGAGCTGTTTGTTTGTTGTCAGGTTGACTCTGGAGGTACAAGTTCTCTAACCTTTGAAACTCTGCTTGTGACTTGGGAAGCGGGTTCGGGGGGATCCCTGCTTTGTTTATAAACACTTTTCATCATCTGTTAGTTTGTTTTTATTTTCTGTACCGCTTAGTTGGGGACAAAAACTAGTGATGCCGATATTTCACTGGAAATACACGTTTATACAGGTCCTAATTAACAGCAACGTTGATTTAGAAAACAGCGAGCTTGTGTTTGTGTGTGCGCGTTTGCGCACGCTTATACGTGGAAAAGAGAGAATCAGATCTGATGGGTCTCATTTTCATAACTTTTCCTTCCTGTTCTACAGCACATATTTTTAGAAAAGCTCATTCTTTTGTCTACTTCTTGCTTATCAAGATGAATGTTTGCAGAAATGTTCTATTACTTAGTTCCTTCTAAGTAGAAGAAACAAAGTAATACCCAAGGTTAACCGACAATCAAATATTTATTAATCTATGGCCAGAAGTAAAACAAGAGACATGAAACGGATGAGGAGTATCCTTTTGAGAAACTGTTAAGTATTTTAAGATTAAAACAAATAACAAGGAATATCTCGGGAATTCTTAGTTATCTATCTATATATATATATATATATATATATATATATATATATAAAAGCGTGAGTATGACATAAATTGTGTGTATTAACGGATCTCCCTTTTGTTGTGTAGTTTTTGCGTTGTTTAGTTTATCTCTTAGCGATTACCAGTTATGTAAAAGCCACTTCAGAGGCAATTCTCAATAAATTCAAGATATATATTTTATGTGCCATACAAATATCTATGATGTGAGGTATTTTAATCTAAATTGTTAGTTATTCAAGATAATATTGAACATCGTGGCACAGTGGTTAGACCCCTTGCATCCTAGCTAGGCGATGCGGGTTCAATCCTAGGGGACCGCATGTAGGATTTGTGGTGGAGAAGCGGCGTCTTTTTTTTTTTTTTTTAGTGTTTAACGCCCATTTTAACTACTTATGGCTCCGCAGGCTGTGACAATGATGACACATGAATGAAGATGGAGCATCGGTGGAATGCGATGGCGGGGGAAACCGGATAACCCGGAGAAAACCCGCCCCAGCGCCGTTTTGTCCACCCAAATATCACATGCGGTCGCTTGGGATCGAACCCGGACCGTCTAGGTGAGAGGCGAGTGGTCTAACCACTCGGCCACGGCGCGGCCTGAAGCGGCGTCTGAGGGAGTTTTTCCGGGTCGTCCGGTTGTCCCGACACTCTTCCATCAACTGTTTCAGCATCATCTTTCCTATCATCTATTTCATCTACATTTCATATATGCTTCCTCATTTTCATACCAGGTACTGGGCTGTTCCGCCATATCTGTCTTTGTCATCTCCTCAATAGGCATCTGACCTCAGACATGGGCTTGTAAGCTCTAGGGAGTGTCGTCGCATCTTGAGAAAACGTTTAAATTTAATACTAGGTACGTTTTGATTTGTACTGTTCACAGATATAGACGCACATACACAAACGTATATTTGGGATTTAGGGCCTCAAGCCATGTTATTCCGGTGGAATCTCGGTATCAAATTTTTGGGTGTAATATAGTACTTCCCTTACTTATTATACGTTGTAAAGGAAGGAATGCGTAAAAGTCAAATAATATGTAACACATGACATATGAAATAAATTCTGTTCATTCAAAAGGAAATCGAGAGAAGAACAGTTCTCAACAGACATCTTAGCTTGTCTGATATCTTACTCTTCTCACACTCAAGAGTAAAAACGTTTCCAAGTTTGAGTTAGGCGTTTGTTTTAAAGAATGACTCAGAATAAACGTTAGCAGTTAATGTAAGTAATATAAGTTAGGTAGTGTGAAGCAAGGAATATTTCCAGCTAAATTTCTGTTGGAATCTTCATTACTTTCCATGGCAAGAATGAAAAGGAAAAGCTGTCACTTTGAACTGCCACGCGATTCCTTCTTCCCGCCCTCTCGTGCTACCGCAAGTTGGGAATTTCGGGAGATTAGTTGCCCAAGATGAAGTTCACTGTGACAGGAAAAAATGAAGGAAAAATATCAAGCAGCTGAACATAGCCTGCTTTCCCTCTTACATCTGGAGAAAATCCGTTTATTCATTTGCTTACACAAAGTTTAATTAATATTACCTTTGCGAAGTAATTGATAATGAAGTAAATACTTCTAAATATGTTGACCCAATTTATTTTAATTCCATGTAACAACCTTAAATTTTGTTTTCACGTTTTCATTTTTACAAACACTACAACAGCAAGGTATTATATTTCTTTTTGATATAGTAACTTAAGCCTCGAAGATAAAGTTAATGATAATATATGTATTCTTTTATTTTTCCATTTATACGCCATCTTTAATTACAATAGGCATATAGGCGGCCTTTTATCTTTGCAACATTTTGCCTAGGTCAAAGATAGGGCGGTGGTACAATACCAATTCTCAGATTAAGACCAGAGATAAAAAACATACTACTGCAGCAACAATAGTACTGCTACTTCAAGAAGGGAACTTCGTGGAGTGGGGTGACGTTAGCAAAGCACGGATAAATAAGGTTATAAAATCCCTTACAAACCTTTAGGAACATGAATGTAATCTAAAACCCGGCTATTTCTTCTAAATGTGTAAGATTGAATTATTAGTTCAATTTATTTAAATATTATGGGATAATTACTCTGAGTGGACTGGCGAAAATAAAAACACTATAGCGCCTTCTATACTCCTCCCGAAAAAAAAAATACTTGAAGTAAACAAAGGCAAGACTCACCTCCAAGCAGTGGTCGCATTGTGGAATTTATTAGGCCCTGACCGCAACACTCACTTTTGTACAAAATAGATCCCATTTTTATTTTCTCTACCCGTACTATGTGCATAAAGTATAGAGAAGGTATTGCACTCCATCAATAAATTCGATACCGAGATTTCACCGGAAATATATGTTGTATCCTAAAAAAGTATTTTCATAAAAAGGTCCGTGTGTGTGTCCGTATGACTGTGAACACGATTATCAAAAACGAAAAGTCGGTAAAATACCAAACTTGGTATTTAGTTTTAGTATCTTCCAGGGATGTGACGCAAAGATTTTGAGAAAAATTCCCCAACCCCAACTACCCTTCACATGTAACTTTTTTCAAAAATTTTGATTTTCTCGAAAATGACTATTGATTTTGATTACAATATCGAATATTAAAGATATTTACCTGAAAAATAAAATGTATATTTTGAATTATATGAGAATAGCCTCTGAAGATCCTTTATTCTGGGTCAATTTTACGAAATTTTGCATAACTGCTAAACCGTAAGAGATGGGCAAAAACTTACCACACAAAGCAAATTAAAACACACAGTTTATGTTGTGTACATTTTTTCGTGGAGTTGATCGTTTTTAGATATTCCTTGTTTTTGGTTTCAGCTTTGAAAAACTTAACTTTTCTCATACAGGAATTTGTCAACTCCTATCCATACAAACAAAGGAAGTCCAGTCAAATAGCAACCAGCTTTTGACTATCACTTTAACCTATGGTATTCCCTTATTTCACTTCTACTTACAGGGAAGCAAGTAATAAGACTATTTCTGCTATTTATTCTCGATTAGCGTGAAGTAAATAGAAGCACAATTTTTTTAACAATAATTTGTTGCAGAGATGTAGAGAAAGTCATGTGAATGGAACATGTCAGATTTTTTTCTTTACGTTGTTACTTTTATAACGCGCTAATATGTGCATACGTTTAATGATCTCATTGCAGTGTACAATTATCACAATTATATATTTGGAAATAGAAGCAAATCTGCTTACTGAAACTCAGAATCGATCACATAATATTGTGCATGCGTTGCACGGAATAATACAAAGGTGTGTTCCTTAGAGCAGATACAGTATAGTATGCTATATGCGATGCTAGCTCCAAAGACTTGCAGTTCTCTCCCTCTGACTGACCTCTCTGAAATGCTGTGCTGGATACGGAGATCGGTGTTTACATCCACCATCTATAATTTGACAGAGTTAGCCTTGTTTGTTTCTGTCAAATGTATGAGCCTTGCTAACCATTTAGCGGTTACCAATATAAACTATTCTTCATCAAATATGAATTCTCATAGTTCTACTGGGGGGAAATCTGTAGAGAATGTGGAATAATTGGCGGAGTTTATCCACAATGAATCAATGTGCTCAAATGGGGAGCACTGCTCTGTGAGGTACAAATGCAGCTGGATTACCCTTTCTGACCTCACTTTCTTTTTGCATGTACAGTTTTGACACAGAACAGTTACACATTTTAAAGTCATATTGCACAAAGAAAGGTTATTCCACGGCATGGTGATTACTGTGGAACAAAATAGGCAGTAAAAGGTAAGAAGTAAAAGTAATATTTCCATTTTGCTCTTCTTGTCATACACATCTTTCATAAATTAACAAGTCTATTACAAGCCTGTAACAATGATATTAGCACTAAAATTAACTGGAAGTGCAATATCTGTTATAAAATAATCGTAAAGAGAAGGTAGGAGAGATATAAATTATTGATACCGACTAACGCAATGATTTTCATAATTAAACTTATATGTGAAATTAATAAAACGCAACGCTTTGATGTAAGTTAAATTAGAGATTAAAGCCTTGCGATTCCATAGGTTTGCCTCTATAAATAAAGTTTGTGTGAAATTAAATGCTAACTTTAGTCCATATAAAAGTTCACTCTATAAGGCAGAAAGTGAAACTCGCTGGACTAGTTAGCTGTTAAGTTTGTAAACCAAAGTTTTACTCTCAGATTTACAAGCCATTGACTTGTACCTAATTGCTATACTTTGATGAATATGTTGATCAACCCGTTTTATATTTTCTCACCCTATGCCTTCATTAACGAACCAGGTTGTTTATAAGGGAAACTGATCTAAATATTTGAGATGTTGTATAATGTATTCTTATTTAGAGGACTCCTCTATGTTACTTGTGCTACAAAAATATTATTCAAACAGTAGATGTTGTTAAATGAATTATCTTATTGAACATAAACTTAATTATAAACAGTAATAGCAAACACTTGTATATAATACAGAATTGTTTGTTGTCACACACACACACACACACACAGTCTCTTCCTAATTCGTACAAAGAATGCCACATTATAAAACAATTAAGTAGTTCATGTATCAATCAGATTTATAGAAATTCGTTTTCATTGTTTTTTGTTTTTTTTTTGTGACTTAACGTCCTTTAACTTGGTTGATCATATCGGACAATGAATGAAATTGTTGAAATGATGCTCAAATGATCTCGGGGTCCATGGAACTTAAACTCGACATTCGTCTTTTTCAGAATAAGGGAAAACCCAGAAAAATAACCTTATCGGGTAACTCACCCTAAGCTAGATTCAAACCCACGACCTGTTGAATGGGAGGTAGACATGGTTAACTGCACAGAATATATATGACAATACTATGTTTTAAAAAGATCTAAATTTTGTTTAGTAAGATTGTGTTTACCTCTTACTGTTATATATTCTGTGCAGTTAACCATTTCGGTCATAGCCCATGTTATTTGTTTTAAAAGTTCCTATACTTAAGACTCAAATGAGAAATCGTTATTCACTTTGTTCCATCCCTGCCATCCCAGTGAGAATGGAACTTTTAAATGTATTAGGTAACGACCAGTTTTCACTTTCTCTACCACATAGTAGGTGGAGCAGGTATTGTATTCCACCAAAAAATTCGTTACTGATATTTCACCGGAAATACATGTTTTGAGATGTTCTGAATCTATAAAAATACAGTTTAGAGAAAGGCTCACTTGTGTCTATTGTGTGTGTCGAGCATAACATAAAAACGAAAAATCTTGGTGTTTAAGATTAGTACTTCCCAAAGATACGACACGAAGATTTTCATGAAAATCCTTCAACATTAAACTACCGTGTACATAGAAAAAGTTTAAGGAATGTTGATTTTCTAAAAAACGGCCCTAACGATTTTAATAAAAGTGCCAGACATGTGCTACAGAATTTACATGGTAAAAAAAATCTACCTATATCTGAATTTCCTGGAAATATCCTCTGAAGTCCTCTTGATTCTGAATGATTTTTGCATAACTGTTTGAAACTAAAACTGTTTGTTTTGTGGAACTAACCATTTCCGAGATATTCCTTGTTATTGGCTTTGAAATTGCTAGCACTTAATACTTTTCTCAAATGGTAAATCGTTATTCATTTTATCATACAAAGAGAATGAACTTTCAAATATATCACATAAAGGTTAAAATTTAAAGAGACTAGACTATCGCTTAAGTATTTGCTATTACCTTAGTATTAATCTAAGTAATAAGACCATTACTGCTTATGTTTATCACGATTAGAATGAGCAAGAGAGAATAATGAGCTTTTCTAAGAATAGTTTGTTGCTGAAAAGAGTTGTGAAAGTCGTGTGAATGGAACATATCGGACCTTTTGCAATTCAGACCACATAACAGTTTCTAGCTTACTAAGTTAAGTAGAAGCAGGTATAGAGAGCATGGAGAGGCCCACGAAACCAGGACTGAGCACCGCAAGTTGGACACAATGGCCTTTTTTGCTTGTATTGTGACCCCTGGGAGGAAAGGATGAGGGGTACACCACAAGGGACGCCAGATCAGGATGATGATTGCTCAAACTTGGACGAGGTATCTAACGATTGAAAATAGAATGTATGTGGACGCCAGCCAGCCCTCCACCAAACCTCAAGTCTCGCCTGCGGTGCCAAAAGTAGTAAGAGCGGGCGTTAAACACTACCAAAATAAAACCCCCCAAAAAAAACCTCAAGTCTACTATAGATGCCTAACGTGGTTACATCAGCAAGCCACCAACGTCACAGAGAAATCTTCCCAAACTGTATACTTACCGCTTAGCCGCAACACACAACGGCACTTCCTGATCCTATAACCCTGAAACAGAATTAAAGGAAATTATGGACAAGAAATTCGCGGTAGAAATCCGCCTCAGCATTCGCCCATCGAGCCAAAGAAATCACGCAAAAAATAAATAAATAAATAAATAAATAAAAAATGATAGAATGATCAGGAACTAAGGAATCAAGTCCATCAGAGGAATCAAGTCCAGGTTTTTCCAAATACGTTTCCGAAGAGTCATTTCGCTCAATAGATTATATAGTAACAAGAACTTGTTATTTTCGTAAATACAGATATAGAATTATATTATATAAATATAATACTTTTATCGTAGATGTGATCAGGAACCTTTAAAAGTTCTATGATGAAAAAGCCTCCTACAGCAAACCGTTGTTTCCAAGATCAACCACGGAGAAAATAAAGACAATCATAAATATTGGATTGTGATAAACCTTATTACGTGAACCAGTACATTTTGACAGATTTATCGCACTTTGGTTTTCCTTCTTCTCTGTTCTTGTTCAGAATTATTTCTCTTGAGATTTCACCGCGGTGCTCGATGTGAGCAAAGTTTTAGTTTCCTTCTTCTGAGAAAGAGAAGTGTATCGTAGATATGAAAGATTCCCTGAAAAACAAGTCTTGTTTTAGTTTTGCAATTGAATTCTCTCGAAGTTTGCCATTAATCTGATATGAAGAGCGATGTTTATGTGTTTAAAATTATCTGCTTTGTTATGGAATTGTGGATAACTTTTATTTTCATTTTGGTAAGTTTAACTTTAAAAAACTCATCCCAGATAAAACATGTATATGTCATATTAATATTGTTAAGCCATTTCATATAGAGCACTGTAATGAACTCTCTGGTCAGAATTTTCCACTTGTGTTTGCTTGAGCAGCCTTATAGGATTCAGTGGAAATGCAATTCTTCAAAAAATTCGAGATACAGAAGTAAATAATGTGTTTTAATGATAGGCCGTGATAAAACCATTCAGTCAAAACGACCTTAAATAAATAAGTTTAAAACATATCTGGCCATGTTAAGTAAAACATAAACACAGAGGTTGTGATTGTCTGGGACAGAAGCACTGTTAAGCGTTAAAGCCAAAACGTTAAGCCTTGATAGCCGATCTTAGCCATATAAATAAGGAAATGCCAGTAAAATGTAACTGTCTAAGGGAAAATAAGTAACTTTCTGGGAAATAACAACAATAAAGTCGATATTTTATAATACCTACTAATATCATATGATGACTAATCCAGCAAATGTCAAATAGCATGTTTCTCGCTTTCTCAGCCACATAATCGGATAGTCAGATACACCTAATCTAAAACCAATGAAAAATAAGAAAAATGTTTCCTTTCCTTAAAATCCAAAGTAGTTCGATTTCCTTAAAAAGTAAGTGAACAAATCATGAATCTGTGACAAGGTTGCGAAAAATAATTAAGTACCTAAAGTATTAAAGTTAGAAGATAAAGAGATAATTAAAATTAGACCGCAGAGTTAAAGTAAAATCAGCATCGCTCACCTACTGCAATAAATCATATGAAATTCTGTTTTTGTTTTTTTGACATCAACGTCAAAGCTTAGTGTCTGCAACTCCCCTGAAAGAAATATAATGCCTGTAAGAGAATTGGACAATATAGACAAATCCATCAGTTCTGTCATTAATCGCACTCAACCTGTAGATAATTATCAAAGAAGAATATTCTTGCTCACGTATAATAAAACTGATAACACTAGCTAAATCCATTCGGAATTGTGATGGTCCAACAGCTGAAGGAGCCATATAACGGTTGGCTTCGAGCGCTCACCATGCAATTAGCAAGATAATTACTGTCCATCCCGCGGTAGCAATTTGATTAAGTCAATTCATTCAATAGTTGCATTTGGGTACATGGTTATGCCGTCACGAAACATTTGTTCATGCACTGAAAGTTGCAATAATATACGCACAGAGAGTATTGGGACAAACACTCATGTACCTTCAGCTGCTTGCTGATTGCTTTTTGATACAGGATAGCTTTGAGGATGTTTAAGTGTGCAACACAGGAAATGAATTCATAGACGTGATTTCTTTGTTTATTCTACGGCCATTGTGATCTCCGGATATGGCAATTGGACTTAAGGATTGCTTACACAACACATCATGTCCTTAAGGCTGCATCATTTTAAGAGTCTTACGCACAAGTTGCGTGCAATCTCAGTAGAGTCTACCAGTAAGCAATCGAAATGCAACATGTTCAATTCTGCTCTCAGAATGAAATACAATTTTCACCGCTTTTCTAAACAAATTACTAATTTCTCAAAAATATTCACGTTTTAGAGAAAATCATATTTTTAGAATTGTTCCAATTAAGATAGATAAAAATACCTGTACTTTATGCACATTAGTCTACAAATGTAAAAACAGTTTATTCCGTATATATGAAAGTATGTGTTTAGATTATGTGTAAATACTGATATTGGAACAATGGACATAAGGTGATATATGCTTTTTGGGAAGTAGGCTTTGAAACTCAATCATTATTTCTCGTTGAACTATCCTGTTCACTGTTGAGGAGAGAAGAAGAACAGGAGATAAGGGGGGTTGACGAGGGGGGAGAGAACAGAAGTAGAGGAAGCCAAACATTTAGGAAAGAAAACAGCGAAGTCAAGAAAGTGTAAGCTGAGAACTGAGGAAATCCGTGGCCTCTATTCTCTGTAATGGACAGCTAAATCAGAGGAAGATGAAAGAAGACGAAGTCAAGTTTTTTCATCATCGTCATCTCGTTGTTTCTTTTGGATGGTCGGAACAACGGCATTGTCTAAAGAAGAGGTGAAATGAAAGCAAAAAGCAGAGGAAGTAACATCGGCTACGGAAGAGAAACGAAAGGATGACAGGATAGTTGTTACGTCTGAGAAAGGATATGGATGGTGTCACCGTCGATCGTCTTTTGGTGTCATCAACTATTAGGAGAATTCAAATTTTTGTCTGAAATATTGAGGAAAGTTTTCAATAATATTTTCAAAATAATCTATTTATTGTTAAATTTAATTTGTTCACCAATTATTTCAGGCTGGGATCTTGAAAAAATGTTGACTTTTAACTTCATCGTTTCTGCGATAATGTGTTATAAAATCTTTAAAGTGTATTAGATATGTTGTATTTGCATATTAATATTACGTATGGTTGGTTTGATAGTCACTTTAAAAATAGTTTATTAAAATAACCTCTGATGTTACGTAGCTATAACTTTTATTTTGCAAGTTTAAGTTAATATCATTTCCGGTGTGCAATTTACATTGAGCAATTGTTTGTAAGTATAGCTCTTCGCTTCATATTAACGTTGTGTAGAAAATCTTTCTCAACATTATTTTTCATTAACTACCTGTAAATAAACGGTTAATTTTCTTCGTAACCGATCTTCTGCTAAAGGATTTGTCATACCAATATTTGCTATACGACGTATTGAGTTAGTCTGAACTATCTTCGGATGCAGAGTCGCAAGATATAATTGTAAATTAGAAATAATGGCTCATAAAATAACAAGAAAATTCCTATAAAAGGAAGTAGTGTAAATTCAAGAGGGAAACAAACCTGTAAATTATAAATCGTTTTTGAGAAAATAGCTAAATTCATTATTCACCTTTGAAAAATTGTATTTACGCTTCACATACTCAGATACTAAGATTAAGATAATTCTTAATGGCTATTTGAATTTTGTAGACATTGCTTACGAAAACTAACCAGGGCATTTAGCGTTATAGCTCTTTGTCTCCAAGACCAGTGGTGCTGACTCAACGATTCAACCGGCATCAAAGATTATTTGACAATGATAAGAAAATTAGTGAAATTGTTCAAGTGCAATAAAATAGTTTTGATTGATAATATAAAAAATAGTAATTGATTACAAAGCCACCCATTTCAATTAACTTAAAAGTGTTTACCTGCCGGATGTCTGAAGCCTGTGCATCTGGGATGAAAGGCACCAAATGAAAAAAGAATACCAGGGAAAACAATTGCTCTTTAAAATGAATATAAACATCTGATGCTGCATTCACATGACTTTCTTTACCTATTCTGCAATCTGTTCTTGTATCTGACTCATGCTAATGAAGATAAAATTAACAGAAACGGTTTTATTACATAATTTCTTAGTGTTTCAAGGGGAATAAGGGAGAATATTAGGTTAAAGAGATAGTTAAATCTTATAAGAGCTGGTCGCTATGTGATGATTTGAAGATTAAATGTTATTGCTTGGCCAGGATGAACAAAAGAAAAGAAAAAAAAAAAAAGAAAGCAAAAACGATCGGTAGCTTCTCATTTTAGGGATAAAGAAGTATTCATTTATTAATAATTTGAATATGAGATATTAATGCTGTATTTTAGCTAATTCCTTTCATCACTTTAATTGATGAAGAGAAGTAATTTTATTATAGGAATTACAGAAAAGCTTTTATTATTGATTTATATTCATATAAAGATATTGATTTGGGTGTATAAAAATAGATAAATTTAAACTAAAACAAGGAATATCTCGGCAACGATTAATTAAAAAGTGTATAAACGGTGTGTTTTAATGAGATTTTTGGCAGTAAAATTTTCTCTGTCTTTTACGGTGTATCAGTTATGCAAAAGTCGTCCAGATTGAAGAGGGTTTCAGAAAATGGTTTGAGAAAATGGAAAATTTCGTAAAATGTTCCATGTTAAGAGCAGTTAGGTGTGAGGATTTTTTCTGAGAATGTTAGTTTTGAATCATTGTATTATACTGAACCTAAACATCAAGTTGGCATTTAGCCGACTGTTATTTGATATCTGTGAGTATAAAAATATACTAAAAGTATTGTTTATAGGGCCAAAGTTTTGTTCTTAAAAGTTGAATTTTGGGCGAAAATTATTCTGGGGGGAAGGAAGGGTCTTTGTTTAACTAAAAATGCATTTTATTTACTCATAGATATTTAAAATACGTATTTCCGGTGCATTATCGGATTCAAAATTTTGGGTGGAATGCAGAACATTTTCTCCTACTATGTGTATTATACGTGGCAAAGAAAACAAAAATTACAGATCAATAATTTGGGAAACATTGAAAACGATTTGAAGTTAACGAATAGAAAGGCGAATATTTATATTGAGCATGAAAGAAGATTTGAAGTATTAGAATAAATGTTACGAAATCTGACTGTGGGTGAACGAGTTTGCCTCGGACTAGCTGCAGTCGAGAGTATGAGATTTTTTACACTTCTTTCAGGCGTGATCGCGAAGATATTAGGCTTTGTGTAAAGCGTAAAGCAATTCCAAGCAATTTAAAGTTTAATTTGTTACCTTAATTTGTATCTATCATTACAGGACAACTTGATAAACTCCATTGGAGAATTATTCTTCTTATTCTTCATAGTTCCTTCGACTATGGTTTCACATATTTTCGAGCCTCATCTTCTCGAGCGAGGAACTGCAAGAAGAGCATGATGAGATTTTCACCATCCTAGAAAGCGTTGATATTTTGTGTAACAGGAAAGACAATTGTCTAATCCTTGTATTAATAATGATGATGTTCATGATGATGATGGTTTAAACAGCGCAAATTTCTACATAAGTGTTTTAGAATATTGTAGGGGTTGTTTTATTAGTTTTAAAGTACCTTATAAGTTTAGCTTCGTCCTAGGCATAGGCGTACACAGTTTCATCTAAATAACCCAAAGAATGTTCATTTGTATGGAAAGAGTATGAAGAAGGTTTGATTGTAATGGTAGCTTATCATTTTTATCAGTTTCTAGAAACCGAATTAACCTTATTTTTTTTTTCAAAACTATACCAGCTCTCTTAAACCCCTCTAAAATAACTAAATTTTTAAACGTAAATCTATTTGGGCTCTTCTATATTTGTAATAATGTCATTAGCACCTGATATTTATATTCTTGTAACGGGATTGAAATTTTATGCCATCAATGTAAAATATAAATTCCTAATGCTTTTACATTTTTAGAAACTTTATATACCCTGTGACTATTTGGAAGAAAACGACTTTTGATGGTGAAAGGGTATCCAAATCGGTTCAGTTTTAAGAATACTACACATTGCACAAACTCAAAAAATACATAGATTTTCCCTCTTTATTATGTAAAATTTCATTAAAATATTATCTTTTAATTCACGTAAGTTCTTCTGCCTCGAATCTGAAGAATACTTATAATATTTGTTTTACTTTCATTCAAAATTTGTCATTTCTTTATAGCAACACATACTTATAGCAGCATACAAAAGTAAAACAAATTCGAATATAATTTTAGTTAAATTCAGCATATTTTTCAATTTTTAATATAGGTACTCGTCAGTTTAACATTATAGCATAATAGTTTACTTTATATTACAGTTGAAGTTCCCTTTTGGCACATTTACGGCTGTCATCAGTACCCTAAACCAAAACGATTCCAAGTGTCGCTGTAATATGCTCAAAATTATCTCTATCTATTGCTTATGGAGTTTCTGTCTCAAAATGTCTGAATAAATTCAAAGAAGTCATAGTCACTAGCTATCACAATGAAAAATTAGAATAAAAACAGTAAACTTTCTGATATGTTCTTTTGTAATATATCAAAATACTCGCTTATATTTGAGAAAATAATTATAAAAGAGTTAAACTTACAAAATTTGTCGCAGAAAGTCGCCCTCCGTGGTGTAATGGTTACCATACTGACTTCATATACCTAAGGTCGCGGGTTCAAACCCGGACGATGGATTTTTTCGGGTGTAAAAATTCTTAGCACGGCTTCCTTCAGAAGGGAAGTAAAGCCGTTGGTTCCGTGTCGTAGATTTACGGCACATAATAGAACCTCAAGCCTGTTAGAGAGACCTCTGAGCAAAATTAAGCGGTCTTTCATGCCCAATTTAGAATGGGACGGTGAGAACCACAGCAGTTAAAGAGCGTCCATAAATAACACGTCATTTACATTTTTATTTTTGTCGCAGAAACTCTGAAGTTTAATATATAGTCATTTTAATGCATTCTTTCGTATTGCCTTAGGTTTACAATGTCATAAATTTACGCAAGTGTTCAATCACAGAAAGGAAACAAATAATTAGGACTTAATTACCATTTACAGAAAACTAATAAAACCATTCTATTGTCCTTTTCAATATTTAAACATATGATATTTTAATAAAACAGTTCACCAATGCGAAAGTTACTTTTGACTTTCATAGTGGTGTGTATGTTACACCTCAGTTTTCTTTTTCTTTTTTTTACTGTAATTTCAAAACGAACATGGAGCTAGCTTTTTAAGCTTACAACTTCTCTTAAACCTCTTGTACCTACTCTCTAGGACCTACAACAGCATGTGCGCAAAAGACTCTTGCAAACGATTAACAAGAAGCAGAAGGTAATATAGATTGAATAGGACGGAGGTAGAACTGTCAGCATTAGTAAGAATTGTTTGTAGAAGAACCCCTAGAGAAGTTCATGTGATTATAGCACATCAGAATGTTTTTCTTGACCTTAGCCTGTTTTTAGAAAGTAATAGATAATACTGGTAGTGGATTTGTGCTTACAGCAAGAAAGAGTAAGCATAATTTCCAAATTGAAGCCTTTAACCTTAAAGCAAGGGATTCTTTTGTTTATTTAAAGCATGAGTTAAATAAATTACCAACAAATAGAATATAGAATTACATTCTATTTTTACTTTCTCTATACGTACTATGTACATAGTATACAGAGAAGGTATTGCATTGTACCAAAAAATTCGATACCGAAATTTCACTGGAAATACATGTTTTGAGACCACCTGAATTCAAAAAAAAGCATTTTTAGACAAATGTCCATATGTATGTCTGTCTGTCTATCTGTGTGTATGTGTGTGTCTGTGGGCAGCATAGCTCAAAAACGAAAAGACCGTTACATACCAGTATCTTCCAAGGATGCGACACGAAGATTTTCAAGAAAACCACCCCACCCCCAACTACCCTTCACATGGAAAAATTTTCGAAATTTTTGATTTTCTAAAAATTGCCTCTAACGATTTTGATTAAAATATCATATATCAAAGACAATATGACAAATAATATGTATATCTTGAATGCTCTGGAATAGCCTCTGAAGACTACTATATTCTGGATGAAGTTTACGGAATTTTGTGTTACTAGTAAACCGTAAGAGATAGACAAAACTTACCACACAAAAAATGTGGAGCACATTAAAACACACCATTTATGGTGTATACATTTTTTTCGTGGAGTTGATTGTTTTTTAGAAATTCCTTGTTGTTTGTTTCAGCCTTAAAAAACTTATACTTTTCTCATATAGGAATTTGTCAACTCCTGTCCACACAGACAAAGGGACTTCAGTCACATAGTAACCATCTTTTTCTATCACTTTAACCTATGTTACTCCTTTATTTCGCTTCTACTTACAGGGAAGCAGGTAATAAGATTATTTCTGCTAATTTTTTCTCACTTTGCATGAAGTAAATGGAAGCATAAACCTTTTAACAAAAATTTGTTGCAGAGATATAGTGAAAGTCATGTGAATGGATTACATCAGATTTTTTTTACTCTTATCGTGTATTTAGTGGATGATTTTGTATAAAATAGAATTACTAACCATTTCTAGTGTCATTTTGATTTACTTCTACGTTACTTTGATCATTAAACTTATATTAATGTACACAGTCATCATCAACAACATCATAACCATCATCAGCGTCAGAGATTACGCCTTTGACCGTCCTTTAAAAGAAACTAGTCTATCCGTCTCTTTATGGGTTAATCTCTCTCTCTTTCCTTTTGATTTTTATTCAGAGACTCTCTTCGGAAAGAAGGATTTTGGTATTTGTCGGACATGCGCGTGACATTTCTCTTGATATCATTTTACTTTTTATTTATATTTCATTATTTCATTGCTGTATTTTTGTCTCTCCTCCTATACCTAACTAACAGCTGCTCTTATGGCTCTCATTTCTGATACTTTTATCTTTTGCTTTTAATTTTTTGCAATTGTCCAGCATTCTGAGTCATATAAACGAAATGCTACTGTTAAAATGTCATAAACAAACTTATGTAATTCTCTTTGTTCTCTTTTATTACCAAATGCATAGTATAAATATTTAAAGTTCTAGTAATACTATAATTATCACTTTTCACCTCACTTGTGTCTTTCCCTTGAAGGTTAAAAGCTTTTATTTATTTATTTATTTATTTATTTATTTATTTATTTTTTTTTTTTTTGAGATTACGTTAGATTATGGTTCGAAGCTGTATTTTGCAATTCACGTATAATTCTGGAAACTATCTTCTGAAGCAGCTAATACTAGTTGATCGACGTCGAGTAGAATGGATATGGGGCCTATTTTATCAAGAGTATTTGTAGAATCTAACCATTCTTTGGTGCTTGGTCAATGTATAAATTAAAAACATGTATGTAAAAGCGGTATAATCCCCAAAACCAAAAAGATTCTGATTGGTGTTACCATCTCTTGTTTGGGACATATAGTAATAATTAATGGATAATGGATAGTCTTTATATTAAAGATTTGATTTATAAATAAATGGTTTTTATCTCTTGCGATAAGAATAAGCACATAAGAAAGAAATTCCAAGGCCCACAGCTCCATCAAAACTCAAAGATGTTCTGAATGCTCAATTGTGTGTCTCCAATTTTTCATGAATTTTACTAAAAGCAGAATAGCTAATTAAAGCCTTTATATCCACTTGACGTAAACATATTAATCTAACCAAATATCCACCTACCAATCTAATTGGTAATCAAAATACCAATATACCAATTCCCATTAAATATTCAAATACCCGTAATAATCCATAACCACCTAATTTAAGCAAAACACCTGCTAAACGATCTATGTTCTGGCGAAAGTAATGATGTCCACGAAGAATACACTGTTTCATTACCTAATTCTAAGTGTTTTCATAAGGGATATGGGCCTATACGTTTTCAAGTGCAATGTCTAAAATTAATTTCTAACAAGCACCGATATAATAAATCCAAATTTAGTTTCAAGAGTGTTTTTTGTTAATAACTATTAAAATATATGTCGGCTAGGATGTCCCACATTCTGAATATTAAAGTTGTTATGGATTCTTTTATAAGCATATTAAAATAAATTAAACTATTTTGGATCTGCACAAAAAAATTAGTTTGAGGTGAGTGCTCTAACACTAATTCTAAGTAAGTATTTCTCAGTGTCAAATAATATTTATTTTGTCTTTTGTGTGTACAAAATTCTATGTTTTCACTTTAAATAAAGTAAAGATTTCACCTTTTTACGTACATGCCTTCAGTGAAACAGCAGGGTTGTCAATGGACACCCTTGTCGCAACCCTAAATTTATTAAAATATTTTCTGTGCTTCTTTTATCATCACTTTGTATTTCTAATTTTGTTTCTGAATAAACGTTCTAAATAACTCTAATACGACTGCGGAAAGGCTTTGCCTTTAACATTCCCCATTTTAGTAATCCAAAAATACATTGTTATATAATTAATTAATAATAACAATGTTTCTTATTATCAAACAACCTTTTTCTTTTAAACAAGATGTGTACTTGAAAACCTTCACGTCCCAGTTTGTGAACCACTTTCTAAGGTCATTTCACCAGGTTTTTCGTTAAATTCGACATCGCTGTTAGCAAATTTATTCTCAAAGGATCTTGTGCTAGCGTTGCATTAATTTTTAATACTCCATAGCTAAATTAATAAAACCTAGATAATACACCTATGAAATGCAATCATAAAATATTAATACATAGTGGTCCAATCCGGTATATTAATTTCCCTAAGAGCTGAACAAATGAATCTGTAAAGTAAAACAGTTTGCGAGATAATAGCTTAGTTGGCAAATAATTGCATGTTGAGTTCATAAATAGCTCTAATGTTCCCATTGTGTTAATAATGTTTTCATTATCTGATAAATAAGTGAAATGGTTAAACACGTTTATTCTTTCCCGTCATATTTATAGTATAAAAGAAATCATTCCGCATTCAACCAATCTATAATGCACTTGATGCATTTATTATTTCATGTCAAATAAAAATTAATCTCGATGGCAAATAACGTTTGATAAATTGTTATCTTCAAAAATAAATATACCGCAATAAGTTGGAGAAACTCTCCCTCAATAAATGAAACAAAATTAGTCCAGGTTCGTGGCCTAAAAGACTTAAATGAAAAATATGAAAGCAGGCGCTCATTAGGAGATGAAAAAGTCTTAATATTAAAAAGTGCCTCGAAAAGCCATTAATTCTATTGAAGAGGATATAAATGAAAAAGAAAACACCCTCGAAACTTTTCTTCGGTACAACTTTTGTTTCGAGTTTTGCATTGCGCCTAGAGAAGGAAGAAGTTGTATAAAAGAGGAAGCTTATTGCCGCACCACGACATTTAAATGACGAGAAGAGATCACAGTGTGCCGGATCTTTTATTACATCTCACGTGTTCAGCTTATCTAGCTTGGAAACAAAACCATGCATAACTTTAGATCTTAACAACTAAGTATCGCAACGCACAAAAAATGCATGATGTTCCTAATTTGTAAAAAACTCCAGTTTGCTTCTTGGCTCTGAAAGGGCTATAATTGTGTTAAAGAGTAAAGAACCCCTTATTTTTCTTCTTTTAACAACACAATTATCTTAACTTTTGACTTACAAATTACATACTGTGTAGGATCTATTCATTATCTCTGGTTTGGAAAATTAACTGTGTATGTACTTTGTTTACGCTTTCCCTTTTGTCCTTTTTATTTGTTCAGCAACGTACTATATATATAGTACTGAAGGTATTGCATTCAACACACAAATTTGATATCGAGATTTCGTCTGAAATACATGCTTTGAGGAGCCTTGAACCCAGAAAAAATGCATTTTGAAAAAAGGTCCGTGAGTGTATGTACATGTGTCTCTGCCTGTACGTATGTCTGTGAACAGCATAACTCAAAAACGAAAATTCTATTAAACACCAATCTTTGTATTTAAGTTCACTATCTACTAAAGATACGACAACAAGGTTTTAACACTCACCCAGAACAAACTACTCTTAATATTGAGATTTTTTCGAAATTTAATTTTTTCAAAAATGGCTCTAACGATTTTTATTAAAAATATCATATATTAAGAATGCTGATACAGGAATAATATATATATATATATATATATATATATATATACATGCGTTATATTTTCTGAGAATAGCCCCTGTAGGAGCTCCCCTACAAGGAGCTTCAGCTACTTCGGTGCAAGTTGGGACCCCGAGCACCGTGGTTACTAGACGTTACTAG
This sequence comes from Hymenopus coronatus, assembly GCA_030762935.1. NCBI lineage: Eukaryota > Metazoa > Arthropoda > Insecta > Mantodea > Hymenopodidae > Hymenopus > Hymenopus coronatus. The sequence continues at coordinate 61,315,006 of CM060881.1, forward strand.
AAGTACTTCCAAACAGAGCACCTCCCATAAGGGAACTGTTCGGATTGGGTTGGACTCGAAATGGGTGGTTCCCGAAACCAGTGGGAGATTGGTTACTGCTGGGCGGTGAATGCCTGGGAAGGGTTGAGAGACGCCTCAATGTCCTCCGGCATTAACCTGGAGAGTTAGTAGACAGAAGCTCGTAGATGTCGCCCCCACCGAGGTCTTCATTAGTCTTCCCCTTGAAGTGGCGTAAGTGGCGTATCCACTTCTGTACTTGGGGGAGCAAGGGAAACCGGTGTACAAAATAGGTACCGGCCTAATGGAAAACCCATGGAAGTTTTTGGGCCGCTCGTGAGTACCTGATTTGTGAAGTTACTGCTGTGTAGCTTGTGTTGATTTTGAAGTAAGTTTGAAACATCTTGTATAACTGGCATACATTTAGCAGCAGACGAAGACTCGCTGCACAACATTTGCGGATATCTTTAAATCACATCATTTATACTTATCACGTCATAACCTTGTTGTAATATATCCCTTAATTAATTTTCAATCGTTCATTTGTCATTCTTTTAAGGTTTTTCGGTGTTTATTTGTTGTAATATCATGGAAAGATTATAGCATTTTAAGGCCAGCAAATAACGTGCAATCCTGAAAAAGTTTTACTATTTTCATTATCTTGTTATCTATAACAACATGTATAATGTACACAGAAATCCAACGCAAGAGCCAGCAGAGAATTAAACATCCCCCAACAAATTGGATGGAAGATTTTGCGAAAACATCTGACGTTCCCTCCATACCATTTGCAATTGTTGCAGGTTCTGAAACCAGAAGACAAAGCCAAGCGACATTCTGTGATGAAATGCAACTCAGAATGGAAGCTGAAGATTGCATCCAATCATTGGTGTTTACTGATGAAGCCATTTTCTATCTATCACGAAAAAAAGTAACAAACACAATGTCAGATATGGACTTTGGAAAATCCTAACATTTATGTGGAACATAGCATGGCTCTCCGAGCACGCCATTCGTTTCCGTAAAATCTTCCACACAGTTTGTTGGACGATGTTTAATTCTCTATTGGCTTTTACGGTGGATTTCTGTGGCCTTCGTGTGAAACTCTCTCTCTCTCTCACGCTCCACATTCGCCTCACTGATGGATAGCCGTTGAATTCCGCTTACAGATGCATCCCCACATTTTGATGTCACGGTACCACTTACGGGTACTGCGCCCACTATGATCAACACCAAAGTTACTTCTAAAGTCCGTTGTACAGTGACAACAGACTGGGATATGTGAAAATGAAGCACACAAAATGCCCTTCTGTCTTCGTTTGCAGCCATTTTTCTGTTATCTCGTCTCCTAGCAACGAAATTAATAACTATGCAACAGGTTCACCAACATAACAAAAATATTTGAGCTTCACTGTCCCTTGATACCAATATTCTGTTTCAAAGTATCTCCTAATGATAGTCATTCAAGTTTGTAATCGGAAAAATAATTTATAGGAACACTGTATATCTATTTCTGCTAAAGTTTAGGTTCAATTAAAATGAAGTAACTATAAATATAAACTTGGTAATAAACGATATTAGGTGGAGAAAGTCATGTGGATGTAACAGATCAAATTTTATTTCGTTCTCCTCTTAAACAGGGTAGTTCGTTAAAAACATAGTTTATTCTGATGTTTCGTATAAGTGAATATTCTGAAAAGTGTTTACGTTACGTTACTTGTACTTCGTGATCATCTGTGAGATCAATAATCCTATATTATGTTGTCGCTGTCGTGTAAATAACAAACCTAAAATAAAAGAATCTAAACATCCTTAGCAAACGTGTTCGTAAATTAACTTTCTACTTTCGCCACACGTACTATGTACATGTGTATAGAGAAGGTATTGTGTTCCAGCCAAAAATCTGATATCTTGATTTTACCAGAAACACATCTTTTGGACATCCTGAATAAAAAAAGGCGTTTTTACAAAAATACCAGTGTGTATGTGTGCGTGTGTGTGTGTGTCTATTGACAGCATAGCTCAAAAACGAAAAGATCATAAAACACTAAATTTGGTTACTATGTTTAGAATTTACCAACGATGCAGCATGAATATTCTGAGAAAAATATGCCATTGCAAACTACCATCTACATGGAAAAACTATTCTAAGTTTTGATTTTCTCAAAAATAGGTCTAACGATTTTGATGCAATTACCATATATAAAAGATATACACGACAAATAAAATGTATTCCTTGAATTTTCTTGGAATCGCCTCTGAAGAGCTCTTCATTCTGGTTTAGTTTTGCGTAACTGGTAAACTATAACATATTCACAAAAACTTACTGTACAAAAGATGTAGGTTAATCTCATCATAACACATAATTTATGTCCTTTACAGTTTTATTATAGAGCTAACTGATCTAAGATATTCCTTGTTATCGGTTTTAATCTTAAAATAATTTTAGTAACTTATACTAACTGTTGAAGCAAATTACAAAGACATTCACAAATCGACTGCCTCTTAAATATTTACTATAGCTTTAGCATAAAATTTACTTATAAGAAACAATAACACAATTGTGCTAGTACTTATCTCAATTAAAATGGATCAAAGAAAAGAATAGCATTTTTAATAATTTTGTTTATAGAAAAAATAGGGAAAGCCACGTGAATGGAACACATCAGATTTTTCATTTATGTCCTGTTTAACTAACTGAAATACTGTGTTTCACCGAAAAAAGGCATACAAAAGTCTGTGATGGGATAAATGTAGACGTCATTTAAATACTCGCCTTTCTTTTATAAATTACTTTCTGCGTAATATAAACTTTGTTCCTAAATATTGACTGAAATTTGTTTTAATTTATTGGCATTTAATGTCTACTTTTAAATGTAACGTGGACATTCTTCAGCTTCTCGTGAACTCATGCAAAGAGTGTGTATGTAATGGACCTGTTTCGAACTTTAGAAATTTAATTTATATTTCTATATAGTTGATAAAAGAGTGTGAGTTGAAATTACTTTTGTCCATTGTTTAAGTTTGTAGAAAATAAGCCTTTTTATGAATGATGTTTGTACCTAATTGCGACGAAAATAAAAAATGAGTAGAAAAAGTTCATAGTTATATAAATTAACCGGAAATGATGTAATAAGTTTCATGATTTACGAACTATGAAAATAAACTTCTGGTGTGGCATCAACATCCTCAACTGTGTACGAGTATGCTTTGTCCTTATTATTGTCTTCTTTGCCTACGCATGTGCATTCTTTCGCCTTTCATTCTCGAAGTGTATGCCGTAATCGATAAACCGCAAACAGCCGAGGCGAAGTAGGAAGGATTAACGGAGTTTGAAAATTCCAATACGAGATGGGTCCAAGCAGCTCAATAGGTTTTTGGGAAGTAAGTTTAACTGGGTCTACTGAAATACTAACTGCTATTTACTGCCTTTCTTTTAATTCAGGACGACATAAAACGTGTGATGGTTATAAAATAGAACTTCAAAGTTGTTAGCAAAGTAAAAAGCAAGCAAAGTACATGCACAAGATATATAAATGAATAGCTGTTCTCACCATTATTGCATAGATGTATTCTATTAGTAAGGGTAGGCAAGGTTTTTAAAACCCGTGAGTAGCTTACGAATTTTCACTCGTATCTAAAGCAAATGTAAACAAAAATTGTTTCCAATTTGATGCAATAGATTGACATAAGAAGTTGCAAATATCAGTCCGAGTAGCTTTTGGTTTCGATGTTTTAAGTTGTAAGGGGCTATAATTTTGATCAATTCCTGAATTCTTTGTAAATAGTTGGCACCTGTAGTCATGATCATAGGGTTTGATAAAAGAATAAACATAGTTCTTAAAAATGATTTACACTAAGAGATTGAAAATAAACGCTGGTTAGTTTTTTTTTTTTTCCTTTCTTTTTTTCCAAATCATTATATCGTGTGTTTTATACTGTTCGCTTATGATATCAGTTTCGTCTTCCTATCCCTCATGACCATTTCCTGGATTTGTCTAACACTTCCATCTCTATTGCGCTAACCTCCTGTTTTCTTCTTTTCGTGTCTGCTCTTATCTCCGCTGCATAAGTTATAGCTGGCCGTGTCCATGTCTTATATAGTTTTGTTTTTTCCTCAGTCGTCTTTTATTTATTTCTCTATACGCCGATTGCAGCCATCCAATACATTTACTGACTTTGTCAATTGATTGTTAATTGCTGAGAGTTTAAGTCTTTATAGCTTCTAATAGTAATGCCTAGACATTGAAATTGCATCACTTGTTCGACTAACGTTCTATCTATTCTATATAGTACTCTAATGCTAGGATGGTTTCTCATCTACCATGTTTTCTTTTATATTATTTCCTCTCATTCCGTTTTCTTCCCTTCCTTCAGGTGTGCTTCTAATTTTTGTGGCGTGAAACTTTGCTCTAGGGAATGATTTGATAACAAAGGCCTGTCTGGCCGATGGATCTTGATGACCCTCTCTAGACAGCTCTAGAAGCGGAACGAGTCTTCGAAGTTAGATATATTAGGAACTTCCGTATATCTTTCTGGCTGTATATACCTCGTAAATACTGTCTGCGCAGGAAGCTTCCTGTGACTTTTTTACTTCATTCCTTCCTCTTAGGGAGTGATAGCCGCAATGGATCTGTGCAGGTAAAAGTGATGAGATGTCCCCTTCCGTTTTGTTACCGCAACCTATTAGACAAAGGAAATATGGAATTCCAACAAAACATTTTAAAATGAGATCTCACTGAAATATATATTTTGAGGCATAACAATTAATTTGATGCTTATTTAATTTTAACTGGAAGGTAAATAAAATAAAATATTTATTTCCTCTTGAAATAAAAACATATTTCATATTTCAGAATATTCTCTCTCTCTCTCTCTCTCTCTCTCTCTCTCTCTCTCTCTCTTCTCTCTGTGTGTGTTTGTGTGTGTGAATATCAATACTCAATACTGAAAACTCAATAATCACCAGACTTGGTAATTATTAAGTTCAGGACCTACAAAGGATGAAAAAGATGTATATGTATATGAAAAAGATTTGTTATTTTGATTCTAACAATAATCTTTATTAACATGCGTAATAAAATTGCATTTGCATGACTACTAAAATGCATTCTGTTTGTTGGTTGTTGTATTTGTTATTATGGTTCTAACAATCTTTATTGATATGCATAAGTTTAGTATATTTGCATGACTAATAAAGTGCATTCTACTTTTTTGTCAATAATCAGTGTATCTCTTCATTCAGAATGAGTTTTACATAATTTTGTGTGCATAATATTGAACTATATGATACAGACAAAATACACTAATCTTATAGCGTTCTCTAAAACACAGAAGCCATTTCATTTATTTTTGTGACATCCATTTCGGATACATTGATTTATTTACAATTTCATTTTTAAATTATTTTCATTCAGTTATTTCTCTCGAAATCATGGAAATAGTTGACAATTTCAACGCCAGGATAAGCAACTCATTTTTAAACATTTGACTAATATATTTCAGCCTTGTGTACAATGAAATGTGTAATAAAGCAATTTCTGCGAGCGTTTATCTAGATTAATATTAAATACATATAAAAATAAGCTTTCAGCAAACGCTTGGGGAAGTTATGTGAATAAAAATTCGTTGAAGTGCCCTGCTACATCATTGCATGCGAAGTATCAGGAAAGTGGTGTTTATTTTGTAAGCAGTAGTGAAACGTAGCGTTACCGATATAGCTTCATCGTTCTCTCAATACGGCCACTCGCAGAAACAATACGCTGTTATACAGCGTTCATTTTTTATCTAACTTTGTATTCTTAAGTCCATGTTTAGACAGTGTTTAATTAAAGGGTTTTAAAGTGCTAATTAGATCAAAAGTGGACATGGCAATACCATAACATGATTTTGGTTTTTATATTTGTTGGCAAAAATAACAGAAGAAAGGTTTCAGTAATTCCTGTTTTTTTTGTTTTTTTTGTTTTTTTGTTTTTTTTATTTCTCTCTCTCTCTACGAGCAGCGCGAACGGAAAAAATTCAGTTGCAGTTGCTTTACGGAATGATTTGTAGTGCCAAAATATAAATGCACAAAAATTAGTACATCCGGTTTAACGAACAGCTACCTATAATGCATTTTCAGCATTCTGTCTGCTCGTGCATCTGGTTCATTAATGGTGACCCTTTCGAACATCTACACTAATATTTGTAAGTTGGACTTTAAGCTACACTTTCACAAAAAATGAGAAATTTCCGCCAATTAGTTTGCAAGTTATGGACCGTTAAACAGAGAATACATTTTTGGACCGCTCTGTATATACAGATTATCAACATCTGCATAAAATATATACCTATATATAGGGTGAGTAAAAGTATGGAATAATACTTGTAACTTTGTTGTTATAGTTATGTTAAGTGATATTTTTTAGAAAAGCTGTAACATATGAACATGTTTTCATATTACTATGACTGTGAATAGGGCGTGACTGTTTTTAATGGCAAAAATTCCTTTGTTTCATTTTTTTGGTCTTCAGGTCTCGGAACGTACAGGTAGATGCTTTTTGAACTGTAATTTAAATTTATTAGGACGTATTACATCACATGAAATTTAAACCAAGAATACATATTGATAACAAAATTAGTGATGCTATGTTGTAACATATGATGAATTCACTTCAAAAGGTGCTCAAAATGCCAAATTCTGTCTTTAAAATTAGTTAATGTTTCCAGCAACACTGTTTGCCTGATCAGCTGCATTTTTTTCTTCTTTCTTCGCTTTGACTCTTCAAGATCCTTTGGTCGGTCTTTGTAAACTCTCTACATCAGATATCCCAACAAGAAAAAGTCTAAGTGGTTCAGGTCAGGAGATCTTGGCGGCCATTCAATACTTTATCACTATCTGTAACTCGTTTTGGCCTTCCAAACTTTGCCTTATTTTTAATACTTCCAGTTTCACTGAATTTTTTCAAAAATTTGCTTACCATAGAATGAGGAATCCTTCGTTCTGGATGTATTTCATTAAACAAGACACAAGCCTCTTCTTGGGTCCTCCTCTTATCATAATAATCGATCATCCTTAGTATTCCCATTAGTTGTCTTTGCGTAAGTTGTGGCGTGACTAATTACTTTCAGAAACATTTTGCATTGGAGTAAGCATTGTTGTCCTATTTGTTCAATCCAAAGCCACATATAGAAGTAGCCTACTGTATTGTTTAATTCAAAACCTACTCAATTTGAAGTAATATAAAAAATATCACTTCATAGAGTTATAACAGCGGGGTTGCAGGCATTGCTCCATATTTTTTACTCACCCCGCATATATGAGTTCAGCAGCCCAGGAGTTCAAACAGTAAAGTAAATCAACAATGATGTGGGTTTGCTTTCTCTTCATGAAATTCCATTCCATTTGAGCGATTATATGGATAATATAACACAGAAAAAGCCTGAAGATGTTTCTTTTAATCCTATTAAAACTCTGTCTATATAAGAAACGAAAACTCGTATGCAGTGTGATTACGCGCCCATATGCAGGCTATATCTTAACATTGCTTTACAGCACGTGTGTGGTCAGCTTTCTTTACGTAACCGCAATCATTGTCGCACCTACGTGAGTGAACACATGTACTATCGACGGGCGTACTACATCAGAGCCGGGCAATGTCACATCTGCGTGTAATCTACTCTTACAATAATGACCTCTGCTTCTCGCATTTTCTTGAGGGATATAAAAGGAAGGAGGCTAGGCTCCAGAATTCGGTTTTGACTGTGAGTTCGGAACATCTTTGAGCATTATTGTAAAAAGAAAATGAATTATTTTCTTAATATTTATCCAGTTCTGAACATAATATTGATAACTACAAACCATAATCCCGGAGTGTTAGTATATTAGCGTGGCAGGTTAGATGCTGCTTTTTGATACAAGTTAACGAAAATGTTTAAAGGACGAGAAACAAACATAATTAATTCATGTTGTGTACGGTACGCAGGTACATACTACCCACAAGACTGGACTTTGCTTATGAGATGTGTGTCAGATGAAATAAATAAACTTAGCTTTAATTTCCTTTCGATATACGCTCTAAGGGAGATCGGTCTCTGAGCATCTTTCACGGAAGCATCGAATTGCTTTCTTCGTGTAATAGTACACAGTGATTCTCTCGCTAGAGGCCCCAAACTTTTGTCTATATTTTGGGCATTTATGTGAGTTTTGTGATAAGCATTTGTGTACACAAACCTTGAACTATGCACTGGCATATCCGATGCTGAATATGGTCCCCTCCCACATCCAAGCATGTTAAAGTCTCCTCGGTAATGACTTCAATCTCTTGACGTATAGCATCTTTCAACTCTGCAATTGTACGTGATCTATTTCTGTATACCTTTCTGTTTAGATATTCCCATTGGAAGAAGTCGGATGGTGTTAGGTCAAGAAATATTGGTGGCCAAAGATTTTTTGAGATGATTTCGATCTTCAAAAAGGCTCTCGATTTCCCTCATGCTTGAACGTGACCTGTTACTTGTTGCACCATCTTATTGGAGATATCCGTGAGTTAATTCATCATCTGTTAACTGATTGACAAAGTCAGTGGTTATTCTAATGTACTCTTCAGTGTTTGCCGTATTCTCATGAAAAATAGAATTTATAATACTCCTACGAGACACTGCGCAGCACACTCCAATTTTCTGTGCATGTAGACGTTCTGCATGTAGGACCTTAGAATTTGTGCTCATATATGCGTCTTCTGAGACGTTATGTAGCTACTCACGCTTCATCCGTGAACCAAGAACAGTCCAAAATCCCAGGATTCTGATTAATAAAAGTTTGAAACCATGCACAGAATTGCTCACCAAGGTCAATGGGGAGGGTGGAGCACTGCATTACATTGTTCATGGCATGTCCTCACGGGTTTTCATCACAAAAGTGAATGGTTGGAATATGGGGCCTCTAGCGAGAGAATCACCTGGTATTTCACAATGTCCAATGTTGAAAAAAAGAAACTTCACTCTCCTTCGCACCTCCGTTTAAGATAATTGTTACTTTAAGCTTAAACATCTGATATGCAATGTCTAAAAAAGCCGTAATTTACACATTACTTAGCACTAAATATCTTTAAACAAAGTCTACCTTTAAACGTTGTCTAAACACGTTGCAAGTGGCTCTGAAACTATTTTACTTTCTCTACACGTACAACGTACAGTGTAAGAAGACGGTATTGTATTGCACCCAAAAATTCGATGCCGAGATTTCACCCGAAATACATGTTTTGAGACCTTCTGAAACAAAAAGAAAACTTTTAGAAAAATGTCAGTATGTGTATGTTAATGTGCGTGTACGTGTGTCTGTGGAGAGCATAGCTCAAAAAGTCTGTTAAATACCAAACTTCATAGTTAGATTCAGTATTTTCCAAGGTTGCGACACGAAGAATTTCAAGAAAATCCCCCCAAGCCCAACTATCCTTTACATGAAACATTTTTCGAAAATTATGATTTTCTCAAAAGTGGCTCTAACAATTTTGATTAAGATATCTTATGTTTAGAATTATATTTATGGTAAACGTACTGCATATCTTGAATTTTCTGGGAATAGCCTCTGAAGACCTGTTCATTCTGGAAGACTTTTGTATAACTAGCAAACCGTAACAGATAGACAAAAACTTACCACATAAAAAACGCAGATTTCATTAAAACACATAATTTATGTTATATACATTTTTTTTTAGAGTTAAACGTTTTCGAGATGTTCCGATTATTGGTTTCAACTTTAGCCATTTTCTCAAACGAGAAGACATCTGTCCTCGTTTCTCGTTTGTTTATTCCTGCTAAGTAAAGAGATTGGAATTTTAATTGTTTCACATAGGGACCAGTTTTTAAAGGATGAGACTATCGCTTTAACCTGTGCATTTTCTTGTTTCCCTGTTATTTAGAAGGAGGCTAGTAGTAAGCTTAATTCTGCTTATGTCACGATGTAGATAACAGATTAATGTTTTAAATAAAAGGTTTGTTTACCTAAAAGCTAGAGGACACCATGTGAATGGAATACATTAGATGTTTTCTCTTCTACTAACAAGGTAGCAAGTAATAAGACCATCTCTGATAATTTTGTCTCGATTAATATGAAGTAAATAGAAAAAGCCTTTTAGCAATAATTTATTGAAGGGATGTAGAGAAAGTCATGTGAATGGAACACATCAGATATTTTTACTTTTGTGTACATGCCTATAGTACATGGTACTAACCCAAAAATTAAATACCACGATTTCACCGGAAATACACGTTTTAAGGTCCCCTCTATCCAAAACAAGCATTTTCCATGTTTTTGTATGTGAGTCTGTGTGTCTGTGAACACGATAACTCAAAATCGAAAAGTAAGTAAAATATCGAACTTAGTATCTAAGATGCGATGCAAAGAAAGCCCTTTACCCGCGTCCCTTTCGCGGCCGTATGCCCCGCTAGACATGAGGGTCGGATGTTTGCTTGGCAGTCCTTTTTTACTTTCTCTACACGCACTACGTACATAGTGTATAGAGAAGAAATTGTATTGCACCCAAAAATTCGATACCGGGATTTCACCGCAAATACATGCTTTGGTTCCACCTGCATATTAAAACAGCATTTTGGAAAAAGGTCCGTGTGTGCGTGTGTGTGTCTGAGTGTGTGTGTGTGTCTGTGGACAACATAGGTCAAAAATGAAAAGACCGATAAATACCAAACTTGTATTTAGGTTTGGTATCTTCCAAGGATGCGACACGAACATTTTCAAGAATATCCCCCCCCCCACCCCTCGAAAATTTTCATTTTCTCAAGAATAGCTCTAACGATTTTGATTAAAATCCCATATATTAAAATATTTAAATGCCAAATAAAATGTATATTTTGAATTTTTTGGGAATAGCCTCTAAAGACCTCTTTGTTCTGAATGATTTTTATTGAATTTTGCATAACTGGTAAACCTTAAGAAATAGACGAAAGCTTACTACACAAAAATGTATATCGCGATAAAGCACACAATTTATGTCACATGCATTTTTTTCTTGGAGTTTTTGGTTTTTGAGATATTCCTCGTTATTGGTTTCAGCTTTAAAAAGCTTACTTTTCTCATACAGGAATTTGTCAACCCCTATCCATACAAACGAACCTCAGTCTCATAGCAACCAGCTTTTAACTATCACTTTAACCTATGGTACTCCTTTATTTCGCTTCACTTACAAGGAAGAGAGTAATGAGACTAATTCTGCTATTTTTTTTTTCTCGATTAGCATGAAGTAAGTAGAAGCATGAGCTTTTTAATAATAATTTGTTGCAGAGATGTAGAGAAACTCATTGAGTGGAACAAAAGATTTTTTTTCATTAGTGAATCGGATTCCGGCAGAGCCTTCGGTGAATTCTTTGTGTGAATGTAGAAGTTTTATGGTCCAAAGGAATTTGAGGCTTGGGATTTTTCTTTTCATTAATTTTAATGACTTTTATCGTTGTGTGAATACATTGCAAATTGGCGTTTTGTATTCCGCAATTATTAAACGTATTCCATAATTTGATGTGAAATGGTGCGTATTTGGCTGTGTAAGGAGTGATTATATGTTATTTTAAGTTATTTATGAATGCTCTGTTTTAATTGTGTCTCTTTTGCCTATACTCAAGGCATGTGTATTTGTTTTTCATCAGCGGCATTTGTGTCTCCTTACCTTGAACAGTTTGTAAAAAATCAAGCTATGAATGTTGTGTAATGTTTCACAAAATGTGGTTTACTTGAATTCTGCTTTTTAAAGAGGCAGTCTTCTACTTGTAATGAGAATATCGTGCCCTCGTTTTCGATGCATTCATTTTCTCCTTAGGGTTACATCCATATTTGATATGAAAATTATTAATAATAAAAGCCATGACCAGTGCAAAGTTACATTATTTTTGCACCCATATTCCTGGAGGACTGTAAATTCTGCTGATTAAGATTTGAGGAACATTAAGAGAATCTACTGTTCTGGACTTGCTTTACTGCTTATAGTCCGCAGCTGTTAAAGGAATAAAGGACAGGTATATGTATGAATGTATCCTTTTACTACGAGTATATGAACCTTTATTATCGGAGGACACTGGAGCGCATTTAGAGAAAACTTCTGGAATTTCCTGGAAAAATTTCTTTTAAATATATGCAGTGTTTTGTATTTAATGATATTTTCAATTTTTTGTCACTATGCTTTGACGACTAAATCCACTTTTAATTTCATCTCAGTATGTGGTGATGAGAGAAAAATGTCAACTATATACACTCTGGTGGTTGGTTGTCTTGTAGAACAGTTGATGCCAACCATACAGATCAGATTTTTAATGCCGCCGTCTATTGACACATATAAGCAAGCTATTGTTTAATTTTAAAATCTAAGTTCTGTTACGATGATGCAGTTGTGAAATTTGATCGAAAATTGAGAAAAATAAAAAGGTTACTTTTAGAACAAACTAATATAATTCTAGGCTTGAAAGACAGTTTAACCTTACTGCATTTCAACTACTAATAGTTAACTGTAATAGTTAACTGTAACAGTTAACCGACTTTAAACCTTTTCCCGCAAGTATTTGTTCATGTTCTCTCAAAAGTTTTACACACTCTAAATCCTCCGAATCACGTAATTGCTGATTTCTTTCAAAATTGTTGTTTTACCTCTCAAAGGTAAATTAAAGAATAAAATGATACATATTTTCAAAATAATGCTCGAATTTATAACTAAACTGTTACATTATGAAAATTAAAAGGTTTTGGAAAATACAAAAGGCATCAAATTTTCTACAATAATAAAATTATGTGTTTAATATAAAAACCCTGATGTAATCGACCGATTGTAACCGCTTTACTGTAATCTTAAATTTAGAATGTGAATATTTCTAAAATTCATATGTGTACTTCATTAGAACAATGAATTTAGGCAGTATATTTTTACTTTCTCTACACGTACTATGAACATAGGGAAAGTATTGTATTCCACCCAATAATTCGATGCCGAGATTCACCGGAAATACATGTTTTGGGTCCCCCTGAATCCAAAAAAAGAAGCATTTTTACAAAAAGTCCGTGTGTGTGTGTCGTGTGTGTATGTGTGTGTGTGTCTGTGGACAGTATAGCTCAAAGACGAAAAGACCATTGAATACCAAACTTGGTATCTAAGTTTGGTTTCTTCCAAGGATGTGACACGAAAATTTTCAAAAAAATCCTCCCACCCTCTTCACATGGAACTTTTTTTCGAAGATTTTAATTATTTCATAAATGATTCTAACGATTTTGATTACAATATTGTATGTTACAGATATTTACCTGACAAATAATATGTACATCTTGAATTTTCTGGGAACAGTCTCTGAAGACTACTTTAATCTGAATGAATTTTACGGAATTTTGTATAACTGCTAAACCATATCAGATACAAAAAACTTACCACACAAAAAATTTAGAGCACTTTGAAACACACAATTTATGTTATATAATTTTTTTCGTAAAGTTGATCGTTTTGGAGCTATTCAAAATCCTATTGTCAACTCCTATTCAACACAGGGAGCTTCAGTCACATAGCAACCATCTTTTGACTCTCACTTTAACCTATGGTACTTCCTTATTTCGCTTCTGCTTACAAGGAAGCAAGTAATAAGACAATCTCTGTTAATGTTTTCTCTATTAGCATGAATTAAATAGAAGTATAAGCTTTCTAACAATAATTTGTTCCAGAGATGTAGAGAAAGTCATGTGAATGGAACACATCAGCTTTTATTTAAAGAATTATGCAAGTTATCATTTTGAATTATGTCAAGAAGATCACTATTATTATGTGTAATAATTTGTATGAATTTAAATATAATATCTTACCTAGATTTACCAATTGTACAGCAATAATCTTAAATAATATCCAAAGACAATACATCTTGAACAAATTTCTGATTATTACCCTCTCTACAGTGTATCTATTATCTATAGAAGGAATTATATATCCCAGAAACCAATAGAGAATTTTCACCGGAAATATATGACATCAGGCCTACTGAATACAATACAAGTAGTTTTAGAAAAAGGTGTATGTGGTGTGTCTGTCTGTATGTATGTATGTTTAGCATACCTATCATGAAAATAAACAGGGGATATTCAAGTCCAATAATTGCCAAGATGCGATATGAAGATTAAAACTAAAACATCCCTACACCAAACTGCTGTTTACATGTTTTTTTTTTCTAAAATTTTGCTATGGGTTTTGACTAAAATACTCTATAGGTATTTAAAAAAGTTAAATTACAAAAAATAGGTATATATCTTGAATTTACTGGGATTAATCTGTGAACTCTTCATTGCAAAGAAATTATATACCTATGTATTTTGATAACTTCTAAACTGTAACAGATAGACAAAAATCCTATAATTTTATTTTAGCTTCAGAAATTTCCCACATATCCATTATTGGGGTTTTAAAATGTTCAATAATTTGCCCTTTTTAAAGTTGTTACAGTACTGAGCTATTTCCCGGTTTGTGGAAAAGGTTATGGAATTTTAAGGCCAGTACATAGCGTATCGCATTTTAACGTATCATTTATCCCTACTGCATCTACAGCGAAATGCCTAAAGAAATATTTCTGCAAGGTTAAACTCAATTAATATGAAGCAGAGATAAAATAAGCCTTCGCAACAATAGTTTATTGAAGCTATATAAAAAGGACTGATGTGTTTCAATCACATAACTTTCTCCACATCTCAGTAACAAATGTTACTGTGAATAGGCTCCTTCTTTCAACTATTTCATAATCGAGATAAACATTAGTGCAAATGGTTTTATTATCTTTTTAATAGAAGTGAAAAAAGGGAATAAACTAGGCTAAAGTGATAGTTAAATTTTTTTTGAAAATCTGGTTGACATGTGGATGAAATCTTTGCATTGCCAGGAGTTGACAAATTCTCGTATGTAAAAAGTTAACATTTTAAAACTGAAACCAATACAAGAAATATCTCAAAAATGGTAAACTCCAAGAAAAAATAAATTGTGTATTTCAGTGAGATCTACCGTTTTTATGCAGTAAGTTTCTCTATCTCCTACAGTTTACCAGTTTCGCTAATTTCAGCAAAATTCATCTAGAATGAAGAGCTCTTCAGAGGCTATTCTCAGAAAATTCAAAACATACATTTTATTTTTCGTATAAATATCTTTGTTAAACTATATTTTAATCAAAACCGTAAAGCCAGTTTTGAGAAGCTCATACTTTTAGAAACTGATTTCCATGTAAAAGGTAGTTTGAGATGGGAGAATTTTTTTCTCAAAATCTTCGTGTCGCATGCTTGCAAGATTCTAAACTTCACTATCAAGTGTGATATTTTACCGACTTTTCGTTTTTGTGTTATCGTGTTCACAGACCACGGACACACACAGACACGCACACACACACACACACAATGTCCTTTCACTAAAAATACTTTTCTTTATTTAGGGATCCTAAAACGTGTATTTTCGGTGAAATCTCAGTATAAATTTTTTGGGTGGGATGGAATATCTTCTCTATACACTATGTACATAGTATGCGTAGAGAAAGTAAAACATATGATGTGTTCCATTCACATGACTTTTTCTACATCTCTGTAACAAATTTTTGTTAAACTGCTTATTCCTCTATCTACTTTGTAATAATCGAGATAAGCATTAGCAGAAATTGCCTTAATACATCTTCCTTGTAAGTAGAAGGGGGTTAAGGGAATACACTAGGCTAAAGTGATAGTCAACCCTCTTAAAAGCTGGTTGCCATTTAGTCGAAGTCCGTTTCAATGAATGGCCAGGAGTTTACAAATTTCCGTGTGAGAAAAATTAAGTATTTTTAATCTAAAACAAAAACAAGGAATGTCTCAGAAACGATCAAGTCTACAAAATAAAGCACATACGACATAAATTGTGTATTTTAAGGAGATATACATGTTTTGTGTAGTAAGTTGTTTTCTATCTCTTACAGTTTAACACTTAATGCAACATTCGGCAACATTAATCCAAATAAAAAATACTTAAGAGTCTTCTCAAAATAATTTGAAAACACCTTGTGGTTTATCGGGAAACCTGCGGGTCAGTTGAGAAATTCAATGCTATACTGGCATGTTGCCATGGTAGCTCAGTCGCAGAGTGACCGGCTAGATATCGGGAGATCCGTGGTTACAATCCCATCCGTGGCATTGAATTTTTCAGTCAGATTCTACCTATTCAGCTCCTGTCCTACAATCCAATTAATACCATTTGACCATAATAGTTGGCTATACTATGAATCCCGGAACTTAAGTTCTCCATTAGGGTTGTCTTCTCAAAATAATTTGAGAACACCTTGGGAAACATGCGATTCAGTTGAGAAATTCAATGCTATACCGGCATGTTGCCATAGTAGCTCAGTGGCAGAGAACCGGCTAGAGGTACGGAGATCCGTGGTTCAAATCCCGGCTGTGGCATTGAATTTTTCAGTCTGACTCCACCTATCCAAATACTTAGATGTTATTCCCAGAAAATTCAATATGTACTGTGCATTTGTCATGTAGATATCTTTAATTCTTTCCGAAATGTTTTTCCACGTGAAGTTTTTCGATTTATTTTTTCTATATACTATGTACTTAGTACGTGTAGAGAAAGTATAAATGTTTTTTTCGGTGAAATCTCGGTATGGAATTTTTGGGTGGAATGCAATACCATCTCTATACTCTTATGTACATGGTATGTTCAGAGAATGTTTAAATCTAATGTGTTCCATTCATATGACTTTCTCTAGTTGTTCCATATACAAACTATTTGTACAAAAGATTATTCCTTTGTCTACATCAAACTAATCGACATATTCATTACCAGAATTTGCCTTATTACTTGACTTATTAAGTGCAAGGGAAATTAAGGAATGCATTATGCTAAAGGGGTAGCCATATCTTTTAAAACTGTTCGCTATGTGAAACAATTGAGGTTCGTTCGCTTTGAATGTTCCCGTTTGAGAAAAGTTAATTTAAAACTGAAACCAATAACAAGGAATATCTAAATAACGGTCAACCCTACAAGAAAAACGTATTTGGTATAAATTGTGTATTTTAACGACATCTACATTTTTGTGTATTAAGATTTTGTCTGTTGTGGTTAACCGTTATTCATAACTCTGCAAAATTCCTTCAGCGAAAAGGTCTTCAGAGGCTATTCCCAAAAAGTTCAAAATATACACTTTATTTGAGATGTATATATCTTTAATATGCGGCATTGTAATAAAAACCGTTAGAGCCATTTTTGAGAAAAACAAAATTTTAAAAAAATTGTCCATGTAAAGGATTCTTTTTGGTGCAGGGGACTTTTTGAAAATCTTAGTGTCGCAGCCTTGGAAGATACCAAATATAAATGCTAAGCTTGGTATTTAGCAGTCTTTTCGTCTCTTGAGCTATGCTGTCCACACATACACACACATACACACACACAATCACACTTATGGACGTGTTTCTAAGAACTTTTTTTTTTTTATTCAGGGAACTCAAAATATATATTTCCGGTGAAATCTCGGCATCGAATTTTTCGTGGAATACAATTCCTAATCTACCCACTATGTGTGTACATATTATGTTTATACGGAGTAGAGAACGTAATAAAACAATAATCGGTAGATAACGTCATGTGATTGTAGCACATCGAATAATTTTCTTTCAGATGATCTTTCCAAAATCTGTGTAATTTGGCTAACCTATATTTGTAACTTTTTGCAGCAGCTTGGCTCGCGGCTCATAATTATCAAACCTTATCTTCGGCTCACCTCAGAGTGCGGAAATCAGCTCTGCGGACACATTATGTAAAACAATATATTCATCAAAATGTACTCTTGTGTGGATGTTAATAAATTTAGCAAGGGAAAATAATTTATGCCATGTAATTGGAAACTGCATTGTTTGCAACTCCGTGAAATGCAAACCAAACTGTTAGCGTTGTTTATGAGAAAATTGTCATTTAAAATAAACCTGTCGCATAAATTATATAAAATTTAAACGATTAGCATGAAAATTGAAAGCAACAGATGAGCTTTCCAATTCACAGAGTAATGTAAATGCTGTGCAAGAGAATCCGTACTTCATATATGCTAAATGGAGAAACAAAACAAATCATATCTAGAAATACATTTGAAAGCTCCTGTTTTTAAATCAGGCTGCTGCTAGGTTTACTATAAAACAATTTTAATGTTCTCAGCATATTGTTTGTGATGAGAACTAAAATCCTGCTGTTATTCAGAAAAAAACATTGATAGATTTTGTTTCCTTGCTGCTTATTAGTGGTAAGTGGAGAGGGCATTGCAGTAAACGTAACATTTCGTATAGAAATTTCATCGGTAATATATCTTTTGAGGTCTTCTTTAACCGAAAAGTATTTAAGCTTGGTATCTTCCAAGGATGCGACACGAAGATTTTCAAGAAAATCCTTCCACCCCAAACTACACTTTACATGGAATCAATTTCGAAAATTTTGATTTTCTTAAAATTGGCTGTAAAGATTTTGATTAAAATCTCTTATATTTAAGTTATTTACTTGCCAAATAAAATGTATATCTTGAACTTTCTGGGAATAGCCCTTGAAGCCTACTTTATTAATGGATACATTTTACAGAATTTTGCATAACTGCTAAACCGTAAGAGATGGACGAAAACTTAAAACACAATAATGTAGAGCATGATAAAATACACAATTTATGTTATATAATTATTTTTCGTGGAGTTCATCGTTTTTGAGATATTCCTTGTTTTTTTTTTTTTTAATTGCTTCATTTGTATAGCCCCCTTTAACATCAATGGTCGTACCAGGGGCTTTCACTTGTGAAACTGTAGGTTCAGAACATTAGGTTAAACACACGCACATTCACTCTCACATTCATACTTCCAGACTCTATAGGGGATAGGGAATAATTCCGGTTAAAGAAAAATTCCCCGCCCCAGCCGGGAATCGAACCCGGGACCTCCTGGTGAGAAGTCAGCTCGCTGACCACTCGACCACGGAGGCAGTCATTCCTTGTTTTTGGTTTCAGCTTTGAAAAACATATTTTTCTCATACAGGAATTTGTCAATCCCTTTCAAACAAAGGAACTTCAATCACATAGCAACCAGGTTTTGACTATCACTTTAACCCATGGTGCACCATTATTTCGCTTCTACTAACAACGAAGCAAGTAATAAGACTATTTCTGCTAATGTTTTCACTTAGTAAAATTATAACTATTAAATTCCTATATGGCGTTAAAATACACTCTCATTCTGTCAATATACAACTATCAATATCGTATTTTGTATTGTGCTCGGTTCAAACGTTTGTTTTGGAATTCAAAGATGTATAACTATAAGGGCTGGAAAGCTAAACTGGTTTTCACCAAGCAGATGACTCCGTGATAATGTGTGAGGTTCTCATTCTGGAGGTTTCGGGATAATTTTCGACAACAGCCCACTTTTATGCAGGGACCAAAGTTCTTCGGTGGACAAGCGGTGGGATGCTTTTTTGTCTTCCATGACTTTCTTTTGTGTCATTTTCTGTACCCATCATTTTCTTCATCATCTGTACCAGGGTTGAAGTACCCTAGTATGGTGTTCTGTGGGTTGTGGCTGGACAGTGAAGTTGCATTTTTTATTTTTATGGTTTCCCCCCTATATCGGTCTCGATTCTTGGTGCTCGAAGCAGACTCAGTAAACCTTCAAAGTTTTTTTTGGTGAGCTTGATAATTTCAAATCTGGAAATGTTAGGGACACCGTGCATGTTTACACAGTCGTCTCCTGGATGTGGCGCCCTTAATGAACCTTCCTAGATCCCTTCATAGTTCTCACCCTTCAAGGAGTGCGTTGGCTTACTTGCGGTGCACTGTTCCGGTTTCGGAAGCTCCTCCTATACATTTACCTGTTATGATCACCGTTAAATACTGTCTTCAGAATTCAGCCATAACCAATTATAGATTGTTCGCAATACTATTTGAACTAAAAATAACAATAAAGCAAAATTAAAAACATTACAATACTAAATCTATACCTAAATCTAAATCAATATATGCCTAGGCTTCTTTTGCAGATCTTAACAATTCCTATTTAGGAAGAGTTAAAATAGCGGGATCGTTGTGAGAGCGTAGGTATACCCCTAAAGGGACCTATGTTGAGAAATGAATAGGAGTAATAATTTGTGTGTATGTGTGTCTGGTTTCATTTTTTATTTTATTTTCTCTACATGTACTATGTACATAGTGTATAGAGAAGGTGTTGTAATGCACCCAAAATTCGATACCGAGTTTTCACCGGAAATACATGTTTTGAGATCTGAACCAAAAACGATCATTTTTTTAAAAAATCCGTGTGTGTGTCTGGTTGTGTCATTGTGAGTGTGATTGTGTGTGTATGTGTGTGTCTGTGGGCAGCATAGTTCAAAAACGAAAAGTTTGTTAAATACCAATGTTGGTATTTAAGTTTAGTAATCTTGAAAGATAGAAAACATCCAAGAAACTCTCCCCATCTCAACTACCCTTTACTTGGAAAAATCTTCGAACTTTTTGATTTTCTCAAAAATAGCTCTAACGATTTTGATTAAAATACCGTGTATTAAAAATATTTACATGGGAGTAGCCTTCAAAGACCTTTTTTTTCTGAATTAATTTTGCTGAATTTGTCATAACTAGTAAACCGTAAGATATAGACAAAAACTTACTACACATTAAAGTAGATCTCGTTAAAACACATAATGTATTCATATACATTTTTTGTGGGATAGACCGTTTCTAAGATATTCGTTGTAATTGGTTTCAGTTTTAAAATACGTTTCTCATACGGCAACTTGTTAACTCCTGGTCATGCAAAGAAACAGATTTCAATCCCAAATATTTGACTAGCATTTTAGCCTAGTGTATTCCCTTATTTCTTGTGAGTTCTAGGGAGGTGTCAGTGCTAAAAATACGGGGAGGGTAAGCCGTACTCTCTTATTTGCCTTCTACTTATAAGGAAGCAAGTAATAAGATCATTTCTGCTAATGTTTATCGCGGTTAGCATGAATTATATAGAAGAATAAGATTTTACCTAAAATTTGTTACAGAGATGTAGAGAAAAGCATGTGAATAGGACACATAAGATTTTTTTTAATGTTAGTTTATCAGCTTTATTAAAATTAATTTATATTTGAGCAGGCAAGTAATTTATAAGTTGAATCAGACTTCAAAGGCGTAATGAACTGACTTTGTTTTGATTGAACTTTCCAATAGAAAACATTCGTTCTTTGTTTTTCTTTCTTTCCTTTTAATACAAGATAACTTCACTGTGCATTCTGCACTTTACAGTATTTTTTATTTATTGAACAGATAAACATGGCTTGACATAATCAGGGACCTATCCCGTAAACAGCATTATCTATTGTACAATTAGATCTGAGTGGTGTTTTCTTTTCGAAATGAAATGTATTCCTCTGTGATTTATCTAAAAGGAGACTCGTTTTGGACACTCCATTACGATGTACTCATTATGAATCATTTTTAGGCGGTTAAATTACGATACGTATACGTCTTACTTGACAAGGATATTTTGGTTTGAATGTCTCCAACTTACTGAAGCACATACGCTGGCTCTTCCCCTGCGTTGCCCACCTAATATGTACTATGGAAACATATTCAAAGGCGGAACCCAGGTGCAGCAACTACATAGAACATTGTTGCATTCAGAAACAAATGGAGGTCACACGCTCTCTGATTTGATGTGTCGGATATAAATCATGCCGCGTGAAATTCCTGTAGTCGATACACTTTATTTGAATTTATGTCGCATTTCGATAACTGAAAAATATAGACTCAATTGAGTTTTTATACCATGTAAATAATAGAGTGCAGTTGGGTTAACAAACAATGGCGCGATATTAGATTCTGGCAGGTCCCTACCGTTGTTTGCAGAAGGGATAGCGATACTGGCTCAAAATCAGCATTAGTAGTGTTGATGGCAATGATTACTCGCGATTTATCGATTGTCGGATTTGCATTGTTGACAAAATGTATACAAGATTTCGTCTGCCTGAGCCTTTTCGGAAACAGTTGCTGCTAATCCGGCCAGGTACTCGTATGTGTTCTTGCAAAGCAGGGTACCATTCACTGTCGACTTTACTTACAGGCTATGTTTCAAAAGGGGATTTGGGGGATATAATTCTGCAAAGTAGGAAACCGCTTGATGAGCTGGTTTTTACTTTCTCAAATACGTAAGCAGGGGAAGTATTGTATTCCAGCCAAAAACAGTCCACGTTGAGATTGGACCAAAAATAGGTATACGTAACCATTCAATATGTTTTAAGGTTCCCTGAACCTGCCAAAAAGCATTTTTAGCAAAAACGTCCGTTTCCATGAGTGAATAATCAAAAACGAAACCTATATTAAAAATCTAATATGTTCCATTCACATGACTTTCTCTACATCTCTGCAACAAATTATTGTTAAAAAGCTTATGCCTCTATATACTTCATGCTAATCGAGAAAAAATGATTACCTGCTTCCTTGTAAGTAGAAGCGAAATAAGGAAGTGCCATAGGTTAAAGTGATAGTCAAAAGCTGGTTGCTATGTCACTGAAGTTCCTTTGTTTGTTTGGACAGGAGTCGACAAATTCCTGTATGAGAAATGTATGTTTTTCAAAACTGAAACCAAAAACAAGGAATATCCAAAAACCGATCAACTCCAGAAAAAATGTATATTACATAAATTGTGTGTTTTAACGTGCTCTACATTTTTTGTGTGACAAGTTTTTGTCCATCTCTTACGCTTTAGCAGTTATGCAAAAGCCGTGAAATTCATCCGGAATAAAGTAGTCTTCAGAGGCTATTCCCAGAAAATTCAAGATATACCTTTTTTGTCAGGTAAATATCTTTAATATAGGAAAATTTAATCGAAATCGTTAGAGCCATTTTTAAGAAAATCAATTTTTTTGAAAAAAAAATATCCATGTAAAGGGTAGTTTGGGGTGCGGGGATTTTCTCAAAATCTTCGTGTCGCATTCCTGGAAGATGCTAAACCTAAATACCAAATTTGGTATTTTACCGACTTTTCGTTTTTGAGCTATCGTGTTCAAAGACACACGGACACACACATACGGATCTTTTTCTGAAAATGTTTTTTTTTTGGATACAGGGGTCCTTAAATAATATATTTCCGGTAAAATCTCGGTATCAAATTTTTGGGTGGAGTGCAATACTATGTACATCGTACGTATAGAAAAAGTAAAATGAGTTACGACTTTCTTCCTTGGTAAGTGCCAATTGTTTTTAACAATTCTCTAATCCCGTGTCTCAGGCGGATCATTGAATATAAAATTAACATTAATTAAATGAAGACACTGGCCCACTCTGTTTAAAGAAATTAATTATTATTATTATTATTATTATTGTCATTGTTATTATTATTATTATTATTATTATTATTATTATTATTATTTTTAATGCTGACAACAAATATTGCTGGGTTTACAGTGTGATCCTTTTGGCGGAAACTTAACCGCACTATGTGAGTTGTCGCAATAGCAAAGTTTTTTGTCAACAACCTCCAAATGTATCCTGGGAGAGACTCCAGTTTCTTGCTCTGTATATCCCAATCTTTGCATAGCGTATTTTTCCAAAGAGCCGTTCCAAAATGGGGTGGGTAACCTGCTTTCTCTTTTTATCTGCACTGATTCTTGCAAGGTCCGGCTTATAAAAGGAAATTGGCCTTGTAACAAGCTCTTAGTTGAAAATGTTGTTTTGTACTGTTTTTCTGAAAGAACGGATCTGTGCACTGATATGAAAAATATGTTGGACAGGGCTTCCAAATTGAATACATTTCTCTTTATATCAACGACTCTTTATCTTATATTTGGTATATAATAAATTCGATATCACAAATTATGCGAATATATTTTGAGGACCGTTAGTGCACAACAGTTCTTGTTTCAGCAGGCGAATTATGACACAATATTATGACTTATCTGTAATAATGGCACAAGCAAGACATTAAGTTATTCACCACGCCAAAAATACATATCCTTGCGTAAGCTTTACCTTGTGTCGAATACGGTCCTTTTTTCTGTTTAGGATAGGGAATTGACAGGTTATCAGGAAACGGAAGAAGATTCGGCACTTAAACCTATTGTGAAATGAACATAGAGAGGGACTGCTTTTCGTGTATCATATGTTACGGTTCCGCATGTAAGAATGGATGCATACGCTATTGTAAAAGCTTATACTTGTATCTATTTTATTCTAATAAAGATAAGAATTAGCAGAAATTGTGTTGTTACTTAGTTTTTTGTAAGTAGAAGGAAAATAAGGGAATACACTAGGCTAAAGCGATAGTCAAATCTTCTAAATGCTGTCACACTATGAGATTGCCATTGAAATTAGGTGCTCATTGCATGTCATGAGTAAAACAAAATAAAAAGGTATGTGAAATTCTCATTTGTGAAAAGTTAAGTATTTTAAAATTGAAATGAACGACAAGGAATATCTTATAATTGGTCAACTGCACGGAAGAGTGTATATGACATAAATTGTGTGTTTTAACAAGATCTGCAGTTTTTGTCAAAAGTCATCCAGAATGAAGAGGTCTGCAGTGACCATTCTCAGAAAATCTTTAATACATAGCTTTAATACATAGTATTTTAAACAAAATCATTAGAGCCATTTTTGAGAAAAACAAAATTTACGAAAAATGTTCCATGTAAAGGATTTTCTGGAAATCTTCGTGTTGCATAATTGATACTGAAATTAAATTCCAAGTTTGGTATTCAACCGACATTTCGTTTTCGAGTTATGCTGTCCACAAGCGCGTGCGCGCGCATACACACACAAACGGATCCTTTTCTAAAACTGTTTTTTACTTTCTCTATGCGTACTATGTACGTAGTTATAGAGAAGATATTGTATTCTGCTCAAAAATTCAATACCGAGATTTCACCGGAATTATAGGTTTTGTGTCCCCCCCCCTGAATCAGAAAAAAAAAAAGAAGCATTTATACTATATTACTTAGTAAAGAAAGCAAAATTCTGGTGGAAGTTCCCATCATCCTGATTCAGGCGGGACAGTTGACCTCTCCCCGCGGAAAGATATCTATGAACGCGTATTTCTCACGAACACCACGGTAGACAGTTCCACAAAGCAAACTCCATTGCCATACACCTCGCTCGCAACCCATTAATTTATCTTCGACCATTATCAGTTGTAAAGAAGTGACAAGAATTGGGTGGCAAGAATATTGGCGGCATTATTTTATAATCTGTTACACCATTCACCTACCAACCAGGGAAAACTGCCAAAAACAGGATTAGAATGGCCGTCCTAAATGTGAGTCTCAAGTGTTTTCACAGACTCTTCCAGTTCATGAATACGGATGTAGGATTAAGATTAGGCAGGGGTATGACCCACAGGAACCGGGATCAGAGCATCGGACTTAGGCCTTCTTATGTGACCCCAGGGAGGGATAAGGAGAAGGATCCGAAGGGCCACGAAGTCCGTAAAAGTTGCAGATGGAGCGCTTTTGACGCCGCCCGGTCCCTGCTCACATGTCTCTCGCCTTCAACGGTCCGCCATAGGGAGTGCCAGGCCCGAGGGCGGAACCCGAAGACGATACCAGCATAGCATTTTACAGTGACTCAGTCATACACCGCCGTCTGGTTCTTCAATCCTGAAAGAAAATGATGAGAACAGGAAATGAACCGGAAACTGCAGGCGGAATTTATGAACCGACCCAGCCTTCGTCTGGATATCCGGGAAACCCCTGAAAACCCCCATAGGTGAGGTAGGCCGGCCACGGGGATCTAAACATCCCTCTCCCAAATGCGGGGCACAGCCTAACCACTAGAGCCATCGTGCTCCTTGTGAGTTCGGAACTAAATACTCTTAACTGTTGTCGGAGTTAACAAGTGTGCACATGTTCATTCCCAGATGTGTGTTAGAATAACCTTGAGACTTCATTTCCAAGTCATGTTTACCAACAAAGTCCTGCAACCTGCATAACCGTTACGCTTGGAGGAGTTGCTTTAATCTGTGTTACTTTCTCGGAATAATGGCCTCCTTGTAGGATTGGAGCAGCACGCAGATTGTGTACTGCTAACTACGTAGATGTTAAACTTGAATATACCTTCTCGTAGTTGTAAGCAGCTTATGTAGCATTATTTAAGCCAACTCGAGGAAAAGCTTTGTATATCATAGGTCTTTTCCCTCTCAAAGAAACTGAATACGAAAAACAAGAAAAGAACATTCAGAAGATTTTAGCAGTTTCTTGTGATAACTTTAGATCAAATGATATATCACTAGCACAGATCTGACAAAACTTTCATAATGTAGGGTTATTTACTGTTGAAAAATACTCTTTTTCTAAACCTTCATAGATAATTAGACTTGTCTTTGATTCCAATAGCTAAATTACTGAAACATTAAAATTATTTACATCCATGCATACGAACATATTAGAATCATATAAGAGAATGCTTGAGAAAGTGGCTTTGATTTCACTAGTCAATAAAATTAAACTTTTTTCTGAATCTAGTTTGTAAATGGGTAGATTTACTTAAATTTGGTGTGCTGAATACAATGGTATAATCAGTTTTTCTCTATGACGTTATATTTCCTAGACACACAGCAGAATCAAACATGGTAGCTACGAAAATTGACAGAATTAGACAAACAAAAATACACAGTCAGAGCGTTTGAAATCAACACCATTTTGGGCATGATGCCAATAAAACCTCTTAATTAGTTCAGAAGTAATTTTCAAATTAATCTTCCTTGCTATTTGAAAAACGCGACGTCGAAGCCCATCTTTTGTTTGCCGTTTCATCACTCTGCGTAACAAGACCCCAGCAATAGTCGCCCATCATCGAAGAGTTCCAATGACCTTGGTAACGGTGTTCCATTGTAAGAATGTCTTGGTGAAAGTGTTCACTTAGCTCATCGTTTTCGCCTCCCAAATTTTCTGGGAAGAAATCAAGTGGGAATCTAAAAAGTAAATTTTAAGCGATATTCTACACCCTATGTTCTTATAACTGCCCGACTGATCATTCACAATGGAAACATAGTTTTCGTCTTTTCTGTTACCCAAAATTCCCTTCACAATTGCTTTAAAAGAAGACCAAGCAGCTAATTAGATATCTGTAGTATTAAAGGTTGAATCTTTTAGCAAATTTTTATTTGTGACCCACTAATATACCTCCTTTCAGCTTTGCCTTGCTTAATTTGGGAAACGTTTCTTTTAAATGATTGAAGACCCCACTTCCTTTATCCAGAGCTTTTACAAAGTTCTTGATATGGCCCAACTTGACAGTGAAGCAAAATGAGTTTATCGGGCTCAAACAATGGAAAAAATGAGTATTTTTTACATTTTCGTTTCCAGGAATATATGATTTCCTTGTAGGCGTTCCTTAATTGTATAGTGTTTCTTGGTGTCTCAAAGGCACAAAAAGCAGCAGTATTTCGTGAATCCAGCCTTTAATCCTGTAAGAAGTGCAACAACTTTTAGATCACAGCAAAGCTGTCATTCATGATCCTTATATGTGATTGGCTCTAGCAGCAAAGCAATGGATTCATGAGTTTCTGTCATGTCTACTGCGTAAGCCAAAGATACCGATGGGAATTTATTATCATTATGCAGTAGTACCGTTTTCAAACTGGCTTTACTTGAGTCAGTAAATAGTGTGAATTATGTTCTACACCTGGCTGCATCAGCAGACTATTGGCATACACACGTTGAATTCTGCATATAGAAATATTCAGCGAAGGAAGCACCTCTTGATGTAAAACAGGACATTTTAGTCCCTGGAGCTAGAAGATTCCGTTGCTGCGTCTCAACGCCGAGTTCAACTTGCTGTTTCGAAAATTTTAGGTCGCGAACTAAATCGTTCAATTCCTTTTGATTAAAGAGCTGAATCTAAGTGTCATATTAAGGACATATTGTTCTATATTTTTGGCACCTTCTGATTCACTTGATATGGAGTCTGGTTGGTGCCTTGGCTTTTAAGTTACAGACAGGAACAGGCAACCCCTCATCATGAGACACAGGCAAATGCACTGAAGGTACATTTGGATACTTCATTTTATGTCTAGTTTTGCTTGAATGTCCCGAAATATTTGTAAGACAGAAGTAACAGTCTGAAATATGATCTTTAGGCTCGCACCACACCATACGGACAGCGAATGAATGGCTTGGCGACTTCCTTCCAACCACTTGGTTAAGTTTGTAGTACAGGTTATGCAGGCAGTATGAGGTGCAACATTTTTATCTTGAACACCAACAGGAAAATCAAAATACAATTTATATGCCTTCTTAAGTAAATCAGCGATTGGTTTTCTTTGGGCTTTTGGGGCGAGTTTTCAACACACATAACAAAAGCTATCGGAGTGATTTAGACAGCAACGAGATTTATTAGTTGCCATTTTTTGTAGTGTAAGTTTCAAACACATTGAGGATTTCATTCACACCAATAGACCCAAACCAACAATTTACTGGCGATTTGTATATCCTAAGTTCTCCTGTACGAAACAAAAACAACTAAACATCAAAACAGAAGAACAGACAAAAGCGAAATACTGAGAACGAAAAATAAAAAGCTCTTAAAAGCTGAAAAATGTTACGTATTATAACATTTAAAATTACACTATATTTCACAAGAAACACTCACTGAGAATCTCTTTCACATCAATGGATTATCGCACCAACCATTTACTGACGATTTATAGATCTTCTAGCTCTCCTGTATAAAACAAAAACAAACGATTAAACATCAAAACAGAAAAAAGCGAAATATTGAAAACGAAAAATAAACAACCCTTAAAAACTCAAATGTTTCGTGCTAGAACATTTTTAAAGGTAGATTCGGATTCTATACGCCAAAATACACACTATCATATACACTTGATATATCACATGCTAGATGTAAAATGACTGTTGTCTGGTGTTTTCAATTACTAATACTTTGAAGCAGAAAATGTTTGTTACCTGCTCCAATAAAATATATAAGATCAATACGTGAGAAGTCGTAAAATAATTTATTCTCAATTACTATAATGTTATTGTTGGAACAACTATTATTATTAATTTATTATTTGTAATATATTTTATGTTTCATTTTAAGGAATATACATAGATGGTGGCGATTATTCGTTCAAGACTAAATACACTGGAGAGAAAAAACACACACATTGTCCAATTCTGGCTATAATAATACAAAATGCGTGCGATAGTTATTTCTCTGATTAAAATTCAATCGAAGAGACACCGAAAATGTATCCTTTAAAACGTCATTTCAAACTTTAAATTTTCACAAGTTTTTCTGAAATGAGTAAGAAATAACAACTTTAGCTAGTTAGTTAGATTTTAGATTTTGGTTTCACGAAACTGTAAAATAGTATTATCTTTATAGTGAATGGTAAGCAAATAAAATAAGCTGTTAAGTGTTATTTAATTATGTTAATTGCTGTAAGTTTAATTATACTTACCTAATGCAATTGTTCGTTATAAATCAATGCATGCAAATTTTCAGTCAAGGCCGTTTTACGTTTTAGGTACCTATTGTATCCCACCCAAAAATTGACGTAGAGATTTTACCAGACCTATTTTGAGGTCTCCTGAGTCCAAAATAATTACAAAAAGGTCCGCGTGCACGTATGTGTGTGTGTGTGTAGGGTGGGTGGGGACAGCATAGCTCAAAAGCGAAAATACCGTTAAATACCAAACTTGGTATATATGCTTAGTATGTATTTTCCTAAGATGCGACAAGGAAATACCCCGAGGAAATCTCTATTGTTTTACTGCCGTTCATGCAAAGCGAACCGAACTTAAATTGTTTCACATAGTAATCGGCTTTTAAAAGATTAGGCTATCCTTTAGCATAACGTATTCCCTTATTTTTCTCCTACTACAAACAAGCAAGTAATACAATTTCTGAAATGTTTAACTCGATTACCATGATGTGGATAAAAAAATAATTCTCTTAAGAATAGTTTGTGTGTGTGGAACAGCTGGAGAAGGTTATGTAAATAGCACACATCAGGGTTTTCAGGTAGGTTCCGTTATTGTAGGATTTTTGTAATAACCAACACGTTATATTGTGTAATTTACCAACCATTACGTAACTAAGATTTTGATAATATAATTGTGAGTTTTCTTCATATGGGTGATTCTTACAAGAAAGAACATATTTAGTGTGCTAAATGCTATAGTTTTCATTAGATTTTTTTTAAATTATATAATGTAAGTACACCACTTGTAATGTCATAGATCTTGTTAAAAATAACTAAATTAACTGCGTTATTTAAATGTGTTTATATTTTATAGCATGCAATTACTTTTGAAATAAGGATGCAAGTCTTGAGCCACCTTGAATGAAACACAAAAAATCAGAATAGTATTATGCGTTCGTGTCTGTCTTTGTATTTTACTGCTTTTCTTTCTATCTCTCTCTCTCTCTCTCTCTCTCTGTCTGTATATATATACCAGTCTTTTTGAAATTATTATATATTTCAGAGAATAGTTTGAATTTTTAATACATATTAAAGTTTTATTTAAAGAATAATTAACAAAATGAAACATCTGATGGTTAAATGCACATGACTTTCTATATTGTCTTTCATTTAAGAGTTGTTACATAAACTATCCCTACGAAAGCTTCTTTTCTGTCTACTTACTTCATTTTAATCGAAATAAACGTTTGCAGAAATAGACACGCTGCACGTTTCATAACATATACAAAGACAATAGAACATTTAAGAACTGAAAGATATATGGTGATATTAACATTTCAGCTCCTACCTCCATTTACGAGAAATAACTGAAAACCAATAGAACTGTAAAAGGATGCCAAAGTATTTAACAATTTGAACATTTATAAACAGGTATCTTTAAAACAGCTCATATCAAAAAATTGTTATTTGGAATAAAGCATACGTTTTAAAGAGCTCTGCAGTGTTATGCAGTACGTTTTCATATATCACGCAAGTTCACCAATTACTCAAGATTATACAAAATATTCCCCGACAATTCAGTATGTATATTTACTTATCACATATATGATAAAATATATGGACATAAATTGTTAGGCTTTTTGAGAAAATGAAACACTTAAAAATTGTTGCATAAAAAGCGTAGTTGGGACTGGAAGGATTTCATTGAAATTCTTCGTGGCACAACTTTAACATCAAATTTATTGTACTTTTTGTTTTTGAATTATGTTGTTTACACACACACTGATACTCTGGTACTACACACAGATCTTTGAAGCATATTTACTCTGTCTAAAGTGTACATATAGGTAGAGATCAGATCAACACATGTTCTTAATTGGAATATTATAAGTTTATTCTGTCATTAACAGTGATATACCTCTATTTGCTTTAAATTAATAACTAAGGGTATTTGGTATTCATTCCAGCCAAAAATTTGATACCCACTACATGTTTTGTGATTCCTTCAATCCAAAAAAAGCATTTGATTTCCCTACTGTGTCTAGAAAGTAGGGTAAGTATTATATTTCATAGATACTATTTCTATCCAAATTTAGCCAATAATACATACATGCATATATATACATACATACATACATACATACGAGACATACCTACATACATACATACATACATACATACATACATACATACATACATACATACATACATACATACATACATACATACATACATACATACATACATACATACATACATACATACATACATACATACATGCATGCATACATACATGCATACATACATACATACATACATACATACACGCATACACACATATACATGAACCTCTTTCTAAATATGATTTGTTTTTTGTATACAAGGAAACTTAAAACATGTATTTTCGGTGAAATCTCGTATCGAATTTTTGGGTGTAATGCCATTCTACCTATGTACTGTGTACTAAATAGAGAAAGTAAAAAGTCATTTAGTGGAAGAGCATTTGGCGATTCAGTTGATAGAAAAGTCTTTCCTATTCGTTACAGAGGAGACCACAGGTTGTGTCACACGCGGGACGAGCAGGACCTTGCGTCCCAACTTCGTGGCTGCAGTCTCCCAGAGGAAGTAACGGATATTAGGTGGATTAAGTGCGGAAATAAAGTGCAGTTTATGGTGCGGAACTTACTCGTGTAGTCTTGCAAGTTACAGCGTGGCAATGTGCGAAGACTGCTCCTCCTAATGCCAGGCTGCTGCGCATGATAATACCTCCTCCTCAATAGCTCCATAAATTCATTTGTTTTATGGCTATGTTCCTTACGCGCTAATTTCAAATTCCTTACAAGCACAAATGTCTCTATTTATACTAACTCTTCTGCTTAATGGCTTCGGAATATTTCAAATATATCTATGTCATCAGACTGTTCTACTACATTCCTTAGGTGTATGTATTTCACCAGAAACACCCTTTTGAGATCTTCAGAATCTAAAAATGTGTATAACATTTGCCTTTTTCTAATTAATTTCTTTTTCTAAGCGTTTATTTGCCATAACATTTCGACATCTGTTTTTTTTAAAAAAATATTTTCCTAAACAAACTAAACTTAGTTGGAGAAAGTAGTAAATGCCGTAAAAGAAACAAATTTGGAACCGAAACTCTGGAAAATATTGTCCATAATTTTTCTTTCCCAAAAGGCCCCAACGATTTTGATTAAATACTAGGTACAAATATGTTTCAGATATTTTCATGAAAATGAAAATTTGACAAAAATATAATCATTGGAAAAATTAAACCATTAATAAGAAATATCCCAAAAAATGACTAACGCCACAAAAATGAGTATTGCACATAAATTGTGTGCTTTTTTTGTGTAGTAACATTCTGTATATCTCTTAAGTTTATGCACAAGTCATCCAGAATGAAGAGGGCCTCAGAGTCTATTCCTAGAAAATGAAAGATAATCGTGTTATTTGTGAGTAAATATTTTAATATATAATACTTTAATTTTTTTATAGTGTTTAATGCCCGCTTTAACTTCTTATGGCACCGCAGGCGGTGACACTGATGATACATGAATGATGATGGAGCACCGGTGGAACGAGATGGCGGGGGAAACCGGAGTACCCAGAGAAAACCCGCCCCAGCGCCGCTTTGTCCACCACAAATCTCACATGCGGTTGCTTGAGATCAAACCCAGGCTGTCTAGGTGAGAGGCGAGTGATCTAACCACTCGGCCACGGCGTGGACTGATACTTTAATCATAATAATATGAGCTATTTTTGTGTAAATCGATCGAAAAATTTACCATGTTAAGGCTAGCTTGGTGTGTGACAATATTTCTGAAAGTCTTCGTGTGCATCCTGGGGAGATGCTCAACTTAAATATTAAATTTAAAACAAAAATCGTATGTCAGTGACGCTGTCAAATGCCAGCTTCATATTAGCACCAGTGTACCAGAAGTTCGTCCCGCAGGAGTTCCTTTACATGCTAATAATCTACCGACAGGGGACTATCGCTTTTAAAAACACATAAAAACCATCGGTCTGGACCCGGATTTGAACCAGTGACTTGGAATCGGAAAACTAGCACATAATCAATTTAGCGACCGTGACCAACAAACACCAAAATAGCAAATGTTGTATTTAATGGTCTTTTCGCATTTGAGTTATGTAGTTCACAGGCGCACGTACACATAGACAAACATACATAACCTTTTTCTATTTGTTTTTCTTCTTTTTGATTCGTACATGTATTTCGGATAAAATCTCGGTATTGAATGTTGGGTGGAATGTAGTAATTTTCTATTTGCTTTGTAGGTTGTATGGGGTAGAAAAAGTAAAAAATTGAACTCTATTATCATGATTTGTAGAGGTTTAAAAAAGAAATAGAAACTTGAAGTTTGATGTGCATGCCGGCATGATAATATATTACACAATACACTTCACATTTGTCGATGACCCGCGACCATCAGATGATTCTAATAAGCAAGACTACCGATGGCAGAAGTATGAGGAGAAAGAACGTGGCATGAAATCTGGTGCTATGGTATTCCACCTACAACTTCATTTTATAATACATATCAATATATGCATATTCCGTTTTACACAAACACGAGCATACCCTTGTATTGTTTTTCTTACATTCAAAATACAAAACACTGACAACATAGTTCAATTGTTTAACCAATGCTTAACAGTTTAACTAATATGCATTGTTCCTACAGTATTTCATGAATTATGCTCACTGCAAAATGTGGACGAGAAATACATTTCAGTTAATTTTGCATATTCATGCTCTTCGGTTAATTTGATTAACTCTCTGACCTATTTTGCAGATATTCAAATTCGTCTACAATATTACTGAATTTTACCGTTTAATATCCAGGCAACATAAATTACGAACAGTGCGATTGTCTGTATAATTAAAAGTAACTGATTACATCCCTTCATTGAAAGTGTATAAGTAATTCAAAGTCTTTATCGTTTAGAGTTAAAAGCTGCTATATCAGATGGCCCAATGGCCCCGTATTTGACGTGTGCAGATATCACTTCGTGCGTTAAAAGTTTTGAAGAACGCTATTTCAAGTTAAAGCTGATCATTTTTAGTCTTTCTTGATTTGGAATGAATTTCGTATACTTTTATAATTGGTAAGTAATAAGGTATACATTTCGTTTGTCATAAAAATATCTTAATCATTTTGGTCAAAATATTTGGAGTCTTTTTGAGAAAATAAAGTTTTCTAAAAATGTTCTCGTAACGGGTAGTTGGATGCAGGATTTTCCTTAAAATCTTCGTGTCTCATCCTTGGAAGATACTGAACTTAAATACCAAGTTTGGTATTTAACGATTTTCCGTTTTTGAGTTATATTGTCCACACATACATATACGCGGACCTTTTTCTAAAAATGCGTTTTTGGATTCAAGGAAACCCTAAATCGTATATTTCTGGTGAAATTTCGATATCAAATTATCCATCTACTGTGTATATTTAAGGTACATTGAACATTGTGCAAAAAAAAAAAAAAAAAAAAAAAAAAAAAAGGAATAATTTAGATATCTTTAAATTACAGAAGTTATATCTATAATTTTTGCTACTAACACCTTTGTACATTAGACAAAAACAAAAGTAATGGCATTCCAGTAAAAATATTCAATAAGAAGTAAAATAGTATTAGAGGACAATATATTGAAACAAGTGTCTCATTTTCAATACCTTGGCTACGATGTAGCTTATGACCAAGACCAAATATAAACAAACAAATACAAACAAATCTGATGCTTACCATTCACATGACTTTCTCTACATCTCAGTAACAAATTATTGTTAAAAAGCTTATGCCTCTATTTACACCATGCTACTCCAGAACAAATTAGCAGAAATAGTCTTATTACTTGCTTCCTTGTAAGTAGAAGCGAAATTGAGAGAGTTCCATAGGTTAAAATGATAGCCAAAAGCTGGTTGCTATGTGACCGAAGTTCCTTTGTTTGTATGGACAGGAGTTAATAAATTGCTGTATGAGAAAAGCATAAGTTTTTCAAAGCTAAAACGAAAAACCAGGTATATCTTAAACATAATCAACTCTACAGAAAAAATGCATATGACATAAATTGCGTATTTTATCGTGAGCTAAATTTTCTGTGTAATAAGTTTTTCCCCATCTCTTACGGTTTAGCAGTTATGCACAATTCCGTAAAATTCATCCAGAATAAAGTAGTCTTCAGGGGCTATTCCCAGATATTTCAATATTTACATTTTATTTGGCAGGTAAATATTTTTAATATATGATATTTTAATCAAAATTGTTTCAGCCGTTTTTTCGAAAATCAATATTTTCGAAAAAAGTTCCATGTAAAGGATAGTTTGGGGTGGGGGGATTTTTTCAAAACCTTCGTGTCGCATCCCTGGAAGATATAAAACTTAAAAAGCAAGTTTAGTATTTTACCGACTTTTCGTTTTTGAGTTATCGTGTTCACAGGCACACATACACACACGAAACTTTTTGTGCAAATGCTTTTTTTGGATATAAGTGACCCTAAAACATATATTTCCGGTGAAATCTCGGTACCGAATTTTTGGATGGAGTGCAATACCTTCTCTATACTCTATACACTATGCGGTGCTATCGAATGAACCTTTAAGAATAAGGTGAGGAAAGAAAAAAAGATGCTACAAAGCTGTAGCAGAACCAGTGATATATTGTAGGAGTGAAGCATGGACTGTGAGGAACAAAGATAGGAGTAAGATACAAGCAGCCGAAATGAGATTTTTACGATCAGTTAAGGACTATATGAGAGAGGAGCATATTAGAAATGAGACAATTAGAGAAGAGCTTAAAGTAAAACCAATACTGAAAAATTAGAGAAGAAAATGAACAGAACATCTTCTCCACATGTCACAAGAAAGAATACCTAAACAGCCTTTAGCTACAAACCTACAGGTCGAAAATCAATAGGACGATGCCCCCCAAAAAAATGGTCTGACAAACGTGAGACCGAAACAGGCAAATACCTAAAAAGTGTAGGAAGAAGAAGATTAGAGAACGTTTTACTTTCTCTACACGTACTATGCACATAGTGTATAAAAACGGTATTGTACTGCACCCAGATTTCACCGGAAATACTTGTTTTGGGACCTTCTGAATCCAAAAAAGAACATATGCAGATAAAGGTCCGCGCTCGTGTGTGTTTGTGTGTCTGCCAGTGGAAAGCATCACTCAAAAACGAAAAGTCTGTTAAATTACCAAACTTGATATTTAAGTTCAGCATCTCCCAAGGATGTGACACGAAGATTTTCAAGAAAATACCCTCATTTTCAAGTACCCTTTACATGGAAAAAAATCGAAAATTTAGATTTTCTCAAAAATTGGAACTAACGATTTTAATTAAAATCCATTTTATGTAACATACTTACAAAACAAATAAAATGTATGTATTGAATTTTTTGGAAACCTCTTTATTCGGGACGAGCTTTTTCGAATTTTGTGTAACTAGTAAACCGTAAGAACTAAACAAAAGCTTACTACAGAAAAAACTTAAAACACACAATGCGTGTTTCTACCAGAGTTGACCGTTTTAGAGATGTTCCTTGTTATTGGTTTCAGTTTTAAAATACTTAAACTTTTCTCATACAGGAACTTATAAACTCCTGGCCACACTAAAAACGGATTTCAATCCTATAGCAACCACATTTTAAAACATGTAACTGTTGGTTTAGCCTAATGTACTCCCTTATTAACCTTTTACTTATAAGTAATAAGACCGTTTCTGTTAATTTTAAACATGCTTAGCCTGAAGTAAATAGAAGAATAAACTTATTAAAAATTATTTGTTACAAGATGTAGAGAAAGTCATATATGGAACACATAAGATTTTTTTAATTTAATGACCTCTCTCACGTCAGCCTAAAAAGGCTTCTTATGCAACACCATCGGCAACAGTGCTTTAATTATTTCTCAAAACCTGTTCCATGATTAAGTTGCAGTATTTTGGTTTCGATATCGGTTTTCCTCCCTAAGGTTTCCATTCCAACCATGGGTTCATGGCCAACATATAGTATTTCTGTAGCCTTTTTAGCCAGCTAATTAGATTTTTAATTTCCATAGATACCCTGGTTTCCTGGTGCCCACCGCAGATATATGTCGCGTAACTTTAAGTTCTAAAGACCCCATTGGTTGGTGAGGTGTGAATTGATTTTGGTTGGTGAGGGGTGAATTTAGTAAAATTAAGCAAAGGCCCTTCCTTCCAAAAGAAAAGAATTTTGCCCAAAATGCAATTTTAATACAAAAAACAACGCATTGATTCTTTGAGCATCGTTTACCACATCTTTTTTATCGTCTAGTATGACCTTTCAGGTTAAAAGACATTAAGTATAACAAAAATTAATAGTTTAGGATTTTAAAACAGAGCATAGATTGAAACAAAGAATAATCGGATTCTGTTTATATGTGTTCGATGTTTATGGCTTTATCGATGTTTATAACTTTAATAGGTGTTTATGGCTTTAATCGACGTTTTATTCAAATGCTGCAGTAGCGTGCAACATTTAGTTTTAACTAATGTAAGAAAATTTTAGCGAATACAGTTCCGGGTTGCTAAGTAGCTTCTTGATCACCCTTATATAAAAACCATTAGTGTGTTTCTCTCTATATTGTTTTCAAGTTTACGTTGAATAACTACGTAAAGATAAATGTGTACTTAGAGTATTCAACCGATACTGTGGTAGTCCTGAAGGGAGGAACGTTCTTATTCACTAAGTTTTCCTGTTTTAACATGGTGAAATATGTGGCGCGGAAACACAACGTACAGAAAATTGAAGGGCAGAACATCAGTGCAAAAATAAGCACTTTAGGTCAGCAACAAGGGCTCACAGACGCTTTTTACTACACTACAGCAGGATAAACCCCTTATGTTAGACTCTTCGATTATTATGAAATCTTTTTGAGAGTGTCAGATATAAACAAGAAGTAATCTTGTAGCGTATTAATCACTTCGGTTAGTGTTATTTGGATGTTCAACGCCGCATTTTTTGTGAAACCCATTGGAGTGTAAGGTGTTTCGAACACTTATCTTGTTTAGTATAAAGATACAGTACAAAATGCAATAATTATTTTCTTCTTATGTTCCAGTAACTATACTTTGGTCAGTTTTTTATACCGTAAAAGAGGGAGATAAGGAGGTCACGTGGATGCACCGGCAGCTAACTCCCACCTTACTGGATAGCTGCTGCCTACTTTTGGCTA
The DNA here is from genome assembly GCA_030762935.1 of Hymenopus coronatus. Lineage (NCBI taxonomy): Eukaryota > Metazoa > Arthropoda > Insecta > Mantodea > Hymenopodidae > Hymenopus > Hymenopus coronatus. The sequence continues at coordinate 61,353,635 of CM060881.1, forward strand.
TTCCACTGGGCGCAAAAGATTTTAGCCACAGCTTTTAGCACTTTAGATCAGGTAAAGGACTAGATTCGTTTTGAGCTACTTGAGTTTCAATTCAGAACTGGCTATATTTGCATTTTGTTTTGTCACGTATGTAGTCATCAAACAAAAGGCCTGCTTATCTCGTATAAGAAAAACCATTTGAAGAACATTGCAGAGCGTCCAAGTAAAATAATAACAAAATCACTTCAAGAGAATGCACCTCTTTATGCTTTTCTGATTTAATATTTTCGTAGGCTACGTATGGAATGATCCAAGTTTATCCCAAAATTACCAACGTCTGCAATTGAAGTTAACTAAGCCAATGAAACGAGTTTCTAATCTAAATATACCACTTGTATTGCTCCAGAAAGCAGTATCATAGCGTTCGGTTGGGAAAGTTATTTGAAAGTGGTGTGTGAAGCAGAGACTCTATGTTGATGGTATCTAATTTTAATTCTTGTCTAAACAGCACACATTATAGTGGGTTCACAGTTTTAACAACACCAACTAGTATTCCAGCTATGGATGGTATAGACCATCAGTCCGCAATCTAGAGTGTAAGTGGGACAGAAAATTGTTATCCAACGTTACTAAGACGTTTCTATGAGGTCATCTCTAGAAGCTATAAAGTGCCTAAATCCGAAACTGAGAACGGAACAACTGACTCGATCAGATATGTGGCTAATCTGTTATCTCGAAAGAGCACGAAATATTGTGACTATGTGCCGGCCAGCACTAATATTAGTGGCTTGATTTGGGACGCATATAGCTGATTACTGCACGAGTGCGGTAAACTTCCTTTATGAAGCTTCACTTCACTTATTGTCGCAGGGAGCGAAGGCAATACCTCAAAGCCTTGGAACCCCACACCTGGGTGTGCCGACACGTGCTTCTGGCAATGTTTTACTCCGTCATTGGCAAGTATAAAAGAGAGCTGTAACCCCGCATATGACTTGAGTGCTGAGCGTGCAATTGCAGTATGGAAAGACACCGAAGCAACAGGCGAGCATCGTAGTGACAAGAAAAAGAAGGTATTGTAGAAGTGAAGTCAAAACATTGATATTAATGAAAAGCAATAACAAACTGTTAATCTTGTGCAGAAAACAAAAATATTACTCAAGTGGTTAAACGCATATACATCGACATTTTGCTAAATTATTTTCTGCAGTTTTTTCATTGAATGAATTTTTAATTCCTGGAATAAACTTTGTATTATTATTATCATTATTATTATTATTATTATTATTATTAGCAGCAGTAGCAGTAGTAGTAGCAATAAGAGTAGTAGCAGTAGTAGTAAATTCTAATTCATGGAATAAATTTAAATTTTGTATTATTATTATTATTATTATTATTATTGCTTAAGTTAGATTAGTTTAACTAAAAAACTTTCTGAAGTAAATAAAGAATGCTGTTACATTTTGTTACTTATTAGTTTAGACAGTATGTACACATTTGTCGTGTTAGTTACATTTCACTTTGATTGGCATTCATGATATTTTATACCCTTTTACCTAAACAAGCACGGTAATATTTGTAGTTGGGTCTTCTGTCTAGAAAACTTACACTTTCAACATGCCCCATATCGTGAAGTCTGGAGAGGAGGCAGAATACGGGAATAGATTTCCACAAGAAATTAGTTGATCTCCAAAGTGCCGTTTCTGAACTGCGGTGTGGGATTTTACTATCTCAGCCCTTCCTGTTAGACGTTGAGCAATTAGAATCCGATAAACAAATCCGTCAGTTCTTTAAACATCTGCCGAAGAGACGTCTTAATCAGTATCACTGATGTTCGTCGTACACTACGCTTTGTCATCAGTAACTTTTGTTGGAGAAGCTATCCCTGATTATGCTTACTGGTGACATTTCCTGGGTGACCTGTTGTCCTCTCTGATAGTGCTTACCGTCCGTGCTATCCCATTCGTTAACATAGAACTACAGAATTTGATAACCAAGCTAACATTATTACTTTCTCTACACATGTCCATGGTGTGTAAAGGAAGTATTGCATTCCACTAAAAATTCGATACCGTGATTTCACCGGAAATACATGTTTTGAGACTCCTGAATCCTAAAAAAGTATTTTTAGAAAAGTGTCTTCTGTGCAGCTTAGCTCAAAACAAAAAGTCTATTAAGTACCGAACTCCATATTTAAGTACCTACATTATCTTTCAAGAATAAAACACGAAGATTTTCAAGAAAATCCTCCACCACCCCAATTTCAAAAATGTTTATTTTTTCAAAACTGGCTTTAACGATTTTGATTAAAATACCGTATTAAAGACATTTATGTCAAAAATAAAATATATATCTTGAATGAAGACCTCTTCATTCTGAATAATTTTGCATAACTAATAAACCGTAAGAGATAGACAAAAACGTACTACTAAAAGTGCAGATCTCGTTAATAGATTCAATTTATGTTATATATAATTTGTTCGTGGAGTTCGCCATTCCGAAATATGTCTTGTAATTGGTTTCGGTTTTAAAATACTTAAAGTTTTCTCACACGGTAACTTGTCAACTCCTGACTATGGAAAGAAACGAATTTCAATCCCATAAGAACCAGCTTTGAAAATATTTGTGTATCGGAAGATGGAACTGTTTAGCTTACAAGGCATTGAGCTCTGCGTGAGCGGAAAGAATTATTTGTTTGTTAACGATACACTTAAAATCCATCGATCTGAGTCAGGTTTGAAATCTCAAAGTTGGGATCAGAAAATCAGCGCCTAACTGAGCCACCTAGTCGATTCTGCATAAGGGGTTTCACTTTATGTAACTATATAAAAATGTAAAGAGGCAGGAGCAGTGATAATCATGCGGAATATAATGCAACAAAAGTTAATTTGTAATAAAAATGTGTTAGAATATTTCTGAGGAATTACTATTTCACCGAATTCAGTATCTTTCCCGATTGCCGCTCTACAGTGAAACTACCCTATTACTAATGTTTTTGCAGGAATAATACACTCGTTTCATGTAACGATGATGTAGGAGATATATTTTCTATTTCACAGTCAGCTACTAAAACCCACGCGCCTTCGCAGAACATAATTTATATATCGTTCAGAAATAAATAGAGAACCCTTACTGCAACTGCACAAAATTAAATATATTCCAGATGTATGCCCACATATTCCATATTTAAATGGTTATTCTAGGTTTAAAGAAAATATACTGTTGCTTTGAGTTAGACAGCCAGCGCCCAAATAATTGCATTAATATAAAGTTTTTACATGTTAGCTATCTTAAAGACAATATAGAGCCAAAACCATCTTCAAACAAAAAAGTTTTTAGTTTGTGTAAGTAAAGCATCTCAGCATCTCTGTTTATCTCAGCCAACGTGAGGGAGAATTTTGGAAGCATACTACATTCTACTTGTGCCCATTTTGTCCTGAAGATAGCGTTGAAAGCCAGGAGGGGATTGCATTATTTACGTTGTTCCCCGCGCGGTCAGCAGGTCAATACGAGGGGGCGGGAACAAGACGGAACGAGAGCCCTTGAATAATTCCATCCTATGGTACCTGTTCATTCCTTCCTGGGAGTCCCCATCTTATTTGGCTTAGTAATATTAAAATAGCCTCCCCATTCGGTAGCTACACGTTAACAGGCTGTGGGCGGTATTTCAGCCCCGTTAACTGGCAACTATTATGTCGGTGCTTCTCAAACACAACCAAGGCACTTTAGCAAGGAAACACGAAAGACAAAGCACCTCAAGATAAACCTGAGTTTTGATGTTATTCGTATAGTTCACAGATGTTTTATGCTGTCAACTAATAGCGTCTCCAAAACAGTTTATGCTGTATAAATGGGAGACGCTTTAAATTCTATTATGTCTTCCTTTGTTTTTTATAGTTACATTCACATGAGTTTTTCTACCCTCTATCGTATACTAGTGTGTATTAGTATTGAGATTAGGATTGACTCACGGATGGGATCCCCAATCTTTCGGGCAGAGCACCGTTTGTAGAGCTTGGGGCCCTTTACAACTTACAATGTGATCCCAGGGAGGGGAAGGATGAGTGGGAGAAACCCAAAGAGCGACAGAGATCCAGATGATGATAGGCATAAGCATGAACGGGGTCCCTAACAGTTCTAGATTGAAGCCTCCGGCCCCCGGCTCTAGTACGGAAGCATCTGAAGACGAATACCAATAGAGTGGTTCGACAGGTAAGCCAGAAATAAATACATACAGTGTGTAATATATCGCCAAGCCGAAACCTACTGAACACCGTCGCTTGGCCCTTCAACTCTGAAACAGATGTCAAGAAAGTGATTAACACAGGTAACTAGGGACAACAAATTCGGGGATGTAATGAATTTCCCAATATTCGCCTAGCAACCCGGGGAAACCCCCAAAAATCCTATAGGTCAGGAAGGCCAGCCACGGTCATCGAACCCATAACCTTCGAACGTGAGTCGCAAACATAAATGTGGCGCGACCTCACTCTATTATTAATGGGTATGCAAACTATTTATTTTTCTATCTATTTGATTGATATAAAATTTTGCAAAGATAACAATATGATACATTTTGTTATACATACAAAGGTAAATGCGACAGTAAATAGCAACTGGACGCTATATACTGGTTGGCCATAAAATCCCATACCCTTTCCAGGCAAGCGCTAGAAACAATTGACTGGGCTTTGAGAAGAATAACAAGGTATTCATGGATATCTCGGAGATGGCTTATGCCACAAAAGGGGCTGTTTGGAATGAATTGTGTATTTTATAGATCTCTATAATTTTTGTATAGTAAGTTTTCGTCTATTGCATAACGTTTATCAGTTTTCCAGATTATGCAATATTCCTTCGGAATGAATGAAGAGGACCACCGACTATTTGCAGAAAGTTAAAAGTGTGTATGTGTACACTTGCTACTACTACTACTACTTTTAATAATAATAATAATAATAATAATAATAATAGCAATAATAATAATTAACTTTTAATAGAAATAATTTCGTTATTTTTAAGAATTTAAAACATTTGTAAAAACGTCCATAGGGGTAAGGGATTTCATTGAAAATTTTAGTATATTTTTTATCGCATATTTGGAAAGTCATGTAAAGAGAAGCGAATTTTGGTGACAATCTCTTAGCGACAGCTTTTAAAAGAGTTGACTGTCGCTTTAGCCTGGTGTATTCCTTCAGTTCCCTCCTTGTTATAAATAAATTGTAATGTTGTTCAGCTAAGGTTTATCTCGTTTAGCATGAAGTAAAAGGAACAATAATACTTTTCAAGAAGTTTGTGAACAGCCATGTGAATGGAACACATCGGATTCTTTTCTGGAAACCAAATACTGTACAGTAACGTCATTGAAACATAACGCATTTCCCTTGCTTTCTAGTGCATTTTAAACATTTTCAGTACGATGGTGTATGCAAGTTGCCCCGCAAGGAAATAAAGTTAATTTATGTATTAGGAGTGATAAACTTCCCTGCCCCAATAGTGGGGGCCACGAACGTGACATAACTGGCAGATTAGCGTACAAGATGGGGAAGGCAACTATATAATTCTATTAACACCGCTAGAAATTCGTTACTGCAGTGTTTTAGGAAATGTGCTCTGGAGGGGCGACTACTCTGATATCAGTGGCGTACTCTCAAGAAAAGAGTGTCAGACTGAGCTTGTAAATAAATGTGCAACGAATTACTGAAGTGATGATTTCTATAGCATACACTGAACAGGAACATTTGTATGAATGTCAGTAGGTCATGCAATAAAATCCATCGCTGAAAAATTGTCACAAATTATTGTTTTTAAATTCACTTAGTTGCAATATATTTTGAGTATGTAAATGTTAAACCAAGTAAATTAGCAGAAAGAAAATATCTTTCTGATGTATCAACATTATGTTTCCCACAGAATTGTTCACGAGTGCATGGCGATTTACGATACATTTTCAAACATGTGTAACAGCTGACATTTTATAGACAAATAAGAGTATGATAAGATATTCATGGAAGGTAGTCAGTGGTTCACTGAAGCCGAGCACCATACGTAGGCCCTTAGAGAGGGAGGAATGAAGGGAGAGACCCAAAGGCGATCAGATCTGGATGACGACAGGCGCGCGCATGGGCGGGGTGACTAAATATTTCAGATTGACTGTCTCCGTTGTCACTCGACCCCAAGTCACGAGCCACAACCCTCCAGGGGTTCCTCGTGGGGGTTCTAGTTCATAAATGTCCAAAATTGTTTCCCGTTCCAGCCGTACCAATGACGTTGACGTCAGGAATGTAACTAATATTACAGTGCGCAAGCCACTATCCAGCCGCAACCCCCCGAACATCATCTCCAGGTCCATCAACCCTGAAATATATGACAGCAAAGTAATGGAACCAAAAATTATGGACAAAAATTATGGAGGGATGTAATGTATCATCCCAGGACCCGCCTGGTGAACCGGGGAATCCCCCCCAAAAATGTAGATCAGGAACATCGGCGATGGAAATCGAACCAGCATCTCAGAATGCAGGCCACGCTAGACAAAGAGAAAGTAAGATATGGCAGGAGACAAATCTATGGTAATAATGCAGGCCCAATAGTAATTTAACTATGGCAAATTAAAAAACCAAATACACGAAAGCACATGACTTCATGGTGAACTCGCACCATGCCTATCCTATAGGAATTTCCGTAGTTAATGTATTTATAGGTGAGGGTGTATGACATACCCAACCATCGAACATCTTTATGACGATTAATAAATTTACAGTCTGTGAAGGCGACAAAACATTGTCAATATATTGCAAACATAGAATTTAATACCTCTGCTGGGATTTGAATCATGCTGCTCAAATCATTTCAGCTAAGATGGCAACATACTGACACGATCTTAAATTCTCCTGGTGCTCTCCGACGAGTTTTAAAATTCATTTTAAGATAATGTAGCTGAATAACGACCTAAAATCTTCTAAGTGCTTCAAGTCCCATATTTCATGGTTAACAACCATTGCGTCAATTAATGATAAATATTTGTTTTTGCTCGCAAGCCAAGTGTAGGATAAAGTTGGTAAGTGAGAGTCATACTTACGCTATAACCAGGCTTTGAAGTAGAGATCATTAGCCTTCCTAAATGCTGCTCTTAGCAACTGATCTACTACAGCTAATTGGAAAAACAATTACTTCTTAACATATGTTTTAATTCAGAAGAATAGTGTACTCTTTGTAATCTAAATGAGACTTCTGATTTGTGTTTTGACAATATCGCGACTTTATGTAGCCAAGAAGCAACGTTCGGCTTAAGGTAAATGAATGCATCTGTGAACTTTGGAATCTCCGCATTAAATAAGATACTTTGTTGAAACTTATACCAGTTATTTTAGGCACTAATAGTGATATATTTGCATTTAAAAGTTCTAGCTTCCTTAAAAAAAAAAAAAAAAAAAAAAAAGTCCTTGCTGTCTAAATCTATCGTTGTAATAAAAGTGCTCCACATTTACATTTTTAAGAATAATCAGAGACTTTAAAGGTTTACAGTACCTGTGTTACAAAATATTTTTATCAGCAAAATGTTTATATTAACTCAAAATTAAATAATTTATTTTTTAATATTAGAGCATCATTTGAAAAAAAAAATCTGATGTGTTCCATTCACATGACTTTCTCTACATCTGTCAAAATTATTGTTAAAAAGATTATTCTTATATCTACTTCATGCAATCGACATACACATTAACAGAAATGCTTTCTTCTAAGTAGAAGGGAGATAATGAATTACATTAAAACAACAGTAAAATATTTTAAAAGCTGGATGCTATATGCATGAAATCTGTTTCTATACACAACCAGGAGTTACAACTTTCCGTGTGAGAAAAGTTTAAGTATTCTGAAACAAATAACAAGGAATATCTCAGAAATGGCCAATTCCACGAAAAAATCTATATGATATAAATTGTGTTTTTCAACACGATGTACTATTTTGAATAGTAAGTTTTGTCTACCTCTTACGGTTTACTAGTTATGAGAAATCCAGTAAAATCCATCCATAATAAAGAGGTCTTCGGAGGCTATTCCCAGAAAATTCAAGATATTATATTTTTCCTGTATTTTTTTTTTAATATACGGTATTTTTGTCAAAATTATTACAGCCATTTTTGAGAAAACCAAAATTTTCGAAAATGTTTCCACGTAAGGGACAGTTGTCCTCAAAATCTTCATTTTGCGTTCCTTATAATATATTAAACTTATATACCAAGTTTTGAATTTTACCGGCTTTTTATTTTTGAGTTATCGTGCTCCCAGAACCACGGACACTCTCACAAACGGGCACACTGACACATGCACACACACAAACACATGCACCTTTTTATCTAAAAAATACATTTATTTGGTTGCAGGGGACCCTAAACGTATATTTCCAGTGAAGTCTAGGTATCGAATTTTTGAGTGCATTACAATACCTTCTCTACCCACTATGTACATAGTACGTGTAGAGAAAATAAAAAAGCGTACTACCATTTTCTTTAATGTATTCTACAGAGTCAGTACAAAATTTTGCAAAAAAAAAATCTGATGTGTCCCATTCACATGACTTTCTTTACATCTCTGAAATAAATTATTGTTAAAAATCTTATGTTTCTATTTACTTCATGCTAATCGAGAAAAAAAAAGAAAGAAATAGTCTTATTGCTTACTTCCTTTAAGTAGAAGCGTAATAAGGGAGTACCATAGGTTAAAGTGATAGTCAAAAGCTGGTTGCTATGTGACTGAAGTCCCTTTGTTTGTAAGGACAGGAGTTGACAAATTCCTGTATGTGGCTAAAATTCCAAACTTGGTATTTAAGTTTACTATCTTCCAGGGATGAGACACGAAGATTTTGAGAAAAAGCCCCCACCCCAAGCTACACTTTACATAGAACTTTTTTCGAAAACTTTTATTTTATAAAAATGGCTCTAACAGTTTTGATTAAACTATTTACATTAAAGATATTTATCTGACAAATAAAATGTATATTTTGAATTTTCTGGGAATAGCCTCTAAAGACTACTTTATTCTGAGTGAATTTTACGGAATTTTACATAACTGCTAAACCGTAAGAAATGGAGAAAAATATACTCCACAAAAATGTAGAGCACATTAAAACACACAATTTGTGTCGCATTAATTTTTTTCGTGGAGCTGATCGTTTTTGAGTTATTCCTTGTTTTGGGTTTCAGCTATGAAAAAACTTAGCTTTTCTCATACAGGAATTTGTCAACTCGTGTCCATACAAACATAGGAACTTCAGTCACATAGCAACCAGCTATTGACTATCACTTTAATCTATGGTAATCCCTTATTTCGCTGCTTCTTTCAAGTAAGCAAGTAATAAGACTATTTGTGCTAAGTTTTCTCGATTAGCATGAAATAAATAGAAGTATAAGATTTTAACAATAATTTGTTGCAGATATAAAAATAAAGGCATCTGAATGTACTACATCGATTTTTAACGTGCAACTTGTTCTTCGAATTAAAATAAAACATTCCAGTTAAATTAAAAATGCCAGCTTGAATAATCAACCTCAATTTCCATATATATATATATATATATATGTGTGTGTGTGTGTGTGTGTGTGTGTGTGTGTGTGTGTGTGTGTGTGTGAAATACGCTTCATATTATCAAGTAGCGTTGCCTTTTGTTTCAGGTGTATGGTGACGCTGAATGAAAACTGTGTAGAGGAGCTTGCAAGGGTAGAAGGTTTTTAAACCAAAAGGTATGCTTTGTTAATAATTAAAACTTGTGATCAAAGAGCGCTAGAAAGTTCCAAAAGTAACACTTGTTTTTTTTTTTTTGTTTCCACATTGCAAAGTTTGGAATGCAGTGCACATGATTATTACTATAAAATATAACATAAAATTACCTATTCGCTCAAAAATCCAATTTGTTTGTACAAGGTCAGCATGCATATAAATGTATAAGATATTTAGAGTTTTTTTAATATATGTAGTCACATGATAAATGTGGCGTTTTCAGGACTTGAATATGTGTTCTGTTAGTGATAATCTGAAATAATTGGTAATCCTCTAATGAAAAAGATGAAATCTAGTGCCAATAGTGGTTAAAGATAGTTTTAAAAGTTGATCAACAATGAATAGTGATTTTCAGCATAACATTTATGGTTTTATTTAATATATAATTCAAAATTAAATTTTATGACATTCAGCATTTTATAACTCAGCAACCATAAGTGCTTATGAAGCAGAAATTTTACAGATAATATAATATTTACACTTTAGAAAGTACAATTGCATGAAAATTGGCTTCACATTTCCTAATGTTTCATTTTTAAATGCGTCTTGTTCAGTCAGTTATGATTTAGAATATAAATCTCACAGCGAGTTTAATTTTATGTTATGCAAAAGTTGTCCAGACTGAAGAGGACTTCAGAGGCAATTTCCAGAAATGCCAAGATATAAAGTTCATTTTCATAAAAATATCTTAAAAATTTGCCAAAAAATTTTCCATGCAAAGGGTATTTTGGGTTAGGAGAATTCTTGAAAATCTTTGTATTTCATCCTATAATATGCTGACTTAAATATCAAGTTTGGACTAAGTTTTTGAGTTATGCTGACCACAGACACGGATACAGATACACAGATACACTCACATGTCATATTTCTGCTAGTGTTATAAATAATTTACGTTATTTTTGGCGTGTCTCTGTTTAAATGCATGTACTTCTTTGTAACAATTATGTTAAAATGGATAGAAATATGCTTTTGTAAGAAAGTTTCAAAGCAGAATGAAATGGTAATAGGCTAAGAGAATTATGTGTCTCCAATAAATCGATAGCATTGTTTCATTGAAAGGTAGAAGTTTATGTTTTATAACAACTCTAAAAGTCACAGATTATGTAAAATTGTCAAGAATAGCACGCCACTGAAACAACGTGGAGGATGAAAGAGGCGGAAAATCTTTAGAATCATTTCCCCCTTTTACAAGTTGAGTTAGTCAGTTCAGTTTCTAAACGGAATAAAAGTTATCGATAATGGCACTACAGAAGGCTCCAAAATTAAGGCAGGAAATGGAAGAAGCAGACTCAAGGAACATTTTGGTATGCGCGTCATGTTACTTGAGGCTGCAGGCTTTAGGGAAAGTGGAACAAGTGTTTTATACAGCAAACTCCATCCATAACGAAGATTGGAGTACGCCCTACTCTGTTTAAAACAGAAATTAATTTTCCTTTTAACTGTAGTACAAAACCCGGAAGTAAAATATCAACGGTTTAGCTTATTAAGTTTACAATGCTAGCTACATGTATTTAGATTAGGTTGCTATAATTTGTTGCAAATATCTCTTGTGAAAGATATGTTTTAGAGAAGTACCTCCCATCTATATAAACGAATGTAACGTCTAAAAACAAACTTCACTGCTAAGAGACAATTTATAAAATAATGAGAATACTGCCGCGATTAAACACTAGGGAATTATCTTAAAATTTAAAATATTCTATAATGTAATAGTTTTGGAACAGCTTCAAATTTCTGACACTTTTGCATTTACAGTTGAATTGGTTGGGAAAAGGTTAGATTTTATGCTTTTTCTGCAATATTTTCACAGTATTCAATATTTTTTTATAAAAAACTTGTTAATATTGTTACGATAAAGAAAAGTGTTACCTAATACAATTTTAAACATAAAAGTTAGAGCTTGAATTATTTATTCTAAATTATTAGACTTTTTGATTGGAAATCAAATGTACTATTATAGTAAATAAATATTTTACTTTATCTTCCTCAGTTTAATACTTCAGGAGCCTTTTTGCTTAGATTTTAAGAGCTTTATAGAAAAACATTTCGTAAAAGGAAGAGGCTTAATAACAGTGCGTTTTTTCTTGGAGGTAGGTGAGTATCCACATTATGGAATGAGTAATTAGAATGTGCTGTTCTTTCAGAAATTGTATAAATGTTTGCTAGTGCGTAATTTTTAATTAGCCACCACCTCCCTAACTGATAGGTTTTAAGGGGGGTCATGAATGGCTTTGTGAGGAGAATAATTAAGTAAATATTAACAAATACCTTTTCTTTCAATTAAATAAAACTTTAGCCCAAAATTTAGCTTTGGTTTTTAGTTTTGAAAAATGTTTTACAGTAGTAGTTCAAATACAGCATTATCTAAAACTCCACACATTCTAAAGGCGGCAAAGACTGGGTCCCACAACAGATCATCACGATGACGATAATCCAGCATGCAGACCAGTGCAACTGTATCACCGCGCTCATGCAGTTGTAATCTAACATGAGTGTTGTTAAGTGTTACAGCATAAGTATCTCGAGTCCCGCATAAGCACCTCGGCAATTGATGTTAAAGGATGAGATTCCGAGTGCAGCGCGAAGGACTAATGGTGGCAGTGAAATGTGGTAGTAAATAAGTTAGGTAATGCAAGTTTTGTACATGAGACTCATTAGGTTGTACATGAAATTACTTTCTACTGCAACTCGCGGAAAAATATACTTGGAGAAAATTTCGTCGATGAAACTCAGCCTCTCTCTCTCTCTCTCTCTCTCTCTCTCTCTCTCTCTCTCTCTCTCTCTCTCTCTCTCTCTCTCTCTCTATCTCTTTCTCTCTCTATCTCTATCTCTCTCTATCTCTATCTATCTTTCTCTCTCTCTCTCTCTCTCTCTCTCTTTCTCTCTCGCGGTCGCTCTCGATCTGTCTCATACTTCCTTTGGTGAGGTTATTCTCCTGTCGACTTTTGTAGCATGCTTTAGCATCCAGCTTGTTAAACGGAGCAAACGCTTACCCATATCTCTCTCTCTCTCTCTCTCTCTCTCTCTCTCTCTCGCTCCATTACCACACTGGTCTAAAATCATGTTTTGCAAACAGAGAGAGAGAGAGAGGCTTATGAAGGTCATGGAAAGCTTTGTACACGGAGGGTAGGTTTAAACGCAATTACACGCCCACTGCGATGAGAATATACCAATTAAAATATTGGCAATTACCTATGATCTTGTGAACTCCACTGTTTACATTAAAAACGTATATTAAAGCATTTGATATTAAATATCTACTTACATGGTTTTCTCTATGTGTATTCGCTTATTTTAATAGTTTCTATTAACAATTCATGTTAACCTTTGTACATTTCGGTGTAGGTAGATGGATAAGTAATCCGAGGTGAAGGTCAAATGTTTGAAAGCCATTCAGTATATACTGGCTCAGAAACCACATATTCCAATCATGATATCAAAACAAGCAAGTTAATGTTGAAAATTCAAACCAGTAACAACAGAGTATCCTGGAAATGGATGTGAAGCTTCTAACTGTCTACAAGTTTACTAGTTGTTCGGTAAAGTTCTTTGTGACATATGGTTGTTTTCATACTGACGTACGGCTGAATTTTAATGAAGATACTGCCCTCTTGTTGATTCTTGCCTCGACTGCTGTAGTCGAGTAGAGCGAATATGAGGTGATATGAATGAATGTAAATATAAAAAACCTCTCTGCTTTTTCTATGCATATACTTCAGGATCTTATATACTTTAATAGCAGATGATAAAATGTTAACACTGATTTTACAAACACAAATTCACAAAGTATAATATCACTTGAAATGGCGCGATTTCAGACATCACATCAGCGTGGACTTAACACACAAACGTTACGTTGCAGAGAGAATTGCAGTCCAAATCCCACCCTCTTATAATTATAACTAAAGCTCACAAGAGCTCGGAGTCAATGTCCTGTTCTGTTGTTGGCTATATTTTCGCACCAACATTGTCAACATAGCATCCTACGCTCTGCAGTCGCACCTTATTGGTTGCCATCACACATGTGAAATGGAAATTACTAGTAAATACCTGTTTATTAAAGTTTAGGGAATGCCCCTGGCCTTGCAGTGACAAGACAATCGCTGAGCCATAAACTCCAACCCATATTTGCTTGGACCTTCCAGTTTTCATCAGAAATGCGCATATTTGTAGCCCAGAAAATCTTGACTTGCTTTGTGCCTTAGAAATATATTTAAAAAATCTGGCTATTTATATTACAATGTTAATAACAACATAATAATTAATTAATGTCCCATAGGCCCCAGCAATCAAATCTGTATTAAATATCAGTGTTGCTTTATTTAAATTATAATTACACCTTCCATTCAACATACTTTTCCAGCTTTTACGCTTATACCTATATTCCTTTTCCATCTCTTCCTTCATCCATTGTTCCCTCTTTTACCTTTATGCTCTCACTTGCACTCAAAACCTGTTCCTGAAATTTGTCCTAAAACATATAATTTCAGTTCATTTAGCTTTTCTCAGGTAATACTTTGAGTTGATATAATCACACATAAACAAAATCAAAACATTTCTAATACATTTAGGTAGTAACACTACAATTTAAAAAAATAGCATCTTATTAAGAACAATTATTTCCTTAATATTAAAATCCTATTTTTACTTTCTCTAGCCCCGTATGTACAATGAAAATAGGGACAGAGAAGGTACTGCACTCCACCCAAAAATTCGATACCGAGATTTCACCGGAAATATATGTTTTAGGGTCCCCTGTATCCAAAAAAGCATTTTCAGAAAAAGCTCCGTGTGTGTGTGTCCGTGTGTCTTTGAACACGATAACTCAAAAACGAAAAGTTGGTAAAATACCAAACTTGGTATTTAAGTTTAGTATCTTTTGAGAAAAATCCCCCCACCGCAAACTACCCTTTACATTGAACTTTTTTCGAAAATTTCGATTTTCTCAAAAATGGCTCTAACGATTTTGATTAAAATGTGTATTAAAGACATTTACCTGACAAATAAAATGCATATCTTGAATTTTCTGGGAATAGCCTCTGAAGAGTAGCTTATTCTGTATGAATTTTACGGACTTTCAAATAACTGCTAAACCGTAAGAGATGGACAAAAGCTTACTACACAAAAAAGTAGAGCACATTAAAATACACAATTTATGTTATATACTTTTTTTCGTGGAGTTCATCGTTTTTTAGACATTCCTTGTTTTTAATTTCTGCTATGAAAAACTTATACTTTTCTCATAGAGGAATTTGCCAACTGCTGCCCAAACAAACAAAGGAACTTCAGTGACATAGCAACCAGCGTTTGACCATCACTTTAACCTATGGTACTCTCTTATTTCGCTTCTACTTAGAAGGAAGCAAGTAATAAGACTATGTCTTGTAAACCAAAATTAAGTCTTACTTTTAAAACTTCAAAGGAAAGAAATTCTTATCATTAATTCCCAAAACTAATATTTTACTTTAAACTACCCTTTGATATTATTTATATATATATATATATTATTATTAATTTTATTTTTGGTTATAGCAACAGCATCTATAGGTTATGTATTACCTTTAGGACAAATACATTTTTTCTTTTAATTTTTTTCTGATTAGCATGAAGTAAATGGAAGTATAAAACTTATAAGAATAACTTGTTGCAGGGATGTAGAGAAAGTCATGTGAATGGTACACATCAGATTTTTTGCTTTCTTTTAGGTGTTTGACGATAGCTTGTTTTCATATCGTATTCTTTCAACTTGTGGTATATTCCTATAGTTCTTGATAAGTAAAGTTTGCAAGTTCAGACATGTCAGTGGAGAATAATTTGTGACTAAATAATCCCTTAAAATATATCGTCAAACAATTATTTTCTTTCTTCACCTTGCTTCATATTCATGTTATACATTGCTACGGTAGCTTGTTGAATAGTTTTTATCCCTTATGGGAATTGTTGCCAGAATAATTGAAATCACCGTCTTTTTCGGCTTTTCTGTCACAGGTTCTATGTTCGTTGTTTCATACAAAAGTTTCAATGACAGTGGCGAAATTCAACCATCGGGCGTAATTTTTGTAAGCAAGTATGCTGGGAAAAACAACAAAATCTTTTATAATTCTTCACAGGAATTTTGGCGAGGTATGTATTTTGAACACAAAAAAAAAAAAGCTTTATGTTGTTAGTGTTGATTTTTTCCCGAAATTCTTTGTCCTTGAATATTGTGGCATTGTCGGACAAGAAGGTCGTGATATTTGCTTATTGTGGTATGTACTTGTTTAATAATGTGTTAGCATATTTTTAGTATTGTGTTTTTTCAATGGAAATGATTGAATTAGCTCTGAATGGGCTTCGTATGTCAGCCTTAGATATTTATAACCGAATAATGCCGTTGTAAAGGTACATGATATGCCTCTCTATCAGGCTTGAGGTTATTTTACGTGCCGTAAAACGGCTTTACTTCCCGTCTAATGGAAGCCATGCTAAGGATTCTTACACCCGAAAAAAGCCACCGTCCTCCGCCGGGTTTGAACCCGCAACCTTGGGTATACGAAGTTAGCATGGTAACCATGGATATCTATACACACTAGCTCATGTGGTTTCTCTCTTATGACTGCGTCTGTATTGAACCAATAGCTGACCCTTCTTTGCATTTTTGGCAAGTGTCGCAATATGCTATACATTTTCTAATGTGTTCTATGATTGTATTCACAACTCTATCTGTTTCCTGAATGAGTTGTTCATGAAATTCTTTTTCCGTACATTTAAGTATCATAACTTTCCAACTTTGTGTTTGTTGGCTGTGTTTCTTATAGAGAAGCCCATTGTGCATCGCATTTTCATTTTTTCATCGCTGTTTTTTTCATTGCTGCCTACTAGCGTAACGTTATTATAAGATTTTTTAGTTTTTCGTCCTTTCCTGGACTGCTACCTACTGTATCTTCTAATACGTTTCTCCTTTTAACTTTATTCTTATTGGTATAATATTTACTTCTCTCCTCAGTCTAACAACGGCTGATAATGGTTCAGTTCTGATAGTAGGTCGCTGAATTTAATCCATTTCCCTGGTACATGCATGTTATCGATTTGATGATTAAAATAGTGTGATATTAATTTGCACTTCTTCAAAAAGTACAAACTCACGTGGTCTTAGTATACAATTATGTGCTGTAGATGCACATTAGTTCTATATCTGCTTAGAACAAAACGAATAGCTTCAATGTTAACTCCGACACCGGTGCATTCCTTTCCACGGCTGTCAATATCCTGGATACTGTATTAATGACGTTTCAAATTCTGATACATCATTTTTAATTTTTATTTCCCCCATACCATATTGGTACTTTGCTCCTATTATCATAGGGATTATTATTATCATCCGCAATGATTGAATGCATGACCTTATTGAAAACCCTAAACAAAAGATCATCACTTAGTTTTCCTCCTGCTGACTTGACTATCACACGTATCGAGCCAGTGCTGAATTGTTTCCTGATCTTACTGATATATCGCATCTGAATAATAGCTCCTATGTCTGAAGTAGCGATTTCCCCGGCTTCCTATGGAATATCTCGGGCTAGGCTGACCTCTATTTCCCCTATTCATGCTTTGAGGACTCTACCATAATTTACTCTTATAATTTCTATTTTCTCATGGGGTTCAGGTCTAGCATAATTGTTGCATTCTTACGTAGATTGTGGAAACTGTAGTTGATATTTCTCGCGCGTGTTTTCTCACAAGTCTTAAATTCTCTCCTGTAATCCCGGTTATGTCCCCTTCTATCATTTGAGCTGCCAAATTCCCCACATCTTGTGATTGCTATTTTATAACTTCAAGAGAAGATATATACTAGATCAACAATTTTCATAATTGTGTTTGGTTTAGCTATCAGCACGTTTTGTATTTGGAGAGAAAAATTACTTGCAACGAGTAAAATTAAATCAGTTTCAGTTATCCGTGGTCTTAAACATTTGGTATATCTGGAATTGTACAAAACATAATCTCTCATGGTCATGTTATCTCTTAGCGAATATTGTCAGGAGCATAATTTTGGCCTGTTGCGCTGTTGCAATCCAAAATCTGCCCAAAAATAAATCTTTGATAAACTAAAAAAAAACCAGTAAAATGTGCATGTATCCAAACATTTCTCTGTAATTGTCATCTTAAATGTCTCTGGTGTGTTTATAAGATGAAAATATTCTTGTAGTTGGTCCAGAAATTGTGTGGCCGAATCGTTATATTCATCAGAGAATAAAGGCAATGTGAAATCATTAAGAATCCCTATATGTATGGACAGAAAATTCGCATCCTTCAAATTACAAGAATTTGCAGGTATAGTATTGCCTGGTTTATCATTACTCTCAACAGATATGTTACTACATACATTACTTGCACCGCTATTTAAATTTTCAGACATTCGATTACTCTGGTCAAATGTCATGCTTGCATTGATGGGCATATTAATAGCACTTCCTTAGAGCCTAAACCCTTGTTACCCTCATGAAAATTTGCGTTCTTGTCTTCAAATCTTGCTTATTTACTTTCCCACATTTTTTTTTAATTGAAATTCTGCCATTCACTTTTAGAATCTTCCAATTTACTAGTTAATTCTTTCACTTCTTTCTCAACTTTTCTTCCATCCCCTTTAAGGAATTATTGAATGAATGCAGCTTTGCTTTAGGTCAGTATTATGTTTGATACTGCAAACCTGAAATGTGTCTAACATTCTGATGTCTCCTACAACACTCACTTGCACAATTTGTATATCATCCCTAACATTCTCAACTACTTCTGAAATGTGGTTGTTTTGAAAAATTAAAGCCAAATCTACTTTTTCCAAAATTTCTTTCCCTTTGCTGCAAATTTCATTTTGAACCTTGTTAACCTCATTGCTAATTTGACTAGTGAGGTATTTAAATTACTCTTTTATTGAATTAAAATCTGTCCTCTGTTCTTCCAAACTAGCTTTAACTTTCCTTTCTAAATTTTTACATCTTTCTTGAATATATTAATTTCAACTTTTAAATTTTCATTGGTTTCCCCTTTCACCGCATTCATTTCTCCTTTTAAATTTGAACTGACTTTTCCTTTGAATATTTGTGTCTGCATTTAAAGTTTCATTGATTTCCCCTTTGAATGCATTAATTTTTCCTTTTAAATTTTCAATGATTTCATTCCCTTGCTGCTCTAATTTTAACAAAATAATTCCCATAAATTGTTCACCTAATAGGTTTCCCCTTTCACTGCATTCATTTCTCCTTTTAAATTTGCACTGATTTTCCCTTTGAAAATTTGCTTCTCTATTTAAATGTTCATTGATTTCCCCCTTGAATGCATTCATTTTTCCTTTTAAATTATCATTGGTTTCTTTCCCTTGCTGCTCTAATTTTAACAATAGAACTCTCATAAATTGTTCTAGATTAACAGCAGTTATACTTCATCTGGTTGAAGGTTGAATTCCTTCTCTACCCAATTCTGCTCCACCTTGTCGGTCTGTCATCTGTATATCAATTTCACTCTCTATTGCATAAACCTGAGTTGGTTAAACTCACTTCTCCCCTGTCACCTACCTCACTCATATTTACAATATCCTAGTCTGATATTTCTATAGAGATCTTTTTATTGTTTCTTAAAAGCATTAGTTATATTTATAACACCAAATACAAAGTGCAAGTTCATCTGACCTTTTTGACCTGTTGTTACTGCCGACATCTCGACGTTCTGGAAGCTCTTGAATTTCTCGAATTTCTTGAATTTCTCGGATGTCTTGAGGAACCCGATGGTCTAAAAATTCTGGAGAAAATTTGAATGTTCTGGGTGATCTTCAATTGTTTCCTGCTAGTGTTACGTCATTATTTTCTGGTCGTCCTTTGTAAATTTGATCATTCACTTTTATTCAGCTACTTCGTTGTCTCCTTTTAATCACTCTATCAGACGTTTCCTTTCTTCGTTCCCCACAAAGTTCGATGCCAAAATATTAGGCGGTGCTTATAATTTCCTCTCAGTTTATTAGTTGTTGCTTTAAGTTCATCTCTGTGAGTACGGCTGAGTGTTTATCACGTACCTTTAATGAAAATGCTGCCCTCACGCTACTGCTACTACTACTGCTGCTGCTGCTTGTGAATCGTTGCTTCTTTACTCGACTGCTACCGCCATGTAGAGCAAATTTGGCTAATCAGGTGTGATATGAACGAGTGTAAATAAACAATGCTTATTATGATTTTTTATTCATATACTTCAAGATCTTTTATGATTTTAATAGTCGATGATAAAATGCTAAAGCTAATTTTATAAGTCCAAATTCACAAAGTATACATATCACTTAAAACGACACAGTTTCAGGGCTCAAATCAATGTCGGCTTAACACAAAAATGTTACATCGCAGAGTGTTGCACAAGAGCTCGGAGTCAAACGTCCTGTGGCTATAATTTCGCATCAACACTGTCTCATAGCATCCTACTCTCCTGTATTCGTAACTTATTGCTTGCCATCACGTGCGTGACATGGAAATTACTAAAAATACCCTTAGAGAATAGCCATGGCCTTCAGGACTTTGTTGCACGCAACCAATACAATGACAGAACAATAAACTCCAGCTCTTGCTTGCTTGGATTTTCCTGTTTTCATAGAAGTGTGCATCTTTGTAGCCCAGCAAGGTTTGTCTTGTTTTGTGTCTTACAAATATATATGACAAATCAACATCTGGCTATTTACATTAAAATATTAATAATTACATAATAATAAATTAATTAATGTCTCAGATATTATCACAAATATGTTCTAAATAAATTGTGTGTTTTGTAGATATCTGCAATTTGGAGCATTAAACTTTTGTCTGTCTCTTGCGCTAATCAGTTATATAAAATGATATAATGTCTGTTTTACAAATGAAGAGAACCTTAAGGCTATTCTAAAGAAAAGCAATGTGTGCAGTGTATTTTTCAAGGCAAATGTCTTAAATAAATGTAATTTGAATGAAAATCGTAATGGACATTTAACAGAAAATAAGAAACAGTTTCCATTTAAATCGTAAACACGGATGGGGAACGGACATTTTAAAGCTCCTTCGGAAGATGCTGCGCTTAGTTATGCTGTGATATTCTTGCACAGATAATTTTTGTCTAAAATGCATTTTTTTTAATTCAGAGTCCTCGAAACATGTAGTTTTGAGAATGCTCAGTGATTTTTGTGATAGAAAGCGATACTTCCTCTTTCTACTAAGTATTTTATAGATAAAATAAAGGTTTAAAAAGGCAATACAACGGTACCCTGAAAGTGTAGTTGAGGAAATGTAGTTTTTTTTTTTTAAAGTTTCTTTCAGTTTTCAGTACACATTCTTTGAAGCTTGATGAGATTAAAGACCCTTTTTACGACATCTGTATAGTTTTGGTTTTGGTCGTTTAGTATATGATTAACAGTATAGAAAATTAAAGCATGTGCACACATTATTACTTTTATCAGCAAAATATAATCTTTAAAGAACCGTTTTCCACGAATAATATATCAGTATTACAGTTTTTTTTCTGTTTATTTGCTTTTTTTTTTCTTTCATACTTAGAACCACGAAAATTAATGTTATGCTATAAATATTTTATTTCTGATAAAAATATTGGTTAAATTAGCTTAAATTTGTAGATATTAGCTGTTTCAATACTAAGTACATTTAATAATGTCATAGATTTTACACTTCCTATTATAAACTTTCTCTCTTATTATCCTTCCTGATAACATATGATGTAAATAAAGCTGGTTACTTTTTCTAGGTCTCATCTACAATTCCCAAGTGTACATTTCTGTTTTTCTTTAATCAGCTTTAAATATCGATGTGTTAATATCTACCATCGATAGATATCGTGTATCCTTCTTAATATCAAGTTAAACACGTTTTTCCTCGACTAGCAGTGCCATAGTTAAATTAGAGGAACGCATTCTTCAGTAATGTTCTGTATATTCGTATGTTAAATAGTGTATATTTTATTATAATGAATAATGTCCATCTATACAAGCACAATGCAATTATGGGTAAACATATAAATATTGATCACATAGTTACAATGAAATATCTCAAACAGTTGAGTCATCTAAAGAGCAACATTTTCCTTTGTTTTTTCAGCGACAGTTCATGCCACTAATATTTCCAAAATGTAATTAATTTCGCTCTTACCAGTCTATCAGGCATGGAAGATATCTGTGTTCTTTTTGTTAAATACTATTCTTATCCAAAGAAAGACAAATATAGTAAGAATAAAATGAGTAGGCTTTGTCTGTTATAATAGTCAATTCTTCCTCCAAAATGTGTACTCATTTATTGGGAATCATACATCACACTTGTGTCTGTCAGAATGGAATAATTTAATTTCACCGGCTTTCCTCTGTTGCTGTGCGGAGTCAATTATAACTAGAGTCATTTATCACAGTTCGTCCCAATGCTCCACCACCCCAGGAAAAAAAAAAAAAAAGTTGAAGCGCACAAAAAAGAAGATTAAATATTCAATGCTTGGGAAAGGAAAATGCATGTTTATTTGGTCCAGCCTTTCCCTGCAGACTGAGAGGAGAAACGAAAGTAAACTCTAGTTGAAAAATATTTCCCTTTTATTCCCCATGGAAGTTCGCCTCGAACTCTTTCTCCTCATAACCCAAAAGACGTAATGTAAACACATTTATTCAGAACTGTAAATTAAAATAAAATTTATATTTCATAATGAAGATAGACTTTATTCTTTGTTTCGAAGGAAAACCACGTTGATTTTAATACATATCTTGCTTTGCCCTTGACGTGCTCATGTCTACGTAAAGAAGCTGAAATAGCAAATCCTCAGTGAAAGAAGTGACATGCAGAGTGTATTTGCAGCATTAAGATTAAAATAACTGACCTATAACAACATTCTTTAGCAGGATAAATAAGAAAGGGAATGTAAAAGAAAATGTTAAACTTATGGATTGCACTAATACCAAAGTTAAATACTTTTCTGCACGACCATGTGTTTTTCTTTACAATTGTATTTACTTCTACTACTTCTTTCACTATTTACCTCCTCGTATAGAGAAATTACACGATTGAACTTATAAGCCAACGCCTGGGGGTAGATACCTGTTGGGGAGCAGATAGATCCCGGAACATAGGTAGAATGGATGATCAGCTCGATGCCTGATATGAGAGGAAGAACAAGATGCTATAATATGACGGTGAAATGGGTGAAATAGAAAGTGATTTTGGAGAAGGTGGGGCGAAACAGGAAAACCCAAAGAAAACGCGCCCAAACGCCCCTTTAACCACCATAAATCTCACATGGCTCCAAGAATCCGGACTGCCTTGATGAGAGGCGAGCGGTCTAACCACTCGGCTACGGCTCCGCCTTAATGATATTTACAAAGAATGAAATTTGGAATTTGAATGTGAATTTGCTTTCAAGGAGTCAGAGTATACCAATATAAAATGGCTGTAATAAAATGCACTATTATTGGGTACCTGATTTGGTAATTTTCAATCAATTACATTTTATTTAGTAAGAGGTAATGTTGCATCAAATTCAGCAATCAATATTACTGGCAAGATGTAGAAATGTTGGCATGCATGAATCCTATTAAAATAATGCTATTACTAGCATGGGTTTACTATAAAAGGTCGAATAACTGATCACAAAAACCCTCACATCTGAGCTGCTGACGTTGTTGGACATACTCCATATCGACGTCGAGAGAAAGAGTAAAGTTTTTATTTAAAGGTGTTAACATCGAGAACATTCAAATAAATCTGGTGAGTTGAATGGTGTTTGGACAATTCCTTGGGATTTCTCCTTTTTAGTTCCTAACCATGTAAAATGTATCTGCTTTATAGTAAAAGCATGTGTCTCCTCGCACCCTGGTGTATTAATTTATAGCTCCTGATCTCTCCCCAAACGTATACTCTTCTGCACCTTCAACCCTGAGACCACCTGCTTCCCTCTCGCAGTGGCAAACTCCCACATACTACCCCCTAGAGATGAGCAGTGTAAGAGTAATTCCTACCCCACACTGTATCCTAAATATTTAGGATATACAGTTAGACTGGAAGTAAAAGAGATAGGCCGTCACAGGTAGACTTAGCATTTTGTGCTTCTATCGTATCCAGTGGGAGGGAGCATGGGAGGAGAGATCCGAAAGGCCACCAGATCTAGATGATGACGGCCGCAAGCATGAACAAGTTTCCTAACGTTTCTAATTCCAACTTACCCGACACCCCTTTTCCCATCTGTAAACCAATAACCTGGATTACAACCCAAGTTGACAACAGATGCCAATGAAGGAATGACGGCGCGTCTTGTGGCTCATCCTCTAAAAGACCACCACTTTCAGTTTCGTTTGCATTTTCTTTTCTTCCCCTATTCTTTCTTCATTTTCGTTTACTTATTTTAAATTATACTCTGCAACTTTTCCGTTTAATTTGTAAATTATTTTCCGAGTCACTTAATATCACTTGATCCTCTGCATATGAAATAATATTTAAAATACTTTCATTTATCTTAAAGTTTGTTATTTTAGCTCCCATTCTTCGACGAGTTGGTCAATACATAGATTAAATAATGCAAGAGACATAGGACACCCTTGATTTACTCCTTAATTGGTTGTTAATTTATGTTTCTAACTATGCCTCCAGTGTCAATAATAGCTTCCGTTAAAATATAAACTCTGTATTACTTTCACCAAGTGTTCTAGGATACACTATTGAGCCCTTATTTCCCACGGCTTTGTGCGTAGCGCTCTGCCGAAGGTCATTTCATTCTCAACAAATAACATATAAATGGATAAATTGTATTCTCTTCTCTATTAATACTTCTTTAGTAAATATGCAGTCCGAACATGATCATCCTTTTAGCATCCAATTCCTTAATTAAGGTTGCATTGCTTAAATTCGCAAGTTTGAGAGACAACTTTGAATGCTCGTATCGATCCATAAAACGGCGGATGATTTCTGTGTTACAGACATGGAATGCTGAACTAGGCAAAACTATGCAAGCAATGAAGAGCGCAAAAGTACAACTGCTACAGTCTGCTGTAGCCTTCGGGGCCATCTATTGTCCCTTTCTGTTTTTATACGAGACTCCTGCACGAAGCCTCTGGTCTACCATACTCGGAGTATGAGATTAGGCGCCGCGCAGTAAAATTCAACGACGGTTTGCCCTTCCATCGGAGCGCCCTGTTAGGTCTGTTGGGGATTTCAATCCCAGAAACCGCCGCTTCAGGTTATACCGGCTTTCCCGGTTGTGGGCATCTCCGGCAACCAAGAAGCATCTCTAACACCTGCTACGGCTAAGCTGCTTTACAATCCTTCTAAGAGTTGCTTGGACTTCAAAATTTCAAGCCCAAAATAAATAAAAATATTTTGCAAACAAATTACACCAGCGGTGCAGGGTCGTTCCACCATGACTGCAGCATTTGAGGAGCAAATCTCGCTAGCTCTCTTCACTCCCCAACCTCATTTACACCCGCCATCCTGCAAACCCCACATCCCATCAGGACGTGGTTAAATTCTAGCAAGAATGGGTACACGTCTATCACATCATTGTGCTGCCCTCAATCTGTTAATTGCTCGTGTCGTGTCCTTCGGAAGGAAAGTAAAGTCGTTGGTTCCATGTCGTCGATCTAAAGAACTAAAAGAACTTCAAGCCTGACAAGAAGGGCTCTGAGCAAAATTAATAGGTCTTTGTTCAATATAGCATGGGATGAAGAAAAGAGCATTGGCTAAAGAGCATCAACAAATAAAATTCAATTTAATTTTAATTTACACCCTATAAATAACTTTCGCCTGATAGTAAGAAAAAATTAAGAAGTTGCCGTAATGGCCAAAAACTTTTGAATCCCAAATGTGAGATGTGCTTCTATGATTTCGAATAAATCCAAATCGAGATGTATGGGTAAACCCAGAACTATTTGACACCGCAAAGTTACAAACTCCTCATAGTTTGAAACATACTGTTAGATGGATAAACAAGCAGACAATGCGGAGTAGTAATTTGTGATTCTTAAATAAGCAGTAGTTATCGATTTATTCTATATACAGTTTAGACCTAGATAAAGCCTATAAATCGTTTTAATAATCAAACAATAAAAATTAACTCCAAATATAGCCTAAATGAATTTAAATCTATTATATACACACATCGGCCATCACTCTCGCTATTAAGATAAGTCGTAACAGTGTAGATGTATCGGACCGGCGAAGGAGGCTCGGCCTATCTCATCCGGTCGTGTTACACACACAGCTGGTTTGTGCGGTCTTCTACTAGCAACGCAACAGTATTCTTTATAATCGCACCGATTTTGTTTAGTACGCTTCGGAGTGGGGAAGGGGGGCTAACGGGTCTGCTTCACATCCAAGAGGTCGCGAACTCGAATATCGCAGAGTGAGGTAACCACTTAAGCGTTTATTTTTTTTCGGGGTATCTTTTGTCGGGTAACTTAAAGCTCCATGGACCCCGAGATAATTTGAGTATCAATCCATCGATTTCGTTCAGCGTCCAGTATGTGTTAAACTACAAAAAAAAAAAAAAAAAAAAAAAAAAAGAACAAAGAAAGAAAAAGGATTGTGTTTGCGTATTTGGAGAAATTTCCGGATTATTTTAAATAACTTCATCACTGCTTATTATGGGCATCAGATTTTAGTACTCTCGGTAGTATGGAAATGCAGAATTAGTCATGAATGAATAACATCTTCTGTTCTACTAATTAGAATTCGTGTTAATACTGTTATTGGTAAAGTTGTTCGGTTATCAGCTTCAAGTAGTCGAATGTTATAAAGATCTAGCTAATTTTGTGGAATTATGTAGGAATCAAATTCGATATCTGAAAACTCTGGAGGACAGCAAGTGAAGAATGTGGCAACAGTGTGACATAGTGACCACTAGTCACCCTAGCGTCAGATGCGTAATCAATTCCTCAGACTTTAAAATAGAAATAGGATGAAGAAGATTATTGCTATATTCGCCTGTTATGTTGTGTGAGAATCAACATTATGCTCGAATTAATACACTTTAAGAAATTAAAATAGAAATACAGACAGAAAAAAATCTCTAAATTGTAAACTGCAATTAAAAATATTACTGTATTCTATGGGAATATAAAAGTTTAACTAAAAATATGACTATATTCTATGGATATATAAAATTTTAACCAAAGATATATTATATTCTAGGGACATATAAAAGCGTGATTAAAAACGGGCACATATAAAAGTTTAACTAAAAATACGATATATAAAGTTTTAATTAAAAACAAGCATATATAGAGGTTTAACTAAAATATGGGTATATTCTATGGATATATAACAGTTTAAGTAAAAATATGATTATATTCTATGGATACATTAAAATTTAACAAAAATATGACCATACTCTATAGCTATAATATGTACAGCGTGTATAGGTTGCAAAAACTGCAGTAGGTGGTTAGGTTAGATTGGCTGCAAGAGTATGGGAAGAGAGACTTCCAAGCATGCCATTACGGACAGCAAGCTCACGCAAACACGTCACAAAAGTGGGAATAAAAAGAGAGCATTAATTGTGTACAGCAATTCAGAAATCGGGCCGCGCCGTGGCCGAATGGTTAGACCACTCTCCTCTCAGCTAGATCTCAAGCGACCGCATATGAGATTTGTGATGGACAAAGCGGCGCGGGGTTGGGTTTTCTCCGGGTTCTCCGGATTCCCCCGCCATCGCATTTCACCGGTGCTACATCTTCATTACATGTTTCACCAGTGTCATCGCCTGCGGTGCCAGAAGTTGTAAAAGCGGGCGTTAAGCACTGTCAACAAAAAAAAATCAGGAATCAGGTGATTAATGCTTTAAATTCACAAAAGAGATTTTTTTTAAGTCTACAAAATATTTTAGTTTAATTATTTTTTTAGTAGATAAGAAGTATTAATTTTCACTATTTTCCCAAAGGCTTTCTATATTACTTATCACTTTGTGATCTCTGTTATTAAATAACATAAACTTAATTTAGTCGCCTTACTGTTCCGTATGGAGGACATATATCCCATATGTGTTACACGTGGGTGCTTATGGTCAGAAACCTGTCAAGGAACTAACTACATTTAATCAGAGAATGAAGAACCCGGAACGAAGGATGGGTCCATAGCCAAGAATGAGTGTGAGGAAGTAGAGGATACGGGCATTAAAAGAAGGCGAAATAGATAATAGGAAACGTGATCATGTAGCAAAAATTTGAATAAACGGCGGGGGAAAACAGAAGAACCGGAGAGAACATAGCCCAGTTGACGCTTTGTCCACCATAATGCGATTTCCTTGGATTTAACCTGAACCACCAAAGTGAGAGGCGATAAGTTGCCGCCCTGTTTAGTAGATACTGACTCAGATAAATGACAAAGGTTTAAAAGCTCTACCGGGATTCTGTAACATTTACTCCACCATTCCGACAATTGTTTTATCAGCAAAAGGTACTTATAGGCTATAATAAGCCTATTAAATATCTACCGAAATTTCATACTGTTTTTTTAAAAATATTAGGACATTTTAGGCCGTTATTTGTAATATCACGAGGCGATAATATTTCAGTTATAAGGAATAAAGAGGATGTTTCAACATTAAATTTTGTAGATCATTGTACAACCACCTCATAAAGAATATGAGGGGAAGCCAAATGGAACTAAGTCACTATTCTAAGTTTAATATGCCATGGATAAGCGTACAAGTTTTTTGTAATACAGCTGAATTTCAACCTTTCTGTTGTATTAAAAAGAAATTACCAGGCGGGTTGGCTCAGGTGGTAACGCATAAGGTCGATATTCGGGACGCCCTTGGATCAAATCCTGTGAGCCGAACAATCTAACTGAGGCTTATTCATGGTTTCCTCAGTCACTAAGGTAAAACTGGATTGAATAGTTAATACCATTACCTTAAGTTCTACACTTCGGTCTAAACCAAGAGTAAAACTGAAAAATAGATGGTAATTCTGATTATGCAACCATCTACCCACAGATAGTGAAAGCAAATGGATTGGACGATACACCAGGGTCGCGGAGCAAAGCAATAGATGAGATCTAGAAGGCTGATCTAAATAGCAGCTAGATTGAATGGCAACATTCCTCCATCTGCTTGGCGCGAGGTATGGTCCGGGGAAAAGACCATGACGGCTACTGTCCTCCATACAGATCGAAAGAGAACCGTCGCGATATGACCAAGCAATTAAAGCAAAGTGAAATAAAATTTAAAAAATCTAATTGCAAAAGTCAACTCATATACCGTGTCATCCAAAAACACCCGAACCGCTGCACGGTGCTATTTGTATTGCTCACACGGAAACATGATAATACACAGTTGTTGTACACAAGACCACAGTGCTGACTTGTTTTTCTCTGCTCTGAAAGTGCAGTATTGAGCTAAGGGTGGTGTCTAGTTGAGCTGTTACCAGTATTTAGTCCTGTATTTAGTTACAAAGTTTATTATGGCTCAGCTTTTTCTTTCTACTGCACAGTGTGCTTTTATTTATGATTATTATTTGTTAACACATTTTGTGAGTGGACTCTCAGTAGTGTATACAATGATGAAAATTACCCACATTTAATATTTTACAGCAACGAAACTTGGTTCCCCCTTCATGGATATATGTGTACATAAAGTAATCGTTATTGGAGCTCTGAGAAATCTGATATAATTGCTGAAATATCCGTTCATGACGAAAAAAAGTGGTGTATGGTGCGCCATTAGGGGAGAAAGAGTTATATGCCCATTTTCAACAGCTGATGCTCGTACATACCTGAACACAATTTTGTCCTCCTGCCCCTTTTTTAAGAGAATTAACAGACAAGGAACATAATTTTGCCTTTTGTCAACAAGACTCTGCAACTGCTCATGCAACCAACCTTTCGATGAGAACAATTGAAAGTATGTTGCAGGGCAAATATTAGTAGAGATTTGTGGCCATCTCGGTCCCCGACTTAACCCCTTGGGATTTCCGTTTCCAGGATAACTTAAAGCATAAATCAACAGTTTTGTAACAGAAAAAGAAGGTTATGTACTTCAAATTATTTTACAAATAAGTATTTACTTTCTCCAGCAAGTATGTACATAGTGGCTTTAGAAGGTACTGTATTGTATCAAAACCCAACACTCCCTGGAAGAATTAAAACAAAATATCCGCCGGGAAATTGCCAGTATTTCTCAATGTGAACTAAGGCGAGTGATGAATAGATGTGCCAAAAATGTATGGGCAACGGCTGTGGCTAGTTTCATTTTAATAACATAGGTAAGTAAAGTACAGAGTTACTACAAAAGAAATAGACAACTTCAACTGCCTGTAAAACAAAAACTATTAGAGATAGCAACCTAATTATTTTGGAGGTATGTTGAGAAACTCTCAAGTTTCGTTTCTTACTACTGGTAACGCTGTAGTGTTTTGTTTGTTGTTGCAGAAGCTGAAATGGCGGAAAATCCTGTGGAAAAGGCATATTGCGTCTTGGAATTTGCTAGAACGCAATTAGCAACTGTTGTCCAACGACATTTTAGAACACGCTACCACAAAACGCCACCGACTAGACAGTCAATCTACGACTGGTATAGAAAATTCGAGACAGCGGGATGTTTGTGCAAAGGGAAGAGCTCGGGAAGACCAAGAGTTTCGGAAGAAAACGTTGAACATGTTCGTTCTGCCTACATAAGAAGCCCACAGAAATCGACATCTAGTGCAAGCATGCAATTTCAAATTCCACAGCAAACTGTATGGAAAATCTTGCGGAAGCGACTACACATGATGCCTTATTGATTACAGATGTTGCAGTTTCTGAGTGAAGAAGATAAGGTCATACGGCGTGACTTTTGCATCGACATGTTGCGACATGATGAAGACGATGCTGGTTTTTGTGAGCGCATCATTTCATTTTTGTGGTAACGTGTTCTTAAATGTCGTTGGACAACAGTTGCTGATTGCGTTCTAGCAAATTGCAACACGCAATATGCCTTTTCCACAGGATTTTCCGCCATTTCAGCTTCTGCAACAACAAACAAAACACTACAACGTTACCAATAGTAACAAACGAAACTTTGAGAGTTTCTCAACATACCTCCAAAATAATTAGGTTGCTATCTCTACAGGCAGTTGAAGTTGTCTATTTCTTTTATAGTAACCCTGTAGTTTTAAAAACGTTGCATGATTTCATCCACGCTTTTCTATTTTAGCGGCAGACGGCAACGAGCGCCGAGGGCACAGACAGGCAAAACACCGCACAGTCGGTTTGGAAATTTTGGACCAGTACGTATATATTGATATACTTTTTTTTAACAAAAGTGAAGCTATTAAAAGTGAACATTACGTGAGGGTGAAGCACTTTAGTATTGGTAATAATTTAAATGGTGCATTTCTTCATTGTTCATATTTATCTAGTATTTATTAAGGTTTACTTTCATGTTGATCGATTCATACACAATTATCTTCAAGTATTTACTGCACATGTTGTAATTATATGGTATCGAAGAATAAAAATCTTTTGTGTTCCATTCACATAGCGCTCTCTAGCTGTTCCACATACAAAGTATTCTTACAAAAGTTTATTATATTATTTGCATCGTGCTAATTAAGATAAACATTAGCAGAATTGGTATTATTACTTGCTTCTTTATTAGTGGAAGGGACATAAGAGAATATACTAGGTTAAAACGATATCAAATATTTTAAAAGCTGGTCCTACTAGAAACAAGAAGTTTGGTTCGCTTTTCATGCCCTGCAGTAAAACAGGAAAAGTGAAACCCCCTTTGGGAAAAGCTATATGCTTTAAAATTGAAACCAATAATAAAGATCTCAATTATTTAATGTACCTATATATAATATTATATATACATAATTTAATGAGATCTACATAGTAGGTTATTGTCTATCTCTATGTCTTACGGTTTCCAGTTATGCGATATTCATCAAAATTCATCCAGAATAAAGAGGTTTTCAGAGTTTATTCCCATAAAATTCAAAATATATTTTATTTGTCAGGTAAATATATTTAACATAACGTATTTTTATCAAAACCGTTAGAGCCATTTTTAGACACTCAAAATTTTCAAAAATGTTTCTACGTAAAAGATAGTTAAGGGGGATTTTCTTGAAAATCTTCGTGTAACATCCTTGGAAGATATTAAACATAAATGTCAAGTTTGGTGTTTAACGGTTTTTTCGTTTTTGCTCTTTGCTGTTCACGCACTCACACATACATGCGCGCGCGAATTTTTGATACAATACAGTACCTTCTAAAGCTACTATGTACATACTTGCTGGAGAAAGTAAATATTTATTTGTAAAATAATTTGAAGTATATAACCTTCTTTTGTCTCTTACAAAACTGTTGGTTGAGATAATGTTATTAACAATAGTGAAGGTTAATGCAACTAGAGCGGGGGGCTCTTTCGTCACATTTTTTTTTTTTTTTGCAGGAGTGTACATTCACAAAGGTTGAGATCTATCTTCGAAGAAGAGTATTAAAAATTTCCAACAAACTTGTTATTAAAAGGGTTTTCCCTTGCCCACTGAGAAAGCACGACCATAGCGAACTGAAAGCTTGGACCTGTATAGAAGCGCTGATATAAGATGTGTGTTGAAATTTTGAAGGGTCTTTGGAAAGGGGGCGCCGGCACACATGAATTCCCACGGGATGGACCCGAAAGCTCATTTCGGGCAGGGAATGGTTTGCACGCCTGCAGGGGACACGGAGAAAGTTCATGCATTTTTCATAGTATCTGTAGTAGCCTACAAACTAGAATATGAACCTGTAAAGGTTCCTAGCCTTAATGCAACCATCACTCCTAAGGTTGTAAATAATAATAATCACTTATGATATTAAATGAACAGAGATATATCCTTATTTCCTTATATCGTAATGCTAAAGTATTATTTACACATTTGCTGCCTATTTATCCAAATCGAGTCTTTCCATTATTATAAAATGCACTATATGTGAAATACACTGTATAAAAAGTCCTTCTTCGGGCTAAGAGAACCGCAAACACACAGCCTGAAGAAGGGTCTTACCGTCCGATATTCACGTATTCCACCTGCGGTTTTATTATGCACGTCAGCTATTAATTGCGATCTCGTATTAGGAACTTCACATTCTTAGGTTTGTATAGTGCGGCGGTTCCTAAATATGTGGTTGGTGGTTTCAGGATTTGAATCCCGCGTTAGGGTTTAGGAGATTACGTAATGATGTGAAGATGTGGGTGCACTAGCTCAGGATTTGTCGGCATGAAATCTTTCTCAGAGGTGGTAAGACACAACTGGTTTCCTTTGTATTCACGAATGCTATTGTACTCGTTTTTTATTTTCTCCTATTTGTCTGCCATTGCATTCCTCCTAAGTTTTCCCCTTTCCAGCTGCTCTCTACGTGACCGCACCTATAATCTCTTATTGCTTGTGACCGTATTCTGGAGTATTAAATAAACACTGTTTCTATCGCCGCGATATGCAGCCCGTTCGTTTCCACCGCGAAATCAACGTCTTAACCCAACGAGTCTTCCATAGCAAGTGCAGTCGCGACGCTCGACCAACAAGAAATCCGTTTGTATTCTCTTTGGTTATGTCCACCCTCGAGCAGTGTGACTTCCATCCCCCTCGGTTCATTATCCGGCCCTTTACGTACTCGTTTATCTGGGTCGCTTGCCAGCTGGTGGTAAACTCTGTCTTTGTACTTTTAGAGAGTTTCACATCATTTCTTCCCTGGCAATTTCCAATACATATTTGTCCCTTCTTAACATAATTTGTATACTACTTCATATATAATTTATATATATATATATTAGAGAATTTTTAATCCCGTGACATATGTACTGTCTCAATGGTTATACACAAAAAGGCATATGCGTGTGTGCGTGAAGGGATGTGGGTTGGGGGTGAAAGAAGAAGAAAAAGAAAGTTTTCATTGAAAAACTAAAAGAGCACAAAGTCTCAAGATTAATCTTAAATATTTCTAGATGAAAAGATTATCGAAAAATATAATTGTGTGTTCTTCTTACTCTGTTAATCCCCTGATGAAGCGATAAACAGAAATATTGAGCATTTATCTGCGATTTCAGCATTTCATATTTCACGTAGAACAATCTCATAATTTCACTGCGCATTTTTTTTTTTTTTTTATCATTCTTGCAAGAATCGATTTACAAGGAGAGGAAAGTAAACACATTAAAAAGTAACAAAATTGGAATATTCCCACCATTTTCGGTAAGTTTTCAGTACTACTATCAATATCTTAAGTGTGTCCAACAAGTTACAATATACTGCAGACAATTAAACACTACTACAGTCCATTTTTAAAATGTCAGATTTGCTTTTGACATGCAAGAACGAAGAATCTCTGCCATACGTTTTCTGAACAGTAAAGGTATGAAAACGGTGAGCTGGGATTCAGTACTGTGTTGCATATT
Organism: Hymenopus coronatus; assembly: GCA_030762935.1. Taxonomy (NCBI): domain Eukaryota; kingdom Metazoa; phylum Arthropoda; class Insecta; order Mantodea; family Hymenopodidae; genus Hymenopus; species Hymenopus coronatus. The sequence goes on from CM060881.1 coordinate 61,387,769, forward strand.
TATTATTGCGGTAATTTTACGATTCGAATAGAAAGTACAGAAAACGTAGCGAAATACTTCTCTAGCAGGGGCTCCCTGCCCAGATCAGGCACACGGCTTTGTAGTACCAGAGTCTATTGCAGCAGTTGTGACGGAAAACATCGTCGGAAGATGAAATAGTAGCAAATCTGAACATTAACCGTTTTTCAGCACATCACGGTGTGCTTAAGTTTTGCAAAGGATCTGCAGGATGGGCGCCATGGCAGCTCACTTCTGAACTGAAAGAGCGAAACGTTGAAGAAGTTTTGCGGAGCTAGAAGGTTTAGCTTCCTTAGGAAATTTGTTACGTATAGCGTTGAGAATTATTCCATATAATTGCTTCATAAGCACATAGTGAACCGAGGTTCACTACGACTAACACAAAACAAAGGGAGCACGCAATGAATGACGCCTTTCCTCATCAACAAAACCCAAGTTCCGGAAGCATGCGTGATATTTAACCTTTTTTTTTTTTTGACAAAGTTTAGACCTCATTCTTTCTAAAGGATAGAGATTATGACACAGTCTTATATTAATTTAGTTGTGCCAAATTTAATTTCCTTTCTGATGAGTAAGCACATTTTCACTTATTTTCTGTTTTTTTTCCTTGGCTTAAAAATAACTTGTTCTGAAAAAACAAAGAAAATGTTAACATCAACTTGTTTTTCATTGTAAGTGTCTATTTAATAGGAAAGGAAAGATTCGATGCAGAAAAATTTGAAGTGTTGGAATGGCGTGGTCTGGTGTTTCTGGACCAGTTTCCATCTCTCGGAATATAAAACGTTGCCTTAGTTTGGGCAGCGTACAATCAGCGGGATTGTCCAACGTCTGTAACCACATAAAGGGGCCCATTAACAACCATATAAGGCACTTGTGTAATGGGGGGCTCAGCTTCGGTAGGTTCAGATGTAAAATGTCGATTGGTGTAGGGTTCTAACCGTCAGCAATCCAAATGCGACAGTTTCCCAAACGCCAGGTCTATATTGCTGCTTTACCGGAACATTCTAGCAATCGATGTGGAAGGGAATCTGCTTCATGGCAAATTGGGCAATTGCTGGAGATGGACATCCAATGACGATATGATTTGTCTACCATAGGAAGAATTTCATTAACCACCTCATAGGTTACCACTATGCATTCTACATTAATGTGCGGAAGGCTAAAACAGCTCTATATACGTTTCCAAGGCAAATTTGGGTATTTCAGTTGCACGTGCGGTGTAACAATAACATATCGCCGAAGAGAAGCATAAACATTCTTCACAGAGCGAAAATCACCACTAGCAACCTTTTCCGGTGGTAACGCCCTGAAAGCATGGTACATTGTATGGAACAGCTGGAAAACCTGAAGATTAAACTGAGCGAGAAGTAACTTTGGAACGCCTTGGAGAAACATCATCACCAGTTCGTCATATTTCTATGTGTTGAAAAGTCATCCTCAATCAAAACGATGTGGACATTTGACTGCATATGTGATTTCGCAAAATAATACTGCTCGGCTTCAAACATCTGCAAATATCACTGACTTTCATCGCCATACTCACTACTATGCACGCACTTTTCCTTGGGCGCTCAGGTATTCTTTCGATAGGTTTCGCGCAATTTCGAAAGTAGATCAGAGCGATAACGTTGAAGTATGAAGTACGGTATACATCCTGATGTCTGGCGACTTCAATGCTAAGGTTTTATTCTATCTGGAGATCCCAGAATTCATCCACATGTACGTGCGCTGTGTTTCATTTAATAATTCAGCCTGTTCGCTGAAAGTCAGATAATTTATTGAGGCTGAGGGCTTAAGAAAGAAATCTTCTTTGGTTGACAATACTGCGGCAAGACGGACCTCGTTTCCGCAAAAACTTGCGCCCAAGAAACTATGAGTGTATAATAGATTTACCCCAAGTGATTAAAGTATGATTGGACCACTTAAAAAGAACGATAGAAGAAAAGAGATTTAATTAAGAGGTGAACCAAGTGGTGTCTGAGTGAATGGGCACAAAGGAGTCTTGTGTTGAAAAATCCGATGTATTGCATTCACATAACTTTCTCTAACTGTTCTACAAGCAAGCGTCCTTACAAAATATTATTATTTTATCTATGCCATGCTAATCCAGATAAACATTAGCAGAAATTGTCTTGTAACTTGCTTCCTTTAAGCAGAAGGGAAATAGAAGAATACAATAAGCTAAGGCGATAGCTATCAAAGTGAAAATATTGAATTTCGATTCTCTTTTGCACTTGCGGAAGTAAAACAAAAGAGATGAAATGAATGTTGACTTCCCGCTTGATAAAAGTTTAAGTAGCTTAACATTGAACTAAATGACAAGGAATTTCTCGGAAGCCGTTAGTTCTATAAATAATTTATATGAAATAAATTGTGGTTATAATAAGCTCTACATTTTTTGTGAGTAATTTTACTTTATGTCTTACGGCTTTCGAGTTATATAAAAGTTATTCAAAATGCAGAAGGATATTCCCTGAAAACTCAAGATAAGGTACCTATACATTTATTTTGTCTTGCAACTGTCATAAATATATGACGTTTTAATCGGAATCAAAATTAGAGCCATCTTTGAGAAATGAAAATTTTCGAAAAATGTAGCATGTAAAGAGTATTTGTGGATGGGAAGTTTTTCTTGAAAATCTTCGTGTGGCACCCTTGAAAAATACCAAGTTTGGTATTTAAGCTATACTGCCACAAACCCACATGCATGCATGCATGCATACATACATACATACATACATACATACATACATACATACATACATACATACATACATACATACATACATACATACATACATACATACATACATACATACATACATACATACATACATACATACATACATACATACATACATACATACATACATACATACATACATACATACATACATACATACATACATACATACATACATACATACATACATACATACATACATACATACATACATACATACATACATACATACATACATACATACATACATACATACATACATACATACATACATACATACATACATACATACATACATACATACATACATACATACATACATACATACATACATACATACATACATACATACATACATACATACATACATACATACATACATACATACATACATACATACATACATACATACATACATACATACATACATACATACATACATACATACATACATACATACATACATACATACATACATACATACATACATACATACATACATACATACATACATACATACATACATACATACATACATACATACATACATACATACATACATACATACATACATACATACACACATACATACATACATACATACATACATACATACATACATACATACACAAACTATCACAACACACAATAAAAACACACACACGCTCACTCACGGACTTTTGTTTTCTAAAATTGCTTTCTTCAATCAGAGGATCTCAAAACATGTATTTCTAGTGAAATCTCGGTATCGTACTTCTGGGTGGAACACAATATCCTCTCTATGTACTGTGTAAATTATGCATACGTACTTGAGAAAGTAAAAATGATGCACTTCTGTTTCTCTTTTCTTCAAAATGTTCTTTTCAGAAATAAAAAAATAACAAAGAAGATTTATGAAAAGGGGTTTTTGAACTAGCAAATTTATTGAAAATCATTCTAGTTCATTGAATATAGACATATTGTTTATTGAATTTGTTTGTTTTTAGCTGTATAAATTTACCGTTTTTTAAAGTATTCAGTATAAAACGGAAAATGGAGGAAATGAATGATTCCCATATAAGCTGGAAGTCCATTGAGCTTAGAGTTACCCGATATTCAGGTAATACAAAGAACGTCGTTGTAATCGAGATGCATATTCACAGTCTAATGAGGTAGAAAATGAAAAGGAAGAAGCTTAATTAGCTCTGCTTTATTTTATATATTTATTTTAAGCCTAAATGAACAAATTAAAATACGGTGAAATAATTTGATACGCACACACCTACAGAAAGATTCATAAGTAAAGAATAATGAAACTAAAATCAAAATTAACTCCCTTTTATTATCTCTATACGCACTATGTACATACTGTATAGAGAAGATATTGCACTCCACCAAGAAATTCGATACCGAGATTTCACCGGAAATATATGTTTTAGGATCCCCAATATCCAAAAAAAAAAAGCATTTTCACAAAAAGGTCCGTGTGTGTGTGTATGTGTGTGCCCCTGTGTCTGTGAACACGATAACTCAAAAACGAAAAGTCGGTAAAATTCCAAACTTGGTATTTAAGTTTAGTATCTTCCAGGGATGCGACACTAAGATTTTGAGAAAAATCCCCCACCCCAACTACCCTTTACATGGAACTTTTTTTGAAAATTTTGATTTTCTAAAAAATGGCTCTAACGATTTTGATTAAATTTTTGTATATTAAAGATATTTACCTGAAAAATAAAATGTATATCTTGAATTTTCTAGGAATAGCCTCTGAAGAATAGCTTATTCTGGATGAATTTTACTGAATTTTGAATAATTGCTAAACCCTAAGAAATGGACAAAAACCTACTACATTTGCATTCATGTATGTGGGTTTGTGGCAGTATAGCTTAAATACCAAACTTGCAAATGAGGAGCATTATTTTCGTAGAGTTCGTCGTTTTTGAGACATTTCTTATGTTTTGGTTTCTGCTATGAAAAGCATTATTTTCTCATGCAGGAACTTGTCAACTCCTATCCATATAAACAAAGGAACTTCATTGACATAGCAACCAGCTTTTGACTATCACTTTAACCTATGATACTCCCTTATTTCGCTTCTACTTACAAGGAAGCAAGTAATAAAACTATTTCTGCTAGTTTTTTCTGATTAGCATAAAGTAAATAGAAGTATAAGCTTTTTAAGAATAATTTGTTGCAGGGATATAGAGAAAGTCATGTGAGGGAACACATCAGATTTTAACTTTCTCTATACGCACTATGTACATATTGTATAGAGAAGGTATTGCACTCCACCAAAAATTCGATACCGAGATTTCACCGGAAATATATGTTTTAGGGTCCCCTTTATCCAAAAAAGTATTTTCAGAAAAAGGTCCGTGTGTGTCCGTGTGTTAGTGTGTCTGTGAACACGATAACTCAAAAACGAAAAGTCGATAAAATACCAAACTTGGTATTTAAGTTTAGTATCTTCCAGGGATGCAACATGAAAATTTGGAGAAAAATCCTCCCACCCCAAACTACCCTTTACATGGAACTTTTTTCGAAAGTTTTGATCTTCTAAAAATGGCTCTAACGATTTCGATTAAAATATCGTATATTAAAGATTTGTACCTGACAAATAAAATGTATATTTTGAATTTTCTGGGAATAGTCTCTGAAGACTACTTTATTCTGGGTCAATTTTACAGAATTTTGCATAACTGCTAAACCGTAAGAGATGGACAAAACTTGCCACACAATAAATGTAGAGCACTTTAAAACACACAATTTATGTTACATACATTTTTTTCGTGGAGTTGATTGTTTTTGAGATATTCCTTGTTTTTGGTTTTAGCTGTAAAAACATACTTTTCTCATACTGGACTTTGTGAACTCCTGTCCAAACAAATACAGGAATTTCAGTCACATAGCCACCAGCTTTTGACTGTCAATTTAACCTATGGTACTTCCTTATTTCGATTCTACTTACAAGGAAGCAAGTAATAAGACTATTTCTGCTATTTTTTTTTCTCGTTTAGCATGAAGTAAATATAAGAATAAGATTTTTAACGATAATTTGTTACAGAGATATAGAGAAAGTCATGTGAATGGAACACAATAGATTTTTTTGTAAATTCAAGCTTCTTATCAGATTTGAGCTGAAAAGTATTCGGAAGTCATCCAGAGATTGTTATTAACGCCATAGATTATTGACAGGTTTCATTTTTAAATTCTTAAACCACATAAAACGTTTAGATATACTCATTGCAAGAAATTTTCATTTCTGGTTTCCATCTGTATTAACACAAGCCAGAACTTGTTTTCGGTCTTTAGATAACTTGCGGATTATTCGCCTTTGAAGTTCATAGTTTCTTCGATGTGAATCCAAAGTAAATGACAATCTCCTGTCTACGTTAGAGATGTCATAGTCTAAACTCAGCTCTGGCACAGTAGTTAATAGGGTAGAAAATCATTCTTGATTGCTTCGGTATCCACATTGTTGGCTCACTTTGCCAAAAGCAGGTTTATTTATTCTAGCTACTGCTGCATATAGTTTCCCATCTTTTAATTTCTTGGCAAAAGATATTGTATTCCATCCAAATATTCGAAACTCAGACTTCACTGGAAAATGTTTTACAGTCCTTTGAATTAATAAAAGGCACTTTTAGAAAAGTTTCGTGTGTATGGGTGTATCTTTGGAGAGCATAACTCAAAATCGATTCCGTTTAGTAACAAACTTGATATTTAAGCTTAGTGTCTTCCAAGGATGCGACGCAAAGATTTTCAGTAACATCTGCCATCTCCGTCTGCCCTTTACATTGATTTAACCCTTAATTTTGATTTTTATTTCCTCATTTTCTCATTATTCTAACGGTTTTAATAAAAATACTATATGTTTAAGACATTTTTATGGCAAATGCAATATATATATATATATATATATATATATATATATATATATATATATATATATATCCTGAATTTTCTGGGAATAGCCTCTGAGGACCCCTTCAATTTGAATTATGTTTGTATAACTTTTGTATAACCGCTAAACCGTAAGAGATAGACGAAACTCACTACATAAAACATATAGATCTCATTAAAATACACAATTAGAGCTAAACGTTTCCGAGATATTCCGTGTTATTGCTTTCAGTTTTAACCTCTTTTCTCAAATGGGAACACATTTTTCTCTTCGTCTCTCTTTAAATATTTCAGTAATTCTGTCTAGCACTTTTTTCGCTAAACAAAATAACATTTATGTGTTCTCATAACTCGCGTTATATCTACTTTTCCTTTTTCTAATGGTAAATCAGAAATCCACCTAGCTGAAGACTTACTATTCGTAGAAATTAATTAGACATTGTCTTCTAAAAGAACAACCGAGTTATTCTTTTGCAACGCCTGACGCTCGTATTAGGGAGGTCCTGGGTTCGATTCCCATCCTCTGTACACTGTGAACTTGGTAGTGAACACTGGGGTGGTTTCTCTTTATCCGCGATTTCCTTTATCTCATTTCCCTTTCATTCCCTTCATGTTTCATGCATGCTGCTAGGATTCGTGGTGTGTGGCAGTGTCTGTCATTTGCTCACAGAATGTGTTCAAAACAGTCACTCTCAGGGTTTTCCGTGCGTCTTTTTGGTATGACTACTTGCGGCCTGTAACCTCCTTTACTTCATACTTTATAATAGGTAGCCAAATATTATCTTACATTGGCCGCAGTGCGCGTTGTGACACCTGCGCTGAATACCTTATTCCCTGTACATACTCGTAATTTTCGTCAATATTATCCAGAAAGAACAATTGCTTGTGAATGTAGCAGAAGATAATGAAACCGTAAAATTGATTTGGATGATTTTTCTACCATTAAAAAGCCCTAATCTTATAAACTGACATGTTACCAAATATTTTAAATTGGGAGAAGTTTTCATATTGATATTTACGTCACCCAATTTCAATACCGTTTCATCAAATTTCCATTTGAGACTTTATTCTTGACTCTTTATTGCAAACTTGATATATGTATAATGACTTCAAGCCCAAATTTGAAAATGAAAACACTTAATGAATTTAAATTGTTCAACGGGTGCAGCTGCATATTATGTTAATATTACCAAATTTTCCTTTCTTTTTGACGAACTGTATTGCCACTGAGTATTTGTAATATTATTGACTAAATGTAATTTATACCATGACAAAACTGATAGGCTACCCTTTTACTTTATAAACTTTGCACTACCCTTTTTCTCAATCCCTATTTTCAAACACTAATTTACTTATCAACATCACATAACTTTTTACATGTAATATTGCACCCAACGAAGATTATAGAGTACCATAATTTTTTTTTACAAATTATTGGCATAAATTTGAACTGATCAAACTTAGAGACATCCAAATATTACTCTAATTTAATAGAGTTCAACGTTCGTTTTACAAAGCCCGGTCATTGAGGACAGAAGCCGATGATATATGAAACATCAACTGGAAAAAGAAATTTGAGAAGAATAGGTTTTTGCCTCCATTTAAGGTTTGTACCGATTATGAGAACAGAGAAGAACTAGAAAAAGGTTGTCACAGAGGATGGTCCTGAGAAGGTTTGAATCTCTGACTTACAGAATGCACCATGCAATGAAATAGGATATCTAATAGATTTATCATTTTTTTACTTTTTCTAGCACGTATGCACAATTTGCAGCTGTTCACACAAAAAATGAGTCATCCCCAGATTCCGTGTGTTGATCACTGAGCTTCATGTATCTTTGTGACAATTGTGATCACAATGCACACGAGAGAATGGTACAATGACTGTCAGCGTGATGTTTAACTAATCATTACTGAAAAAAAGGTCACAGAAAAACGTTACGGTGGCCGAGAGGATAAGAAGGCTTTGCTTCCACTCCTAAGTTCTTCGGTTCAATTCTCGTGCTGCTTGTAATTTTGTTTTTTTAATACATGGATATGTAGAGCTAATGTAGTATTAATATAACTTTATCATTTGAAATTTTGGGCCTATCTATGCATACAATATATAATAAGAAAAATATTTTTGTGGAACAAAGAAATCATATGAATGGAACATATCAAATCTGTACCTATATTTATATGTGTATAACATGGACGCTTTACCTAGTGTTCATAATGTATGATAAGATTGCTTTCCATTTCTGAAATTGCTTGTTATTGGTTTTTGTTTTGCAAAACCGTAATTTTTCTCAAATGGGAACTCGTTATCTGCTTTTCTTTCTACTTGTCAACTAAACTAAAGGGAATTTCAGTATCATCGCTTAGCGACTAGCTCTTAAAAGACTTGACTCTCGTTTTAGCCTGGCGTATACCCTTATTTCTTTTGTACCCAAAGAAATAAATAATAAGAATGTTTCTGTTAATGTTTATCTTTATAAGCATGGAGTATATGGAAGAATAACCTGGGATAATTCGTTACTGAATAGATAGAAAAAATCAGGTAATTGGAACATATTGGCTTTTGGGGGAGTTACAATGAACATACTTTAATCTTTATAGCACGAAGGGAAGCTAACTACTGTCATAATCTTATACAGCTATAGTATGAAGCCTGGGACTTAAAGTACTTACGACATTGCAAGTCGCCATTGGACTATGCCATCTCAAAATAATTTGAGATCACCTTGTGGTTTATCGCGAGACATACGAGTCAGTAGAGGAATTTAACGCTTGACCGGTATGTTAACATGGTAGCTCAGTGGTAGAGCAAACGGCTAGAAACCGGGAGATCCGTGGTTCAAATTCCGGCATTGAATTTTTCAGTCTGACTCTACCTATCGAACATATTATTGTGTTTTTTTTTAAATTGTAATGTAATAAAACATCGTAAACATTCACACAAACAATCTTAAAAACTTTACAGAAATCGGTTTTCGTATTCGGTTTATCCTTCCGTATGTAGGGCTGACAGCCCCCTAGGACTTACAATTACAGAAATTAGTACGTGCCTAACTGTAAAAAAATGTTCTGATACTCCGAAACTATCAAATCTTGAAAAGTTGTCTATAATATTATAATAATATTAACAAAGATATGTAACACTTCCTATAATCAAATGTAATTAAAATGGCTGGAATATTTGGATAACTTCCTACTGTTATATGCAGTAATGGCAGGAGTTGCAAAGTCCACAGCGCTCGCGAAATTATGGTAATAAGATGAAACCACTCGTGCAGTTCGTTAAAACTATTTCACGATCAAATTTAAGTAACTGATAAAATACAAATTTTTAAGTAAAACCACAATAATATTAATTGTAAACACAGGAAAAGTATATTACTATGTTTTCTTGTTAAAGTAGTTAAAACAAACCTCTATGAATCAGGCCTACTAAATGATAAATACTATAACTATTGGAGCGGAAATAATAATCAACATTATTTAACCTAGAAAGTTCATTAATATAACCTAAGATACTAACCAAAAATGTACCACATACTAACAGAATGCAGGCAATAAAGCTTTTAATAACACAAACATGTTCCAAATTGTTTTCACACAATATTCTTTTTATTTATTGCCGTTGGGTTGTTTCATATATAATCCCAATCTTTCAGCACATGAGCGATCTGGGATTTTGAAGTTTCTGATATCAGTTCTTAATATCGCACACATAAAACTGTTGAAATTGACTCCAAATATATCTTCTGTTTCTTCCGTGTTTTTGGACTTGGAATCATTTATAAAATAGTTAATATCTTCTGTTGAAGCTTGACAGAATCGTGAGTTGGCGTTCTTTTAAAATACCACTTAACAGTGATGACGTAATCATTGCATACTATGTTGAATCAGTATGTTCAGTATCGACGAGACGACTTATAGGATAAGACGCTTCCTCTAGTGGGGCGTTATCGCCTAAGACAGCTATGATGAGACAAAATGTAATATTTTCTTTTACTTGGTACATTTTCTGAAGACATCAGAAAAAGTGGAATAAGCGTGAAAACGAAAGCTCTCCCAGTAGAAAATATGTATATATCTAATTTGTGTCCTGATGTTCATAATAGCCTAATTACTTGATGTTAGATCGTGCTCTTATCCCAGTTGCTACCTTTGGAATTATCATCCACTTGTTGCTGTGCCATTTTCAAGTTTTAATCTCCTCTCCATAATCATTTATACCCTTATTTTATTCTTGGGCCAGGACCCTCTACTGCACGTTCTTCTTCCAATACCCCATCTTCATCTAATTTCCATATTTCCAATTCCAGTCGTTTCTTTCTCATTACAAGGATCTATATGTTTCCCCCTCTCGACATTTCTTTAATACTCCACGCAAAACTGGAGATTTCTTTTCCTTAGGATGTCTTGAATGGGTTCCCTTTACTATGTGCAGTACCACGGAAGCTTTAATGACAAATATGAGGGAAACTCAAGACTGGGTGTAATCGCTCGCACATTCTTATATATTGCACAATTCAGAGCCAAACTTGCTACCCCTAGCTGTTAAACTGTTGTACAGATGTGTACGTTTTATGAATTCCCTTAATTATTTATTAAATTCAATGTACTTTGTAGAGCATAGAAGCAATTTTACTAGTTTCTTCCTACATTTAAAGTAGAGGAAATATACTTTACACACATTTTCGTTTTTCCACTGAAATTTAATTTCTCTGAACCACTCTAAAAAGTAAAATTAGAAAAATATGTGCATTCATATGACTTTCTCTACCAATCAGTAACGAATTATTGTTATAAAGCTTATTCTTCTACCGACTTTATGCTAATTGAGATAAATATTACAGAAATTGTTTTATTACTTGCTTCCTTGTAAATAGAAGGGGAGTAAGGGGATACACTAGCTAAAGCGATAGTCAAATTTATTAAAAATCGGTTGCTATGTGATAGAAGTCCATTTCTTTCCATGGCCAGAAGTTGAGACATTTCCGTTCGAGAAAAGTTAAAGCTATTTTAAAACTGAAACCAATAACAAAAGATATCCCGGAAATGATCAACTACAAACAACAACAAAAGTATGTATATCATAAAGTGTGCGTTTTAAAGAAATGTACAGTTTTTTGTGGAAGTCATGTTCGGCCAATTATGCAAAATTCAGAAAAATTAATCCAAAATAAAAAGGTTTTCAGAGGCTATTCCCAGAAAATTTAAAATGTACTTTTATTTGTCATGTAAATATCTTTAATATAGGTACTTTAATAAAACAGTTAAAACCATTTTTGAGAAAATTCAAATTTTCTAAATTTTTTTATGCAACGGGTGAGGATTGGGTGTCTCCAAAATCTCCTTGTCGTATCCTCGGAAGATACTAAACATTAGTACCAAGTTTGGTATTTTACCATATTTTCGTTTCTGAATTATCGTGTTCACATACACAGAGACAAACACACGAACATTTTTTCTAAAAATCTGATGTGTTATATTCACATGACTTTCTCTACATTTTATTGCAAATTATAGTTATAAAGTTTATTATTTTACTTCCTAATAATCGAGATACATCTTAACCGACTTGTCTGTTTACTTGCTTGCTTGTAGTTAGAATGAAAATACGAGGATACACTAGGCTAAAGTGACAGTCAAATCTTTTAACAGCTAGTGACTATGGATTGAAATTCATTTCTTTAAGAAATTTAAGTATATTTGTATATTTTTATATTTCTTTTATTTGCATGGGTAGGAATTACAAATTCTCGTATGAGAAAACATTTTAAAACTGAAACTAATAGCAAGGAGCATCTCAGAAATGGGCAACTCCACGAAAAAATGAATGTGGCATAAAGTGTGTTTAGATGAGATTTACATTTTTCTTTTTTTGCTTTTAGATGTCTATTTATTTCGGTTTACCACATATGCAAAGTTCAGCAAATTCTTTCAGAATAAAGACGTCTTCAGAAGCTACTCCCAGAAAACTCAACATATACATTTTGTTTGCCATGTAAATGTATTTAATATAGGCTATTTTAATCAAAATCGTTAGAGATATACAACATTTTCGAAATCTTTCTATGTAATGGGTAGTTTGGGATGGAGTTTTTTCTCAAAACCTTCTTGTCACGTTCTTGAAAGATACTAAACTTAAATACCAAGTTTGTTATTTCACCGACTTTTCGTTTTTGAGTTATGGCGTTCACAGACACACAGATACAAACACATACACACCTGAACATTTTTTCTAAAAATGTTTATATATATATAAACATTTTCAGGAGCCCTGAAACTTGTATTCCTGGTGAAATCTCTGTGTCAAAATTTTAGGTGAAATGCAATATCTACTCTACCTACGTATAATGTACAAAGTATTATGTAGATAAAATAATATAAAGGCTGCTTATGTATGCTCCGTAAACATTTGCGTATTCGATTGTTTTATAAAGCATAACGCAAAAATTTATAAACCTAATGATAGCCAGCTTATACATAAATCAGGCATCACTGATATATTCAAGGTGATATATTAAGTAATTTTCTTACCTTTAAGGGACATTTTCTCTTTTTATTGTCCCAGAAATAGCTTAAAAGTTCATTTAAGGAGCCCATGGAGTTTACAAACTTCATAAATAATATTATGTGATTCAGAAGGCACGTAAAATCTTGCTATAAGATAGCTAAATAAGATTTAGGCGTGTACAAGCACACACACACACACAAACATTCATGTCTCCGTATGTGTTTATGTTTGTACTGAGAGCTGTTAATGTGGCAAGGGCTAATATTTAATTTTATGCACGTAAAATATTCTGTGGCCTCTTGTCAACATCATGTTTGCAGGAGGACGAAAAAGTTTGCAAGAATATTGAAAGTGACGCCACTATTAGTGAAAAGGCGCTAGAAACATTGAAAGCAAAAAGGTATTGTAAAAATAATGAATGTAAATGATTTGTTAAATTCTGTTATGTCACTTAAGATATTTTAAATGTATGTAAAACAGGTTATGAGTTATTACAAATGCATACAGATTTTCATATGCTGTGAAACAATGAATACTGGGTAATTAGGAGATTGCTTGCAGCAGTGCAGAGTTCGATAGCGTGTGTACGCACACGTAAGACGTAGTAAGAATTCGGGTTAAAACATGCTTTATATATGCTATCCTCGCAATATAATAAGATATCTATATAAAAGGAATAAATTAGTGTTCATGAACTTTATTTTTATCGTGCCATATATTTCTTTTTATTTTATACAAGGTACACCATATCCAAGACTAATCGACTGGGACATCAATAGTATTACGTGGCAGGGCGACGTCAGAAGAAAGTCAATGCATCTACGACTCCGTATTTAATAAAAAGAATATTAAATTAAAACATTACAAGCTTTTAATAGAACATAAAACCCAACATAGAAATATTTAGATAACGCACTACAGTGTTGACATGTTGATGACAAATATATCTTGATCTTCCTAAACACAATAAACCTCTCAATATAACTTCAAATATTTTTCCTTCTGAGATAGACATTGACGTTAATGCCTTACCATTTAAATTGTTCCAGTTGCTAATGAGTACACGTAACTAAATGAAATATGTAAAAAGTTTTTTACATTTATAAAATCCCTCCTTTACAACTTAGAGTGTTAATTATATTTATTTCAGCTTCTTTTTAAACTTCTTATAAAAGTCAGAAACACAGTGTTTTAGCACTATATTTATTGAAGTTCTTTAAAAATTACTCTTTACCCATTTGGACAATACTTTCACTAGTAGGATACATCCAAATTTCTAGAATTTGGAAGATTTGGGGGAGGATCAAGGCAACCATAAAGATAATACTTGTGGAGTTAAAATAATAGAGAAGAAAGGTCATATCTTGAAACATTAGCAATGATCAGCATCATTATACATAGTCTAAAGAATATAGGAATTTAAATGAATTTATGATAAACTAATTTGAAATGTAAAAACGCCCAGAGGACCTGTGAGCAAATATTTATCCCGCGTACTGCTGAAGCCTCCAGAAATGCCAAATACAAAAAGTAAATAACACTGATAAAATAACACATCCATACTTCACATACTGTTTGCATGTATTCATTAAGATCCCATTTTCTTTCATCTTGGGTGGAAGAGGAAATATGTTTCTCTGGAAATACCGAGGAGAAATGGGTTTCTTTGCAAATAAAAGGTGAAGTATAATCTGCGGCGCTGCTGCATACGTCATCTAACGTCACGACAAACAAAAGAACCGTGAGCTGCGGTGTGATATTAAAAACAAAAGAGGGGAGAATCATTTGAAAACGCCGACAACCGTGAAAGTTAGCAGCGAAACGGAGGTCTTGCGAACAATGCAAAATGCAAATGACAATAGATTCCAGAGTTAATATCGTCGTTGCCAGAATACGGTACCGAGGCGTTTTCTGGTGCTTTGTTTATTTTTTCTGTATCTTTTTATGTGGGAGGATTGCTCATTTTTAGGTTCATATCGGCCTGGTGAGAAAAAAGTGACTTTTGAACTTGGAGGACCTTTCAGACCATTTACGATGTTTCGGAGACAATAGAGACGTAGAAAAGCAAGTATGCGGAAACATTCTTTTTCCTAAATATTTCCTCTTTCATGGGACATCACTTAATTTAGAAACCCACCTTGCTAGGGTTTAAAAAAATGTGAAGTTGAGAGAGAATGTACTGAGCTGACGTTAGAGGTAGTCGGAATGTGTGCGGTGTTGCGTATGTGTGTGTACGTTGGCACGTGGTTGTCGTCACCATCTCGAAGCTCCTCCAATAAATAAATAATATATACACGTGTTTACACATTATTTTGGAGGACACTATGGTTAAAAAATACAAAAGGCAACTCAAAATGTTTTGACTCCTATATGCTACTGGTATATCGAATGTATTATCTTCATCCTTGCGACATTTCACTAATAAAATGCTATAAACTTCCTCAGTGAATAACACGATGCTGTTATAATTCTGAAATTCTTTATATCGGTAAATGAAATGGCCTGTTATTTATGGACGCTCTTTAACTGCTGTGGTTCTCAGCGTCCCATTCTATATTGGGCGTGAAAGATCGCTTAATTTTGCTCAGAGACCTCTCTTATCAGGCTTGAGGTTCTTTTACGTGCTGTAAATCTACGACACGGGACCCCCAGCTTTACTTCCCTTCCGAAGGAAGCCATGCTAAGGATTTTTACGCCCGAAAAAACCCATCGTCCTCCGCCGGGTTTGAACCCGCGACCTTGGGTATATGAAGTTAGCATGGTAACCATTACACCACGGAGGGAGACTTTCATATCGGTAAAGGTTAATTCAGCAACATCCAAAAGGTTTGTTTCCCTTCCCCACTATAGTTTGCTTGTGGCTTGCTTTTATTTAAAATCTTCTCACGCATTCAAAACTAGTTGCATAAATTGCTTTCGTCATAATATGGTAGGTTATATGTTTTAATGGAGACATCGACAAGTCATAACATGCTCAGCGAGCTGACTTTTCACCAGGAGGTACCGGATCGATTCCTGGTTGGGGCGGGGAATTTTTCTTTAACCGAAGTAATTCCCTATCCTCACAGATTCTGGAAGTATAGGTGAGAGTGAATGTGCATGTGTTTGAAGAAACGAAAATGATTAAAAGCCCAACGTTCAAAAATCAACAATCGACGAGTTGTTTCTTAAGTCAAAGCCTCCAATATAACATTAAAAGAGGCTGTATAAATGAAACAACTACAAAAAAATTACACTCTTTATGGTAAATATTGGGGTGGAAAGGTTTTCCCAGATGCATGATATAAGCAATAAGAACTTTATAAATGCATACCAAAGCTCTCATTGGAACACGTCTCAACTATTAAATGAAATCAGCAGCAATCTAGGTGTCCAACGGTTCAATAAATACGCAAGTGAGGGTGCCATTTTTTCAGGCACAAAGTATTTATTTTATAACATAGTCCGCTTTTGGAAATATACACTTCAAGTTCCTGCCATTTTTATAACTCCTCCAAAAATATGAATTTTCAAGCTTTGCTTTATAGGTACGTCTCAACAATGACTTCCTCATTTGATGTAAATTTTGTTTTCGCAAGCTATTTCTTCGTGTTTAGGAACAAGAAGAAATTGTGAGTAGTCAGGTCGGACAGCAATTCATGCCGTCAGGCGGCGACAACTACGGGTGAATGTGCCAATGCGTTCTCATGGTGAAAGGAGTAATTTCTTCTTCCCAAATTGGGCCATATCACTAAATTTTTATCAGATTGGGCCAATAACTCACTGTAGTATTTTTCAATAATCGTTTTTTCTTTCTCTAGGTATATGTACATTAAATTTATATAGTATTAGAAGGTATTATGTACAGTATGTATACAGGATGTTTCAAAAATACGGAGCATAATTTCAGGTATGTATTTCCCACATGAAGACAATCAAAATAGTTCATTATAACATGTGTTCGGAAATGCTTCATTTCCGAGTTATGGCCTTTAAAACATTGAAAGTCCCACCTGTAGACCATCAAAATAGTTCATGTCCGGAAATGCTCCATTTCCGAGTTATGGCCTTCACAACATTGGAATTCACTGGAACGTTTTTCTTTCCGCAGGTCTTTGGCGTCAAAGGAGACATTAGAGGGCGCTCTGATAGTTCATTCTGAGGAAGGTTACATTCAGTGTTCTTTAGGGTTAAGACTGTGCGACATGTATTCAAATCAAGAGCTGGCAGAGATACACTTCATGTACGGTAAGGCGGACGGCAATGCTGCGCTGGCTCGTCGTTTGAACCAGGAGAGGTACCCACAGCGACAATGTCCAGATCGGAAGACATTTGTACGTCTCCATTCCCGTCTGTGCGAGTATGGAACATTCACCTCTCCTGGTTTGGGAAGGGGACGACCAAGATCTACAACTCCAGAAGTGCAGGAGGAGATTCTGGAGGCTGTGGACAGGACTCCTTCTATCAGCGTTGCAAGTCAATATTGTATCCTTATCACTTGCAACGTGTACAGGCCCTTTCACCAGCAGATTACCCTGCACGAGTTAGGTTCTGTCAGTGGTTCTTGCAGCAGTGTGGTGTAAATCCGAACTTTCCTGCCGTCGTATTATTTACAGATGAAGCACAGATCACAAGAGATGGCATAACAAATTTCCACAATCAGCATGTATGGTCGCATGAAAACCCACGTGCAACTGTTGTATCTCATCACCAGGTGCGGTTCTCCCTCAACCGGTATCATTGGTGATCGATTAGTTGGACCCCATGTACTTGTAAACAGACTTACGGGGCAGGCGTACACAAACTTCCTGGAAAACACCATACCTGACGTTTTCGAAGACACTCCACTGATCAATCATCAACACATTCACTTCTTGCATGATGGCGCTCCTGCACACTTCAGTCTTACGGCTCGCCGGTACTTGGATCGAAGGTTTCCTGTACAATGGATAGGTAGAGGTGGCGCAATTGCTTGGCCTCCACGATCACCTGATCTAACCCTCTCGATTTCTACTTGTGGGGGCATTTAAAATTATTGGTTTATTCGTCTCCGGTGCCGGATTTGGAATCCCTTCGGAATCGAATTGTGGCAAGCTGTGAGGACATACGCAATACTCCTGGAGTTTGGGATCGTGTTCGCAGGTCAATGAGACATCGATGTGAGGCCTGTATTCAAGCAGGAGGTGGACATTTTGAACATCTTCTGTAATGACAACATCCTGCGGAATGAAAAACGTTCCAGTGAATTTCAATGTTGTGAAGGCCATAGCTCGGAAATGAAGCATTTCCGGACACATGTTATAATGAACTAATTTGATTGTCTACATGTGGGAAATACATACCTGAAATTATGCCCCGTATTTTTGAAACAGGCTGTATAGTATAGAGAAAATATTATGTCCCACGGAAAAATTCCCTGTCGAGATTTCACCTGAAATATATGTTCTGCGGACCCCTGAGTCCGAAAAAGCATGTTTAGAAAAAGGTCTGCATGTATGTGTCTGTGGATAGCTTAGCTCAAAAAAAGAAAAGACTGTTGAATACCGATCTTGGCATTTAAGTTTAGTATCTTACAAGGATGCGACACGAGGATTTTCAGGAATATCCCCCCACCACAAACTACCCGAAAAATGAAACAAATTTTGAAAATTTTGTTTCTCACATTAATGGGTCTAACAATTTTGATTAAAATACTATATATTAAAGATGTTTGCATTACAAATAAAATGTTTGTTTTGAGTTTTCTGGGAATAGCATCTGAAGGCCTCTTTATTGTGTGTGGATGGCTTTTGCAGAATTTTGCATAACGTTTAAACCATAAGACTTACTGCACAAAAAATGTAGATCTTGTTAAAACACAATTTATATCATTTACGTTTTCCTTCATATACTGTTTTCGAGATACTTCTTGTTATCGGAAACTACCAAACTTTTCTCGAACCGTCGCCCTCCAGGGTGTCATGGTTACCATGCTAACTTCATATACCCAAGATCGTGGGTTCAAACCCGGCGGAGGTCGATGGATTTTTTCGGGTGTAAATATCCTGGCTTTCTTCGAAAGGGAAGTAAAGGTTGGTCCCGTGTCGTAGATTTACGGCACGTAAAAGAACCTCAAGCCTGATAAGAGAGGCCTCTGAGCAAAATTAAGCGGTCTTTCACGCCCAGTATAGAATGGGACGCTGAGAACCACAGCAGTTAAAGAGCGTCCATAAATAACACGCCATTTCCATTTTCCATAAATTGTTAACATATTTTTACCACATTAAATACAGTGACAAATTTCGGGGGCAGTTTAATAAGTACATGTGTTTCGAAAAACGAGTGCTGCTAAGACAAGTTGATACCACCATTGTGTACTTTCATTTGCTACATGTCGCTATTTGTACTGTTGTGCATATATTGTACTGTTTCATAGTTGGTTTAGATGTGGCAGGCATAGCACTTAGTGATTCATTGTGTTTTCGCTAAAATGGCAAAAGTGCAATATTGTTTAGTGATTCAATTTTTACTTTTGGTGGGAAAATTTGCGAGGAGATAAAGCGAAATCGGATACTGTTTGTGGGTACGTATCCCTATCTATCTCAATTGTAAGATATTGGTTCAACGACTTTAAACATGGTGGAAGCCATGCTAAGGATTTTTACACCCGAAAAAATCCATCGCCCTCCGCCGGGTTTGAACCCACGACCTTGGGTATATGAAACTAGCATGGTAACCATTACACCACGGAGGGCGATAACAATTTTTGGGAGTGTATCGACTCCAGAAAGAATATTAATTACTTTTCGATATACAGTTGTTCATGTTGTATAAGAATACAGAAATATTGCCTACTCAAAGTACACGAGCATGCTGTATAATATAATTTAAACATGTTTAATAAAAGTAAAGTATACCCTTTAGTATAAGAATAACACTAACTAATAAAATAATCAAGCAAATCGAACAAGTTGATTTAAGCCGTAATGTCTGCGGCTTGTATTCGGGAAGTCGTGAGTTCAAATCCCGGTACCACTCTACTAACCGGGGTTTCCTTAGTTGAATACTTATTAAATATACAATAAAACGACTCAGCGTTACAGAACAAAACAGATTAAAATAAGTTTAGATAGTACAGAAAGGTTGCTGCAATTACACAATATATCTCAAAGTTCCTCTTGTACCTATGTTAGAAGGCGTCTATACAATGTATGACCAAGAAGTTAAAGCCACTTTAAACAACCAAACCAATGAGTTTTCTAATTGCAGTACCTCGATGCAATGTTAAATATAAATTTGACAAAAACATCGAATGAAAGTCAAATAAATGTCACGCCATAAGGGAATTCATTTAACCAAGGATAGAAAAAACGGAAAGAAATAAACACAATTGAAATGGAATAAGTTACTTTACTCATAACTGATATTTGCTTATTAAAAGTCCCATATAAAGTGTACTGAGATGAGCGATTGCAACACGCAGAAGAATGTAACAAAAGATTATAAAATCTGATGTATTCCCTATATACATTCTTTTTAAAAAGCTTATTATTCTATCTACTTCGTGCTAATCGAGATAAAACATTAGCAAAAATAATGTTATTATTTGTTTTCTTGTAAGTAGAATGGAAATAAGGGAAAACACTAAGCTAAAGCGATAGTAAAATATTTTAAAAGCTGGTTGTCAAGTGAGTGAAATCCATTTCTTTGCATTGTCAGGTGTGGACAAATTCGCGTAGATATGAGAAAAGTTCAAGTATTTTAAAAGTGAAATAAATAATAAGGAATATCTAAAGAGCGGTCAACTCAAGATGTAAATTGTTTGTTTTGACGAGATCTAAATTTTTTGTACTGTGTGTTTTATTCTATATCTTACGGTTTACCAGTTAAGCAAAATTCAGCAAAACTCATTCATACTAAAGAGGTCTTCAGAGGCTATTCCCAGAAAATTCAAGATATACTATATTTTCATGTAAAGTATTGTAATATACGGTATGCTAATCAAAATCGTTCAAGACATATTTGAGAAAATCAAAATTTTGAAATGTTTTCTATGTAGAGGGTAGTTTCGGATGGGGAGGCTTTTCTTCAAAATCTTCGTGTCAGGTCCCTCTTGGACTTCGCCATTTCGGAGATACTCCTTGTAATTTCTTTCAGTTTTAAAATACTTAAAATGTTTCTCACGCTGAAATTGTAAACTCCTGGCTATGCAAAGAAACGGATTTCAACCAAATGGCAACAAGATTTTAAAGGGCTTGACTGTTGCCTAGCGTATTCGCTTATTTATCTTCTACTTACAAGGAAGCAATAATACACACCATTTCTGCTAATGTTTATCTCGATTATCATGAAGTATATAGAAGAATAAGCTTTATAGCGATAGCTTGTTACAGATATGTAGAGAAAGCCATGTGAAGAGAACATATCAGATTTTTAGAAAAGGCCCGTGTGTGTGCGTATGTCCATGTTTCTGTGAACATGATAGTTCAAAATTAAAAAGTCAGTGTAATACCAAGATTGGTATTTAAATTTTGTATCTTCCAAGGATGCATTATGAAGACATTGAGGAAAATTTCCACGCCCCAAACTACGCTTCACAGGAAAAAGCTTTCGAATATTTTGATTTTCTGAAAAATGGCGTTCATGATTTTAATTGAAATACCGTATATTAAATATATTTACAAGAAAAATAAAATATATATTCTGAATTTTCTGAGAATAGCCTGTGAAAACTTATTTATTCTGGATGAATTTTACATAACTGGTAAACCGTAAGAGTTAGATAAAAATGTAAACAAAAAGTACTTTTTTCCAAAACAATTCGTGTATGTCACGTTTTTTTGTTTCGTGGGGTTGGCCATTTCGAGATATTCCTGGATAAACATTAACAGGGTTGGCATTATTACTCGATGCACAAGGGAAATAAGAAAATACGCTAGGCTAAAGCGATAGTAAATTCTTTAAAAACTGGTCACTAGGTGAAACAATTGAAATTTCGTTTTCTTTGCTCGCTAGAATTAAATAAAAGACAGACAAAAGATGACATACCATTTGTGAAAAGTTTAAGTGGCTTTCTGAAATGTCTGCTGTTATAATGCTTCATATACCAGGTGCGCCAGACGCCACATTTCACGTGCAGAAGTTGCCGAATTCAACTGCGCAATTGGAAACAAACACCGATCAGCGGTGGGTGAAAACTTGCGCGAGCGACTTTCGTTGTACACCTCTTGCATATCAGCGAAAACGAGAGAGCATAGCGCTCTCGCAATTTCCAGTCCGTGAAGATATACAAGAGACCGAAAATGTTAAATGCTCATGACCTGAAGCTTTCACGGCGATGGTTACTGATGAGGGCTTCTCGGATGATCTGCGGTGTCACTTCCTGAAGAAGGCCATAGAGCACCATAGCCGAAACCTTGGAGAGTTTTATAAACATGACACGACAGATCACCCGACAAGCCCTTATCGCTTTCCACTTCAGTTACAGAGGCTTTACATTTCAGAGAAGAGTTACCTATCAGTGTTCTTCAATAGCTATTTTTTTTATTGTGTATACGCTGTTCTTAATTTAATATTAGAGACTAGATCATTGAAGGGTAAAACTAAACATGCGTGATTTGTGGTCTGGGCAGGTTTTCTCCGGGTCCTCCGGTTTTCCCCGCCACTCTTGCTCCCCGACAAACTTCTGGTCCCTAGGCATTGGCTTGTAAGTCCTAGGTGGGTGTCAGTCCTATAAATACGGGGAGGATAAACCGATTACGAAACTAAACAAAGCCCACGCATGAGACTATTGAGCGTTTCAATGTAATCTTCATTATTATTATTATTATTATTATTATTATTATACGCTTAGTGGGATTACAGAAAACCTGAAGACATCATAACGAAAAATATACAGGCTGTTTCAAAAATACGGGGCATAATTTCAGGTATGTATTTCCCACATGTAGACAATCAAATTAGTTCATTATAACATGTGTCCGGAAATGCTTCATTTCCGAGTTATGGCCTTCACAACATTGAAATTCACTGGAACGTTTTTCTTTCCGCAGGTTGTTGTCATTACAGAAGATGTTCAAAATGTCCACCTCCTGCTTGAATACAGACCTCACATCGATGTCTCATTGACCTGTGAACACGATCCCAAACTCCAGGAGTATTGCGTATGTCCTCACAACTTGCCACAATTCGATTCCGAAGGGATTCCAAATCCGGCGCCGGAGACGAATAAACCAATGATTTTGAATGCCCCCACAAGTAGAAATCGAGAGGGTTCAGATCAGGTGAGCGTGGAGGCCAAGCAATTGGGCCACCTCTACCTATCCATCGATCAGGAAACCTTCGATCCAAGTACCGGCGAGCCGTAAGACTGAAGTGTGCAGGAGCGCCATCATGCAAGAAGTGAATGTGTTGATGATTGATCAGTGGAGTGTCTTCGAAAACGTCAGGTATGGTGTTTTCCAGGAAGTTTGTGTACGCCTGCCCCGTAAGTTTTTTACAAGTACATGGGGTCCAACTAATCGATCACCAATGATACCGGTCCACATGTTGAGGGAGAACCGCACCTGGTGATGAGATACAACAGTTGCACGTGGGTTTTCGTGCGATCATACATGCTGATTGTGGAAATTTGTTATGCCATCTCTTGTGAACTGTGCTTCATCTGTAAATAATACGACGGCAGAAAAGGTCGCATTTACACCACACTGCTGCAAGAGCCACTGACAGAACCTAACTCGTGCAGGGTAATCTGCTGGTGACAGGGCCTGTACACGTTGCAAATGATAAGGATACAATTGATACTCGTTCAACAGTCTCCAGACAGTCGTATGAGGAACATTGACTTGCAACGCTAACCGTCGTGTGCTGATAGAAGGAGTCCTGTCCACAGCCTCCAGAATCTCCTCCTGCACTCA
Organism: Hymenopus coronatus; assembly: GCA_030762935.1. Classification (NCBI taxonomy): domain Eukaryota; kingdom Metazoa; phylum Arthropoda; class Insecta; order Mantodea; family Hymenopodidae; genus Hymenopus; species Hymenopus coronatus. The sequence continues at coordinate 61,411,797 of CM060881.1, forward strand.
TGGAGTTGTAGATCTTGGTCGTCCCCTTCCCAAACCAGGAGAGGTGACTGTTCCATACTCGCACAGACGGGAATGGAGACGTACAAATGTCTTCCGATCTGGACATTGTCGCTGTGGGTACCTCTCCTGGTACAAACGACGAGCCAGCGCAGCATTGCCGTCCGCCTTACCGTACATGAAGTGTATCTCTGCCAGCTCTTGATTTGAATACATGTCGCACAGTCTTAACGCCTAAAGAACACTGAATGTAACCTTCCTCAGAATGAACTATCAGAGCGCCCTCCTAATGTCTCCTTTGACGGCAAAGACCTGCGGAAAGAAAAACGTTCCAGTGAATTCCAATGTTGTGAAGGCCATAACTCCGAAATGAAGCATTTTCGGACATGAACTATTTTGATTGTCTACAGGTGGGACTTTCAATGTTGTAAAGGCCATAACTCGGAAATGAAGCATTTCCGGACACATGTTATAATGAACTATTTTGATTGTCTTCATGTGGGAAATACATACCTGAAATTATGCCCCGTATTTTTGAAACATCCTGTATATACGAGAGCACGTAGGGTTTCACTATATTATTGTCATTAATAGTATACACTTATCAGAATAAATAAAAACATGCATACTAACACAAGAGCATGTAATGTTTAACTGTATTATTATCATTAATATTATTACGCTTAGCAAATAAATGTAAACGTAAAAACATGTAACGAAAAATATGCAACCATGAGAGCACGTAGTCTATTAGTTTATTACCATCATCATTGGTATTATTACGCTTAGTAGAACGAATCAATTATAATAAAACATGCTACGAAAAATATGCAAATACAGCACGTGGTGTTTCACTGTATTATTTCATTAATTTATACGCTTAGCAAAATGAATCAAATATGAAAACATCGGGACGAAAAACATGCAAACACGACAGCATGCAGTGGTTTATTGTTAACATTAATATTTTTACGCAGGATACGCTTAGCAGAATCAAGTAAAACATGGGAACATCGTGACGAAAATAAGATAATTCGATTCTACGTTAGTGTTTAGCATATCATTATCATATATTTTTGCGCAGTAGACGCTTGTCAGAATAGAACAAAACATGCAATCATCATAACGAAAAACATCATAACACATTCACCTATTGTTAACATCATTAATAGCTAGCATACGCTTAGCAGAATAAGTGAAAAGAAAGAATACACCGTAACGATAAACAAACACAGAAGCACGCAGCGTATTATCATTAATAGTATTATGCAGTAAACGCTTAGCAGAATAAATCAAAACATGAAAACATCGTAACAAAAATATACAGGCGCGAGATCACGAGTGTTTCACTTATTGCTTTCATTAATATTGTTATGCAGTATAACTTTAGCAAAAAAAAAAAAAAAAAAAAAAAATATCGTGACTAAAATTATACAAAGGCCAAATTAAGTGGTGTTTTAGGGATTTATTATCATTAATAGTATTATGCAGAATACTTAATTACTTAGCAGAATAGATAAATAACTGCTGCAGCCCACCTGGGTGAGTTACCCGGAAAAGTTTTTTTCGGGGTTTTCCCCTTATCCAGAGGAGACGAATGTCGAATAATTCTAAGCTCCATGGACCCCGAGATCATTTGAGCATCATTTCACCAATTTCATTCATCGTCCGATATGACCAACCAGGTTAAAGGACGTTAAACTACAAAAAAACAAAAAACAAAAAACTGAGGACTTCATAACCAAAAATAGCGAAACACGACAGCACAATTTAATCTTAACTAGGCTTAAGGGATTCAAATTTCTTTCCAACAAATGTTTAATTTATATGACATGAGCGTCAAATATGCATTTAAATTTTTTATTTTAAACAAAAGTGTCATGCATCTAAACATAGAGAATAAGTTTGCCATAGAATATCTTTGCGTCAGTTTTAGTTCAAAAGAAAGTAATTATAAAGTGATAATTGTAAACCTAATTTTTCACTATTAATTAATTATAATTGTTCAAGAATCTTTCGCAACAATAAAAATTCAGTTTAAATCGCTTTTGTAGAGTACATAAAAATTTCACAATATTGGATGGAAATTTTGTCATTTAGAATCTTATGGACAAGCGAAATTACAAAGAAAGATTTCATATTTTAAAATGAGTATAATTCTATTCTAGATTTTTATAATATTAAAAATAAAATTAAGTAACTAAAATAATATAAATAAATTAATCATTATAACAATTATAATTTTTACTTTCTCTATACGTATTATGTTCATAGTGTATAGAGAAGGTATTGCACTCCACCAAAAAATTCGATACCGAGATTCACCGGAAATATATGTTTTAGGGTCCCATGTATCCAAAAAAAGTATTTTCAGTGTCCGTGTGTCTGTGAACACAATAAATCAAAAACAAAAAGTCGGTAAAATACCAAACTTGGTATTTAAGTTAGGTATCTTCAAGCGATGCAACACAAAGATTTTGAGAAAAATCCCCCACTGCAAACTATTCTTTACATGGAACTTTTTTTTTCGAAAATTTTGATTTTATTTAAAATGGCTCTAACGGGTTTTTTTTAAATTTTCTATATTAAAGATATTTACTTGACAAATAAAATGTATATAGCCTTTAAAGACTACTATAATCTGGGTCAATTTTACGGATTTTGCATTACTGCTAAACCGTAAGAGTTGGACAAAAACTTATCACACAACAAATGTAGAGCACTTTAAAACACACAATTTATGTTATATACATTTTTTTCGTGGTGTTGATTGTTTTTTAGTTATTCTTTTGTTTTTGATTTCACCTTTAAGAAACATACTTTTCTCATACACTTTTGTGAACTCCTGTCCATACAAACAAAGGAACTTCAGTAACATAGCAACCAGCTTTTGACTATCACTTTAACCTATGGTACTCCCTTATTTCGCTTCTACTTACAAGGAAGCAAGTAATAAGACTAGTTTTGCTAATTTTTTCTTGATTAGCATGAAGTAAATAGAAGCCTAAGCATTTTAATAATAATTTGTTGCAGAGATGTGGAGAAGGTCATGTGAATGGAACACATCCGATTTTTAAACTAAAGTCTCTTAATATTTTTCGAGGTTCCCAAACTTAGTCACTTGGACAAACTACATATGTCCGCGTTCCCTTAACAATAGGACAAATATGATCTGTTATTCTATGTATAGTTGCAAGATCTATGATGTGCTTAAAGAAAAAAAAATATTTGACTAAGAACCGCACTAAAATATCACATTATATGTATAAAAATGGCAGATTCACTTCGAAAAATTAGTCACCATAGAGTACTAATGTATTGGCGAGTGCATACATTACTTGGGAATGAACACCTTAGCAAGGCTTGTAAACGAAATGAAGTCCTTCACTGTTCCCCCAAACCGCTGATAGATTTGTGGATTTTGAATCCAGCCACAGCTTCGTCCTACGCCAAGACAAATGAGAGATGGTATAGACGCAAGCTAAATGAGGGAACAAAAGAGAAGCGGTCCCTGCCGTTTCGAATGATCAAGAGATAAATGAACGGCCTCTTGACGTCATTTTCCCCAGCTGCAAAGCCCAGGATGTTGGAAAAGCTTGGAGATGTTCAAGGTAATCTTTGAGCTCTCTTATATAGCTAAACGCCTAGTATTCTTATTTATAAAATTGAGCTAAGCATTCAACCCTAATTTGCCTAAAATTTCAGGCGGAACTTCATAACTCATCACCTAGCATTTTCCATAAAATCTAGCTGAAGAGATTTATAAAATGTACAGAAGGCACTGAAAACTGTGTAAGTTATTCGAATGTCCGATTCAGCTCTTCATCTCCTTTTGTTCACGATCCCAACAAAATCGAATATGTAGACTTTTTTGCTTTCTCTACCACGTACTATGTACATAGTGGTAGAGAAAAAATTTCATTCCACCCAAAAGTTCGATATCGATTTCACCGAGAATAGATGTTTTAAGAGCCCAGGAATACAAAAAAAAAAAAAAGTTAGAAAAAAGTCCTATGTGCCTGTGAATAGCAAAGGTAACTCAAAACAAAACGGTGGTTAAATACTAAGCTTGGGATTATTCTGTATATTCCAACCAAGATTTCCAGGAAAGTCCCCCTACTCCAAACCTTTCTTTACATGAAAGAATTTTCGGAATTTTGATTTTTTACAAATGGTTCTAATGATTTTGATTAAAACACCATACATTAAAAATTTTTATATCACAAATAAAATACAGATCTTGAAATCTTGCCTCTGAAATCACCTATTCATTCTGAATGACTTTAACGTAAATGGTCAACAGTAAAGCATAGACAAAATGTTATCACACAAAAAAGTATATCTTGTAAGAACACAATTTATGTAATTATGTCAGATACATTTTTTGTTGTTATTATTTTAGAGATAAACCTCGTTATTTGGTTTAAAATGTCTAATACTTACATACCTTTTTTGAATCCTGCCCCTTCCTTGTTTACTCCGGACCATACAAAGAGAACGGAATTTTAATAAAGTTACTTAGCATACTAGTAAAGGTTTTTGTTAATGTTTCTCTAGATTAGCATGGAATGGATAGAATAATAGGCTTTTGAGAGAATAATTTGTTGTAGAATAGATAGAACAAGGAATTTGGTTGTAACATATCTGATGTTTTCGCTACAACGTTCACAACACATACGTAAGTCTGGAAGTTTATGATATTAGTATCCTAACCAGCAGTGACAGTAAAAACGAAACAGAACATATCGTTATATTTTCAGCAATTATCACAATATGTAAGCTTATACTTTTTCGTCCTCTTTAACTTAAGCAGTGCTTTAAATGAACGAAATGTGTCAAATTAGGTTTTCTGATATGAAACGGGTCAAATAGTCGGAGATGCAGACAGAGGCAGTTCAGTGATGTGGGGTTTTGGCGGTTAGTTTGGTTAGCTCCAGCAAGGGCCTAGAGGTTATTGGAAATCCAAAGCATTATGTGAAACTCTAATTAGTAAGGCGAGTATAGTGAATTTCTAGATTGCTTTAGCACTATACAAAGATTCAGAATGCTTCAAATTGATAGAAATTTATTTTGAGCTCCGAAAAATAACGCAAAAGCAACGAGTAACGTGAATGCTCTGAAGCATGGAGCCATGGGTTAAAGAAAAAAGGATAAACAAACATATTTTTTCACAGACCCGAAAATGAAACTGCTCCAAAGTAACCATTGATCCAGTTTCACGGTTCCTAAATAATAATACTCAAACTTTTCATCAGAACCAGCATTCCAGTCTTTTTAGAATAGTTTCCAAAATAAATTCTCTCTCTAGAGTCGTTTCGTTACAAATATAAATCTAATTTTTGATATAGAAATTTCACCAAAATTTGAAATTCCTTGAAAGCCTAAAAGTTATTTTTAGGAAAAAAGGTCCGTTGTATATGTCTGTATGTGTGTGTGTCTGGTCTGTTGGTTGTCTGTTTATCTGCATGTAAAAGTTAAAATTGTGTTAAATCCCAAGGATTTGATACACAGATTTTCAAGGAAATTCCCACCCCAAAATATATTTTAACCGCAAAAATATTTTTTTTTCTTGAAGTCTTATCTAAAGACACTGAGTAAAATATAACATGTTTATTATACCAACATGATAATTAATATATGCATCTTTATTTGAGTGAATTTGGTGCAGAGAAATCTTAAAAACTTACTAAGAAGAAACGCGGAACTGATTAAAGTACACAAATTTGGCACATATCGAAGTGCGTTTTCCAGTAAGAACTTCTTGCCACGAATAAAAATTTGAATGCTATTTCAGCATTTTAAACCTTCCTGCATTAAATTTAAACCATTCTTATGTAAAAATATAGCGTAACTAATATAGCGTGATGGAAGAGTCACTTGTAGGAGTAGTATAGTTTGTATTGACTGTTTGTGAAATTGCCATTAGTAGAGAAAGTCTGTGAATACATAGCAATAGCATTTTTAAATAGAAAATGCGTATGTCTTTTACGTACATTCATGGATAGTGTGGTAAATTTTAATGTCTCAAAATTACAGAGTTCCAAAATAACGATATGCACTTGTTTTAAATGATCACTTGTATACTGAATCCAACCAAAATATTAAACATTATTGGAACCGAACGAAGAATTGAAAATTGAAGAGGAAGAATTCAAATCAGAAAACTAATGCCAGATCAAATGCTGGTTATGTACACTAAACACTACCTGACATGATTGATATTTTTGGAACACCTATTTTATTTCTTGAAATACCTTTATATCTTCAATATTCTCTCGTAATATATAAATGGACCCTCACTGTCCCTTGATTTATAGTAACACTGCTCTCAAAATTAATTTAATTTCCTATCACTTTACTCACATACTCAAACGTACTGTAATTTTATTTGCAATGCAATAAGATATGTATTCGTAGAAATAGAACTTTCCTGCGTGGCTTAAATAGTATTCAAAATACTACAACAAATACTCGCTTTTTACTTCAACAAACAACTCTTCATTTATTCCACAGTCTGAATACAATCATAATTGCTCACAATAATTGTCTTCCTTCCATGCTTTTGCAACAATTCTGCCGCATAGTTTCCTTCGACATTTACGGCTTCGATTACTACAACACGCTGCGAATTTCGAAGCTCGCTCACGTTATTCGCTATGCATTCACGTGAGAGATGAATTTTGGACAGGGTTTCGTTGTCCTTTTTATGTTTGTTGATCACGTCACTGGACACGTCTAGAAACACTCGCAGTGCAAGTCCACCGCAGTTGTCACAAACTAATGCGACTTCGACGTCAAAGAATCTTCCGACAGAACACGTGTATTCCCGCACAAGTATGACAATTATAGCTGCGATGTAAAAAGAGCTTGCCACCGGCTCAGGTGTCCACTAACGCTATGCAACAATGATGGCAGCAATCAGCTATGACTTACGAAGCAAGTCGTACACACACGTTTGTCTGTTACGGCCGAAGGGCGTAGTCACAACACATTAAATGAACGGAATAATTTGAGGTGATAAGAACATGTTCAACCAACTAATAAAGACACTTTTCTTGTGTTATGTTTATCTTGATAACTAGCTGTTCATATCACCTTTAGTTTCATGTTTAATTTCTGTGAAATAAAATTTGTTTAACGATATATTATAATTAGTTTCATATTTATATATATATACACGGTACATATAGTATACTACATACAGCAAACGTTCAAAAATCAATTTACAGTTACCCCAGAAAGCACTCGTCATTATTTTAAGGGGAGTAGGAGAATTGGTTTGGGTAAAAATTTAAAATAATAATGTATTAATGTTACTCGTAAAATTATTTTCTATAATATTTAACTTCATTCGATATTACTTTGTGTAAAACGGGGCTGTCTAAGGGGCTGCCTCAGAATAACGTTTAGCTTTCACTCTTCGTTGTTCTGAAACTTAGTTTAGTAATAGTTTTTATATTCTTTCAAAGAATAAGTTAAAGCAGAGAGTGACTGACTGAGGTTCATAGTAAGATAGTCAAACAAAGATAAGTTAAAAAGGCCTAAATTCAACCAGGGGAGTATGGAACTCTAGAATTTTAGAGAAACTCTAAGTAAGTTTATTCTTTATTGTTAGAATCAGCTGAAAAATGCAATGCCACACTCGGGATTTGAACCCGGCTCTCCCTCTCTCCGAGCGTTTACTCTAACCATTGACAACTTGCCTGTCTGACATTACATATTCCAACTGATTTTTACCCGTTAACTTACCGGTATGTATCACTTCAGAGATAATACATTAATGGGGACTTACTATCCTAAGTGTTTATTATCCGGATAATACTAAAATAGTTATACCAACTTTGGATAATTTGCATATTTTGGTGTTGTTATTATTAAAGGATTTGAAAATAAGAATGGCGATGTACGAGCAAATACCCAGAGAGTACTTTACACATGATAGATGAATGAATGTCTATAATTGGTTCAACATTTGTGAAGGTCGCTTTAGAAGTAGGGTGTTATCCAGTGTAGTATACAGAACTTTAAATCATCCTGTATATAAGAAAGGAAGCTTGTAGTGTTGGAGTCAATATTAACCCTCGCTTTTAGAAAGACGAATACAGCAAAGTAATGAAATAAGTAGCTTTTCGAGTCTCGCAGCGTCGGGAAAAGTGACAGTGAAGTAGTGGTCTCAGGTGCTATCGAATTTTCGTCACCCGGAAGGTAGTGGAAAGTGTCCTATTCAAGTCCCCCACCCACTCACAACGCTGCAGGTCTAATGATGTCCGTCCCATCACACGGTGTCGCCTTTTGGAACACGCAGCTATTATATGACCCGGATCCGTAAGTCCGGCCGGCCCTCCTGATTAAAACATGGACGTACGCTACGTGAGTGAGATATACCCGCCGTGTAAGTAATGAGCGCTTGTATCCGTTTTGTAATTACTGGCTGTGAGAGTTATTCCCTAGTGCTTAATGACCTGAGATAGCCCTACTGCTCCAAGTTCGATGCGAGAAAACAATGCTACCTGCACCATAACCCTAAACATTTCAGGATATGATGCGCATATTTCTCTTGCGGTGTTGGGACATGAATGCCGTACTTTGCAATTATGGTAACTCCTTCACCCAGCGGCAGTTTAGCACAAAATTGGATTAAGCTCTATAGCTCACGACCATGTACCCATAGAACAGGCATTTCGGTTTTCATTTTGTAATTTCATGATTTTGTAATAGCCTCTCTAATCGCTGCTCTTCCTCCCCTTAAATATCCAAACGACACAGGGAACTAAACTGTAAACCAGTCTTTCGTCACCTTAAATGGTTTAGTGGCTACTATGCTACCTCTAAGATTGCAGGCTCAAGCAGGTTGATGAATTTTTTCGGACGCAAAAATTCTTAGCTTGACTTCCTTCGGATGGGAAGTATAGCCGGTGGTCCCTGTACTGTTTATATGCACGTAAAAGAAACCCATACCGCCACTCCGCTAATCGAAATTTCGTCCTACAGTGTCCTCTGGAACGAGTCGATCCTTTGTCACCATGGACATGGCGAACTCACGAAATTCAAATCCGATCAAGGAAACTCATAACGATACCCTACGCTCTAATTAGGAGCTGCTGTAAATCAACTTAACTAACACCGTCTTTCCCAGAAGGATAACATTTACAACTGTACAGCGAAGCAAAATTGTTAGGACAAATGAATTTAAATTTGAAGAAAACATTATATCCTTGCTACAACTGTGGGGAAAAAGAAAGTTGCACATTCATTTGTTGCTGGAGCTAAATTTGATAAAAAAAATATCTAATGTTTATATTCACATAACTTTCTCTACCTCTTCGGCTAGCAAACTATTTTTAGAAAGGTTCTTTTATCTATATCATGCTAATAAATTATCTTATTCCTTGTCTCCGTGTAAGTAGAAGGCAAATAAGGGAATACGCTAGGATAAAGTGATAGATAAATATCTTCAAAGCTGGTCGTTATATGAAATAATTGAAATTCGGCTATCTTTCATTAGTCAGGAGTAAAACAAAAAAGAGATAAAACTGATGAGAGCTTCCCGCTAGAGAAGCGTTTAAGTACTTCATAACCAATAATAGGGGATATTTCTGAAGCGCCACAAAAATAATAATAATAATAATAATAATAATAGTAATAAAATAAAAAGTGCATATAACATAAATGGTGTGTTTAAGTGGTATGTGTTAAGTTTTTGTTTATCTCTGGTTTACCAATTAGCAAAATACATTTAGAATGAAAAGGAGTTCAAGATCTATTTCCAAGAAATTGAGAATATACATTTTTTGCTTTAACATCTCTAATAAAAATGGTTAGAACAATCTTTTAGAAAATCGAAAGGTTCAAAAATGTTACATGTAAAAGGTAGTTTGGCTGATGGGCTATTTATGAAAAACTTCGGGTCGTGACCTTGGAAATACTAAATTTAAATACCAAGTTTGGTATTTAACTTTTCGATTATGAGTTATGATGTCCATACACATAGACACACACTGACCTGTTTTAAAATGCTTTTTTTGTTTGTGATTCCTCAAAATATATATTTCCGATGAAATCTTCGGTGTCAAATTTTGGCTGGAATCAATATCTTCTCCACCTACTAATTACATTAATTATGTTCAGAACAAGAATATAAATACGTGCTAGAGAAAGTAAAATTTTTGTTGCATATTACAGCTTCAAAAATAAAATTGGAGAAACTGTAAATTGAAAAAAAAATGTTATTATAGGAATAAGCAAAGTCACGTTTTATATTCACCAACAAATAATATCGAATTTGAAAAAAGTCTTATGTAGCACTATGGCTATATAATTAGACCGCTAGCTTCTTACCTAGATGGCCTGGGTTTGATTCCAGGGGACTATATGTCGGATTCGTGGTGGGCGAAGCAGCGTCGTAGAGGTTTTCTCCGGATTTTCTGGTTTCTCCGCCATTCATTCCATCAAATGATTCACAATCATCTTTCCTGTCATACACTTTACCGTCATTTTATATCGTTCACTTTCTCATTTTCATACCAGACATCGGGCTGATCCTGGCTTCTCTCTGAACCAAGCCTCGACAGGGTCTGAACCTATTCGCTGATTTGTAAATCTTACATAAAAGGAGGGTAAACAGAGAAAGAAGGGAAGAATCAGAGAAAGAGAGAAAGCAATAAAGAAGGAAAGAAAAAAGAAATAAAGAAAGAAAGAAAGTACATGTTACCATTCCATGGCTTTGGTAACAAAATATTCTAGAATTTGTGGAAGCCTTATGAACATATTAAAGATGTAAGAAAGGTGGAAAAGTACGTTTTATTATTAGTTGCAAACGAAATTGAATTTTGAGAAAACTCTTATTTTAGGGAGGAGAAAAACCACACTTTGTTGCGGCAACAAATGAATTTGTAATTTGTGAAAAATCTCATATCAATATAATATATCCATTGATATTATAGAGAAGGAAAATATCGCTTTATTGCCGGCGATAACCGAAGCTTTAGGTGACAAATTAATCTGCAAATCAATAACATTAAATTTCAGAACTTTTGTTATAAATCTATTTATTTTAAAAAATCTACCTAAGTCACAATTTTAAGGTAAAATAAAAAGTCGCTTCATTTATCTATTAAAATGTCAGTCATTAAATTAATTACAATTGCTTAGCCCATTTATAATATTCATTGGAATCATAGGTACGCAACTGTATGGATGAGAAAATTAGCGTTACCAAAATAACTACTGTACATCTTTTGTTATCTTTCTTTAGAGTTAGTTGTTCATGCGCAATAGTTTTGTTCTCTTTATAATTGCTTGTATTATTTTGATTTTATTCATTTTGTTAAGCAGTTTTGAAGCAGATGCCGAGCAGTATGACTCAGGAGGGTTTCGGGTTCAATCCTCGGTGAATGCTGGCTATACCATCTTCAGCCAACGTTTTCTGTAGCTATAAATTCCTTGTGATCTGCCTCAGGTTGTGATGTTTGGCCGGTTGAATCACACAGACACACGCATTTTCTCCCATTTATGTTTTTTTATTCTTGTGACAAATAAAGAACAATAGGCGTCAGCAAACTATCCACTAATAACGCGATGATACAGTGTGGCCCGTTGAATCATTACCGCAAAGCAACCTTAATATTCCCTAAATTAATAGACATAGAATAGCCGGAAATAAATTCTATGTCAGACAAACTCACCAATTTTCAATAAATCTCTGCATGTGTGCTTTTGGTGGCCCGAAGAATATCAATACTGAACTCTTAACTCCCTCCATGTTTTCCACAGCATTACTGGTGAGACGGAAAACAGTCGTCTATTATCCGCCTTCGGAGGTCAGCCAGGTCCAATACTGGAGTTCGACAAAACAACGCTTTTTACATAACCCCATAAAAATAAAGGGGTTAGGCCTGTTGACCTTGGAGGCCATTCAATGGAATTTGCTCTTCCAATCCACTTGTTTGGAAATTGTGTTGAGATAGTGTCGAACTTCATGAACGATTTGTGGAGGGGCTCCATCTTGCTGGAAGAAGAGCTCATATGGTATTTATGGGATGGCATAGTTCACCAGCATATCTAGGTATGTTATCCTTGTTAGTGTGCTTTCAGCAAAGGTAATAGATCTGATTACTGTATCAAAAGTTAAAGCATAGAACGCGTTAACTTTGGGGCTATCACATTCATATTCCATTATGACACGTGGGTTTTCTCCTCCCCATATTGTACACCTATTGCGGTGTACTTTACTAGATTGTGGAAAGTTGCTGAGAATGCGATGTGGTCGAGGAATTCATTGTGATTAGCAATGTGGGATAACAGTGCAGTAGTAAACTCGGCTTATCATTCCGCTGCAACTTGTGTATAAGTTGGATTTTGCATGCTCTAAGTCGCAGTCTTTTATGGAAAGCCATGTGAACAGTCGCCTTCGGATTATCTAGCCCATAGAATTGACTTCCTTGGGCTACGCTGAAATTGTCTTCCATCTTCAACTGTAGCTGCGGACACTATTTTTTGCCTGTTTCCAACAACTAATTATGGCATGGTATGACGGCTTGGAACATTTGTGACATATTCCTGCCTAAATTGGGAACTTAAATTCGGCTAAACAATAACATTTCATTTTCTGCTGTACCGTGAATTCCGTCATTTTAGCTCTGTGTGTTGTCATACCACGCGCGTGCGCATTAGCGTTATGAAACTTAAATGGTTTTTACACATGAAAAGCTGAAAAGCATAGTTATAACTTGACTGTATGAAGAGATATTTTTATTTCATAGTGGTAACGATTCAACGGGACATACGTATATTACATCTGCAAATCACCTGTGAAACCAGTTTGCAACGGCAAATGCTGTTATCGGTCTCTTGATTGCCTGTATTTTGTATACATGCTTAGGCTTTCACGGCCGGCGTTAATCCAGTAAAGTGTAGAGATTTCCGTGTTTGTAGACCGTGATCGATTAGATGAAACATCAGATGACATTTCAATCTACTCAACCACGGCCTATAAACCTGGAAACCTCTACATCCTACGTAGTTTGTATATTTACTTGTTTTTTCTGGTGGACTAAGAAGAGAGTCCGCAGTTATTTCGTTGAAAAAGGAAACTGTAAATCGTGTAATTTAAACTGTGAAACACCCTGTAGAGGTGTGCAGAATGGGGATAATTTTAGTGCGACAAGCTTTTCCTTGTCTATCCGTATTTTGCGGGACTAGTTAGTCCCTTTCAAAGTAAAGCCTGGAGTGGCGCCAGAGTTTCAAGCGACACGGAATAAAGTTTTAAGAGAGACAGACAGAAAAAAAGAATAACAAACAAAACAGCAGCGCCCGTTCTCGGTACAGCTGCTGCTCTGCCAGACCAAGTACCTGAATTTACGGCTCGGGCAGCAGCCATTTTTAAACAAATTACTCTCCCGCACTCTTTCGTATTTGTATTTTCATTGCCCATGCACATGACGTTACCAACACGCCCTTTTCTAACCGTTTCCGCGTGTAACTATCATGGTGCCTATTTCCAACTGCGGCTGTCCTATTCTATTTCCGTATTTATTTTCATTCCAGTTTCCTCAGGTACGACCGTTTGCGTTTCACCTCGCATTCTTATTGAGTGAGGCGATTGCACTCAAATAAACGATAAGGTCTCTGCACAGCAATCAGCAGTCATTTGCAAAATAGATTACTGGTTGAACAATTAATAAACCTTTAGAGGTACACATTGCCGAGAAACGTAGTTATAAGGTTCAGTAGTTAGGCCTAGAATGTTACATATACTATTCATACTACTCACACGCGTTTCAGAAAAAGTATGTAACATTTAAAGATGCTATACTTAAGCTAATGCAACTATCTACCCTTAGTTATCTTCTCACTCACTCTCTCTTCAAGATTAGCCAGTTGCGACCTCAGTTATGATACCATCTGTTCGTAGGAATACCTCTCTTCTTCCGGAAGGATGATACTAGGGGCGTTCAATAAGCCGTTAGAAAAATATAGGAAAACCAATGGTACTTTTTTTCAACATAATCTCCTTTAGCTAAGTTCACATTTCCCAGCGTTTTTCCAACCGTTTTAAGCCTTCCAAAAGGTAGGATTTCGAAAGGTCCTCAAAATAGGCATATGTCTTCGTTAGATATGCATCGTTTTTCGCCGAAGCCCTTTTTCAAGTTTGGAAATAAAACAAATGTCGCTGGGGGGCTATATATTTTGAATACGGTGAATATTGTAGTAAGTCGAACGTTAATTCTACAATTTTCGTCATCGAAACTGCACAGATGTGCACCCTTGATGGAAGAGAATTAATTTTCTTTGTCAGTTGAGGTCTTTTTCTTCTTGATTTCTCCAACCAATGCTCTCCATTTATCGTTCTTCCTTTCTAAAAGTAATCAATGTAGTGATTCCGCGTGCATCCCAAAAACTGAGGCCATCACCTTGTCTGATGATTTCACCACATTTGCTTTCTTTGGAGCCAGTTCGCCTTTAAAAACCCAGTGTTTCGACATTACTTTTGTCTCTGGGGTGTAATAGTGTCCATGTGTTATCCATAGTTATGTATCGACGCTGAAACTCGTCAGGATTGAGACGGAAAAGTGTTAAACCAACTTCCGTATCGATAGCACGATTGCGTTTATTCTCCATTGAGAGCAAACGTGCATCCATCTTGCTGAGGCCTTTATCAGATCTAATTTTTGGTTCAGAACTATGATATGCGTGTGATCTCTATATTTCCGAACATTGATTCGTCGGACACTCAAAACCATATCCTGGATTTTGTCAATAAGTTGGAAGGAAGTCATTTCAACTGGACGTCCGGAACGATGTTCACAATTGGATGATGTACTGCCACGTTTAAATTCATTTATACAATTATAAATTGTTGAAAACGCTGGAGTAGATGTGCCATGAACTTCATCTAACTAGGCTTTAATCTCTTTCGGTGTTAATCCTTTTAAATAGAAGTGTTTAATCACCACAAGAAACTCGGTTTTTTTTATCCTTCTAAATAAGTACAAGTTTCTTATTCCGCCTATGGTAGCGAAACCACGTGTTGGATATGGCTGAAACTTTAACTGCCATCTAATAAGAGAAGACGATTACTAAATACAAACTTTTTTCGATGCTACGAGTGTAATTTCTTATATCTTCTACGGACCTATTGAACACCTCTTGTTCTAAAGACAAGCTTTAGAATTCCATTGTCTGACATCCTACAAATGCAGTTTTGACATTGATCTTGTTTTGATAAATTCTGTCACTCAACGAGAATATATTTAATTACCACCATATTCCTTTGCAGCAATTTCTGTCTTTTAGGAAGTATCCTTTTACTGATCTCAGGAACCCGCATTTCAGAGATTGTATGCATTTTGTTTCAATACTTTAGTTTATTCACTTAGTTTCGTGTCTATACACCAATATAAACACAGCCAAATTCTTATGGAATTTAAGTTTTGCCTCTTCTTTCACTGTATGCTTCAATTTCGCCAAATTGTTCCAAAATATATTGAAATCAATTAACCATTTTGTATAATTCGTCTCTATCTTAAAAGATAAATCACAACCAAGGTCAGTAAAGTATTAAACTTATTCTACTGAATATTCGTCTATCATTACCTCAACTATAGTTTTGTATTTACCTTGCTATGTCATACACATATATAAATCTGTAAAATTTAGTTTACATGATTTTTAGCATATGTAATGACTTCAAAAGTTTTTCTTCATCGACATTTACGATGAATTGATCATCTACAAAAAGCTTAGCATATATACATATTGTTATTCAAATTTATTCCAGATGAATATATGTATTTTGTATATATAATATACACGAAATAGTTAGGAATTGAATATATATAAAGGAATATGTCTTTTATTGATTAAATTTTTTCTGTAAATTTATGCTACAACTCTAATATAAGTAGTCTTTGCATACATATCTTGTCTCACTTGAATCAAGTGTTTGTACTATGCATTCTTCTACACCACATGTCAAAAGATTTAAATAACGAAGGCGGCGAAGTTAAATTATATTTTCTGCTTCAATATCTGTTTTAAGCTAAATGTATTATCTATGCAGGATCTCCCTTTTCTGAACTCACATTTTTCTTTTATAGAAAATGGTGTGTAATAAATTTAATTCTGTTGTTGACTAGTTTTGGATATAATGTATACCAAACGTTTAGCATACATATTTTTTTGGCAATTATTACAAGAATTTCTAACACCATTTTTAAAAGTAAGATTTCGTTTGTTTTTTTCATTTTCTAGTATGATTTTCCTCTCTCAACATAGGCTAATTAAATGTAATTACCTGAATTTAAGAATACTTACATCATATTTGAGCATCTCCAAATTAATGTTATCTAATCCTGCGTTTATCTATTTTTAAAGGTTTTCAGTGTTTTCTTAAGCTCTATAACAATTGGATTAATTCTCACTGATCCGTTAGCTAAACTTTGGTATTTTTGACTGTTTTATGAATTTATTATTTAAAAAATACTGTTCCCATGATTCTTTTTCAGGTATATTTCAATGAACAGCTAAAATGTATATCTTGAATTTTCTGAGAATATCTTATGAAAGTTTTTCACAATGGTAAACCGTAAGAGATAGAGGAAACATAAAGATTATGTCACCAAGTTCGCAGGGAGCCGCTCGCAGGGTTAGTGCCTCAAACCAGCAACAGATAATCAATAAAAGAAGTCATCAGTGAAATTAACAGAAATTTCTCTTTTATTTAAGTCTACTACGTGTTACACACCTTTGTCATCCTTTCCGCCCTGAGCAAGAGACAACTCATGATCTACAAGAACAAGCTTAGCCAGAGTAACAAAGGGAATCTGCAAGTTATGTACACGCTTAATGTAGAGAATTTCACGAGCACTAACCCTCGGCCAACTCCAAGTAGACTCACATGATAGCGTCATATTGATGCACAAAGCAAATAACAGCGACAGATTACAGACGAATACGTCAATATTTCTAAGTCAAACGAAGAAAATGTTTACGGTCACTTCAAAGGAACTTCTTGCTATCTATATACGTAGGTGTTTTAATAATTAATACTACTTTAACTTAATGAAGCTAACAGAATTAGTTTCTACCACAGTGACGGTTAGAAATTGAAATGTCAATATGGTTATCATCAATAATGTTGTAGCACGCTCAAAGTGCCTATAGGGAAAGCAGTAATTGGTCATTAACAGCAATACTGATCGAGTGTAAAATGCAGTCTCAAAGGATACTTGTGTATTTGCCGATGAGATGTGTCAGCTTACCCATGAAGAATATGATTGATATTGGCTTCCACTGCTCGCTTTATTGTGTACACATTAGAAGGTACTGCTGCCTAAACTGTTCTGTTTGATAGCACTATTACCAGGATAAGTAGAATAGTCCTTAGTAAATTTATATAACTTTTATAGTATTTTTTTTTTAAATCCCTTACCACAAAACATAGGAACAATACCGAATCACTTCGAGCTTCAAATATGTTGCAAACCTAGGTATATGTCATTCTCTCTGACTTCTAAATTTAAACATCCATGACTATTTTGTGTAGGACAGGAGTTGGATAGGTAGAGTCAGACTGAAAAATTCCATGCCATAGCCGGGATATGAACCGAGGATCTCCCGAGCCGGTTGCCCTGCCATAGAGCTACCATGGCAACATGCCGGCAAAGCATTGAATTTGAAAAAAACAATTTATCCAATACCAATTGACCATAATAGTTGGCTATACTATGAATCCTGGGTCTAAAGTACTTACAAGATTGTAAGTCGCCATTGGGGTTGTCATCTCAAAATAATTTGAGATCACCTTGTGGTTTACCGGGAAACATACGAGTCAGTTGAAACATTTAGTGCTATGCCGGCTTGTTGCCATGGTAGCTCAGTGGCAGAGCAACCGGCTAGAGGTCGGGAGATCCGTGGATCAAATCCCGGCTATGACATGGAATTTTTTCAAGTCTGACTCTACCTATCCATGACTATTTTGTTTTCGGTTAATTTTAATCCCTGGATTAATACAGAGTTTCCTTCACACTGTGTTCACCATAAGCCTGCTCGCACATCCACCGTTTTATACAATAAATGTTGCTGTGGTAATCAAATAAATGTTGAATTTCCTGAGGTTATTGATGCAGTTTATCTGCCTAATGTAACACAGATTAACAATGTTTTAA
Source organism: Hymenopus coronatus (assembly GCA_030762935.1). Taxonomy (NCBI): domain Eukaryota; kingdom Metazoa; phylum Arthropoda; class Insecta; order Mantodea; family Hymenopodidae; genus Hymenopus; species Hymenopus coronatus. Next base: position 61,429,961 of record CM060881.1, read on the forward strand.
GTGAAAGTGAGAGTGTACCTAAATAAAGGCTGTCTTTCAATTGTTTATTTGGTTTCCATAAAACAGTAGATAACTTATACAATCATACACAATAAAATCTTTGAAATAACATACAAAAATTATATAACTAAAATTTTTTGTCGTTGACGTAATAGCTTGCACAGTATTGATATTAGATTGATTTGTTTCTGTGAAAAGTGTATTTTAAAATATAGGGTTTGACAGGGTTGTTTCTGTACAACATCCGTTAGGTGTAGCAAAAAATATGCCGGATTTTTTAAACGCATCTCAATCGCATGCAGATTATGATATGTGAACCTAACCGATGTTTAGTTGTTTTAATTAAATTCTAATCTGTACACAACTTATTTGTGAGAGACAATTTTCCAATAAAACTAATCTCATTACTTCCACAGCAGTGACCTATGCTCATAAACAGATAAAACCGATGTGGGATTTTACACCTTTTTGCTTAATTATTTAATCATCTGAATGTATGGTTACGTTAATATTTTTCTGTTACCTGTGTATTCGATTTAGTAATAGGTTAATAAATGTGATACTTTTGTTTATTCTTCTATATTTATCAATAAATGAACCTTATTATCATTACAACGAAATTGTTGCACACTGCGAATTTTAATAAACATAGTTACATAAGTATTACATTCGGCATCTTCACTGACTTTTACACATGTAAGGTATAATAGTTATACCAAGCGCACACGTTAATATTTTTACTAACGTACATAGGGATAGAAACGTATTGCATTCCACCCAAAAATTCGATGTCGAGATTTCACCGGAAATACATGTTTTAGGATCCCCTGAATCAAAAAAAAAAAAGCATTTCCAGAAAAAGGCCCGTGTGTGTGTGTGTGTGTGTGTGTGTCCGTGTGTCTGTGAACACGATAACTCAAAAACGAAAAGTAGCTAAAATACCAAACTTGGTATTTAAGTTCAGTGTCTTCCAGGGATGCGAAACGAAGATTTTGAGAAAAATTCCCCCACTCCAAACTACCCTTTACATGGAACTTTTTTCGAAAATTTTGATTTTCTTAAAAATGGCTCTAACGATTTTGATTAAAATATCGTATATTAAAGATATTTACCTGACAAATAAAATGTATATCTTGAATTTTCTATCAATAGCCTCTGAACAGTAGTTTATTCTGGATGAATTTTACTGAATTTTGAATAACTGCTAAACCGTAAGAGATGGACAAAAACTTACTACATAAAAAATGTAGAGCACATTAAAACACACAATTTATGTTATATACATTTTTTTCGTGGAGTTCGTCGTTTTTGAGACATTCCTTATTTTTGGTTTCTGCTATGAAAAACTTATACTTTTCTCATACAGGAACTTGTCAACTCCTATCCATATAAACAAAGGAACTTCATTGACATAGCAACCAGCTTTTAACTATCACTTTAATCTATGGTTTTCCCTTATTTCGCTTCTACTTACAAGGAAGCGAGTAATAAGACTATTTCTGCTAATTTTGTCTGATTAGCATAAAGTAAATAGAAGTATAAGCTTTTTAAGAATAATTTGTTGCAGGGATATAGAGAAAGTCATGTGAATGGTACACATCAGAGTTTTTTAAGCTTCAGATGGCTTGTATACATATTGAAATTGTTCAGACAAATCTTATTTATCTTGTTACATTGAAAATGTGATGAAATACAAATCGTGAGGTTTGTATCAGAAAGTTCTATAATTTACATAATTGTTTAATGTATTGGTTTGTCTTTCTCAATTGTCTACACCTGACTGTTTCAGCTTGGAAAAGTGCAAAAATAGTAGCGAGTAACTCGCAACCTACACGGGTCTGCCTGCATCATACAATACAGCTGGGAATTGAGGAATGACTATTGTTACGGCTGAATCAAAGAATAGAATGAGCTGGTGGTAAGAGAAAGTCTAGTATTATGAGATTTTCCAGTGGCATATTGGCGATCACGCTTCATCCCTAGATCTGCTCCGAGGTTTGTGATTCAGTATGCGTCAGTACTCTGACTCAGACGAGTCGAGTTGGAACAACCTGATTACACACATAGCTGAAATAAGAGAAGCGCCTCATTCAAGCTTAAAGCTTTCTCTAAAATGTAGATTTCGAAGTCTTCCAAGTAGTGATAGTGGTATTAGTTGGATTTTAAAGGCAGGGGAACATCTTAGAAAGAGAGCCAGTGGGTGAGTTGAATTTTTATCCATTAAAGAGTCCCTGCAAGCCGCAGTTGACTTCATTTTGGAACCACCTAGCAGCATTGCATCAAGAAGAATAGGTTGTAGACGGTCTGCGTAGTATTATATTAAACTCCTCAAGACTTATGGACAGTGCAAAAACCGCTACACGAATTGTTGCAAATTATTTAAAGCAGTTTTACACACTCCGCTCCTCCCTGTCTATGGCCTTAAAGATGTAAGTTATATATTAACAAACATTTGCAAATTTCCTATGGTCTCCAGCACGCTCTGGTAGCACATAGCAATTCATTAGGAGCACGGTAGAACAGCATGCTCAGGAATGTCCATTTATGCATAGTATAAACTAAGGTCAGTATCAACCAGCTGCATTCGATGCAAATAAAATTTAAAGCGGTCATGTTCAGTGAAGAATTGTGTCGAGAATAGTCAAGATCAGCATACCTCCGAGACATCCAAGGTCTCTAACTTGGTCCGCTAAGCCATCGATTCCTATTGGTTTCACTCCACCTGCCACTGCCTAACAGTGATGCGCCTTACCAATGGGGTAGCAGCAACAATGCCGTTTTGTTAGTTACATTGTTTTGTTTTCTAAAAAATGGTTCTCACAGCTTTAATTAAAATTGCAATGTTTGAAATAAGTATTGTAATTAATGCAAAGAAGGCAGAGCAATTTGTGAACTGCTTATGGAAATAAACAGAAGTGAGTAGAGAAAGTCATCATAAGATGTTATACATTATATTTGTCAGTATTTCAATGCATCGATTCCGGATACAATGGTACGATTCAACCAAGACCACTCGCACAACTCCCTTCTTAGTTTTAACTTATTGGATATTAGACATAAAATTATTATTTTGACGCACATTATATATCATACTTTTCTGATTTAAATAACATAATTAAAACATTTATTTCAAAGTTACATTTGGTGTAGTTGGCGCATTGCGTGGTTAACTGTACGGAGGCATGCATTCCACATGCGTCTGTATAGCAGGTACGGTGTTATTAGTTACAATGCCAATGGACAAACACTAAATGAGGTTCCTGATATCATCCCCTACTTCAGGACAGTGGCGGTTATTGAAACGCTAACGGAAAACAACTCCACGTCGAGAAGAAGTGCAGCTGTCTCCCATAACAGATACACTATCAGTGGTTACAAGAGGTTTTTATCCATATGCCATTGGACAAATACTAAATGGGGTCACTAATGCCAGTTCCCACCCCCCACCCCCCAACTTTAAGTTCTATAGACTTTTGAATGGCCAGGACTTTGTTCTGAGACTCTATCAAAGCTTTTGCGGAAATTGTAGTACATTTTTTCCTCACATTAGCCGTGTGTAGGACCAGAGTTGGAAAGGTATTCCGACTGAAAAATCCATGTCAATGCCAGAATTTTAACCACGGATCTCCTTCTTTCCGTTAGGTTGTTCTTACCAACTCGGCTATCCCGGCAACATGTCGACATGAACTTAAATTTCCCAATTGACATGCCTTTTTCCTAGTAAACCACAACGAAATTTCAAACTTCTTCTCTAGCCTTACAACTCCCTGCCCTACACACGGCAATTTATTATCCCTGTTTGACTACAGAGTGAGTTAAAATAATAAACCCTGATTTTAAAACTATTTACACATCGTAAGTCGTCATTGGCATGTATGTCATCTCAAAACAATCTGAGACCTGTTTGTGGGTTATCGGAATCTTCAAAAACTTAGCATTTTTGTGTAACTTTTATATTCACTTTCAATGGAAAAGAAGATGAATTCATTCTAACGGAAAGAAATCATTTCATTTTAGTTCAATAAGCATACTTATAAAAATCATAACTGTACAAAGATTTGCTGCATATCTAGCAATAAATCCGTTTTTCTGAAATAGGAAATAGCAGCAGTCCCATAAGCAACATGGACTTCTATCATTACAAGAAAAACTCGGTCTGTGGAGATATATGAAGCGTAATCTAACTGCAGATAATGAATCTACTTTCTCTAGCACCTTTAATACTTGAACTGAAAAAATAGCATCAGAAATACTATCTAAAAAGCCAATAAAATGGTTCTTTATTGATTTGAACAGTACATTTATGACCTTATTAAAATAAGATTCACAACAGTTTATCTGTCATCATTACCCAGGTGTTAGATGAACCATTAGTTTAATTAAAACTGCTAAACTACTTTAGTTATTGTACAGTTCTAAGGTTTCTTTGTTTTTCTCTCAGGCAGATTAGCCCACCACGGATCCCAATGGGTATGAGCTAGAATTCCGCCACCGGCCCAGACTATAACACTCTAACACATCGTTTGACAGCAAACATGGGGCAATTAATGTCTAAAAACTATCAAAAGTTGCGTCAGTTAATATTAATGCTTAATACAAGGTAGTATAAGCACACCTTTGGTCGAAGTTATTTTATCTCAAAATTTTCTCTTTTAAAGTTTCAAAGCAATTTGTGAGATAGTTACGAATACATACTCTAATGAATAAAACACTGCTACATTCAACAACAAGCAGTGTTCATCCGCTACTTCAACTTGCCAGCCCTCTCTTTCGCACAATGTAACAGAGCGTCAGGCTGCTACTGGACACTTACCTCAGGCCCAACTTTGGAAATACAGCAGTATCTGTGGAATCCAATGCACATTTAGAAACTTGTAACAAATTATTTTCGTAACTGTAACATTTTCTCTTACACTGTTCTTGCGGATTTCAAATGCAATGTAGACAAAACATTTGACCAAAATCTCCGTGTGGAGTCATTCTTCAGTCCTGGCTCCCGAGTGCATTTGTGCATTAATTTCATACACTCAGTCATCGTCTAATATAAGCCCCCGTTTAAAGGACATTTACCTTAAGATACAATATAAACAAATAAGTAAAATATAGATTTAAAAGCCCACCATGGTTTAATTCTGTTATGAATTCAGTTAATTTTTCACAACTAGCAACCAATTTCCTACGAATATTACTTATCGTAGAACAAAATCATACAACAATCATATTATTTCACTGATTTGAACCTCTTTGTGTTTTATTTTCATTCCATATATTAAAGATATAATGTATATTTTAGCACAATTTACCAGTGAGTTAATTTTCCTTTTTAAATCAATGAATCAATGTATTTATCCTTTAAAATTAATTTTGTACATAGTATCTTTATGCAGGATACGTCAACTTTTATAACAATAAGTTGGCTATCGACTTTCAAACAACATTTGTTACGGTATACAATGGATAAGATATAATTGTAAAATAAGAATATGATATAAATAAACTAAAACGAAAATTCTAAATGAATGGTTAGCTTTAGTGAATCATATTTTCACCAATTCAGATGTTTTCGTCATTTTATGAAGCCTGCTGAATAAAGAACAAACGTTTTTGCAACCCTATAGGTATGATATAACTGCTCTTTATTTTTTTTTTCCTGAGCAAAACGCTTCAGGGAGAAACCTAAAGTGTTGTTACGAATGTTGCGGAATACAAAATCGTTTAAGTATAAGACAAACGTTTAGGCTTTTATAGTTTTGTGAATCGTCACAGGGAATTGTAACTTCTTTATTTTGTACTTCAAATATTTACTTAAGCTCTGTTGCTTAGTTACAACCGAATGTGTTTGAAAAATCTATGGGAAGTTTATGCATCGTCATTGCTCAGGCTAAACAGTTTTCAAATCTTAAGCAGTAGTTGTATGTATTTAATATCCATAACATCTGCTTCTAATACTTTCTTTTTAAATTTGTCAGTTGAAGTGTTTAGTGTTTAGTATTTATTAGTAGCTACACATGTTTCTGATATTGACCCTTGCCATTCACCAGACAATACATAAACCAATAGCAATCATAAAATCTGCATTTTAGCTCCAAAAGTCTCAATCCTTCAATTACTCTATGCTCTAACTCCTGGATTATAAGACATGTTTAAATAAGGTTCAACTACTAGTCCCCTTAAACTCACTTTTCCTAGCTTCGATATACCAGCTACGTTAGTGTTTTGGGAGACGCCTAAAATATTTTACCAAACCATTCTCACAATTGGATCTTCATTCTTTCCAACAGGTTATTAACTCCTCATAATTCAACTCCACATATCCATCTTGATTCCACTAGAGCAACACAAATTCTTATATACCCTTCGATAGGCATAGTAAGTGCTAAGTACAGAAGTTTTGCTACAACTACCAAAGTTAGCTTACCTTTGATTTCCGCTATTTCATTTTATTTCTCCTTTTATTCATCATAACTTTAGCTTGACTCATAATTAAATGAATTAAATGCACCTCTCGATTCTTCATTTTTACTTGATTAAATACCCCACTTAAAACTGAAGTGTTGTTCTTTCATTCCTTATTTAAAATTCCGTTCATTATAGATGTTTCTATTTCCTCAATTGTTTTATAACAATTGGATTTACAGGTCCCATCCCATCCTTGCCATAAAGTAAATCAAGCATCTTCACCTGGCTGATTGTTTTAAATTGTCATATCAATAAAACGACTGAACAACACTGGACTCATTTTGCAATCCTCTCTCAATCCTTATTCTTGTTTTGAGCAATTCATCAGCTTATACAAATCGCATTTAACACAAAACTATTAGCATGAGTAATACAATAGTAAAACTATTATAATACTATAATAGTTTTCTATTGTATTACTCTTGTATTATATTGTATTGTATTACTCTTGCTAATTTTTTATAGTCTTATTGCTGACACCATTTTTTTCTTAATTTAAACCATTAAGCATTTCTTATTACTTCTCTAGATCAACACTGCACAGAACTTATCCCGTTCCTTTATAATTATTTACGTATTAAGCTATGAGCTATAATTCATTAAACATTGTTCTTATTCCTTTACAAAACGGTGCTTGAAAAGTGAGATATTTCAGCACAATTTTTCAAACTTGTTGATAAGGTATCTATAAATATTTTTCCAAAATATGACATTAATACTATTTCACAATAATTACTTGTCTTTTCAAATCCTCTTTAAAAACTGGATGAATTATTGCTACGCCCCAATATTTAGGGTTACGTCATTTTACCTTAATAGCGTTCATCAATCCAATTACACTTCGTAATCTGCTTCATCTTCGCACCACATAGATAAAAAATCGTTAAAAAAGCATTGTGAGTTAATATTTACCAACACATTTGTTCTTCTTGAAGTTACTTACTTGCACAGCTACATCTGTCAGAATAATTGTTCTGTTCAGTTCAACTAATTACCACACATTTTAAGTTTAAACCATTACTAATTACATCCTCTTTTTCAAATAACTTTGAGAAGTGATTAATCAATGCATTTGGACCACCTTTAGTATTAAAATAACCTACAAAATTTTTGTTCTGTTTCGTTCACATGACTTTCTCTTTATCTGTGTAACAAATTGTTGTTAAAAAAGTTATTCTTCTCTCCACTTCGAGCTGATCGAGATAAATATTACCTGCATCCTTGTAAGTAGAAGGGAAATAAAGGAGTGCACTAGGCCATAGTGATAGTCAAATATTTAAAAACTGGGTACTATGTGTTTGAAATTGCTTTGTTTATATAGCGAAGTTGACAAATTCCCGTCTGAGAAAAGTATTAAGTATTTTAAAAATGAAATCAATAACAAGAAGTATGTAAAAATAGTAAACCTCATGAAAAATGCAACTAATATAAACTGTGTGTTTTAACAAGCTCTACATTTCTTGTGTGATAAGTTTTTGTCTATCTCTTATCGTTAACAAGCTATGCAAAATTCGGCAAAATTTATCGAGAGTAAAGAGCTTTCCAGAAATTTCAAAATATAAATTTTATTTGCCATGTTATTATCTTTAATATACCACATTGCAATAAAAATCAATGAGGACATTTTTGAAAAAAGCAAGATTGTCGATTTTTTACATGTAAAGGGTAGCTAGAGGTGGGGCGATTTTATTGAAAATTTTCATGTCGCATCCTTGTAAGATGCTGCACACACACACACACACACACACACACACACACACACACACATACACAGGCAGACAGACATACATGGACATGTTTCTAAAATGATTTTTTTTTTATTTAGGGAATCTCAAATCTATATTTCCGGTATCGAATTTTTGGATGCAATACAATACCTTCTCTATACATATGTACATATTACGTGTAGAGAAAATAAAATTAAACTTCCCTTTAGCAATTCTTACTTCATAAAAATAATGCTGTAGACTTGTCCTAATTTCTAAGCAATATCACTCAATTTTCAACTTAACAATCACGCTTTTGGTAAATATATACACATACATATATCCAAAATATTCAAGTTATTAACTTACTCCCCTTAATTTTCTTAAAATAGCACTCAACTTGTAAAAGTTCTTTCGTAACACCAACCATTGTTTATAATAACTGAAAATACATAGCATATAAACAGATGCTATATCAATTTTATGTAGAGAGTAGCGTTAAAGCGGTGTTGGTTCATTTAATGCAAATAAAGGCATACATAAATTGTTACTTGTTATTTAACAGGAAGGAAAATAATAATACCGCAGCCTCTGAAGAGAAATTTCCGTTTCGCTGAATGGCTTTTAAGCCTGTTGTGTTATTAGTGGTGAATAAAATATGTAAATATAAAATAGAATGAATGACAATAATTCATTACATTGCTGTCAATGTGAAAAAGGTTGTGATGGAAAACGCACTATAAGAATACAATTTTATGATCGAATCTCCCGACATAAATTGTTAAGTTTGTCATCCAGCCCATTTAAATGATTCAGTGGGAGTGATAGCAGGGGCAGTTAACACTTTAATCTGCACCACTCCTAACCTCTGATTTATTTATTACAACTTTCAGTTTAAAAATGGAGGTAAATGTTACTTTAAAATTACAAAACTTGCATTCGTTTTATGTTTTTGAATTATTACTTCAAATTATTTCAGCTCAAATAAGTATACATACAACATGTAAATAGTCACAGACACACTGAAAGTAAAATTTACTGTCATGAATAGTAATTTTATATTTATGCATAGTTTCTATATGTTTACCTTAATTAATATTTCCATTTACTTTCTAAAGACCTGTGTAGATCCTTAATTTGAGTTGGAAAAGATAAAGATGCTGCATATCTGCTTGGCCTTGTTTTTTTATTTCCTCTGCCTCTTGCTTTTGTGTTAATATTAGAGGTGTCAAGGAAATGTGTTTTACTCGCTCGTTTCATATGTTACATAATACGACTTTCTCATTTCTTACTGTCCAACTTTCCAAACACGGAAACGAATATACGGATTATGATTTAGTTTTTGGGAAATGAGCACTTACTCTTTCGAGGTTTCTCATGTCACGCACATTGCTTCAGTGTGTTAGGGCAAATGAATGACAATATCAAACGCTAGTTATTGCGTTTTCGACTTTTCTTCTGATTAATTTCACTTTCACGTACTATTCCGCCATTAAACCTAGGCAAAACATATATTAAAATATGTCCCAGAGAAAATGTCATACACGATTTACATACAACTTCATTCAGCATATATGAGGGATAAAAAGACTAAATTCTATGAATAAATATTTAGTTAAACACTCATTATACATTATATAATACAGCAATTTCATGATATTTCTTTAAACTGCAGAAGTTGGACTACCACCAACCTTTAATAAAAGTTAAAATTGACTGACTCAAAAGTTGTTGCTTGTTTTACTTCTATACTATCTACAATGTACAATGTGCTGGGTTACTTTAAACTACATTTTTTACAATATGCATATTAAATAAGGTGAGAATTAAATTGGGAATGGCAAAAATCTCAAAACAAAAAGAATAAAATGTAAATACTTTTAACGCTTCTTATTTTTTTATTATTATTATTATTATTATTATTATTATTATTATTACGTTTTCTCAACGAATCCCGATATTATGGTTCCAGTGTTCTATTCAAATTGATAAACTCTTGCATTTAATTTTAAGAAACACTTTCATTCGCCTCTATACCGAAATATCCGGTGAACTCACGTTCTGTATAAGGCACCATGCGGCAACAACGCTGGTATGGCAAACAGCCTCCCAGTTCCCTTTGAGTCTGGTCACTCTGGGCGTTCCAACAGGGAAGAGACTATTTCAATATCTGACTGTGAGCGAGGCATCGTTTGACTTCTGCTTTACCCAACTCGTCTATATAGTTGTTTTCGAAGGCAAGAACAATACAAGCTAATGACCAAAACTTGTTCGATGGACAGTTCTAGATAATATTCCGTCCGGCACCTAGCTCTGTCTGTTACTCACGAGGTATTGCTGTGAAGATTGTACTAGTGGGCTAATCAAATAAGATCACACCAGATGTGTCGGTCAATGTATTGAGGGCTCACTGCAGGTCGAGTAACCCAGGAGCTTTTCGTGGAAACATCGCACTGTCTTAGCTATAAATTCTAATTCTAGTCATGTACTCTTTCAAGTTACGTAAGAGGATGTTGGAACTGCCACTCTTTGCTTCTCACAAATTTGAGCGCTGTTGAAAAATTTGCTACTATAGTTGTCTTTGATAAACTAAAGTGGTAGGTAATTAATTTAATCTAAAGTATGCGAATGTGTGTAGTTGAGAAGTATAGTATCCCGACGTCGCTGACGTCAACACTTGGATCCGTTACCTCTTGTACAAAATCGACTTCAGGAAGGTCCAACTGGCGACATTAGGACAGATGTTTGCCAGGCCAAATAAAGACCTGAACAATTAGAGAGGAAAAATAAAATTGAAATTTAATAAAACGCTAGTTTTTCCAATGTTACTTAATAACAAAGAAGTAAGATGTATATCGAAATGTAGCAACAGTAATGAACATTTTAAATCAGTTAAGGACTATAAACTGCAAGATATGTATTAAGAATGAACTTTGACAGACAAAATCGGCTAATATAAGAAGAATTGGAAAGACAACGTTAAGTAAAATGAAAATAGTAAAGGTTTGAGACACGTGAGTCGACGAAGAAAATGTTGGAATTAAAAATCTGGACATGTTCTCAGAACCTAGTCTATAAACGATTGGTAAGGATGACCACGATGATGATAATACTGAGAAACAATAACGAATAGCGGACCGAATACTGAAAGCCTAATCTATTGTCTTTCAAAGTTTCAATCACTGAGAGTTGGTAGTAACCTTCAATTGGCACAATAATGCTTAACATTTTAATTGTTATAGTAATTAAAATATTTAACAACATTAATTGTGCTAATGCAATGTATACATATAATTAAATTAATGAAGCATGATTATTGATAAATTAATAAAAAGTTATTTCAAGCGGATATCATTAATAATAATGCAATTATGGTGATGAGAATGATGATAAAATACACTATAAAAAAGAAAACTTTTAAATGGGATGATGTTACGTTGTGGGTTAAATATATTTCCCTAGGGTCTAGTGCCTATTTCTTTATTTTACTTCGTGTTACATTATTATAATTATTATTATTGTTGTTATTATTATTAAACATTAAATATCCCTCTCCTCACACCAACATTCAGATTCATTCTCCCTTTCGTACTAGGTAAGATAGTACACAATCATGGCTAAAGACCTCCAGTCGAGAATGGAATTAGAAACATCTGAATACCAAGACCAGCTCTTTAACCACCGCCTTTCTCTTCGTTTACCGGAGTTTTTATTTTCAAATACACCTTTTTTGCAAGATGATTTAGAATTTCAAATACTGAAGAAAGAAAAGCTTGTTTTCTTCGAGGTGTACCTAATCTAATCATTTGAATTGTAGAGAATGCTTCACATAAAACACTCGAGAAGTTTCTAGAGTAAAGTTTGCTGTCTAGCCCGTAATAAACTGGCAATTTCTCTGCTTTATATATATATATATATATATATATATATATATATATATGTAAAAGTACGATGAAACCTACTGTGTGAATAGTCACTGCTACCTTTTACCTTTGGTAGACTGCATAGTTCAGCTAAAAATGAGCTCGTGCCCATTTAATTCTCAGTTTTACTTATAGGGACCTATGTTTTTCTCTATTAAGCTTTTGTCTGTTCTTGGGTTTTAAAATAAAAAGATACGAATGAGTAGTGCTCTAAAATAAATTATAATATTATATGTTTGATAACCTTTTCATACATTTTTAGGATTTCGTTAGGGGTCGCCAAAAATTACATAACTCTTTAACTGCTAACTTGCAGCTTTTTCTAAGTTTAAGGTGTTCCTAACAGATTAAACATATTGACATCAAGATACTGAGTGAATTATTCTATTTGTATGCACATGCACAATGCATGTAGGAAATAAGCACATTTTCTAAATACCTAAAAGAAACTGTCAAGCTCGTTAACAACGTAGTAAGCAAGAATACATTATTTAACTGTCTTGATTCCTTAATAGTTTTGAAATTATGATTTCAATTTCCAGATGAATATAGAAAATATCAGTTAGATAATACCACTTTGAAATGGAAGTTGATAATTAAGCAAAACACGATTTTTACCATACTGTTCCTCCAGCGTGAATCCTGATTGGTAGTATTCATGGTGTAAACCTGTGAAAGGGAATGACGAATATGTCAATATTGTCTTGGTTCTTGTGCAGACCGAGGACAATGTTCAGGAGGCGAGAAGGGGGTACATGGACATCGCCTATACTGCTTCCAAGTGTTTCAATGCACAATCCTTAGGCTTGCAATGGCCGATCACACACTTTCACAACGGTGTTTCACAGACATAACCGAAGATTTGGGTATTAAGAGGAACAGTGTATCTCTGGCGTCTTTACTTATGGAGTGAGATTCTCGAAATTCACGTCGTTGAATTCTGAACTTTCGCAATTGTCTGAGCGACAAGATATTTCGGCACTCCCATATAGTTCGCTAGTAGTGGACGTGTTTATTACACAATCAAGGAACCACTGATTTTAGTTGTATGTCACACCTGCTCACACCAGTATGTAAAAATTGTTCACCAGAGATATCCTAGAAGACGTATGCTGTGGTCTGCTTCATTGCTATATTAATTGACCACATTAAACTTCTTTCTTTCGATGTACCTGAAGAGCAAAATGGGCCGATGTGGGATAAGAGCCTCTTGCCATGCCTTGACACCAGCTGTAGCTCATTATCTGCGATGCATTTCCCAATCGATGTTCCTAAGGTCGCCAATATAATCTCCAGGAAAATAAATAAATTAATAATATTAAAGATTAAGAAACAAAAATTAGAATCCTCTTCCTCCTCCATGGTAAGGATTAAACCGATCCGCAAGTCAAACATTTTGGTAAAAATGGAAAACCCCTCGACTGTCTCAGGTGCAAGATTTCATTTGCAATAATGGCTGTACTCTGTAATACTCTCATTGTTATTTGTAATTGTACTAAACCATTAAGTCTTCCGTGTCATTGGAATACCATATATACATATATAACGATAAATGACTTTGGTAAAATGATGCTCAAATAATCCCGGGTCCATGGAGCTTAAAATTGTTCGACATTCCATATATATTAAACGATAAATGACTTTGGTAAAATAATGCTCAATAAGCTCGGGTCCATGAAGCTTAAAGTTGCTCGACATTCATCTTCTCAGGATGAGGAAATCGCCCCACCCAAACAAAAACAAAAAAAAAACAAAAAAAAAAATTGAATGTGAGGCAGACACGCTACCCAGGCTGTTAGAAATGTTATTCACGATGCATTATGACAGACCTGAGATTCTTGCCTGTTTATCCATGGAATAGTAGTCATTGCATAAATGGATGAGTATTTAACACCTGAAATGTAAGTGTTATTTTTTCTGTGTGCGATTATTGTGTTTCAGTGATTTATGTAAAATTTAACTAATCTCAATGTTCTCTTTCTTTGTCTCTCTGTCTTCGAAGAATACAATTCTGTTGACTTCCTTTCCTTTGATGTTGAGATCTTACCGGACATATATATTAGGACCCTGAATAAACAAAATCATTGTATGAGAGAGGGAGAGAGAAAGAGAGAGTTCGTATATCTGTGAACACCACAACTCCAAAACAAAATGCAATTAAATACCAACTATGTTCTGCATCCTCCAAAGATGCTATACGAAGATTTTAAACAAAATCACCAATCACAAACTAACTTTTACATGAACATTTTTCGATAGTTTTGATTTTCACAAAAATGACTAACAATATTCATTAAAATATTGTTTGTTTAAGAACATATTTTATAGCAAATAAAATGTTAAACCAGTCGGCTACGCAAATCTTATTACACAAAAAAGTACATATTGTTAAAGCAAAATCCATGTCAATTTAATTTCTACTATCGCTAGCAACATGAACAATGGTAGAGAAGGTATTATATTCCATTCAAAAACTCGATATAAAAACTTCACCAGAAATACAATATTGAGGACCCCTGAATCTGTAAAATCCCTTTTAATTTGAAAGTTATAAATTCTATGAATTCTTTTAAAAATGGTGCATTGCAAATAAACTTATTTTAAACCTTGACAAATCTGCTTGCTTATATTTTAGTAACAAACATATTTTAACAAATATGAATTTTAACATGGCTGGTACTATTTTAAAGTGTCTTGACAAGACGAACCTTTTAGGCATTGTTTTAGATCACAGCCTTACTTGGCATGAACAGATCGATTATATATCCACCAAATTAAATAAAGCATGCTTTGCTATTAGATGCCTGAAAATGAGTATGGATATTAACTGATTGCTTACTGTATATTATGTCATTGTACAATCAAATTTAGCATACAACATTTTAATATGGGGATCTACAACTGAAGTAAATAGGGTATTTTTAATTTAGAAGAAAGTGCCAAGAGACTCATTAAGACATGTTTTTAACAATTTTATTTTTTAACTTTGACTGATTTATTAATATATAATGCTGCACTATTTTATAAAAATAACTCATACTTATTCACTCTCAACTGTGACATCCATAATCATTTTACTAAAAGAATGAATGACTTATAGGAAAATATAAAACAACTAAATACTCAAAATCACCAAAGTGCCCCATAAGTAAAATTGTCAATGCTCTTCCATATGACATTATTACAATAGATGATATGTGTAAATTTAAAAGATCACTACGTTCATTTTTACATGACAAAACTTTTTACACTTTCAGTGAATTGTTTAATTAATGTACACTTATGACGAGTCTATCTGTAAGGTGTATGGCAATAGACAATAAATCCATCCATCCACCCACCCATCCACCCATGCCTTCCTCTCTCTCTCCATCCCACCATTCCTCCCTCTCTCCATCCACCCACCCATCCATCCCTCTCCCCATCCATCCATCCATCCATCCGTCCATTTATCCATCCATAAAAAGCCAGTGTGTGTGTCTGGTCAGCATAACTCAAAAACGAAACTTTGTAATTAAGCTTTCGAGGATGCTACGAAGATTTCATGCAAATTCCCCTATTCCAAATTACCCTTTACATGGGACAGTTTTTTTAAATTTGCCAATTTATAAAATGGCTCTAACGGTTTTGATTAAAATGAATATATTAAAGATACATACATGGAAATAAAAATGGACCTAACGTTTCGTTTTTGAGTTATGCTGTCCACGGACACACACGCGCGCGCGCCCGCACATACACACACACACACACACACACACACACACACACAGCCTGATACACTCGCTGACCTTTATATTTAAAAAAAATGCCTTCTTTGGATTCATTCAAAATATGTATTTCCGGTGGAATATATGTATCAACTTTTTGGATGGAATAAAACACCTTTTACATCTGCTATGTACGTGCTAGAGAAAATAAAAATTGTCTAACTGGCTAAATCATATAATTTGTCTTACACAGTTCATTTCGTTATTTTAATTGCTTTATTTATTCATTTATTTTTTGTAGAGCTAACCGTTTCAGATATATTCGCCGTTATTGGTTTCTCGAACACGTAGCCATCATCCGTCTGTTGTTTTACTCTTGGATGTGCAAAAAGAACGGAACTTCAATGAGAAATGAATACTGACAGCTTTTAAATCATTTGACCATCCCTTTAGCATTGTATATTCCCTTATTTTCTTTCTACTTGTAAGGAATTAAGTAATAAGGTCATTTCTGGTATGTGTATTATGATTAGCCTGATGTAGATGAAAGAATGTTATTTTGTAAGAGTAGCAAGTAAGCAGAACAGATAGAGAAAGTAATGTGAATTCACACTTCAGAGTTTTTCTTTTTTATTTGTGGAATTAATCATTGCCCAGATATGAGATGAACCGTGTTGTTTGCCGGTTGGCCCCATACCTTCCAGGAAAGATATATTATTGCATTAAGGTCAAAGTTTCATTGCAGCAAAGCAAATAATTCCCGTTTATTGAGGTGTTCTGCTTTAAATTTCCATTTTTTTAATAATCCGTCATTAACGACGGAGTCGCAATGGTTATTGCTAGAACTTTTGGTTCTAGCAATAAAATCTGAAACAGCTCTAAAATATTTATAGAACACTAAATTTCACGTACAGTACTGGTTTGACGGACGGGCTAAAATTCCAAAGCTGTGACGTTATATACAGGGTTACTACAAAAGAAAAGACAACTTCAACTGCCTGTAAAACAAAAAGTATTAGAGATAGCAACCTAATTATTTTGGAGGTATGTTGAGAAACTCTCAAAGTTTCGTTTGTTACTACTGGTAACGCTGCAGTGTTTTGTTTGTTGTTGCAGAAGCTGAAATGGCGGAAAATCCTGTGGAAAAGGCATATTGCGTGTTGGAATTTGCTAGAACGCAATCAGCAACTGTTGTCCAACGACATTTTAGAACACGTTACCACAAAACGCCACCGACTAGACAGTCAATCTACGACTGGTATAGAACATTCGAGACAACGGGATGTTTGTGCAAAGGGAAGAAAGAGCTCGGGAAGACCAAGAGTTTCGGAAGAAAACCTTGAACGTGTTCGTTCTGCCTACATAAGAAGCCCACAGAAATCGACATCTAGGGCAAGCATGCAATTACAAATTCCACAGCAAACTGTATGGAAAATCTTGCGGAAGCGACTGCACATGATGCCTTATTGATTACAGATGTTGCAGTTTCTGAGTGAAGAAGATAAGGTCATACGGCGTGAATTTTGCATCGACATGTTGCGACATGATGAAGACGATGCTGGTTCTTGTGAGCGCATCATTTTATTTTTGTGGTAACGTGTACTAAAATGTCGTTGGACAACAGTTGCTGATTGCGTTCTAGCAAATTGCAACACACAATATGCCTTTTCCACAGGATTTTCCGCCATTTCAGCTTCTGCAACAACAAACAAAACACTACAGCGTTACCAATAGTAACAAACAAAACTTTGAGAGTTTCTCAGCATACCTCCAAAATAATTAGGTTGCTATCTCTAATAGTTTTTGTTTAACAGGCAGTTGAAGTTGTCTATTTCTTTTGTAGTAGCCCTGTACAGTATTGTAAGGCTTTGTCTTAAGTGGTGTTGCACATACGGTTTGACTGGCTTTCTGAAACTAAAACTCCATTTTAAGGATATCTGTGGCGTGAAAATGTATAACATATTTTCGACAGCGACTAAATTATTCGTTTCCAGTTCGGTTTCTCTTGTGTTAGAATTTATGGAGGTATGTAATCAGTGTTAAGTAAATGTTTAGCAGTAAGATTGATCCTAAAGCACAACAAAGTCTTGCTAGCCCCTTCCAGCTGGAAACTGTCCAGGTAGCAATTAGTAAATGGGGGAAGGATTAGGAGTAGGGGTGTATGAGCCAAGCTGTGCTAAATAGAGCAGAAACTCTGCGGATATTGGCAAAATATGTTACTTGTGCACAGATAACAGCATTCACTAAGCCTAATTCCTTGGTTTAGGGCAAAAAGTTGCATTCAAGCTAGAATAAAATAAATAAATTATTTAGGAAAAGGGAAGAGCAACTTAAGACTTTAATATATTCGTAGTTGAAAAAAAGAAAAAAAAAGAAAAGCCGCACTCGTGAAACGTAAAAAGCAAAATGTGGTAAAGCGCAATAAGACCTTATAATTGAAGCATACACTTGATGTTCTATAAAATGTAAAATTAATATTGTTTTTTATCTTCAGTCATATTTAATTTACTAGCGTTTTTCTTTATCGCTGGTTTCCATTTAAATGAACATTCTTTGGGAATTAATTGCGTCGAGTCAGCCAACTCGACCATTTGACATAGTGTTGTTTCGGAGATTCGTAGGCAACATAAAGTACCACCCTTACATTGCTTCCCATCATGTGGAATTATAACTCACACCGGGCCTGGGCCTACCAACCCGATTTCTGGCCTCACACCCATTTAAGCACCAGTACGGAAGATGTGCCCAGTATCACGCATTTCCCCAGCTGGAATGTTAGCTTTCTTGCCCGGGATCGCTACCTATACTAGCTCCTCAATTTCCTATCAATGCTGATGCCCTATACCTGGGATGAAGTTTACATGGTTTTCCCTGGTTGGCAAAGCTAATGTTGGGATGGTCTAGCTTTCCGCTCCATTTCTTCTCATTTCATTTTCCTCCTTCATAATTCGGGTTGACTCCGGAACTGAGTGAAGCTCAGTCGGCCAGATGGGGCAGAAGCTTGCGGAATGGATTTTCTCCTTGGCCCGGCCTCTCAATCCTCCACAGATAGGTCACATTTCCTCCAGTTCTGCTAGAGAGAAGCTCTAAGCAGACCTCCACTGGCTTGAAGCGTGGAATAGTTAAGGAGCTCTGAACTTGAACTGCGCCGACCTGTCTTGCGAATCACACCTCTCCTGCGGTTACTTCATCTCATCCGTTCCTCACGGGGAATATGCACCAAACTTCCATTGAACTCGAGACACTAGGTGTCCTCTACCTCTTCATAACCTAGAGATAATCGTAATCACATGCGCGAATTCTAAACAGCGCATACGTAAATTGTTAATATTTTCTGACAAGAGGGTCTTTAAAAACTGAAATAAATAAAGAAAGACTCCTAGTTTCGATGAAAGTAAATCTAGCCCAAGAAAATTTAAACATACTACGCTGAATTCTTTGGAAGTAGTTACTACCGAAAACGACAGTTTTTACATAAATGTATTGTTAGTGCGTAGATAGACAGGCTTAGAACTGAAATCAGTGATTCTTGTAGTCCAATCATGGCCCGATGAAGTAAAATTACAGTCACCCAATACGTTTATATTATACACTGAGAAATTAATTGATTGTTAAATTCTTAAAAAAGATACAATTAAATCATGGACCTAGCCCGCCTGGGTAGTTTGGTGGTAGCGTGTCTGCTTCACTCAAAAGGTCGTGAGTTCGAATCTCGGATTAGGGTTTTTTCGGGGTTTTCCCTTATCCTGAGAAGACGAATGTCGAGTAATTTTAAGCTCCATGGACCCCGAGATCATTTGAGCATTCACCAGTTTCATTCATCGTCCTATACGACCAACCAGGTTACAGGACGTTAAAACTAGAAAAAAAAAAAATCGTAGACCTATTCAAAGTTAGCCATGTTTAAGACTACCATTATTACGTAACGCTGGTTCGCGCCGTGGCCTGTTTTGTAAGTAACGCGGTTATTGATATTAAATCTTCTAAAATCAATGTTATCATTCATACCACAATGTTGTGTTACATTCATATGACTATCTCTACCCTATATCGTTTAATAGTGGCTATACAAACTATTCTTACAAACGCTTTTACTTACTTTGTTTTAATCGTGCTAAACATTTGCAGAAATAGCTACATTGCAAATTTCGTTGTCATTACAAACAGAATAGCCATGGTGCATTCTGTAAAAACTGGAGCATATACGCTGGTCATAGAATTCATATTCTTTCCATTCAATTGAATGAAACAATTGATGTTAAAAGGACTTGAAAGAATTACAAAGAATTGGTAAATGGTGCTGCAAAAAAGGTATGTGAGATAAATTGTGTCTTTTAAAGATGTTTACAATTTTTTCTGTGTTTCCGTATATGGTTTAACGTTTAGTCGTTTAGATTTCAAATAAAAAGGAAATAAAAAAATAGAAAAAAACCTTCCGAATGAAGTAGATTGTACAGTTCAATTCCCAGAAATTTCAAGCTATAACTGTATTTTTCACATAGTTATCTTCACTTTATAATATATATTCAAAATCCTTACACCATTTATGAGAAAATAAAAAGTTTCGCCAAATGGTCCATGCAAAGCCTAATCAATTCTGGCCACGGATAGAAAATTAAAATGGTAAGCTGCATCTTCATCTTTTTCACTTATCATTTTATAATGTTTGAATTTATTTAAAATTAATTCAATGTTTCGTTTCAAATTTTATTTCTTTGAAGGCCACGACTTGCTGATGTCATTCATTTCAGCAGAAAATCTTTGGTTTAATGTGGGGAATTGAAAAAGCATAATAGCTTTTATTATTACTATTATTATTGTATTTTGTTTATTTATTTGATCTTCTTATGTTTCGCAGAAATCTTGTGCACGTTCACGTATTGATAGTTTTTTTATTTTGTTTTTTGACGTTTCATTAGCCTGCTATCTCCTCAGAAATCTAAACCACCCTATTTATGAAGAATTGTATTCTGCAAATGTTATTTTTGTTTTTCCTAATTATTTAAACGAGTTGCTTTTATACGAAGAGATGGAACAATGCAGTAGTCAAAAGTTATTTTTGTTTTCATTAATTCTCTCTTTGTGATGTTGGTGTTTCATTACGGTTTTGATGCGGATGGAGAGTATGAGAAACGTAATACTTTTTAATTTTTTGTAGTTTTTTTATCGTTTGAGGTTTCATTAGTCACAGAAATCTATTTATGCAGTTCTACATTCCACAAATTTTACTTTTTTGCTCCTGCTTATTATTTAATAGTTTTGCTAGAACAATAAATTAGTTGTTAGTAAAACAAATGTCGAAATAAATTAAATATTAATATTCAATAACTGCTACACTATAGTTTACTCGATGCTCGACGCATCTTCTCTCAAGCCATTGCTCTCACGTCACTGAGCACCAACACTCCAGTCAAATTCTGGCTTAAGACTGACTCACTTTGTTGCAACTCAGCCTTATATAACTATGAATGATAACACAGGTTTTTCTGAAAGCTAGTAGATTGTTGCATTCCATAAACTTATGTTACCGGCGTTTAGTTTTTCCTGTATTTTTTCTGCGAACCTAAGAACGGCCGCAAATACGTGCAGTGTTTACGAGCCGCCAAGCTAGTCACAATAATTATTGCCGTTTTCATTAATACTTTTTTGCGCTCCTATCATAAAGGCAATGCAAATCACTTTTGGATGGTGATATTCTGTGGAAATACGAGGGCCATTTTTCTTCAACCTCCGATAAGCTATAAATAAAAGATAAATTCATAGACAACAATTATTTCATTACTAAATTTTTGTACACTTATGGTTAATTTTCAACATAATCACCGAAAAGATTGAGACATTTATCGTACCTGTGCACAAGCTTTGCAGTACCCGCTTCAAAAAAGGTTGCCGCCAATGATTTCAAATGAGAATCGACGTTATTTTGATGATCTTCGTTGGTTTAAAAGTGCTGCTCTCTTCGCCACGTCTTCAGTTCAGGGAAAAAGTGAAATTCGCTGGGTTCCAGGTCAGGACTGTACGGCGGATGATCGAAAATGTCCCATTGAAATTGTTCAAGGAGCCGATGGGTCGTGCCCGTTGTGTGCGGATGAGCGTTGTCATGGATCAACACAATTCCTAAAGTCAGCATTCCTCTTCGTTTGTTTTGAATGGCTCTCCGCAAACGTAAAGTACGAAGATCTTCAAAACAACGTTATGCATCTTAATTGGATAACTCACTCAAGCTGAGACTTGAATTTGGAACTCTTGGACTTAAGACTTCTTGAATGTGTGTGGAGGTGCTCTACCCCCACACTACATAGGTGGACAATGTTTAGGCTTGAACAAGAGTAAATCAAAATGTGATTGTTACTAAGCTTTTACGTAATATGTTAGCTTCTCCTAATTTAGTTAGATTATTTGATTTCAATATGTACTGATCAACATGTTGTATGGAGATGTACACGTTTTATTATTGTGAATGACAATATGGAAACGTTACTGATAATGGTACCGAATGGAACTGCCGTTACTATCAAATATTTCCTTCGAGAGATTGGTAGTATCCTGGAGCGTTTCGGTTGACTGTTGTACTAAAATCCTAGATTTGCTTAATTAGTTCAGTAGAAGGGGGGGGGAGAGACTACAACAGAAAAATTACAACGGGTACGAACCCAGAGAAACCACTTACAATGTAAGAAGTAGCGTTTATTGTTTTATACTAATTATTATTATTATTATTATTATTATTATTATTATTATTTAAGCAGCCTGTTTTATTGCATTGCAGCACTTATTTAGCAATACATTATTGTTGTTTTCCAGGTAAATGGAACATTTATAATGACATCATTACTATTTAGCATTTGTAGCAACCAGCCAATGGAGTGCTACAATTATGCAATGTTGATATGTCAAATTTGATAGTATTTATTTAAACATTCCTTACTAATATCTACCCACAAGGCAGTGAAATAGCATGGCAGCGTAATCAAACAGTAACTATGTCCTATTTACTTTACTTTTACAGGCTCTTCTTTTTACAGCAGTTCATCTTTGATTCCTGCTTTCCAGAGGCTCTACCCTCCCATTGTCACTCTTTCGGTCTCCGTCGTGGCACCACATATTCCCTCATGCTCTTCTGACTTTTTCCCGCTTTCCTCTGCCTGGCACTATCCAAGTAACGACTCGTTTTAGCTACTGTTCCTCCTTTTTTTTTTGTAGTGTTTAACGCCCGCTTTTACTGCTTGTGGCACCGCAGGCGATGACAGTGATGATATATGGATATATGAAATGAAGATGGAGCACCGGTGTGGGAAACCGGAGAACCCGGAGAAAACCCGCCCCTGCACCGCTTTGTCCGTCACAAATTTCACATGCGGTCGTTTGAGATCAAACCCGGGCCGTCATGGCGCGGCCCTACTGCTCCTCCGACATCGTGGTACATGTCCATATCAATGTAGAGACCTTTTTTGATATTCTGTCAATAATAGTTTCCTGTGCAACCATTGATTGTCTGATGTCTACATTTAAATGTCTTACTTATTGTCGTTATTATTAATTAACACTATAATTATCTTTTCGATTTTTGTATACCTTTAACATTTTTTATCATATTTGCTAAATAGAACAATCAAGGATTTCCATCTGCGAAAAATGCTTACTTCTAAATATGAATTTTATATATTAAACTCACAAATCTTCTAGTTTAATTCTAGAGTTTTATAAACGTATTGGCTTTCAAAGCCCCTTAGAGATTTAAATGTCTACCTATAGATGTAGCTATTTAATATAGAACATACAATGAAATTTTTCTATATAAACTAAGAAATAAACATTTTCTTTAAGAATGTTCAAATATTAAATTAACTGCAAATGAGCTGTAAAAGACAGAATGGTCTTTTTAGGTACTAAATGCTTTTTACCAGCACAAAGTTAGTATACATACGTTTTAAATATCAATTTGTCGGATTTACATTTACCAACAATGTCTTACATTCAAATTGTTCCGCAGAATGTAACTCTCGGTATAAATAAATAAATTAAATTGTCTGTTCCTCCATGTTAATAATAGGTTACAAGCATTATGAGAGGATATTTTTGCAACTTTGCTGTATTGTGACGTTATTGATATAAGCTGTGACGTAATATTTAAGCTATGCAAATATTTAATAAAAATTTAATTTCCATATTTAATATTTATTTTCTCTTAAACTATTAGTATAATTAAAAATAAACCCTTGCAATTTATTTTGTGCGATTAAAGAGATTAGTTATAAAATATTATTTAAAATGATTTTATGTGAAAATTAATGTTTTGAGAAGTAAAAGAATAATAAATTAAAGTCTATGAACTATGAAATGAAATAATATCATCACAGAGAATATGCATGAAGTTCTGTCTACGGATTAAATATTAACAATGGCATATTATAATTTCAAATGAATTTACCTGAAGTTATGGATTATTTAAATTTCGTCGATGGTATCCGAAATACCATGCTAGCTTTCATCTCTTTCGATATTGATAGGAGTTAAACTTTTGCGAGCTTACTTATGGTTAGTCGATTTATATGAGTTCATACTATGTATAAGCAACGAAATTTAATGCAATGTTAAATTTCAGCAAAACACAGCCAACTTTTCAAAATGTTTGCAGTTAATGTTTACATTCTCTCACAAGTTCAATACATGTACATAGTAGATAGAGAAGATATTGTATTCCACCAAAAATTTCATACCGAGATTTCACCGGAAGTACATTTTAATACCTTTTCTAGCAGTGTTTACAATGTGCCTATTAGGTGGAAAAGGTACTTTACTCTACGCAAAGATTTGATATCTACTGAGATTTCAACGGAAATACATGTTAAAAGTGAAAAGTCCCTTACAGTACCTACCAAAAGTTTAAAGACACCTGCGCATCTCAACGAAACATATTGTGTGCGTAAACTATATTGCCTGCTTTACTCTTCGTGAGAAAATTTCCATATTGAGCAGTATAATTTAAAAAAAAAAGGTTTTTGAAATTGTTGCACATTGTAAAACCTGAAAAAAAACAGTTTTAAATTTTGTGGAGATCTTGTTCTGTCGTAAATATACGCATATTAATGTTATTTTTTTCTGAAGATAAACTAACATACACATTGAAAAATTATAATATTGAAATCATTTACTGGTTAGTCAATAATTTATACAATGTTTATTGCTTTTAAAAATGATAAAGGTTCTAAATTAGCAGTATTTGGCTATGGATTAAACTGAATAGTGAAAGAATCAGAATGGTGTCTGTTTATACTGTATAGTGTATATTGCAGATCCTGCTGTGTTGGTCTTATTGTGATGCCATGCATTCAGTTGTGCTACAGCTTCCATTTTAGCATGATGAAAAATGATTTTCTTAAATAAAAATGGGAGAAACTATTAAGCAGGATATAAAATGGCAAGTAATTTGTATACGTAAATGCGGCAAGTCATACATAAATGTTGCAACTAAACTGGAGATAACTAGAATGTGTGTCAGGTCAAGAACTTGGAGGGGTTTTATACGAAACTTGCAGTAACATTACGGTGCAAGCGTGCCGAAATTTTGTGGGTTACTTTGAAAATAAAAGTAGGCCCCATCAAGTATTTAAATCATCTGCAGTATAGGCATGCTTGAAACAACAGGCTACAAATGTATAATAACGTATATGTTTTTAGAATAAAGTTTTTAAAATTTCAGTGAATGATGAACCTATAAATACCAACCTTGGTAATTAAGTTTAGTATCTTCCAAACCTGCGAAGAAAAATTGTTTTTGCAATTATTGGTCATTATAAGAGAGAAATTAACTCTATTACACTATTACACTCAGCTCTCAACTCTCATGCTAGCCCTTATACGGAGGATTTTTCAAAATTCTGGATTTTCTCAAAAATGGCTCTATAGCTCTTGATTAGACACCGAATGTTAAATATATATACCTTAAAAATATAATGCATATCTTGAATTTGTTGGTAATTGCTTCTGAATTCCTCTTCGTTCTGAGTGGGTTTTGCATAGCTGATAAACCGTAAGAGAGGAAAGAGACTCAATACAAAAACAAAAAAACAAAAAAAAAACATCTGGTTAAAACACATAATTTATTTCCTATATATACTTTGTAGAGCTAACCATTTTCGAAATATTCCTTGATTTTTTTTAAAAGTTCCATTTATTTCTAAAATGGGTAGGTCTTATTCACTTTTGTATCCTGATCATTCCAAGTACGTGTGCTTCAATTGCGTGACAGAGCGACCAGCTTTTAAAGATTTTACTTTTGTTTTAGGCTACTGGATTCCCCTGAGTGGTAAAACCATTTACGCTACTTTTTTATCTCGATCAAGACAAAGTAGAGAGAAGAATAATTGCTATGTATAATTTGTTGCAGAATAGGCAGAGAAGATTCTTTAATGTTACGGCTTCTATGCGTTGTGTAGCTAAGAGCTCGTACAAGGTGTTCAGAGTAGCTAAATTGTGTAGCAAGAGCTTACTAACAGTCGATTAAAACAACACAAAAAAGATATAAACAAAAATAACGGAAACTTCAACGTTTTTGGAACTTCAAAATGAAACATAGAAATAGTGTTTTAAAAGCATACCATACAGTGGTACTGAAATGCGTGGAATCAGTTTAATTATGTTGTAATGAGCGGCAGTACAACAGGAAAATGCCTTGCGTTCAAATATGATTTAGATCGGTATTTCAGTTTTATCCATTGGCATTAATAATAGTTTGTCTACTACAGTCGCAAGATTACTGAATAAACAGTTAAAAGTAGGAGTAGTTAAAATATTCATAAACATTTTTGTAAGCCAATTTTCAATATCTTTAATTACGAAAAGTGGTAATAAATATCACTCGAGAATTTAATCTTTCCTTACAAATCGTGAACTACATAGTTGGGAATTTCAGACCATTTTGTTATATTATTGACTGACGATTATCCTAATGTTTATAAATATCCTATACCTTATAGTGACACCAACATCAAGAAATACTAAATGCAACAGCATCGCAGCTAGTTCTGGTGCTCCGTATGTTGCTAAGAATTTTAAGCAGACCAAAATAGCGTGCTTATTGCTATTTCCGTCACTGGTGTGCTTTTTTATGCTGGTGATGCGGTCTGTTGCGCCAGTCTCTCACTTGGAGCCGCTTTGTAATCTGTTTAAGGTGACAAGATGGCGGGTGTTTGCACAAACACAACGTTTTGTATGTCTATGTCGCTTGTTTCGTCATTCGTAAATGATGGATATCTGTTGGTCCGCATGTATTTTTCACTCTCCATGCAACGCTTTGTTTACCAGAAGCTGGCCTGTCTCCCAGTCATTGTTAGCGTTTGTGAAACACCTCCTCTCTCCTTGTCATTTATATCTCCCTCTCTCACGAACAAGATTACATTTGTTCGTGTTAACTCCCCTACCAGGCCAAGGCGAAACAGAAGAAAAAAATGAGGTGTCCACATGAGGCTGTATCGTATATCACTGAGAAGCAGGTGTGTGTTTCTCTCATGTCAACCACCAGAGAGCGCTGTCCTCACATCTTCAACAACACATTCATTAATATTGTAATAAATAAATTACTTAATTTAGTTGTTAGTGTAATATATGGTGCTAAAAATCTTAGGAAAATTAGAGGGATTTTATATCCAATTACGACAAACTCAGTTGGTTTGATGTCAGCTGGTTAGGTGTTAGCCTTTTGATCTTATTCGCGACTGACCAATGTTTATAAAGTGTACTTAAAAATGATATTCTCAATGTCAGTAGATTTACTGGCACGTTAAATAATTCCTGCGAAACAAATTTCCGGCACACAGACAGCGCTGATAAGATTTTGGCAATTGATAGCGTTCTTTAACAAACAACATTATTTATTTCAGAGGCGGTGCTATAAGTCCTGGAGGGCATAGAGTAATAAAACTGTCTTTTTGTTTCAACGAGCATTACATCCTTCAAAATAATAGTTTCTTTTTAAGACTTTACATTAAAGTTTTTTTTAGGAACTAGCAGAAAAATATAAAAAATATATGCATGTATTTAGATTTCTTAAAGAAGCTACCTCCAAAATAATAAGAAGTAACTAAGGAATAACATAAATAACTACCGGCTTGTAAACACTCCGGTTGATACCGAAAAAGGAATGTGTACACTTTTTGTTATTTCTGCTGAAACAAAAGCTTCAACGAAATTAATCACAAAATGAAATTAAACAAAAAAGTAATCTTAATCCAACAACGTGGTCAGAACCTTCTCTTTCGATATGAGCGCTAATTAAATCTTTTAAATTCGAAAAAACGAGAATTTATAATTCATTTTAATATATTCTGATATACAAGATATAATTAATAAAATTGCCTTTATTCAATTATAATAATAATTCTTTAGCATTTTCTCGTAAACCTTTTGTTTACAATAATTTAAATAATATTCGTTTTAGTTTAATATAGTAATATTTTTTTACTATAAATAAGGCGTATACCTTGTTTATTTGAATACTGAAAAGTCTTGCTGTATTAGATATACGCTATCATGAGTCATCTTTTATTAAAATTCACTTAGCCTTCCCAAATGTTACGTTCTAAGTCTTATTAAGTCATTTGTTTATATGAGATTGTTGGTAAAAGTATTTACAAGTAGTTTGGATGAAAGTATCACTACAGAATTGCACTAATAATAATTATAGTGAAGGAATTGTCAGTCTGTGGCTTATACCTAAGATCAATGGTAGTAGATATGACGTCCCTCGTGGTCTAGGGGTAAAATGCTAGCCTCTGGTTTCCAGGGTAAGAGGGTGATGGGTTTTTCCGGAATAAAAATCCTTAGCATGGCTTCCTTGGAACGGAAGTAAGGCTGGTGGTCCAGTGTCGTAGATTTACGGCACATAAAAAAACCGCAAGCCTTATAAAGAGGCCTCTGAACAAAATTAAGTAGTCCTTCCATTCAATATAGAATAGGACGCTAAGGCATTTAAGGAGCGTCCACAAATAAAGCCGGGTTGAATTATACTAGATATATAGACACAATTTATGTTACAATATTTAAGGTATGTGCTGAGATGTATTGAAAGACTTTTACCTATGTATTCTAAATGTCGTATTATGTTGCATGCATGTTTAATGTATTTATTTTAAATGACGTAATACAATATATGATTCAATTCAGGCACTGACCGTATACTTTAAAAATATGTACAAGCAGTCGACAGATAACAAGCACTATTTTAGCTTCTCTTTGAAGCAAATATAGATGCTTAAATATTGTTTAATGGAATGTAAAAGTGCTTCATTTGCTTAGAAGTGTGTTCAAAATTCAATTAGAACACAAAAAAGTTATGTTCATGAAGGAGATAATTTTATATAAGTTGTTCCAGCCGACACAGTATTGGTTAATATTATCGGTCACAACACCGCAAATAAGCCACTGTGGCCCTTGGCGATTTACATAATCCCTAGGATAGAAGGATGAAGGAAGAGACCCTGGGTGGCGACGAAATACCAATCTAGTCAAGGACTCCAATTTCTTAGATAAAATCCACCGTACTCCACGATGTAGTCCCACAAGCTGCTGAAGAAGCGCCCCACCCAAAGTATCCCGGAGGCAGATCCTACCCGGGAGGCTCCCACAACGACGCTAGAACCAAACTTTAATAGAACGCGCAGCGATCGTCCAACCGAAATCCGCCGAACACCTTTGGTCTTTCAACCCTGAACCAAACGACAAGGAAGTGATAGGCAAGAAATAGAACAGGAAAGACACAATAGAAGTTGAACCGCCAAGTATTTGTCTGCCAACCTAACGAAGCAACGAGCGAAAAATCCATGATCAAAGTAGGTTGTCGTTGGGATTTGAACCTGGGACTTCCAGAATGAATATATA
This sequence comes from Hymenopus coronatus, assembly GCA_030762935.1. Lineage (NCBI taxonomy): Eukaryota > Metazoa > Arthropoda > Insecta > Mantodea > Hymenopodidae > Hymenopus > Hymenopus coronatus. The sequence goes on from CM060881.1 coordinate 61,459,637, forward strand.
TCACAGACGTTATGACCTGAGTGGGTTATAACGTCTTACCTGATTCAATACTGCATATGACTATTACTATCACCTTTTATTGGCAAATGAATGAAAACTAACATACCATTTATATAAGTCATGTTCATTGTTGCTTACGATTTTGACGCTGTTCTTATCACTCGTTCAGTTTGTCAAGGAAATGGTGTGAATGGTGCATATTACAGTTACTTTCTGGAACACCATTTACGACCAGTCGTGAGTCGCAAACGTCCAAATCTCCTGAATTCTCTCCCTATTGCGTTACATGAAGGTGCTCGCTCTCACACGGCTGCTCCTATTGTTAATTTACTTAGCAGATGGAACTGAACATTTCTGGAGCATCCTCCATACTCCCCAGATATGAGCCCATGTAATTTCGATGAAATGAAATTACCACTTAGAGGAGTTCACTTTAGAAACCAGACAGACAATTATAGCAGCAATAGAGTGATATGTTCTAATATTAGGACAACAAGGTGCTGAGGATGGCATCTGTCGTCTTCCTGATGTGTGGAGGTGAGTTCTGCATGTTGGAGGAGATTACTTGTGACTGCTCCAAACATGTTTTATTGTTGTTAATTCAAATGTTGCCACTAATTATTAAATGACCCACGTATTAATGTTCCACATTATTACATAATAAATAAATATGTTTGTACCTCTATAATATGTTAAAAACGAAATGAGCAATCCGAAGATGATTTATTATAGTGCATTATCTTTAGGAAACTCAATGACTATTGTTAGGCATATGAAATCCCAGTGGAAGCGCACTTCTGCTAACCCGCATAGGAGTAATATATACATGCTTTGGTATCGCGTAGCAGTTTTACCTGTTCATCGCGAGACTACATTTCATGCTTATTCGAGCTGATAAATTTTATGTTGTTCTTTGATAGTATTGCACTGTCAATTAGCAAAGTGGTTTTTCTGATGTCATTTATCAGTGTTATATCACATTTATTCCATACTATTTTAATGCCAATCATATTTCTATCCCAATGTCCTGGTTTTGTAACTCTTGTTAGTTTTGTAACTGTTTCAATCATATGTCGTCAGCTGTGTTCCTGTACATTATATTGTGTTTTAAATAGCAGCGAAATATTTCAAGTGCAATGGATTAAATAGGGTAGTTAAAAAGGACGGTGTAAAAGAAAAGATTATCTATTTTTCATTAAATTGAGATAGAGAAGTAAAGATGATGTTCGCTGGGCATTATGTTACTAGTGTTCCATATACTTCTTTACTAGATCCAGATTTGGTAGCTTGTTATTTGGCCATTTGAAATGATCTGTGAACGCCTACAAGTGTTCTTTGTTTCTGTTGCTATCGTTCATTAGGTCGGTGGCTACTAACATTGATTCAAGAAATACCGCGAGATGACAAACTATCAACTACCAACTGACATTTAGACTCCTTGAGACTATTGTAAATTTTAATATAGATAAAGATATGTGGTTCTAAAGCGATTCTGTTGCGAGGATGAACATTAAGTATTACGCGTTTAATTAACAAAGTATTTTGAAATTCTCTGGTGTTTGCATTGCTTTTCACTTTTTTTAAATAAATTTATTTTCGTGTAAGATTTTATCAATTTTCACCGGTTTTTACTAGATCCAGGATAGTGCGTATGTAACTGATTTTTGTGTGTTTTACTTTCTCTATGCATACTATGTAGACAAGTTAGTAGTAAAGGTATTGTATTCCAACCAAATATTCCAAGATTTCGCTGGAAACACATATTTTGCCCAAAAACTATTTTTAGAAAAATACTAAATAACGCAAAGTCTGTAGTTAATTTAATTGATGTTTAAATTCAGTATCTTTCAAGGATGTGACACGAAGATTTTCAGGAAAATTCCCCCACCCGTACTACCCTTTACATGGAACATGTTTTAAAAACATGTTTATATTCTCAAAATGCTTCTAACGATTTTGGTTAAAATGCTATATGTTTAAGATATTTTCATGACAAACGAAATGTATATGTTGCATTTTTTTAATAATCTCTGAAGACATTTTCACCTGGATGACTTTTGTATAACTGGTAGGGATAAACAAAAAGATACTACACGAAAATGTTAATCTCTCATGTGTCATATAAATTTCGTCGAAATATTCCTTGTTGTTTGTTTAAATTTTGAATTAATTAAACTTTTCTAACACGGGAAGTCGTCTTTCGTTTCAGCTCTTTTTGTTTTACCCCTCACCTTTTCAAAGAGAACGGAATTTCAATTCTTTCACAATTTTAAAGGATATGATTTCGGCTTTAGCCTAGTATATGCTCTTAGTCCCCTAACTTATAATGAACTAACTACGTAAGGCCATTTGATTAGCAGAAATGAGCTGGGATATGCTTTTGTAAGAATTGTTTGCTACAGAATAGGTAGAGAAAGTCTTGTGAATGAAACACATAACTTTTTTTTTTATTATCATTTTAATTTTCACTCCGAGCGAGGCGACAATGTGTAATATTATGTCTAGGTTATTGTGTGCGTAAAACACTAATTTCGTGTATTTTCTTTTTAGTAATTTCCTGCGTTTTCACCAAAGCTTGCCAGAAAATCAACAATAATCTGTTTGGGTCTGGGTTAATGTTTGTCTGTAAATAAACTTATTTTCATGGAGTTTTTTTTTTTCTGCAACTGGCGCTGGTTGTTTAAAATATATAAATACACGTTCACTCAGTTAATGTGTGCATTGTGATGCCGTGGAGTTGTATATCGATCGTACTCTTTTCACAACCTCTGCGCGCTGTTTTCTTAGGTTAAGTTCGTTGTTTACTACAATAAATAAAAAACAGAAAACAAAGAGGAATGCATGCTAATTGAAAGAAAAGGGAAAAGTGCCTAATTAATTATATTTTAATGCACTTTCGCTTTCTTTTGTTTTTGAATATTTTGTTTAAAGATGTAGAAAATTTCTTTGGTGTAAATTTTATGAAGACAAAAATACGCTATTCTCGCGGATTTCATGACAAAATGTGGGTTGCCAGTATATATCCGCGTTCGTAAAATTTACAAAAATTAAATATTTTGTTGTCACTTTAGGTGAATTTTCTATGTAAGGAAGTGTCTCAAATGTGGTTGGTGTTTGAGCCACTCATTTTAAAGTAATCACATTTACTTCGAAACATATTTTCGATAACAGAGTCTATAAAACACGTAAAATTGCACGAGCATATATCAAGGTTCATCGATCCGATCTGGACAAGTTTCAGTGGGCAAGTACAGCTGGTCATTTCAAATATATATTTGTCCCTTCCTTAATGTAATTTATCTCTCTAATTCCATGATACATATATTGTGTCACAAAGGAAAGACGAAGGTAAAAATTGACGGAACTAGTGCGATAAGCGTAAGGAAAAAGAGACAGCTCAAAGAGTTAAAGTTTACACTGTCTTCAAACAAACCAAGTAGTACTTTTGCATCTCGCGTTGTGAAGTTTATTGTTTGAGTAATCATATAATATACAATTTGCTGTAGCTCTAATACCAAGATCATTGAATTTAACGCAATAGTGTCAAGTTATATTAAAGACAATCACAATCTATTTTGAGAAAAAAAAAACACATATACATAGCACTACATTTAAAGAGCCACAACTCATAGCTGATTCAAAACTGTACCGCCTCTGAAATACTTAAACTAACATTCTTGCGCACCATGCATAATTACAAATTATTTAAATTAAATTCAGAAATTTGATGAAGTCATATTTATTTTTCTTATCAGGAATTCAATGTAGTATGTACAAACGTCACACTTTTCTCGCGTTCCTTTTCTCTTAGTTTCAAGTGGATTTTAAGTCTACATAGCGAGTATTTGAATTCCAGCAGTTCACTCATATCAAACAACCTGCGTGAGTTTCATTTTATCATCCATTTCTCATTCTCTTGATTTTCCCAATATGAATTTGTGATTTCAATCATGAATATGAAGAAAGATATAAATATTTGCAATCATATACTTTATAGCTTATTTATATATGCTCTTCAAATTATTCTTGTAAATGCTCATTTTACTCTTTACTTCATATTAATCTTTAATATTTGTTCAAATAGTTTCATTTAGTTTTATTTTTCTTTCTTTCTACCAGTTACATGAAAGCCATTCAAATGGAAAATCCCAGATATATACATTATATTATTTACTTAAGTAATTTAAATACATATTTTCAATCAAAACTGTATACTCAGTTTTGATAAAGTGAAAAGGAAATATTTTTCATGTAAAAGTGACATAAGAGGATTTTATTGAAATTGTTTATTTTTGTTTGCGCGTGCACACTCGCAGAACCATGAAACTTATTTTAAAAATACTTGTGAGAGTTTTGAAAGCATTATTTCCATCGAAATTTAAATTTTCAGTGAGACAAAAGTTGTCTTCTAGCTACTAGACAGAAATTAAAGCTATTACTAAGTCAATGATATTTTTAATGTTTTGATAAATTAAAATAAAATTATTTTAGGATAGCTTTTGTGTAGAAATATTCTTTCTCTAAATTACATTTACTGCAAAAGTCCTTTTAGAATTTTTCTTGGTTTCTTAGGGCTATTATAGGTTATTATAGTTATTGCTATTATAGGTATTCAGTAACACTAAATGAGAATAATATGATGCTTGCATGTGGTCAGCATGGCCTGATCAAGTGTTCATTCAAACTGGAAATTGCATAATATACAAGCTAAGTCATTATTATTATTATTAAAGCTAGTCTAAACTTGGTCAGTTTCTTTTCTCTTTGAGCAGTATAGTTTTTGTTTTTGTTAGGGTGACACCTTTGCCAATGGCTAGTCCTGGCCACCAGGCCTTATTGGAACAGTTAACTTTAGGGCTGCCTTCCTAGCTAGGAATTACTCATTTCATGATTTCTTTCTTTTGCTTTCTCTAATCTACTTGTAGGCAAGATGAATATTGTGCTTTACTCAAAAATATCTTTATCGACATTTCACCGAAAATATGCGTTTTGCGGTTCCTGAATCTATAAAACTATTTTGCAAAACATCAGCGTGTGCGTGTGTGTATATGAGTTGCCTATATATGTCCTTCTTTCTGTCTGTACATATAGACAAGCAAAAAAGGAATAGACTAAATAGGAAAATTATACACATTTATTTTCTCAAAACACCTATAACGATTTTGATTCATGCGTCATGTATACATTGTTACTATGGACCAAATGTATATGTTGTAATTCCTGAGACTACAGGAATACTAGTATATTAGACTGAATTGTGTTTTATTTTATATAATGAGTCACATTCAAATATTTCATATTGAAAGTAAGACCTTCTCAAAGATCTATAGGGGACATTCATTTAAGTTTGCGTGTGATACATGCGTTCTTTTTCGTTTTATTACAAAAGGTAAACACCAAGAAGAAACTCTTGTATGCTGTTAAAACTTCCACGTGTTGAAACAATTCATTTGAAGCAATTCTGTGGTATAATAATTCTAGCCAGAATATCAGTTTTTATGAATAGTGTAATAGAATAAGATCGTCAACGCGGTGGTAGCGTTGCTGTTTGCCACGCGGGAGACCTGGGTTCGATTCCTAGTGCCAGCGTGAGGATTTTTCTCCGCTGAGAGACCTGAACCCTGGTGCACTCATCCTCGTGAGGTCCCTTGGGGTCCAATTGAGGAGCTACTTGATGGAGAAATAACGGTTCCAGTTCATGAGGACCGCATTAACCGGCAGGGATGTTCGAGGCGCTGACCACGTCTCACCCTCTAATACTACACCCCATCCATGACGTCTGTCATGGACCAAGATGGGGGACGCAGCGGCCGAGCGGTAGGCCAACGTTCCACGTGAGCTGTCATGCCATGGAGTTATTATTTAATATAATAATTAATACATGAGAAGTGAGCATTGATAAAGTTGTAAACGCATTACATCGATTTTGCAAGCTCTCCTGCGCATATCTACAAGATAGCTTGATCAACCATTGAAATGCTCCATATAGTTTATTTTCCTTATTTTCGTCAAATACTTACTTTAAATGTCTTTTTGACTTTCGTTTTCTGAGCAGCTACAACATATAGAAAATGCTCAAACTAGGTGTCTATAGTCAGTAGAGCTATCATGTTAAATATTGTAACAAAGACTCTGTTTTTCTCCAACCACTTTTTATTCCTTCCACAAACTGATTACAATCAAAATCTACTCACAAATAACTGTCTTTATAACAATTCTGCCGTATAGTTTATGTCAAAGTTCGCTGCGGTGAAGTTACAGCTCGCTACGAAATCGCCGTTGAACTTGCTCAACTGTTGCATGTAACATATTTCCAGTGAAATCCAAACGCTAGGCAGGGCTTCCATTGCACTTATTATATAGGTTGCTCACGTTGATTGGAAATTTCCAGAAGCCGTCGCACATGCAGCACACCGCAGGTGTTCACAAACTCACATGCTTGCTTCAACAGGAAAGAACCTTCTGACGGATGTGTCCACTGACACAGGTGTAACAATCACGGCTGGGATGGCAAAATAACTTGCGGCGGCGTCACAGCTGTCCACTAACGCGCGTGTAACTATGGATGCCACAATATTATTCATATTATTCATTTAAATTTACTAGTCAAGCCTAGACGAGCTAATACAATTATCAAATGAAAGCCAGCAAACTTTCCGTAAGCATTCTTGTAGCTACTCAATTTGATTCCACTTGCATAAATAAATTAATACATATCACTGTATACTGCCATTAATATTGTAAATATTATTTACATTTCATTTGTATTTGTTAAATAATTATGCTTTGCATAACAAACCAGAAGTCTCCACGATAACGCGCCAAAAGCATGGAGGTTTCAAGTTCAGTGTCCGTTAAGTCAGCCACTCTATGCTTTCTCATGTTACTCTGGGTCGGTTGGTGAATGCTGGGATGATTCCCTTCTACCACGATTCTCCTGTATTAACTTCTCGTACCGTAACCCATAATTTTTCTTCATCTGTTTCAAGGTTGTATAATCAGGCGACAATGGTTCGTGTGTTGCGGCTGGACGACATAATTTGCGCAATGGGAAGATTCCCCTTCGCGCTTGGTGAATACGTTGCGTTCTTTCTCTTTAGTCTATTTCTCGGAGTTCAAGTTGCGGGTGGCAAGACAAGGCTAGTTGTATCGGTGTCATGTTGGAATTTTGGGGACTAGCGTACATCGACAGCAGAATCTGGTCCCCCTTCGATCTTCCGTTCAGCCCTTCCTCACAGAATCACATTAAAAATACCCAAATGACTTACTGCAATGCTATGCTCCCGTTACTGAAGAACCCTGTCTGACTATTACTAACTGCTAATAATAAATATTTACTTTATTAATGTTGCTGCCGCATAGTTAGTAACAATACTAGGTTATGAAAACAAATTGCAAAAGAGATTATGAAAGCAATGTATAGCAATAACACTTATAACACCGAAAGATAATAATTACAAAATAAAGCACTTTTTAAACCATAATATATTCTACATGCGATTTAAACCACATATACAGTTTCAAAAGACGGCTACGAGGTGTCTTATGATGTTCTGTAAGACTGCAGAACTGTAATATATTTGCGATTGTTCTTCGAAATTCAAAAACTAAGCTTACACTATTATTTTTGGAATTTTAATACTCTATGAAGCGTGATGTGATATGCTCATATGTTTTCTGTTTCTTCAGATGGATTTCTTGAGGCTGGTTTTCATTTAATCCAAAGCGGATGGTTGGGTCGAATATCTCTGCTTCGGATTTTCTTCTGTTTACCGCAATGATGTTTATGTGACGATTACTATCTCCAACAGCTCGTAAACCTGCGGTCCAGATTCACGAAGTGTTTTGCCAAGAAGGATCTTATGTTATGCCACTTAATTCAAAGAATTTCTCCCTTAGAACATTTACCAAGCACATGCTTATCATCTCTCTCCCTCTCTCTGCCTTTCTGTCGGCCTAGGTGGCTCAGTTGATTAGTACTGGCCTTCTGAGCCCAAAATCGTGGGTCATATCTGGTCCAAGCCGGTTTTAAGTGTGTTTAAAAACGACAGCTCCAAGTCAGTGGAGTTACTGAAAAGACAATGAACATCTGCGGGACGAAATTCCAACACATCGGAAGCGCTAATATGATCCTCCACCCCCCCTCTCTCTCTCTGAGTCTGTTTTCTCTCTATTTTTAATAATTTAAATGTAGTTTAAATTTGTATAATACATCAAGGGAAAATATTTTCTTTTAATATGCACAGTCATTTTTGCTATATGGCTCTTATCTGGATGAAATTTTAGGTCGTTCAGAGTTACAGATAACTGAGAGTTTGATTGACAGTGCTGATTCCGGTAGCAGGAGTTTATATTTTATTATGACAGTTTCTCATCTTTGTTTAGATACGCTTCAAACTTTGAAATTGGATTTATGACCAACCTTATTTTATCCTCCAGTCTCTTCACATATGAATTTTGGAGGGCCATCTGGGAGGCGAAAACGCTCCTCCGGTAAATATTTGCTTGAAGCAACTGCCTTTGTAAGCAGACCTTTTGTGTAGTTGAGAAGAGATGCGGATAGTCTAAAACTTTTTGTTTGAGAAAACTCGAGCAGTTCTGTTTCATTAATACCTACCATTTCATTTACATATATGTCATATTCTATATGCAGTAACCCCCGTTAGCTGTTCAATTAATTAGCAAAATTAAGTTGAATTAGAATTGTAAATAAAGCGTGTAAACACAAAAAGGCGGATGAATGCGATGAACTAGAATTGATGCTGATTTCGTTAAAAGAGTACTTTCATGTTCTGCCATGTCTCATCAGAGGAAAAATAACAAACTAACACTATAGTGTGAGAAAAATCTTTTCTGCTTTAAATCTTTCAAGCTCTATTAGAAACTGAAATTCATTAGAACAGTCAGATTTTATTAGTCTTACCTCCTCGGATCTGTATTTTTTATTTCAATGCTATATATAACATAAATTTACATGACTAATAAGATGTATATCCTGTATCCCTGAAATCAAATTTTGAGTGACTGTTGCACAGCTGTTAAGCCGTAAGTAATAGACAAAAACTTACCAAAGCTCTTAAGTGTTCTATTCGCATGTCTTTCTTTTCAAGCTACAAGACTATTCCTTTATTCACATCGTAGTAATCAGGAAAAACATTAAGAGAAATGATTGTATTAGATCCTTGTAAGTAAAAAAAAAAGCACGGTAATATATTACAGCGATAGTCAAATCTTTAAAAACATCGGTCGAAATGTGAATAATTGAAATTCGTCTTCGCTTTGCATCGCCAGGAGTAAAACGAAAGATTACTTCCTGTTTTGGAAAATTGAGGTAGCTTAAAATTTAAACAAATAAAAGGAATACTCCGAGAACGGTTAACCCTACAAACAGTTTATACTACATAAATTGTGAGTTTTAACGTTATCTACATTTCTTATTTCGAACGTTTTTTTTATTCCTTACGGTTTACCAGTTATACAAAATTCATCCACAATGAAGAGGCATTCAAATGCTATTTCCAGAAAATTCGAATACAAATTTTATTTGTCATGTAAATATCTTTCTATTTTAATTAAAATCGATAGAGCTATTATTGAGAAAAACATTTTCAAAAAGCATTTTCCATGTAAGGGTATTTTGGGGTGTGGTGTTTTTCTCCGTAATCTTCGTGTAATTCTTCTTGTAAATATCTTTAATATTCACTATTTTAATCAAAATTGTTAGAGCTATTTTTGAGAAAAACAAAATTTTCAAAAACATTTTCCATGTAGAGCGTATTTTGGGGTGTGGAGTTTTTCTCCCCAAACTTCGTGTCGCTTCCCTGGAAGATACTAAACTGAAATACAAAATTTATGTTTAACTTCTTTTCGTTTTTTAACTATGCTGTCCACACACGCACGCTAGCACGCACAGACCTTTTTTCTAAACATGTGTTTTTATTTTCTCTAGTTCGTATGTACACTGCACCTAGCGAATAGAGAAAGTACTCCACCCAAAAAGTCAATACTAATATTTGACCGGAAATATATGTTTTAGGGTCCCCTGAATCCGAAAAAGAAACTTTTTAGAAAATGTGTGTGTGTGCCTTTTGACAGCATAATTCAAAAATGAAATGAATTGCGTGTCTAGACGAGATTTGCATTTCTTGTTAATTTCTCTACACCTACCATTGTATATAGTTGGTAGATAAAGGAATAATATTTTGTAACAATAGTTTGTAGAGAAAGTTATGTGAATGAACCACTACAACTTAATTTATCCTGGTCAACCAAAGAAAATTAGATTTCAAAACCAGCGTATAGTGATCGGCTTTTAAGAGAGTTGACTATGGCTTTAACTTATTGTATTTCTTTGTACAAGAAAACAATATAACCATATCTGCAAATGTTTATCTTGACAAGCATGAAGCAGATAGAAGAATAAGATTTTATAAGAATAGTTTATTTCAGCATAGGTAAAGAAGGTTATATGAATGTAGAGTATCATTTTTAATTTTATCTGAACTACTATTGAAAATAATAATTTTCCACATCTGGGTTGTCGCACACACGATCGTACGTGATGTACAATTGCAGTTCTTACAGTTATATTATTTTACTGTGCAATCTATCTGTAACTATGTCGTCTATGCAAGGAGTTAAAACAAATAAGTCACACATAGACCAACAAATGAAACTAGTAGAAGGATATCTAAAACTATTGGAACTAAAATTCGAAATGACATTCAAATTATGACGCTGAACATTGGTAGGGATATGTTATTTGTAAAGCCGTTCATCAATCATTAATTTTTTACTCTTTAACATGTAGATGTTAACATTTATAGCCTTAAAGAAATAGCTGAGCATATTATAGCGTAGCCGCTGAACCTGAATTCAATCCCCTCGATCCTCTACAGTGCCGCCTAACTCACCTGTCGGAGAAGTTGCCTTAAAAGCACGGCGTTTGATATCGAAGCTACGCGAAAGTTTCAAGCAATGTACCAAGTAGCCCTACTGCCCCTATATAATTGCAGATATCTCTTAGTTGCAGTAAAAATGTTGCAGTTCTCAACGAAGCAATTTAGAGCTAAAACTTTTAATTGGGGAGCTGGGAATACGGCTTACGTTTTAGCTTATTATGGAAAACGGTGAGCGGGTAGCGCTCATTGAGAGAGCCAGTTTCTCAGTGACATGTTTAAACTCTTTTAACTCGTGAAGAAATAGTTGATTTTTTATTTTTTCAGTAGTATAAGACATGAATTTTTCAACATAGAAGGTGTGACTTCTTTTTTTACATTATCGGAGTGGAATTAATCTATACTTTATGCAAGGAACGTTCGTGTTTTTTATTAATTTTAGTTCACTTTGTATGTCTCGACTTATACAAAAGAATTTGAAAATATGAATAGGAATAGTTATCGCCCATTATGTATGGTCAAGTGGTTTTATCATCCAAGTTACAAATTGCACCCTAATTTACAAAGCAGCATCGTTTTGTTAATGAATGTTATCTAAGAAAGTTTTTTTTTTTTAAAATTACTTAATTGAAAATTTGAATGAGGTCGTTTTTGAACTCTCTAACATAAAGTAAGATTTTTGCCACTTCCAATGTATAGTGATGAAATTTTTGACTATATGATTTAAGCAGCTTGGAGTTTTACATAATGAATTGAAAATATGATTATTTTTGAGAGTTGAGACATAGCTTTTAACTGTCGCTGTGTCCTATAAAGTAAGCGTTTCATCTAGGCAAATTTTTTTTTTCAATTATATGGGTGGAAAATAACAGTTTTAGCGTTGCTGAATGTAGATCATGTCAGAATATACCTAAATCTGATGTGTTACATTGTATGATTTTCTCTAACCTTCATCTTCTGTTAACAAGTTTAAAAGTTATTCTTACGAATTTATTATTTAAATGATTTTCTGTCTCTATAATTTTAATCGAGATAGACATAGCTGCATTACAGATTTCGCTATATGTGTAGATAAATTAAATAGCAACAGTATAAAGTTTAAGAACTAAACATTACCTATAATACGGTGGCCTTAACATTCCATCCATGCAACTGTGAAAGACAAATGAAATTATACAGAATTTCAAAAGACTAATTGGATCAAGAATAATTTGAACCGTCATAAACGGATATCTTGGAAAGGTTTACGCAACATAAAGAAGAACTATACAAAATTTCCCTCCAAATGAAGTGGACTCCTTAGGTTATACACCTAAAATTTCAGATATATGTTTTATATGCCATTTAAATATATTTAGTATGTTTTCTTAATTAAAATCGGCAGATTTTTCTTTTTGCGCACATAAAGTGTAGTTAGGGTGGGGATTTCTTTAGCGGATATGTCGTCTTTTAAATCTGCACTCACACATCCACACCCTCGTTCATAGTTTCACATTTTGGAGAGAATACGGAATAACCTGCTTGTAGAAAAATTACCACCCCAACCAGACATTTAACCTGGGACTCCCTCATAGGAGAACGCTCTATCGATTGAACTATGAGGTCAGCCTGATAGGATTTTCTACCATGTTTGGTATTATCCAACTTTTCATTGTACAAACAGATTCACGGGGATCTTTATTTAAACATGCTTCTTTTGGATTCAGTACGTGGTACAGAAAGTAAAAATAAATCCTGATAAAAAGTTTAGCGAAATTAAAGGGAAATGTGATACATGCACATGGTATATACCTGAATCCAAATCCTCTGGGTTCGAAGTCATTAAAAATCTTCAATATTTACGATAAATTGCAAAAAATAGACTGTTCAGTGAAACGAAATTGAAATTGTTTGACACGAATAAGAAAATATTGCCCCTTCCCCGCCTTAGTCTTAAACCTTATGAAACATTATATAGATTATGGCTATCTACACGATAGGATGGAGGAATGAAAGAATTATTAAAACAGTTGAGTTGTCTTTGAAATTCATACATACACATATAATGACACTATCAGTACAGATTAGAATTCCAGAAAAAGTTATTTAACCGTTTTTTTTGAAAAATCATGTGCATACAAATTTCACAAGGAGAGGGGCAGAATGGGGAAGAACAAGGACAGCAAGAGAGAAAAGAAGAGATGTGAGAGAGTGACCGAGAGATATAGAAAAAATATTTTTTATTAATTAACGAATAATTCTAACGGAGCTGCAGGTTTTGCTAGTTGGTGATGAAGTTGTATGGATTGTGAGTTTAATAGGTGTCTGCACTGGAATTTGAGATCAACACTCTTGACACACACAGTGATGCCAACATCTGACGTTATTTCCCAATCTGTCAGGAAGCTCCTTGTCAGTGTTGTATGTTCCCCATCAAGAAGGGTTTTTCCACGTGAGAACAAGGGCGGCAGTAATTAAAGCTGGGATATTGTTGTGCGGGGGCTTACGTCTGTCCGTGGTTTGTTTGAATTTCCTCCTGGTGGGAATGAGTTAAGATGCTAGACGTTCCTTCTCCTTTGCCCTGGAAGGAATTTAATTATGTGATTCTGGAATTTGGCGGGCTTCTACCGGAGAAGATGCGGTTGTGTTAGCCAGCACATCTTCTCAACCGAAAGGGAAACAACAAGAATTGCTTTGTTTGTTCTTTGTTTGCGGGTCATTGCATCAGAACTGAAATGCTTTTCTCTTTAATGAATGAGAGCTATTAAATCCACATAAAACTTCTCTCAGACGTCTAAATATATATTATAAATTATAGAGGTTCTTTTTTTAAACAAAAGAGCTTAATAAGTTCGCTTAAATACCCATTAGGCATTTCTTTGGTGCTGCATCTATGAATATCAGAGATCTAAAACTCGTGTCTGCTCTATTTCCCAAGGAATATGCATTCTTTATCTTCGTCTTGTTTTCATGTAACCTTAAAAATGGAAATGGAGTTTTATTTATGGACTTTTAGCTGTTATGGTTCTCAGCGTTCCATTCTATATTGGACGTGAAAGACCGCTTAATTTTGTTCAGAGGTCTCCTTTATCAGGCTTGAGGTTCTTTTATGTGCCATAAATATACACCACTGGACCAACGGCTTTACTTCCCTTCCGAAGGAAGCTATGCTAAGGATATTTACGCCCGAAAAACGTCCACCGTCCTCCACCAGGTTTGAACTCTCACCCTTGGGTTTATGAAATTAACACTACACCACGCAGGGCGACATGTAACTTCAAGAAAACCTAACTATATAGTACCACTGTTGGCCTAACGTAATTTCTTCTGAGTTCCTCGGCCTGTAGCAAGCCTATGTAGGAAATTGTTGAAGTATGTTCCTTTTTTGTTTGATACATCGTTAAAAGATTATAAATGTCTAGCTAGATATCGCTTAATCTATGCATGGTCATTGAGTTGTAGATCACGATTTCAAACTCAGAGATAGCTAACACAGCATAAAGTCCATTCAGGTGAATGGGAAAATAACTTAAGAGCCAGTTGTACGAACTCGAAATAAATCTTGGAATAGTTATTCTAGGAATATACCATTCGCGGTATAAATATGGTGATGAGTTGTGCGACGCAATTTTATTCCTTAGATATCTATTCGACTGTTTGCAGATTTAAAACTGATGTTGGCTATGCTGCAAGTCATTCATGGCCAACTTGATTCGTAATTTCTGCTTTATTTTGCTGAAAATGTGCATTTTTTCACAATCAGGTATTGCTAAACTATGTATTATTTCTTATTTTAACTGCTTACGGCACTATGAAATAATTATAAATGTTCAGCAGCGTGTTTCGGATGCGGAATTGCTATATACTTTACAAAACATAAACGCATATACTGTGACTTCTTGCGATAGGTTAGGAGTATGGGAATGAAACCTTACCGTATTGTAAAGTACATCTTGTGCTGATATATGACATCTTTGCGTTTCTGTGCCCAAAACAGCTAACGTACTTAACCTGGATTCTGTAATTGTATTCAGTAAAATACTTAGTCGAATTTTGAAAACTAAATTTTAGCTGTTGCCAACGCTACTATCAACTTAAGAAATGCATAATAGAATCGTTGCACCAAAATCAAATACATATCTAAGCAATTTGCTATACAGATATTATTGACCAACAGAAAAATTAGTATTAGTATTCTCTTGATAGACGTTGTCGTACAACACAATTTAGTACATAACCATGGAATAATTTCTAACAGAGCTTTATTCCGAGTTCGTACAACCGGCCCTAAGTCATAGGGTTTTTCTCGGGGTTTCCCTTCTCCTGAGAAGACGAATGTCGAGTAATTTTAGGCTCCACGGACCCTGAGACCATTTGAGCATCAATTCATCAGTTTTATTCATCACCCGATATGACCAACCAGGTTAAAGGACATTAAGCTACGAAAAAACAAACGAAAATGAAGTAATAAAAGGAAGTAACTGATTTTAATTAACTGTTAAAAAGCGAGATTAATAACCGTTTTATTTTTCTTTAAATATCACAAAATAAAATGTATTTGGCAAGTCCTTGAAAATTATTAA
Organism: Hymenopus coronatus; assembly: GCA_030762935.1. Classification (NCBI taxonomy): domain Eukaryota; kingdom Metazoa; phylum Arthropoda; class Insecta; order Mantodea; family Hymenopodidae; genus Hymenopus; species Hymenopus coronatus. The sequence goes on from CM060881.1 coordinate 61,475,097, forward strand.
TGATTTATAAATTTAGAATTCATTGGAATTCGATGGCAAATTGCATGACTTGTGATATCATATAAGAACACTAAAAGAGTAAGAAACATTATGCTGGTAATAATCATAGAAATTTCTTAAAACATGAGCTGAAGCTAAGCTGACGTCTTTGCAGCTTTTAGAGTTGTTAGACCACTCACCTCCCACCATGGTAGCCCAGGCGACGCATGTTGAATAAAGCGGCGCTGAGGCGGGTTCTCCGGTTTCCCTCTCCATCGCATTCCACCACTGCTCCATCTTCATTCCATGCATCATCAGTGTCATCGCCTGCGGTGCCACATGTAATGAAAGCGGACGTTAACCACTAAAAATGATCGGGTCAAGGTATATATACTGTTGGTTTAAACCGCAGTTTCAAAGAATATTCGAAATGTTTTTTGAGACTCATCATAGCCCTGATTGAAAGCCCGACAAAATCTAAAAAAATAATCTCATGTGTTAAACTCATATGACTTTCTCTAGCTGTTCCACAAATAAGCTACTTAAAGACAATTCTTCTTTCCATACAATGCTAAACGCGATAAACATTAGCAGAATGATCTTATTACTTAGTTCCTTGTGACTTGAAGGGAACTAACAGAATGAATAATGCTAAGTGATAGTCAAATGTTTTAAAAGCTGTCGTTATGCGATTATCATTGCAAAGGCTTTTTTAATAAAGAAAGTATTTTCCGGGCTTATAGGCCGTGGTCCATTGTGTCTTGAAGTTCCCGACGTTTCGCCAAGGGCTGCGCTTGGCATCTTCACAGGTGATCCGGTGGCTGGTCAGAGCTTGAATGAATTCTTCACGACAGTTGGCAGACTGAGGGCAGCCCGAGGAGCGTTAGTCGTGTCCCTGTTCTCGGAGAGAACTTAACCACGTTCTGACGGGATTGTGGGGTTTGCAGGATGGCGGGTGAGAGATGGGGTTGTTGAGTTACAGGATGAGGCAAGTATTGCTCTTCGACGGTTGCCAATTATGGTGCAACGGCCTTTGTGCACCGCTGGTGTGATGACTATTCAACAATTTTTACTTTGTGGTTTTTAATTTTGATATCCAAGCAACTCTTGAAGGATTGTAAGGAGCTTAGCCGTAGCAGCTGTTGTAGGTGCTCCTTCGTTACCGGGGATGCCCGCAAGCCACGCGGGAAAGCCGGTATCGCCTGAAGCGGCGGTTTGTGGGATTATAATCCCAAGAGATCTAACGAGGGCGCTCCGATGGAATGGTAACCCTTCATTGAATTTTGTTGACCGACGCCTAATCTCGTCCTCCAGGTATGGTAGACCAGAGGCTTCGTGCAGGAGTTCTCATAGGAAATCGCCTCAGTGTAGGCTCTGTCCTGGAAACCCAGGGTAGTGGCCTCCACCACTCGCAGTAGTTGCTGGGGTGTAGAATGCCCAGGACGAAAACCAAACTGGTGGTCTGGGATTGCTCGAATGTTGCCCAAAAGAGGGGACAAGCGGACTAGCAGTAGCCTCTCGAAGACCTTCGAGAGAACTGATAGGAGACTGAAATGAATTCTTGCCGCGGAGAGCGCGTTTTTATACATGGTCGGTGGACATGGCCTTTTACTCTCTGTGCTGTGATTGGACCGCGTGCATTTGTGGGCTGACTTGTGTTTTGCTTTTGTTTGTGCCATTACGTTTGCTTTCCAACACAGGTATCCAGGCCTTGTTAAGGCGCATAGCTTCTTCCTTGCTATTAAAGTTATTTCTATGTTTGTATATTTCTATTGTCTCCCTACGTAAATGGGCATGGTAGTTAACGGAGGAAGACAGATTTCTTTGCTTGGCCAAGATTAGAACAAAAGAAAAACGGACACTTTCTGTCTGAGAAAAATATAAGTACTTCACAATTGAAAGCAATAACAAGAAATATCTCAGAAGCTGTTACCTCTACAGCAAAAACGTAAAGGACATAAATTGTGTGTTTTGGTGAGATTTACATTTTTGTGACATAAGATTTCGTCTATTTTTTATGGTTTTGCAGTTAAGCAAATTTCGACAAAATCCATCCAGCATAAAGAGGTTTTTTCAGAGACTATTCCCGAAAAATTCAGGATAATCATTTTATTTGGTATGTGAATATGTTAAATATACGGGATTTTAACCAAAATCGTTAGTGCCATTTTTGAGAAAACCAAAGTTTTCGAAAACTTTTCCATGTAAAGGGTAGTTTGTGGTGGGGCAGGTTTCTTGAAAGTATTAGTGTTGCATCTTTAAAAGATACTAAACCTAAATACCAAGTTTGGTATTTAATGGCCTTTTCGTTTTTGACTTATGCTGTCCACGGACACACACGAACCTTTTTTTTAAAATGCCTTTTTCGGACTTAGGAGATATCAAGACATATATTTCCGGTGAAATCTCGACATCGAATTTTTTATGGAATACGATACCTTCTCTATCCACTATGTACATTGTACATGCGGGCTAGAGAAAGTAATATCCTATTAAAACACAAAATTCAAATTATCTAAGAAGGTTGTCCTTTAAGGTGCTGTTACTATTAGAAGGGTTTAAGAGGTAATCTGTATCAATTAATTTTTGGTATAAAACCATCCGCGCGGCAGTAGTGTCCGGAAGCCGGGGCTATTACATATCTCCCATGGGCAATTTACTGTCGCATCGCTCCTCTCTTGGCCCAATTTACATACAAAGTTTCCGCCCATTAGGGATTGGAACTGCGGACACGCACGCATTTAGCTCTCTACTCAACGCAAATTTAATGTAAGGAAGGCAGCGAACTTAAGTTACTGGGAGTGAAGTTATTCTACGTGGCCAGCATGCACTTTGTCGCAAAGTTCCAGTCCAGTGGAAATTAGCTAAGACATCTTGTCTGTTTTAAATACCGTGCTGTTAAAACGGGATACCCCTAGCGAGAAGAGGGACTTAAAGCTGGTAATCTGAGTGGAAACTGTGTATCTGTAACATGACCAGAAATACTGAAAATATGAACTTTTGATTTTATAGCATTTATTAAATTTTCATTTTATATTTTCCTATGATAGGTATTTTATTTAGGTGACTAATTTCTCCGGCTGAGGAAAGTTTGATGTTGAGCATTTCTCCTACCTGCCTACATCTGTGAACGTATGATTGGCAGCTGCGTTGATGGATCTGGGGGCTAACAATTACTCTCATGTAACAGATTAGCAGTAATAATAATAATAATAATCATAATCATAATAAACTGTAATAATAATTCAGAAACTAAAGTTCTTGGTATTATAGTCCAAGTGCAAAACGAAGACTTTCAAAAAAATTCCCCACCCAAACAATACTTAGCATGGAAAACATGCATTGTTTTTTATTTTCTCAAAAATATCTCTTATGATTTTGAATTAAAATATCAAATTTTAAGATATTTATATGATAAATGAAATGTATTCGATATCTTGAATTTCTGGGAATAGCCTGAAGTTTTCTTTGTTCTGCTTAACTTTTGTATTATTTGTAAACTGTCAGAGACACACAAACTCTTACTACACAAAGAATGTAGATCTCGTTAAGGTACAATAGTTTGTGTCAAGTAAATCTGTTTGTGGAGTTAATCATTTTCGAGAAATTTATTGTTATTAGTTTTAATGTTTAAATACGCTTTTCTCTGACAGCCGTTATACCCACTGTATCATACAGCGAAATGTGTAAATGTAAATTTAACGTATGTGGTATAAAAAGAAGTAGCTATAATAATAGACTTTAGTAAGAATAGTTTGTAGAGGAGTTAGCGGAGGTAGTCATCTGAATGCAACATATCAGATTTACTTTGTTTTCCCAGAATTACTAAATACAGATTTTGTTTTGTTATTGTTACACTTTTAGTATTGCAGAGCATGTCAACGATCTTTTTACGCAACGCGTGCCTGGTGGGGATAGGGGGTTTGGACTCCCAATTCTTATGCCACTTAAAATTTCAAATACTTTGTACAACATAAAGTAAAATACTTTGGATTCTGCGCCTCTATTAGAAAGGCGCGTTTTATAACAAAATCGTTGGCTACACTGACAAGGGTTCATTGATGTTATTGATGTCGCAGACTGAGCTGCGGTTTTTATGCTAAAAATTCTGATGTGTTCCATTCAGATGACTTTCTCTAAATTTTTGTACAAAATTATTGTTAATAAGTTTATTCTTCTATCTGCTTGATCCTAATCGAAACAAATAGCAGAAACGGTCGTATTACATAGTTCCTATAAGTAGAAGGTAAATAAGGGAATACACTATACTAAACCAAGTTTCAAATGTTTTGAAATGTGATTGCAATAGGTTTTGAAGTTCATTTCTTTGCGTGGCCAGAAATTGACAAGTTCCCGTATGAGAAAGTTTAAGTATTTTAAAACTGAAACTAATAAAAGGAAATGTCTCGAAAACGCTCAACTCCACGAAAAAAGTGTACATAAAATTGATTGTGTGTTAACGATATTTACATTTTTTGTTTATTAAGTTTTTATCTACCACTTACAGTTTACCAGTTATGCAAAATTTCGTCAAGTCCATCCTCAATTAACAGGCCTCCAGAAGTTATTCCTAGAGAGTACAAGATATACAGATTATTTGTGATGAAGATATGTGCTTTAATATGTGCTATTTTAACCAAAATCGTTAGAGCCATTTTTGAGAAAAGCTATAAATTTCGAACATTTTTCCATCTCGGTATCGCATTTTGGATGCAATACAGTTCCTTCTCTATACATTATGTACATAGTACGTGTAGAGAAAGCAATACATCGATACCAAAAATACCCATGTTTCGGTGTCCACTCCTATAGGATGAGAAAAAAAAATAGTTTTAAGTATTAACGGGTGACTTAGATCTACGTTTCGCCCAATTGTGCCTTGTAGGAAGGAAGGTGCTGATAATGAACTTCGCCCGCACCAAGGCGTCAACTATCAGTGCGCAAGACCGTACTAAAAGTACTTATAATCAATATTTTATTTTGGGAAGACAAAATCTGCCGCAAACAAGTTTAATTTTTTACTTTCTCTAGCCCCGTATGTATAATGTACATAGTGGATATAGAAGGTATTGTGTTCCATCGGAAATATATGTTTTGGGATCACCTGTGTCCGAAGAAAACATTTTTAGAAAAAAGCTCCGTGTGAGTGTGCCTATTTGTGTGTGTCTGTCTGTCTGTCTGTCTGTGAATAGCATAGCTGAAAAACGAAAAGTCCGTTAAATGCAAGGATGCGATAGGAAAAATTTTCAAGCAACCCCCCCCCATGATAAATCACCCTTTACATGGAAAATTTTTCAAAAATGTTGATTTTCTCGGAAATGGCTCTAACGATTTTGGTTAAAATCCCGCGCATTAAAGGTATTTACATCCCAATAAACTATGTGTTTTGAATTTTCTGGGAATAGCCGCTGATGACCTCTTTATTCTGGATGACTTTTGCCGAAGTTTGCTTAATTCCTACATCGCAAGATATAGAAGAAAAACTTATGGTATAAAAATGTAGATCTTGTCAAAACACATAATTTATCTCCTTTACTTTTTTATTGTGGAGGTAGCCTTTTCCAAGATATTCCTTGTTATTGGTTTCAGTTGTAAAGTGCTTATAGTTTTCTCGGACAGGAAGAGTCCGCTTTTCTTTTTTTATACTCCTGGCCAAGCAAAGAAGCTATTAGCAATGACAATCGAATAAAGACAGCTTTTAAAACATTTGACTACCGGTTTAGAGTATTCCCTTAGGTCCCTCCTACTAAAAAGGAACTATGTAATAAGAGCACATAATGATTATCTCGATTAGCATGGTGTAGAAAGAAGACAATGAATTCTTATGCATCTCGCCTTTTTCTTTCGTTTATTTTTTATTTTTGTTTCATTATTTTATCTGAGAGGACCAATGTCGAGTAAGTTTAAGCTCCATGGACCCCGAGTTCATTTGAGCATTCTTTCAACAATTTCATTCATTGTCCGATATGAACAACGAAGTTAATAGACATTAAGCTACAAAAAAAAAAGTATTAGTAATGGTTTTGTCCTATTTAAGTAAAGTATAATGATATAGATTTATTAACAGTAACAATTAAATGCAAAGTAAAACAAAAACAAACTTTTCCCCACACTTAACTTTTGAAAATCAAGAGGACCGCCCCTAATATTCGTTAACCCGCACGCTCACCTTCACACCCAAGACGCTTCTAAAATCAACTTATTCAGAGATTCGTAAAAAGGATGCTCGCTGGTCCGGTTAACAACCTGTCTATCGCTAACACGTCCTACTATTGTGGGTCTGAATATGCGCGATAGTATCCTTCCCCGCGCTGTGGCCGAGAATGTACACCCCTCGTCTCTCACCTAGATCCCAAACTTTGATCCCAAGCGACCGCATGTGAGATTTGTGGTGGACAAAGCTGCGCAGGGGCGTATTTTCTCCGAATTCTCCGGTTCCCCCCACCATCGCATTCCACCGGTGCTCCATGTTCATTCCATGTATCATCAGTGTCACCGCCTGCGGTGCCGCAAGTAGTAAAAGCGGGAGTTAAATATTATTAGAAAAAATGTAGCAGCAGCAGCAGTAGTGGTGATAGTAGTAATAATCATTTGCTTGGCAGAATAAAAATAAAATATTAAATATTCATAGCGAAAAATTCATAATCATGAGAACACGTAGTACAGTAAAATTTTACCTGTATTTGTGTTTCCATGTTTCGTTACAACGGTTGTATGTTTTGATTTCCTGTTAGGGTATAATGCGTAGTATCACCAGCACCAATAATAATAATAATAATAATAATAATAATAAATACAGTGAAATACTATGTGTTCTTATTTTTCGTTATAACGCTTTCCTGTTTTGATTTACTCTGCTAAGTCCATACTGTGTGATAATAGAGTAAAACATTACGCTCTCTCAGGATGGATGTTTTCTTTACCACGGTTTTAAGTTTTGATCTATTCTGCTAACGTATAGTAATATTAATATGTAATTCACAGAAACACTACGTGTTCTCGGGTTTGCATGTAATTGTTATCATGTTTTGACCTGCTCTGCTTTATTGTCATATTGCTAGTTACTCTACTATACAATAGCAAAGTAGTAGTAATAATAATAATAATAATAATAATAATAATAGTAATATAGTGGAAGACTGTGTGCTTTCATACATGGTTTTTATTATGGCGCCTTAATGATTTAATTTAACCCTGTAGAAGCACTAGTCCCGAATGTTAAATAAGAATAGAGCTTTGCACAAATACAAAACTAGTTTTTGGCGGATATTGATAGGTGAAATACACTTTCAATTATTTTTTAATACAAAAGGTGACTTTATCCTCCAACAATAAATCTGCTATGCTACATTCACAAGACTGTCTACATCTCTGTAACACATTAATAAACTCATTCTTCTATTTCATGCTAATCGAGATAAACAATAGCAGAAACAGTTTTATTACTTAGTTCCTTATAATCAGAAAGGAAATACATTAAGCTAAAGCAACAGTCAAATATTTTAAAATGTGGTTGCTATGGGAATGAAATCCGTTTCTTTGCGTGAAAAGATGTTGACAAGTTCCCGCATGAGAAAGTAGTAGTATTTTAAAACTGAAGCCAATAACAAGGAATATCTCAAAAACGCTCAACTCCACAAAAAACGTATATAACATAAAGTGTGTGTTTTAACGAGCTTTATATTTGTTGTTAAGTAAGTTTATGTGTGTCTCATACGGTTTACCACTTATGCAAAATTCCGCAAATTCATCTAGAATAAAGATGTCAGAGGCTATTCTCTGAAAATTCAGCATATACATTTTATTTGTTATGCAAATATATTTAATATACGATATTTTAATCAAAATCGTAGCTGTAATTTTTGAGAAAATTAAAATTTTAAAAATGTTTCTATGTAAAGGATAATTAGGAGTGGGGGATTTTCTTGAAAATATTTGTGCCGCATCCTTGGATGATACTGAACCTAAATACCAAGTTTGGTATTTAAAGGACTTTTCGTTTTTGAGATATCCTGCCTACAAACACGCACACAGACTCTCACACACACACTCTGACAGACAGAAAGACAGACAGACGTACACACACGGACATTTTCCCAAACACGTTCTTTTGTATTTAGGGGGTCTCAAAACATATATTTCCGGTGAAATCTTGGTATCGAACAATAAAATACTATTTCTATACACTATGTACATAGTACGTGTAGAGAAAGTAATAAAGGTTCTGTAATTGAAGTGGTAAGCATTAACTTTCTCCGTGTGTTTACACTGTTCCTGAATATCATCCCTCACCACTACAACCCTGCAAACCATCTCTCATTTCTTTAAAAGTTATGCTGATAAGCAAGAGTGACCTTCGTTCTTACAACACCACTGATCAGCGCATGTTTGATTTATCCCGTGGAGTTCTGCAATTTTTATAACGCACGCAGGGTTATCTGTGCACACAAAATTGGCGCTGTTGGGCCACCTGGTAGAGATAGCATAATGTGATTAGCATACGTTGTGTTTCGGCTTGCGATAACAAAGGCATTGCTTCTCCTTCAAGTAGGTCCCGAAGGACCTTACGAGGCAAAGTTCACCCCGTGTCAGATCACTGCCAGTTCTGGGAATCGAAACTGGTTACCCTTTTCTACCGGAGGCAGTTTAGCTACCACATTCCTAAGTTAATTATTTCTCCCTATAACGATACAAATGGCCAATCTGTTTAAATAAATGTGAAAACAATGCCACTGGCTTCTAATTTTAATATTAAAGTGAATCATCTCTGCAATCCCGAGTAACTGTTTTCTCCCTAAGTGTTTTGTCTCTCCCTGACGCTATTTATGCACAAACATTAACATCAGTTTTCAGAGATTCAGAATATATTTTAAAAATTCCCTTCTAATTAATGGTAGATTGAAACATATAGAACTACTGTTGGAAATATAGGGCTATAAGGGCTTCTTTAAGCGCCATAGGACAATAAGCTGGCTGAAGCAAAACAAGCTTGAGAGATCCGCAGAACGAGCTAAGGTTTCGGTGCGGGTAAGTTGGATTAGTTCAACTTGTTTTGTCTTCTAGGCCCATGGATCAATCAATGTGGCTATTAATATATTTAAGAAACAAAAATGAAAACATATAACACAAAATCTATCTTAATCAATACACGACTCTTAGGCATTTTATGTGGTTCAAATACATAAAAAAAGTTCATGCGGAGGAATGAATAAAACGTATATGAATATGAACTAAGAAGTTTGATGTAATTGAACATTCGTACTTCCAATTACGCTTAATTACTTGTCTCGCTGATGTGTTCAGAAGTTACTTAATTAAGTACATTTGAAACTATCAATGATGGTTCTTAGGAATGAACTAAATGTCAATAATAAACTATCTGATACTCTCTGAGAATCAAGTAGGCCTCAAATTCTTGAGTCGCTTAAATAGAACTAACACTGCTCTTGAAGTGATGTGTTTCCCTTATGGCACTGAATTAATACAACTTGGTTCATTTGAGTTGGATGTTGATCATTGTAACGAAGCCCAGCACTGCACCATAGATTGGATGTATTTTTAGCACTCGCCGGTGTATATTGCAGAAGGAGAGAGGAAGTTTTTTTTTCGGGTAACGAAAAATACAAAATCGTTATCACGACTCAAGGGGAAATTTCTTATTTGCTGTCCTCCTGCCCTGGATGAAAACTTCTGTAAACGAACTTTCTTCTTTAGCCATAACCCACAATATATGCATAAGTACAATAAGGTACATATATATACCTATGTGTGTGTATGTATACATAAATATTCGCTCCCAAAAGTTGATTACTTTCTCTGACGGAAACTGCTGTTACTCGGCGTATTCGCTTAACGTCAGCGATCACAGAGTCCTGTGCTGACAGTGAGCGAACGAAAGAGAGATGGGAAATACTGCGCTGGGTCACTGAAGTGAATGATAGCGGAAGAGAAGAGGAATCCTGCGTTCAACATTCAGGAGGTGATTGGAAGGAACAATAAGTTGCTTCGCCATTGATTCAATGTACTGTGCAAAGAAAAGGAACGAAACATTTAAGTAACAGATAAAATTGTTCAAAGTTACATTATGCAGGGTTTCTAGTAAATGAAAAAGCAGATGAAGCTGCCAATAAAGAATCTAAGATACTATTTATATCTGGGCAGCCCTGATGTTATTTATAAGACCAACTAAGCTGTTTATAAAGCTGCTCAGGGAATATAAAAGGTGCTCAGACATTACAGTGGGGCCAGACATTCTATGATTCTGATTCAAGTGGTTGATAAACGCAGGTTAATGAGAACTGCTAAAAGGTGTTTCTACAGGAGACTTTGCTGTTAGACAACACCTGTACAAGTGAGACTGCACATTGATTCCACTTGTATGAAGTGTCAACAGATGGGTGAGAGAGCTGCTCATCTGTTCTGTTTGTGCTTTGCATTCCATATTTAAAGGACACATTTTTAGGTACAATTTAAAACACTCGAAAAGCTGTAATAGTTTACTATCATCATACTTTGAGATTGAGAGAAGCAGTTGGGGTAGCGTATGAGATCTATTTAGGAGCAGCAGTGAATTGAATATTTTTCCATTATGTTCAAATGAAATCATTGCTATTTAATTCGATATTTGCTACTTCTGTCTGATATTTTTCTAAATTAAAATATAGCAATAAAGTATTGTTTGCCTAAATCTATGTGTTGCTTTACATTGCGTTCTGCTTTTCCTGAATATAAGAGTAAAGTACACAAATATACATGTAGTAAGTAGTTTTATAATGAACTTACTCTAAAATATACTCGTATATTTATTTCTTTCTGCGCTGATCCATCCAACTTAACGGTAAATTGCTTAACCGTTTTTCTTTGTCCTTTCTTCATCTCAGCATTCTGTTGGTTTCCTTTGTCCCGAGCATAAGCGAAGGAATGTGAAGAGTTGCTAAGAATCTGTATGTATTCCCTTCTTGTTTTCTGAACTTTCTTCAAGTTCTCCTCTCGGAATATATGAAACGCTAACTTTAATATGATTTGCAATAATGAGATAAAGCCTTAATGAGATGGATGTGCTGTTTTAATTAGCAAATCGTGTGATGCAAGTAATTATTCATGAATTAATGATGTGATACGATGTTAATGCCGCAGTATTGAGTTCCGTAAATCAAGTGCTGTTAAATGCGATGCTTTCAGAGTAAATAATATCACAGAGTGTGATGTGATTCCTAAAGCAACCTAGGCGCAAAAGCTAGAGAAGGCCTACATATCGAGGTGTGCTTATTTAATGAAGCATCTCGCTTATGGAAAAGCTTCATTAGAGTGATAAATTGTGTGCCGACAAAATACAACAGAACCCATCTGAGTGTTCCTAATTTGTGTAATGCTGGTGATCAAGTAATAGTTGTAGGAAAATGCAAAATAACCAGTAAACAATGGTAGCAAATATCTATCAGCTTTAGGTAAACGTTTGTGGAATTTCGATAATATATATTAAATTTTTCTTAAAAATCTGCGTGTCGCATCCTTGAAATATATAGTACTTAAAATACTAAGTTTGGTATTTAACGGACTTTTCGATTTTGAGCTATGCTGTCCACAGATACACATGTCCGGTGAAATACATGTTTTAGGGCGTCCTGTATCCAAAAAAAGCATTTTTCGAAAAAGATCTGCGTGTGTGTCCGTGTGTCTGTGAACACGATAACTCAAAAACGAAGAGTCGGTAAAATAGCAAACTTGGTATTTAAGTTTAGCATCTTCCAGGGATGTGACACGAAGCTTTTTAGAAACCCCCCCATCCCAAACTACCCTTTACATGGAAAAAAATCGAAAATTTTTATTTTCTAAAAAATTTCTCTAACGATTTTTATTAAAATACCATATATTAAAGTTATTTACATGTCAAATAAAATGTATATCTTGAACTTTCTGGAAATAGCCTGCAAAGACCTCCTTATTCTGGATAAATTTTGCTGAATTTTGTCTAATTGGTAAAACGTAACAGATAGACAAAAACTTATTATATAAATAGTGTAGATCTCATTAAAATACACAATTTATGTCATATATATGTTTTTTCCTGGAATTGACAATTTCTGAGATATTTCAAATTATTTGTTTTAGATTTAAAATACTTAAATATTCTAACAATTTTGTCCTGGCCATGTAACCACATGGTAACCAGTTTTTAAAATATTTGACTACAAATTTAAACTAGTTTAGCCTTATTTTCTTTCTACTTACACGGAAGTAATTAACTAAGACAATTTCTACTAATATTAATTTGTATTATCATATAGTATATAGAAGAATATGATTTTTAACAATAATATGTTAGTGATGTAGAGAAAGTCGTATGAATGGAACATCGAATTTTTTTAAATACCTCTTTGTATTAATATTTATATCTAGTTTTTTTGTAAGAGTAAAACGTTAACTGAAAAATATTTAAGTGACTATTGAAATACCTAACTCTGCTATTGAACTTTTTCCCCCTTTGCGTCTTTGAAAGTTGATTTCCGTAGCTTCGACATTTTGCACACTTTACTGAGCGATTTATAACATTTTGTTCCCCAGTCACATAGACGTGAGAGAACGAGACGAGGGGAGCGGTAAAAACATGCAGAACCTTAATGAAATTGGTTCATCGAAAATTCCATTTCCCGCTGTACGAATGTGGCACAAAGCCTACGTGTCTCGATCCAAGAATAACGTACGTATTAACCTTTAGCGAGTAACGGAGTTTGCCCTGAATATTAACTCCTCGAGTAAACTGTTTAGTGAAGTATGCATTCTATTCTGCCTGCCATTGAACTCAACCCACTTTCACACAATACATATTTATAAAATCCTCCAGTCAAGTTCGAACTATTTTGATCTTGTGATGGTTACTGCAATGCGTACTATTTTATTCTATTTTTCCATGTATGATTTAAATTTTCATGCATTCTCTTGCGACTCTTCAGTTATAAACAAGTTGGTGTGTTCCATCACATGATTTTCTCTACATATTCTGAACATCCTATCAAAAGTTTATTTTTCTATCTACTCCATGTGAATCAAGGTAAACATTGGCATAAGTTGTCTTATTACTTAATTGCTTATAAGGAGAAGAGAAATAAGGAACCTTGGCAAAAGCGATAGTCAAATACTTTAAAAGCTGGTTGCTATGGGATTTAAATTCGGTTCTCTTCGAATGGCCAGGAGTAAAACGAATGAAACAGGGGTAACAAATTCCCATTTTAGAAAAATTAAAGTATTTTAAAATTCAAACCAATTACGGAAATTGTTAAATTTTAAAATATGTATATGACATAAATTGTGCGTTTTAATGAGATCCACATTGTTTTTTGAATTAATTGTTCATATATCTCTTACATTTATCAGTTATGCAAAAGTCATCCAGAATGAAGAAGTCTTCAGAGACTATTCCCAGAAAATTCAAGATATTCTTTTATTTGTCATGTACGTATCTTTAAAATGAGGTATTTTAATTAAATTCGGTAGAGCGATAACCTTTTTAAATCAGAAATTTTACTAAATTATTGTCTATAGTTTTTCTTTCATTCAAATAAAATTCATTGAATAATTACCAATATTAAAAATCTTCCATGGAAAAGATAGTTTGGGTAGAGTTTCACGAAAATCTTCGTGTCGCATCTTGGAAGATACTTAACTTAAATACCATACGTTATATTAAATGGACTTTTCCTTTTTGAGTAATGGTGTCCACAGACAGATACACACACACACATACATTCACGGGTAGCGGATCTTTCTCTATAAATGTCTCCCTCTCCCCTAAGGAATTCACCTTTCCGGTAAAAAAAATTGGGTGGAGCACTACTCTACATTCTGTATACATACACAATATTTGGTAGAGAAATAGTAAATAGTTAAAACGTTTATTTTATACTTACATTGAGAAAACTTTTATGAAAAGCAACTCAGAAAAAGTTTCTGTTAAAACAGGTTCTCAAGATGATGTCTAAGTTAATTTTGGGAATTTTATGCAACATTTAATCAATATATAATAATTGCTAAAATAGGTATCATTTTTGCCAAGTAATTATATACTATTTTGACAGTTTTTGCTTTTCCCACTATGTACGTAGTAGATAAATGACGTACTTTCTATATTGCACCCAAAAATTTGATACCAAGATTTCACCTGTTTTAAGCACCCCTGAATCCTCCCCCCCCCCCAAAAAAAATAGAAAATGCTATGTACATGTGCGTCTGTGAAGAACATAACTTAAAAACGAAAACTCAGATAAGCAACAAACTTGGGGTTTATGTTTTATTATTTTCCAAAGATACTACAGGAAAATATTCACGTAAATCCTCCATCCTAGTGTCATGGAACATTTTTAAAAATGTGTATTTCTCCCAATACTTGTTCTAACATAATTATTTACATAAGAATATTTCTCTCTCTGTCTCTCTCTCTCTCTCTCTCTCTCTCTGTCTCTTCTGTTCCATCTATACCCCGCCTTTAACTGCGGGGCATTCACCTTTGGAACACGTGTACTTTGTACTGTGGTCGTTAGGCTTCCAATTTGCTCCATTAGATCCACACGCACACACCTCTCTCTCTCTCTCTCTCTCTCTCTCTCTATGCCATTCATACTTCCAGACTCTGGGAAGGATAGATAATATTCTTGGTTAGAGAAAAATTCTTACTCTAGCCGGGAATCGAAACTGCGACCCCTCGCGCAGCAGGCAGGTGCTCTACCGACTGTGTCAGTATATCTTACGTCGGTGATTTAGTCTATTATTCGGAGGAATAAAAACTTTTGTGTTCCAACCAATTATCCACCAACTGACACCAGTTAGCTAGCACACATTACACTGAGTGTAATATACATATTATTATATATTATTACATTATTTTATACACATTATTGTTATTTATACTTACATTATGAATATACAATATATGTTACTTGATTAAGCTAATTATATGCACATTCAGTTACTCATCATTATTTTAGGTTAGATTATTAGGATATTAAATTATTAATAGAACTTGCCTTTGTAGTTAACTAGAAACTTGAACTACTTTTGTAATTGTTGCTGTAAGTGTTATCTGTTTGTGTGGGGTTTTAATTTTAGAATAAGAAACTCCGCGTAGAAGAAAATCAAAAAGTGTAATTGATTTAGATAAGTAGGGCGGTAAGACATTAAAATATAACCTATAAATCAGTCTTCATAGTATTCCAGTACAATAATTTGCAATGGGTAACAGCAAACACATGTTATATAAATTATATTTATAGCGGGACTAAGTGTTAAATTGGACATTTAAGGTGTACCCAAGTTATTGGTTACAGGTAATCAACGATAATGGAGGATAAGGAAGGGGATGGCAAACTCATTGCAATTACCTATTTTCAATTTTAATATAATAATGATTAAATGCTTGATGGCAATGACTCCTAACACCAGCAGAAGGACGAAATAGTGTAAATAAGCTATATGGTGATTCCTCTGGTCATATATCTAGTTATTTGAAGTAAGAGGTTGATCACCCTGACATGCAGTATCAGTCATCTGTGTTGTTTTGAATCCTCTCATAGGTCAACTGAAAATTTTAATACCGGTTGGTACGGCAATAATTATTGTAGCTCCTATTTCTGATTGTTTCAATACATACTATAAAAGGTATTAAAGTACCTGGGTTTCCTTGGGGAACTAGATGGGCAAATATATGTTTGGTGTTATTAATTCATCCTCTCTACCATACAAAGTCGGTTTAAACAATGAAACTAAAGTCATAATAATAAATATCATATAATGATAAGAAATAAAAAGTATTTAAAAAGTCTCTGTAGTGTGGAAGTATCGTGTCTCGGTTAGGGTTAGGTAACTGGAAGTAAGGCATTTTTAGGGGTTTTCCTTATCCTGAGAAGATGAGTGTTGAATAATTTTAAGATCCATGGACCCCGGACGCATTTTAGCATCATTTCTGCCATTTCATTCATCGCTTAATGTGACTTGCCAAGTTTAATGGCGCTAAAATAAAATAAGAAGCTATATAAACGTAAAATAAAATAACATTAAAATTCATATTGAAAGATTAGAAAAAGTTTAACAACAGAATAAATCAAAACATATTAACATAACAAATTTATTGAATTCAACATTTATGAACTATAGGCGTGGTATTTGAACATGTGAGTGAATCCATTCAGTACTGTAATTCCAATTTCATATAATATGTGTTAATTGAGATTAAATGTTTTTAATAAATTAAAAACTGTGCGATTGTTCCTTGTGACCCTATCATAAGCTCAACCATTATGATGGACTCCAGATGATATTTGTCTTTATAAAACTTTATGGATGGTTCTATAGGATCCTTTTCTCCTCGTGTACTTCTTCAAGTTGATGTTTCGAACCTGATTGTAAGATCAATTATATAAAGTTCATGTAACAAATTCTCTATAATACCGTATGCGGGTTGCACTATTGAATATTTTAGTTAAACAAATTTGTAGACTGTTCACTAATGTTTTCAACAGATACCAGGCTTTTAGTGGCTTAGGGGGATATCATTTTGGATATCTTCTATAGTTAAGCTTAATATATTGAAATCATTTCCCATCGTTAACAAATATAGGGGAAATAAAGAACTATTCCGCTGCTCCTATGTGAGTGTTACCAAATATGTATAGAGACCTTTTAAACATAACTTATTACATTTAAAAGGTTTAATTATCTTCCCGTGTATTATAAAATATAATAATAATTAAAGTTCAACATTTCTAAATTCTCTGATATGAATTCATTATATATTTTATAAGAAGCGGGTTTCTGAGAGTAATTTAATATTCAGTTTATCAGATGTAATCTTTAAAAATGATCAACAAAGAAAGCCGAAGAAGGGTGTTTAGTTTTCAGAAATAACGCCTTATACATACCTTCACAAAAATTTAAGATTTATGAAGATCTAGAGTACCTTTGTGTTGACTATCATCAAAAATATGATTATAAATCTCATCAATTTTAAATTTTGGGGCAATAATTGTGTAATATTAAAAATATGTCACTAGGTGTAAGATATGAGAAGTTTTATCTTGCATCTAAACTTTTAAAATACAATATAACATGAATAAAACATTTGCTCTGATTTAAATAAAGGGCCGTAGTCCCATAATCAAAAACAACCATGGCCACCTTGCTTCGCTATGATTTTTACCTCCTTCCGACATTAAGGAGCGCGTTTATTATTTCTGTCAATGTATTAGGGCAAAGTACAATATGTTTTTTGTTTCATCTAAATCTATTTTTCCTTCTTCCCCTCCTTTGGCGCACCTGATGGAGATACAGTACATATGAAAAACTGAGTTTTGGAAAAATTGAAAGGATAATGATTTCGATTACTTCATTGCAACTCATAATGAAAAAAATTATATAGATATTGCTTTAATATTCTTCTGTACATACATTTATACTTTTTCTATCATGTAGAATTTACATAGCAAGTAGAGGAGCTATTGCATTCTTTCCAAAAACTTATACCGAGATTTCACAGGAAATATTTATTTTGAGGACCCCACATAAAAAGAAACATTTTTAGAAAAAGATCGTGTGTTTGTGTATGTGTGTGTATGTGTCTGTCTGTCTGTGTGTATGTTTGTGTCTGTGAACCGCTCAAAAATCTGTTAAGTATCAAACTTGGTATTTAAGTTCAGAATCTTGAACTAAAAGAAGAATTAATAATTCCAACATCCCAAAGTACTCTTCCCATGGAACATTTTTTAAAATTTTCCATTTTTTCAAAGATGATTCTATCTATTTTGATTAAAATACCACATATGAAGGATCTTTACATGACAAATATATGATTTGAATATTCTAGGGACAGCTTCTGGGGCCATCTTAATTTTGGATGACTTTCGTATAATTTGTAAGTAGACAAAATCTTACTATAGAAAAAATGGAGATGTCCTTGAAGCACACAATTTATGTCCAATACTTTTTCTTGAGTTAACAATTTTCTATATTTTTGGTTTAAATGGTTCAGTAGTTATACTTTTTTCAAATAAGAAGTCGTCATTCACTTTTCTTCTCGTTTTTACTCAAGGTCAAGCCAAGAGAACCGAATTTCAATGTGATGCATAGAGATTACAAGTGTCATAACATTACAAATAATATTATATGCATTATAATGTGCCAGTCAGCTTACTTGTAAAGTCACTTTCTTTATAAAAATCTTAATTGTGATAAGACGAGTAAAATAAAGTGTGTGCTTGTTCGCAATTTGAAAATGTTGTAGCTTTCAGTACTCGTTTAGTATCCTGATGCCTGGCACACCCAATGTCAAAATAATTCAAATATTATTGAATCATTCCTTAGCAGCAAGCATAATTTTTACCAAATAATTGAAATATTTATATGCTTAGTAAAACCTCGACATGAATGACTTCATATTAAAAGATAAAAAAGTACCAAGAGAAGAGAAAAATATGATGTGTTGCATTCACATAACTCTCTTCACCCACTTTTCAACAAACCATTCTTACAACAAATGTTTCTTTTATCTATCGTTAATATCTTTGTTACTCTATTTATATATTTCGTTGTATATATAAGAAGAATATATTAGATTAAAGCGGTGTTGAAGGCCGGTCACTATCCGCCAGGTGCTTGAACGAAGAGGGAATTTTGAGAGGCAGTGTACGGAAGAGATATCGGAAAGTGTTTTGATAACAATAGACTTAACAGCACCTCTGCGGAAATGTGACTAGCGGATCCTCAAATATCTCGTATTTAAATAAATTTTATTATATTTTAGACAAAAAAGACATAATTTTTACCTTCTCTAATATTTATGTATGTACAATGCAAATAGCAGATAGAGGAGATATTTTATTCCACCCAAAAATTCCATAGCGAGATTTCATCGGAAATACTCCGTATTTATTTTGAGACCCCTTGAATCCAAAATAAAGCATATTTACTTTCCTTAGCCCATATTTACAATATGGATACATAGTGGACAGAGAAGGAATTGTAATCCACCCAAAATGGATATAGACATTTTACCGGAAACATGTTTTGAGGTCCCATGATTCCTAAAAATTATTTTTTTAGAAAAAGGTCCGTGTGTGTCTGTGTATCTGTGGACACTATACCTGAAAAGCGAAGATACCGTTACACATAAAACTTGATATTTATCTTATGTATCTTCTAAGGATGCAACACGGAGATTTTCAAGAAAATTCCCGCACCACATACTACCTTTACATGCAAAGTTTTTTTTTTTAAAAAAAATTTGTTCTCAAAATGGTTCTCAAAAATGATAAAAATACTGTATATTAAATATATTTGTAACACAAATAAAATATATTTTTAATATTCTGGGAATATTCTCTGAAGACCTCTTTATTTTGCTGAGTTTTGCAGAATTTTCATAACGGTTAAACCGCAAGAGATAGACAAAAAGTTTCTGCACAAAAATGTAGAACTCATTAAAACACTTAATTTATGTCATATGTGTTTTTATTATGTAGAGGTGATCGTTTCTGAGATATTCTTTGTTATTGGTTTTTAGACTTTTCTCAAACCGAAAGTGACATTTAGCTTCATCTGCCTTGCAAAGCGAACTGAAAATCAATTGTTTCACATAGGACCAGATGTTAAAATACTGAACTGTCGATTTAGCCTATTGCATTTCGGTATGTTGCCTCTATTTACTTGGAAGCAAGCAATAACAGAATTTCAGCTAATATTTACCTTGATTAGTATGTCGTAGATAAAATAATAGCTTTTTGTAAGGAAAGTTATTTGCGAATGGAAAACATGAGATTTTTAGAAAAAGTTCGTCTGTGATCGGCATGTGATCATAAGTACCATTAAATACTAAAATTCCTGCACTTCAACTACCTTTACATGGAACATTTTTCGAAAATCTTGATTTTCCCAAAATTGGCCTAGCTGTTTTGATTAAAATACCATATGTTTAAGATACTTTGATGATAAATAAAATGTTTATCTTGAATTTTCTAGGAATTATATAAGAACATTTCTGCATTAAGGATAATTTTTTTTATCTAAAAAGCTATAACTTAAAGGTAAAAAAATATAACACAAAAAATTTAAGATCTTGTTAAAGCAGATGATTTATGGCATATACATTTTGTTCTAGAGTTAACCATTTTCGAGATATTCCTTGTTACTGGTTTACATTTAAAATATTATTTTCTCAAGCAGTATGTCCTTCACTTTGTTTTGTTTTACTCCTATGCATGCAAGAAAAAGAATTTCAATGTAATTTATAGCGACCGCTTGGAAACATTGAGTACCACTTTAGTCTGGTGTATTTCCTTAAATCTCGGCTACTTATAGGAAACAAACAAGTAATAAAATCATTATGCTAATGTCTATCTCTATTAGAATTTAATAGAAAGAAGAACAACCCTTTGTAAGATAGTTGTTTGCAGAGCAGGCAAAGAAAGACATGTGAATGGAACAATCAGGGTTTATAATGAGTTCACATGATAATAACCGAATTAAATTTGAATTTAAAAATCTAAAATTCACAGAGTTAAGATGACCGAAAGCTTTTATCCATATTTCACTTTGGACACTGTACATTTCCAAACCGATGAAGACCTCAAAGTGGGAGTGACATCTTGGCTCAGATCTTTAGTGATGCAAGAGTAAAACATTTGTATTGAGAAACCTATACTACGTGGCAATAAATACCTTGATAGCAATAGCGATTACGTTGTGAAATAGAGTAAGGTACTCTAACTTTGTAAATAAAGTTTTGTTTTGAAAGCTTTTGTTATTATTAAGTTTGTCCGTTATTTTCTGGATGGCTCTCGTATTTATAAGAATAGACCTGCTAAAAGTGTTCCTTTTAGTCGCTAATTTGCATAGCATAAAACATTTACAAACAGTTAAGCATTTTGTTCTATAAACAGAAATGTCATATCAAATCGTCTTACGATTCATAGCAGGCAATTTAGATTCTTTTCACCATTTTATAATCACTTTTAGTTTCAGATCATAAATGGTTATTATTGCATCCATAAGGAGTTAAACAGAATAGGACTTCAGGACTGTCTATTCTGTTTTGCTAATGTGAATTTTTGTCACCCTCTGTGGTGTAATGGTTACCATGCTGACTTCATATACCCAAGATCGCGGGTTCGAACCCGGAGGACGATGGATTTTTTCGGGCGTAAAAATTCGTAGCATGCCTTCCTTCGGAAGGGAAGTAAAGCCGTTGGTTCCGTGTCGCAGATTTACGGCACGTAAAAGAGAGGCCTCTGAGCAAAATTAAGCGGTATTTCAGGCGCAGTATAGAATGGGACGCTGAGAACCACAGCAGTTAGAGAGCGTCCATAAATAAAATGCCATTTCAATTTTATATGAATTTAATAATGCTCTTATTAATACAGTTTCGTACTTTATTATTAAAAGCAATTGAATGCTGATTGGGTAACTCGTTAAGTCTTATCATTTAATAATTTTTCTTTGTTAATTTCATTGCTATTTCAAACACATTCTTCGAACCATAAGATAATCATTTCTGAAAATAAGTGTCAGGTATAGACATTCTTTATGTTGGATTAAACGACTCAAACGTGATTAGAATTTGGCTTATATACTTTATCCAGTGTTGCCTCTAACTAGCTCTCATTTAACTTGAGAGGCCATAATTTAACTAAGTTTATATATAAACATGGAAAGAAATATCTTTCCGAAAAATGCATAACTGAATGATCATTTAAGTGGCATTTGCTAATTCTAAATTGCTGATTTCTCCTTAATTTCATTGCCTTAACACTCAGTCTGCAATAAATACCGCAGCTGGAGATAAGGGCAGATTGAAGCGGGCGCCAGATATTTTATTCATTATAAATGGTATAGGTAGCTAACACATCCGGCCAACTGTGATGATTTAAGTTGGGAGAGGACAATGTTTTATTCATTGGCGAAGAACACACGAAGGGGTGGATTCTGCTGATGGTTGAGGGGACAGTGTTCATTTAAGGCAAAGCTTTGTGCTATTTTCTCAGGGGAGGACAAAACAGCCGTTGTTCATTGCCGTTGTTTTTACATTGATACTAATTTACTTACATAGATGCAGCTTGCTTCATGAATAGTCAAATTGTGCATGCAGTGAAATGGTATACACTAGCACTAAAACATCAATCGAGCCGGTGAGACAAACTCTCATTTAATTTGCAATAATATTTTTGCATACAAAACATGTTTACTTTGGTTTTATACAATGTATTGTCAATATTAGTAGCCCAGTTTTTTATGAAACTCTAACAAAGTATGATTTATATGGTATTTTATTTAGTGTACTTTAAAGAGCCATTGGAGAGCTGGAAAATATTTCAGAAATAAACCTTAATTTTATTATATGCGTACAGTGTGTTCAACTACAAATAATTCACAACTGTAGTTTACTTCAAGAACCAAGACTTCATAAGCTTACAATAAATATTGGGTGCTTCACATTATTGGCAGTTTTTGCTATTATCATGGGTTTAAACTGTTTTATCTGGAAAGTCCATAACCTCTTATTTAAATCACTTTTTTATTTCTCTATCACGTAAGTACAATGTACATAGTAGAGAGAGAAGGTATCGTATTCCACCCAAATATTCGACACTTAGATTTCACTAGACATACGTGTTTTGAGGATCCTTGAATAAAAAAGCATTATTAGAAAAAGATCTCTTGTGTGTCTGTGAATGTGTGTATACGTGTGGTGTGAACTTGGTATTTAAGTTCAATATCTCCCAAGGATGCGATACGAAGATTTTCAGGATAATCCCTCCACCCCCAGCTACCCCTTATATTATTTTTATTTGAAAAGATTTTCTCAAAAATGGCTCTAACGCTTTTGATTAAAATACCACATGTTTAAGATATGTTATGACAAAGGAAATGTATATCCTTGATGTTGTGTAAAATATAGGATGTGTACACAAATGTTCTGAAGACCTTTTCAGTTCCCTTCCCTCTTACTAGTTTTGTGTAACTGGTAAACCGTAATAGAGAGAGAGAGAGAGAGAGACAGAGAGAGACAAAAACTTACTACATGGAAAATGTAGATCTCGTTAAATCACATAATTTATGCCGAATACATTTTTCTTTTAGAGTTAACAATTTCCAAAATATTGTTTGTTTCCAATTATAATTTTAAACTACATACTTAAAAGTTTCTGAAATGGGAAGTTATCTTTCGTTTCCTAACTCTTTTGATTTACTCCTAACGATTGAAAGAGAACCGAATTTTAAAGACAAAAGTATAGTGAGAGCTTTTAATAGATGTGATTATCACTTCCCCTATTTTACTTCTACTAATAAGGAAATAATCAGAATTCTGGTATTATTTACCTTGATTACCATTGTGTAGATAAAAGAATAATATTTTGCAGAATAGATAGACGAAGTCATGTGAATGCAACACATCAGAACTTTTTCATTGAAGCCCTAATTATAAAAGTAGCTGAAAAAATATTGTTTAAATATAAAAATTATAGTTCCTAAAAATGTTTGTGAAGTCGGTAGTTTTTAAAAATCTCCACAAAAATCCCAATTGCCATCAATTGCATCTGTCTAAGGACATGTCATTCATTGGAATTCAGTTTCCTTCACCTTCACCTTTGCTTTTCGTCCCCGCGTAATCATTATCCGGTATTATTTTCTGCCTGTAATCATCTTCTTACTCCCCGTGTTCTTATTTCTTTCACCAGAACTCTAGGCACGTAGCAGTTGAAATTTTCTGCCAAATTGCCTTACCGACAATTTTAAATGCTGTTCTTTACTTTCTGCTTTTCCTATTACGCGTCTTTGTTTCTTTATCTACCCATTTCACTTGCTCAATTCCTTTCCAATTTCATATATCGAATACTTCTAATTTTCCTTGCTTCGACGCAAGTAGAGGTCACATTCTATATAAAGACTACACTCATTTCTATTTTACCTCCTCTTCAAGGATTCACACAAAAATCATCATTTCCAATAATAACTCTTTATTTTCGTTAGTGTTGCCAGCATGGCTCTTGAATCGATTCATCGTAATATTTATAGTATAGTTATTCGCTTGCAAGTTACCCATTTCCTCTATTACTTCATCTTGTATGTCATCTAGCCTTTATTCTAGTATTTACCCATTGTACTTTCATTTACTTTCTCTACCGAATACTACGTACGTTTATGGAAGATAAAGAAGATATTGTATTTCACCCAAAATTCTATACCGAGATTCATCCAGAAATACATATTTTAAGGAACCCTGAGTCCAAAAGCTTATTACTTTCTCTATATGTACTGTGTACAGAGTGTATAGAAAAGGTATTTTATTGCGCCCAAAATTCGATACCGAGATTTTACCGGAAATATACATTTTGAGGACCCTGAGTCAAAAAAGTATTTTTAGAAAAAGGTTCGTGCATGTCGTTCTGTGCGTGTCTGTGGGCAGCATAGCTCAAAGATGAAACACAGTTAAATACTAAACTTGGTATTTAAGTTGAATATCTTCTCAGGATGCGATACGAAGACTTTCAAAAGAATCCCCCCACCCCCAACTACTGTTTACAGGCAATATTTTTCAAAACTTTGATTTTTTCAAAAAAGGTTTTAACGTTTTTGTTTAAAATACCTTATGTTTAAGATATTTTTATCACAAACGAAATGCATATCTTGAATTGTCTGGGAATAGCCTTTGAAGACCTCTTTATTCTGGATGACTGAATAGCTGGCAAACCGTAAGAGATCTAAAAAAATTGGATCTCATTAAAAACACAATTAATGTCATATACATTTTATATATTATATATAATAGCGTTAATAATTGTCGAAATATTCGGATTATTGGTTTCAATTTTAAGTCACTTAAACTTTTCTCAAACGGGAAGACATCTTTTTTCTCGTTTCTCGTTTATTTACTCCCGCAAGCAAAGATACTGTTCAATTGTTTCACATAGCGACTGGCTTTTAAAGGACAAGACTCTCGCTTTAACCTGTGCTAGTAGAGAAAACGTCACAGACGAGGATCGCATCCAGCCGGCATCCACAGATTTGAACATAGCTCGGTGAAGGAGCTGATTCAGGACAACAAAAATATTACGTTACTACATATGGCGGTAGAACTGGGATTTAAAAGCATTCATCACATTGCTCAGGATATTCTGAAGTACCGGAAACTTTGTTTCCGATGGGTTCAACATTTCCCCAACCAAAACAAGAAGAAGCGCATGAAGGCAAATCTGCAACTTCTGCAACGGTTCTTAACGTAGGGAACGGTTTTCGAGCAAGGGAACAGCATTGTCACGGATGACGAAAATTGATCCACTACTGTACCCCTGCAGTAAGCAGTCGTCATTGGAGTGGAAACACCCCTCTTCTCCAAAGACAAATAGGTTTAAGGTGGCGCCAGCAGCCGGGTAGATAATGGCTACAGTGTTTTGGGATAGTGCGGGTGTCATATTCGTGGAGTTTATGGAAAGATGGGACACAATGACCGCTGACCGATATTGTGAGACCATGACACGATTGCGCGAAGCAATCAGGAGGAAACGGCCAGCACTCCTCGCCGAGGGTGTTCTTCATTCACAGCAAAGCGCGTCCTCATACGGCCCAGAAGATCACCTGTTGAAGTGTTCCGCTGGGATGTTATCGAACAACCCTCATACAGCCCGAATATTTCTCCAAGCGACTAACACCATTTTCGTCACTTGTAAGAACACCTAGGAAGCCGATGATTTGCTTCAGATCAGGATACACACTTCATGACTATGTGGCTGAACAGGCAAAGACAGGGTTTTTACCAGGAGAAAATTTCAAACTCATCCCATGAAACGACAAATGTCTCAACCGATATGGATACTATGTGAAAAAAATAACGTAATGTGGTACTATCAGTTAGCTGTATTGGCTGTACGAAATAAAATATATATAATTATTTGTTTCACTGCAGGCTTTTTAACGTATTAATTACCTTACTACCAGCTCGCTTCAGAGCTGTTAGATGGCAACGCAGTGAAGTGTGCCGAAAACGTCAACCAAGTAATGAACCGGAGGAGGTATATTGGCTAATAGAAATATTGTATTCAGTTAAGTTATAACTACTTTCGGGGGGGGCAGTTTCATTCAAACTCTCTTCCTTCCCTTCGTGTTCGTGAAGAATACGTGTTTGGAAAAGCTTGTCAGCTATTTCACTTTCAGTTCGTATCTCCATACAAACCAAATCACTTCACTCACAGTGTACTTCGTTAAGTCTTTGCTCCAGGTCATTTCATCTTTAGGTTCAAAATTAATGCATACTATTCGGCTTTAAAATTAATGATGTAGAGCACAAACTAGCACATGAATGGAGAGCTATATTTGAGGTAAAGTAGCAAATTGTCGAACTGTACACCTCTTCTATGTGTAGCATTAAATTTATAGATAAATGATAAAAAAAAATTAGATTAATATGCAACTGTTGACCAACAGCGATCAGCTCCTACATATTTACTCCTTAGTTTTCGTATTTATTCAAAATTGCCTCTCGTTCCGTATCCTTTAGCATTGAAATATTATTATTTAAACTGAACTTTATAAGTTGAAAATTTTACCTTCAGGTCTCCTCTATAAAATGTCTTCCTGTTTATTCAATATGAACCAATTTTATGGAATGTGATGCACATTCATATGTGCGGTAGGAATTGGTGTCAGATCTCGAAAACAGAAGATAAGAAGTTTGTACATCCCTGTTTGCTCCACACGACTGGAATCAATCATTCTTGTCGTTGCCCTCCTCTAGCAGATGTTCCTGTATATCTGCAGTCAGCGCCGGAAGCAACAGTTCTTGTTTTCACCATGGGAGGTGCTATGGTTTGTCGACACTTCTTTCTTAATGAATGAGAAGTGCCCTCATCAGATTAATTGATTCGCGTGAAAAGTAGTATCCACTCAGCGGTAGATTAAAAGTAGTCACTGTCTTCCCTTTCTTCCGGTCCTCCCGTTGTATCTACTCGTACTTAATGTCAGTCGTTTTTCCCTCTTCATGTTCGTTCTCTTTTATTTTTTGTATTAGGTAACTCTCTTACATCTAAATAAGCTCCAAATATTATGCTTTAGTACCTTAGTCAGTTATGTATGAAGTTTTAAAACTCCATATCACGTTTTTATTTCTTTCATTTTATTCCATTGTATTGTTGCCTACACTCAGTTGATCTTTATCCCACTATGCCACCTCCCCATCTTGCAGGTTCTATAAAAATAGCAATACCACCATGCTAACAAAGAACCTGCTTGTTAGGTAAACATTAACAAAAATGCTGTTAGACTACTACCAAATCCTGGAAGTAAAACCAGCCTTATAAAGTTTTAAATTTTAAAATTAAGGTTAAAATTAATGTTTAAATTAACATTAAAGATTCGAACCCACGACCTTCCGAATGTGAGTTGCGTGTGCTACCACAGCGACACTTCGAATTATCACTGTAGACGTAGCTGTTTAGTGGAACGGTTCGCAGTGTGTACAAGACACATTTATACTTTTAATATATCTATATTATTCTACTATATTGTTCAACGACATCATTGGTAACTAGTTAATATCTAGCTCCCGATGAACGAAGAGGTTTGCAATCTGTATACATTACAGCATATCCATTATCGGCTTCTCTATATACGTGCAGAAAGACTTCATAGAAGATGATGATCACTGCAGAGAGTCATGGGTGAACATCAGAGATTTGTACAGTTTTTCGGCAGGTAGCGTATACTAGACATTATACAGTTGTATGTCCAGTGTCTGTGTTGTTTTCCGATGTAAACAAATCACTCGAAGCTCACAGTGAAAAGGAGAAATGGAACACCCCATTACGATCTAGTTCTAACATATAACATACATATATAAAAAATATGTTGAAATACTGTGAAAATTAGAAGAATAAGCTTGCCTTCATCCATAGCTTCAAAGCCATCACAAGTAGAATGCATTCTGTAGAACATTCTTAAATTATCGAGTGAACTACCTTTGAACTCCGAAATTAAAAAATCACAGGACGTTAGTGGTGCATATTTGAAGTACTTTGTTATCGTCTTATGCTTTTGTATTCTTCAGTAGGATAAAAATTGTTAAATAGCTCTTATTTTTCTGTACCATGTTTTGTTTATTCTTTGTGTGCAAGGCCCTAGAGGTTATTTTTTTATTGTTTCTGACACGTTTTGTATTATTGCTATGCCTTTGTATATATCTAAACCATATGTTTCTAACTGTTTCCTGCTTTCCATAATTTTCATTTTCTCTATACGCACTATGTACATAGTGTATAGAGAAGGTATTTCACTCCACTCAAAAATTGATACCGATATTTCATCGGAAATATATAATTTATGATCCCCTATATCTAAAACGGCATTTTCGGAAAAAGGTCCGTGTGTGTGTCCGTATGTCTGTGAACACGATAACTCAAAAACGAAAAGTAGGTCAAATACCAAACTTGGTATTTAAGTTTAGTATCTAACAGGGATACGACACGTAGATTTTGAGAAACATCCCCCACCCCCAACTACCCTTTACATGGAACTTTTTTTGAAAATGTTGATTTTCTCAAAAATGGCTCTAACGGTTTTGGTTAAAATTTCGTATATTAAAGATATTTACCTGACATATAAAATGTATATCTTGAATTTTCTGGGATTAGCCTCTGAAGATTAGTTTATTCTGAATGAATTTTTCTGAATTTTGAATAACTGCTAAACCGTAAGAGATGGACTAAAGCTTACTACACAAAAATGTAGAGCAGGTTAAAACACACAATTTGTGTTATATACATTTTTTCGTGGAGTTCGTCGTTTTTGAGACATTCCTTATTTTTGGCTTCTGCTATGAAAAAGTTATACTTTTCTCGTACAGGAATTTGTCAACTGCTGTCCTTACAAACAAAGGAACTTCAGTGACATAGCAACCAGCTTTTGATTATTCACTTTAACCTATGGTACTCCCTTATTTCGCTTCTACTTACAAGGAAGCAAGTAATATGGCTATTTCTGCTAATTGTTTACTGATTAGCATGAAGAAAATAAAAGTTTGAGCTTTTTAAGATTAATTTGTTCCAGAGATGTAGAGAAAGTCATGTGAATGGTGCACATTAGATTTTTTTTTCTGTACCATGTTTTGTTTATTCTTTGTCTGCAAGGACCTAGAGGTTATTTTGTTTTTGTTTCTGACACGTTTTCTATTATTGGTATGCCTTTGTGTATATCTCTAAACCATATGTTTCTGTTTTCTGCTTTCCGTAATTTTTATGTGTGGAATTTAATCTCGAAATACCTTAGAGGAAATGACAGATTTGGCAATATTAAAAAATGGCAGCTGCATTTTTAGTGCTTAAATTAAAATAACGTTTATAACTCAATTGTAATTTATTGCATAATATCAGATAGCCTCTAACCTTGTATTTCATCTTGTAAGTACTACGCAAGCTCGCGGGTTCAAATTGGCGGAGGACGATGGATTTTTTCGGGTGTAAAAATCCTTCGGAAGGGAAGTAAAGCCGTTGGTCCCGTATCGTATTTACGGCACGTAAAAGAACCTGATAGAGAGGCCTCTGAGCAAAAGTAAGTGGTTTTTCACGACCAATTTAGAATGGGACGCTGAGAACCACAGTAGTTAAAGAGCACTCAAAAGCAACACTCCCTTTATATTTTTGTAAGTACCGATTTGGTGAATGGGCAATGTCTGGTTCGATTTCTCGAAATTGTTGTATCCTTGAATGTGCCTTAAAAACTATTTATTCATTGGAGATATGAAAGTGTAAACACCAATAAACATATAATGGATCTCCTCAGCCAATCTGTGAAATCTATGAGCGAGGCACGTTAAATGAATACTTTTCTTATACCGTTCTGGTATTCCATTTGCTCCCTTCACCTATAGGGAACAGCTTCAGTAACGAACAGTAATAGTCTTCGTATTTAACCTCAACAGGCCATAAAAGGCACATAGCGTTATCAAACAAGGCCTCTATAGCATTTTGATTCACTTTATCCAAGACCTCGGTAGTCAATAAAGAGGTTTTCCCTGGACAGTCCCTGGATAGCATACCTATAATTATATTCGCGCCACAAATCTACATCTACATTGCCAGTTTCATCTACTGACAACCA
This sequence comes from Hymenopus coronatus, assembly GCA_030762935.1. Lineage (NCBI taxonomy): Eukaryota > Metazoa > Arthropoda > Insecta > Mantodea > Hymenopodidae > Hymenopus > Hymenopus coronatus. The sequence goes on from CM060881.1 coordinate 61,505,202, forward strand.
TATTTTGTTACCATTAACATTTCTCCTAATATAATCTAATGTATTTTCATATATTCGCCACAGATCTAAGTTACATAACATTGGTAGTTTAAGCTACTGATTTTCCTTCCAATAACATTTCTTCTAATATAACCTAATACATTTTCGTTGCAATCAGATATAGTCTTTACGGAGAGTTGTCTGATTCTGAACCTGATGAATGGTATATTTTTCAAAAATCCTCGAAAATGGGGATTGTTAACCTAACTCTAGGAAATGTTTGCTTTGACCATATCTCACACAATTACAAATTCTTAGTAAATTATGGTTTTGCATTGGATACTGACTTTGACATTGAGTGCATTACCACATATAAAGCGCGTGCAATATTGCCTGTATGTTGTTACTTTTTCTACACGTACATGGTGTATGGAGAAGTTATTGCATTCCACTCAAAAACTCGACACCGAGATTTCACGGAAATATGCGTTTTAGGGTCCTCTGTGTTCAATTTTTTTTCTTTTTTATATAAAAGTCTCTGTGTGTGTCCGAATATTCGTGGTCTGTGAACATGATATCTCAAAAGCGAAAAGTCGGTAAAATACCAAACTCGGTATATAAGTTTAGTACCTTCCAAGGAGGCGACACGAAGATTTTGAGAAAATCCCACCACCCCAAATTATCATTTACATAGACCATTTTTAGACATTTTTTATTTTATAAAAAATGGCTCAAAGATTTTGATTAAAATACCGTGTATTAAACATATTTACATATGAAATAGAATGTGTATCTTAGATTTTCCGAAAATAGCCCCTGAAGACCTCATTATTCTGGACGAATGTTGCTAGAGTTTGCATTACTAGTAAGCCGTAAGAGATAGACAAACACTTATCACATAAAACATTTAGATATCGTTGAAACACACAATTTATGTCATGTGGAGTGAACCATTTTTAAGATATTCCCTGTTATTGGCTTCAGTTTTAAAATACTTAAACTTTTCACATACGGTAATTTGTCAACTCCTGGCAATGCAAAGAAACGGAATTCAACTACATACCAATCAGGTTTTAAAGGATTTGACTATCGCTTAAGCCTAATGTATTCTATGATTTCCATTCTACTTACAAGAAATCATTTCTGCTACTGTTTATTTCGATTAGCATGTAGTAGATAGAAGATTAAGCTTTTTAACAATAATTTGTTACATAGATGTGGAGAGAGTTATGTGAATGGAGCATATCAGACTATTTGTTTTAGTGAATTTTTACGAAATACTTTCTACATATTTTAATCTAAATTCACATACTGTTCACACAATGGTGTTTGCTTGGATGGGTAATATGCTATTTATTATTGCCTCATTAGATAAAAATGTATTGAATTTTAGTGCACTTGTTTGCTTCGTTTCCGTCATTGTAGGCCTCTACTGGGCACTACATGTATTTCTTTTGTGTGCACTGTCCTTAGTTATTTACCTGTCTGCCTACCTAAGCACGCTGTCATGTCAGCGGTAGTTTATGTCTCACACAAACCTCTCGTCTTTAGTCATCAGTAATCGCTGATAGCGTTTTGGACAGCGTTAATCATCGTAGGAAAGCATTCACATCTGGGTGAAAAGCAGGAAACAATACCTGCATACGGATATAGAAGGAGAGGAGAAAGGCAATGAAGCAATTACTGATTAGAGATTAAGAGATGTTGCCAAAATAAAAGCCACGCCTTTTGACTGCATGTGATTATATTTTCGAGATTTAAAGGACTGCATTTCGCCAAGTTTTAATATCTGAAAGCTGTTTTAGAAGTGATTTAACATATTTTGAAGATATTACTCTTAGGTTTCTGAAGATAAGTCACAGTATTTCCAGTTCAGGTGAAGTTATATTGAGAGTAAGGTTTTATTTTCATATCAGGTTGTAAATTGTACAGTTATGCTGGGATATAAGGCAGTATATTACTCCCGCTAGTGAAGCTACTTTAGAAATGGTTTAACATATTTTGAAGATATTACTCTTTGGTTTCTGGAGGTAAGTCACAAGCATTTGCAGCTCAGGTTAAGTTATATTAAGAGTATTTTTTTTTATATCAGGTTGTAAATTATACATTTATGCTGGGATATAATCAGTATATTACTCCCGCTAGTGAAACTATTTTAGAAGTGGTTTAGTATATTGAAGATATTACTCTTAGGTTTCTGGAGGTAAGTCACAAGCATTTGCAGCTCAGGTTAAGTTATACTGAGAGTAAGGTTTTTTATATCAGGTTGTAAAATATACCGTTATGTTGGAATATAAGTCAATATATATCTCCTGGTGGTGCATTGCTGATATTAAAACTGTGTAACATAATAAAAGTACATCTTCTATAAGTTATATGTTGTGAGGACGAATATGGCACTGATAGTGCTTCAACTGTAATTTTTCAGAATCCTAGATAAAGATTTAAATCTAGACATAAATAAACCATATCGGCGGAGAAAATTATGGATAAATATCAATTTCATGCATTCATAAATGAGCTTCTATCCGCGTATTTAACATTTCTAAAATTTTGAGAAACGTAACTTTTTGGTCAGAGTATCAAATATAGCAGTGTATGGACGCTCTACTGTTGAAGATCTCTGAAGGCAATATGAGTGGAAACAAGCAAATTCACCAAGATACGCCCTCAATAGTTCTCTTGAGACTGCCAGATCGTCGCACAAAACCGATCAATGTATTCAGTGCATTGGGTTGAAACACGTTTAATTACGTTCATCTCAAGTAGCAGCTACGGACATTAGGAAACTTCAGGAAACTACAAACTTTAGGGTTTAATCTGTAGACAAGTGCAAAATTCGGTTCGGAAATCTACAGTTGTGGTACATCCTATCCTGGATACCTCTTCAATTAGAAAAACGTTTTTGATTTGATGGATTAATCGTGGGTATATTCACAGTTCTTTTTTTTTAATAAATCTTTTAGGTGCTTTTGCTTTTTATGACATTTTAAAAGAGTGTAAATATTAAAAATGTAAAAACGTACTGTATTTTAAATATGTATCAACCTGGCATTAAAAGTTTCCCAAATATTGTATGTTTAAATTATCTCATAACCTAATCGTTATACATAAATATAAAATTATATAAATACTTATAAGTTACGTGGTCTGACACTAAAAGTAGAAAATCAGCAGAATGGTACAAATCAATAGATCGATCATCTAATAAAATACCAGTTTAAATTACTTCATTCCTCAAATTGTCATTAGAACGGAACCCTTAAAATGAAGCATGTCAGGAAAATATGAATACTGAATAAAGAAAATCAATTCACCCAAATATTATGTAGAAATTTAGTATTATAAGCAGCGACTAAAAACTATGTTAACAAAATAATTACGAAAGCATTAAAACAATCATAGAAAGAATATTACTGGGAAAACATATATTAATTTATGAAAGGAACACCAATGGAAAAATGAGGAAAAATGTGTAAGTACTAAAATGTTATATTTACAAAAGAATAAAACATACCAAAAATCTACAATTTTACTATTTCAATTCAAAATATACGAAGCTTTTAAATGAAAATGTATATTCACCAACAGCAGACTGATATAATAAAATAAGTGACAAGATAAGCTACATACACTCTCAATTATAATTTTGAATGTGTGGACAGAAAAAGTATTACTTTAATCAAATATAAACGATGATAAAAATATAATCTAGGAAAAAAATTATAAAATATAGCATTTCCAGTTACATACCTGTAGTATGCCAAGTGAAAATGGATTTCAAGTAATGGAGAGTTAAACCAAAACTAATAAATAAACAAGATTCCTAAGATCACTGAGAGGATTAACGAAAATACAAATTAAAACTTAATATATAGGATAGAATATAACTATTAATTCAAAAAATGCTATTTTAAAACAGAGAATACATAATATTTTGGATACCTGAAACACGCATTCTCTGCGAAACAACCCAAACGAAAGAAGAATTAATGAAGACTAAAATTGGAACAGTTAAAAAGGCTCTGCCTGTTGATAGTAAAGTTAGTCGGACAAGGCATTTAATGATATGGCATTTGTTGCTATGAAAGCTGAAACGTTGCTTACAAATAGGGAAATGTAAATAACGGAAAAGACAAAAACAAGGATTTGATGTCAAATCAGGCGTGATGTCAATTTTAACGTCACGTCGTTGTTTACCAAGATGCTGGTCAAGCGTTTTAGATCATATGGACGAGGTTTTCCCACAAGACGTAAGCGTTCTCTTAAAACTTTGTGTGACTACCACATATTTTTGATGGAGCAATGTTTGCTGCAAAAAAATATGGAATTTCGATGGGTAATCCGTTCGGACATCTGGTCGTTAATCTTATCTGGAACGTTTCAAAAAACATGCATTGGCAACTTCGACTAAGACCGACTATTTGGCTACGTAACATTGACGACGTCTTTGTTACACTAGGTGTATTTGATATGTGTGTGGAGATATATCTTGGTATTAAACGTGTTTCAGAACTCAATGGGACAATTTTAACTTAAAATCTGACAGTGGAGTACTGGCGAGAGTGACCTTCACTTTACACAGCTTGCTACCAGCGAATGGGTCGCGCTCGTTGCGGGGATTAATATTCAGAGAGGAATATCTGCACTCATTAAATAAGGGGCAGTTGGGTCTCCTGGTATGACCACTTGTCAAAAATGAGCTTCAGAAATTATTAGAACAATTTAGAACAGCCAAAGCACATTCAACTACAACAGACTTTGAGTCCGGCGGCCATGTTGCCTTTCTCGACGTATTGGTAACTAAGAAAAACAACGAAACATGTACATATGCAGTATATAGTAAACCATATGAACCGTTGCCTAAGTACGCATTTAAATCATCATCCTAAACAATAAATAAACAAATTAATTAAAACCTTAGTGGAATGAACAAAAAGAATCCGTAACCCGGAACACCTTCCTCAGGAATTAAAATCCTATTCTAAGAAATGTATTGAAGGAGTATTACATCTTAGAAAGAACAATCGAACAGAACATATCTTCCTATAAAAGCAAAGTGTTTCTGACTTGAAATAAGAATATAACATACTGCATTAGAAAATTTTTAGAAAAAGCCAAGTCAAACCCAGTACATGCCAACAATAAAAATCTGATGTTTACCATTCACAAGACTTTCTCTACATCTCTGCAACAAATTATTGTTAAAAAGCTTATGCCTCTATTTACTTCCTGCTACTTGAGAACAAATTAGCAGAAATAGTCTTATTACTTGTTTCCTTGTAAGTAGAAGCGAAATAAGGGAGTGCCATAGGTTAAAGTAATAGTCAAAAAAGCTGCTTGCTGTGTAACTGAAGTTCCTTTGTTTATATGAGCTGGAGTTGACAAATTCCTATATTTTTCATAGCTGAAACCAAAATCAATGAATATCTCAAAAACGATCAACTCCACGAAAAAAATGTATGAGGTACGTCCAGAAAGTAACTTCCGTTTCAATTTATCTCCGCTGCAGCGCTGCGATCGCAGTTCCGCACATGCGCGGTAGACGCTCTGTATCAAGGAGCAGAAACGTGCGCCATTTTGAGATCGCCGTCAGCCATAAACGCTTTGTTGTGCTTGTTTACAATGTCGGTGTTGATTGAAAATCCCGCCGCTTGTGAAATCAGATCTGTGATTCGTTTTCTGAATGCTAGGAAAGTGAAACAATTGAAATTTATCGGCAAATTTGCGAAGTTTACGGACAAAATACGATGAATGATTCAATGGTGAAAAGATGGGTCCGACAGTTCAATGAAGGACGTAGTGAAGTGCACGATGAAGAACGAAGTGGGCGTCCATCTTTGGTTACAGAAGAACGGGTTTACGCGATTGATGACAAGATCCAGGAAAACCGCAAGTTTACAATTAGTGCTCTCGTTATGGAATTTCCCCAAAGCTCACGATCACTAATTCATGAAATTGTTACCGAAAAACTGAAATTTCGTAAATTTTGCTCACGGTGGGTACCAAAGATTCTTACTGAGCAACACAAAACAAAACAGATGGGTAGTGCACTTCAGTTTTTAACCCGTTATGATGAATACGGCGAAGAATTTCTGACACAGATAGTCACAGGAGATGAGACTTGGGTTTCTTACGACACCCCTGAAAGTAAGCGGCAATCAATGGAATGGAGGCACACTTCATCCCCAGCAGAGGTTAAGCCGAAAGAAATCTTGACACCTCGAAAAATGATGTGCACAGTGTTCTGGGACTGGCAAGGCATCTTACTCATTGATTTCTTACCGCGTGGTCAAACAATCAAAGCAGATGTTTATTGCGAGACACTTAGGAAATTGCGCCGCGCAATACAGAATAAGCGCCGAGGATTGCTGTCAAAAGGTAATGTTTTTCTTCACGAAAACGCACGACCACACACTGCAAATGTGATGAAAAACCTCCTACAGGGATTTGGCTGGTACGTGTTTGACCATCCTCCGTACAGCCCTGACCTCGCTCCTAGCGACTTGCATCTGTTCTTTCATCTCAAGTCTTTCTTTGGCGGACAACACTTCAACAATGACAAAGAGCTGAAAGAAAATGTTTCCAACTCTTTGAGGACACAGGTGGCAAACTTCTATGAAGAAGGTATACAAAAACTTGTGCCACGCTATGACAAATGCCTGCAAAATTTCGGCAGTTATGTGGAAAAGTAGTTTAAGAGTTGTAGAATTTTGTGCAATAAATAATTATTCTGTATCTGTACACAATTTAATTTTATTACCAAACGGAACATACTTTCTGGACGTACCTCAAATATAAAATAAATTGTGTGTTTTATCGTGCTCTACATTTCTTGTTTAGTAAGTTTTTATCTAAGTCTTACGGTTTAGCAGTTATTCAAAATTCCGTAAAATTCGTCCAGAACAAAGTAGTCTCCAGAGGCTATTCCCACAAAATTCAAAATATATATTTTGTTAGGTAAATGTCTTTAATATAAATATTTTAATCAAAATCGTTAGCGCCACTTTTGCGAAAATCAAAATTTTGGAAAAAAGTTCCAGGTAAAGGGTGGTTGGGGGTGGGGGGATTTTTCTCAAAATCTTCGTGTCGCAACCCTGGAAGATACTAAACTTAAATACCAAGTTTGGTATTTTACCTACTTTTTGTTTTTGAGTTATCGTGTTCACAGACACCCGGACACACGGACACACACACACACACACACACACATGTATCGAAATTTTAGGTGGAGTGCAATGTCTTCTCTATACACTATGCACATAGTGCGTGTAGAGAAAGTAAAAAAAATCTGACGTGTTCCATTCACATGACTTTCTCTACCTCTCTGCAACAAATTATTATTGTTAAAAAGTTTATACTTCTATTTACTTCTTGCTAATTGAGACAAAAATTAGCACAGTCTTATTACTTACTTCCTTGTTAGCAGAAGGGAAATAAGGGAATACTATAGGCTAAACTAATAATAAAAAGCTGGTTGCTATGTGACTGAAGTTTCTTTGTTTGTATGCTCAGGAGTTGACAAATTCCTGTATGAGAAAAGTTCTTCATAGCTGAAAACAAAAACAAGTAATATGTCAAAAATGATCAACTCCACGAAAAAATGTATATAAGATAAATTGTGCGTTTTAAGGTGCTCTACATTTTTTGTGTTGTAAGTTTTTCTCCATTTCTTATGATTTAGCAGTTAAGCAAAAATCCATAAAATTCATCCTGAATAAAGTAGTCTTCAGAGGCTATTCCTATGAAATTCAAGATATACATTTTATTTGTCGTGTCAATATCTTTAATATACGATATTTTAATCAAAATCGTTAGAGCCACTTTTGAGAAAATAAAAATTTTCGAAAAAAGTTACATGTAAAGGGTAGTTGGGGGTGAGGGGATTTTTCTCAAAAGCTTCGTGTCGCATCCCTGGAAGATGCTAAACTTAAATACCAAGTTTGGTATTTTACCTACTTTTCGTTTTTGAGTTATGGTGTTCACAGACATACGGACACACGGACATTTTTCCGAAAATGCTTTTTTTTAGATAAAGGGGACCATAAAACATATATTTCCGGTGAAACCGGGTATCGAATTTCTGGGTGCAGTGCAATACCTTCTCTATACACTATGTACAGAGTGCTTATAGAGAAAGTAATAAGTAAGATTTCAAATCAGATAAATATCGGCTTGACCCGCTTTCAAAAGCAGGTGATGACAAGATTCCTTGCACATATGAACGACAAAAGAAGTATCAATACGCGTATAATCGAATACAAAGAAACTGCCACATAGGACAAATAGATAAATCAGTCACGACACAACATGTTTTATCTTTGGACGACTATCGAATGGAGTATTCGGTCTGGGGGCTAAGTTGATTGTCCCTATGTTGCTGTTTCAAGGTCGCGGTTGTTACCAGACCGATGATTTTTAAGTGTGCTTAAAAGCAACAGCTTTACTAACATGTAAAAATACTCTTGCGGGACGAAATTCTGGCACCCGGTTGTGCTGATATGCTCCTGCCAATTGACCTTGTAGTTAACGATCAAAATATGTATTTATTTATTTATCGTATGGAGTATTATAAAGTACAGATTTTAGCTACAACCAAACATTATTATTCCCGTTAATATAGAGAGGTCATTGAAGTCTATATTCTGATAACTTAAATAAAGACTAAGGATTCAAATTAAACCAAACTTGATTTCCACACATTCCCAACTCCTAATCCTCCAACCAGAAAACAAACAACAGCACAGCCTGTACCCTTGACATTACCTACCGAGCCAAGAGTGTATAAGTTGACTCTATTTTATAATCTGTTTAGTTCTTTAGAGAGAAGCGACGTGAATAAAATGCTTCTGAAGATGAGTCACACAGAGACATCACAAAGACGAAGCGAAATACGTACGAGCCACGGCTAAGCAATCCGGAAATGTTGTATTATAAAACTATGGACACCTGTCGTGAAAGCTTACGCATATATTAAAAACAATTTGTCATGGCATATTGGAGCTTTTTTGTTATATATCAGTGATATGCCATTTTTGGCAATTTTAGGTCGTTTTGAGAATTTTAAATAGGATTTTTATTACAACTAAGTGTTTCTTATGTAGTTTCTTAAAATCCGTATGTTGTCTTCCAGCTAGCTCCTACTCCTATTTTTCAAGGAATGCCCACTTCTCGGAATAAAAACAATTTCTTCGAATTAGTAAAGCTTATGCTCTCAGAAACTGTGCACTTCCATTTCCAGGTAAACCAGCGCTATTGTGTCTGTTAGCTTAGGCCATATGAAGAGAAAAAGGCCTAAAGCAAAACAAACTAGAGTTAAATTAATGCATTTGTTTCAAAATGTGCAGAAAATATTCTTTACCAATGCTCGGTGAAATATTGTTCTGCAAGATCTGTGGCGTGAGAGTAGCTGCTGAAAATAGGCGTCACAAGAGAAATATAAACGTGGTATAATAATACTTGAAAATAAATCTAATGTAAAGTTACAGCGGATGTTTCTGGAAAAAACTCGTTCTATACTTTGCCATTTTGTGAGAAATTGCGTGAAGCAGTTATATCCGCCGACACTCCCCTTCACAAGTTGAGTCATCCTGAGCTATCCGCTTCCATAGAGAAGGAAACAGAACAAGATCCCAGAACAATGAGTAGAATCTACGTTCGTCGGTGCTACGACAAAAGTTTGCTACAAATAAGAAAAAAAAATATGAGTTATATTCACATGACTTTCTCTTATGTTCTGCAAACAAACTATTCTTACAAAAGGTTAATGCTTTATCTATATAACGATAACCAAGATAAACATAACCAGAATAGTCTTATTGCGTTGTTCCTTATGAAGGACATCACTTATATTTTGAACCTAATAATAAAAACATTAATTTGTCGTTGCAAATGGCTTTTTTGTTTCTCGAAATATTCTCCTTTATGATCAATAAACTTTTGTATGCGTTCGAATCATTTGTCATAGCGTTTTTTCCAAAATACTTCAAACACATCCAAAACATGTTTTTTGAACGTAACGCCGACGAAAATCGTTGTCCACGCATTTTGTTTTTGATGTTCGGGATCAAAAAAAGTCACTGGGTATCAAATCAAGATTGTACGGCGGTTGAGGCATTAATCCGCTTTTTGAGTGATCAAATAGTCAGTTGTTAGACGAGAAGTGTGAGTGTTCGCCTTCTCTCAATGAAGAACGATCAAATGACACGTGTTTGTTTTCCTTATTTCGCCGGAGACTTCCGGCAAACAAATGGTTGTATACCATTCAGAATTAACCGTTTTATCTATCTCTAAACGCACTGTTACATATGATCAGTTTTTCTGAAAAAGCAACCGACCGTTTGTTTTGAAGTGTTTTGTGTAAGAAATACTTTTGTTGAATTTGGTTCAGCTTGAAACACTCATACTGTTTACGTTCCGTCTCATGTGCATAGATCCATGATTCGTCACCTGTTACATTCTTATATACGTCTTTTGAAGCCCCACCATTGTATTTCTGAGAATTTGTCTGCGCCAATCGACACAAGTACCCTTTTGAAATTGTGTCAAATCATGTGTGTTCTAACGAGAGCAAACATTTTCACGGCTGAATGATCATGCAATATTTTATATATGCTGGTGGAACTAATAGCCAGGGTCATCTCTATCTCAAATTATGTGGTATGACGATATTACTATCAGCTTTTGCACAGCATCAATGCTTTCTGGCATAACAACTGATTTTGGACGACCTTCACGAATTTCGTAAGTGAATGAACGGCGGCCTCGATTAAACTGGTTATACCAGTGTTTCATCGTGGCTAAGGATGGAGTTTCATCGCCAAATGTAGCAGTAAATTGATGAGTGCATTCTCGTCTTGATAACCCATGTCGGAAATCATAATAAATTATCGCACGAACATTTTTACGAGTTAATTCCAAGTTTTCGATGAGACACTGTAAACAACACAAATAACGCTTTATTGACAAATATCTGAAATAGGTTAATGTCAACAGCCCAAACTTTACAGTAGAAACATCAGGTGGCACCTAAAGCAATCAGTGTTGCCAAGTCTCAAAATATAAATAGTGACCCTCTTATAAGTAAAAGGGAAATATGGGAATGCACTAAATTATAGCGGCAGTCAAATCCTTTAAAAGCTATCATTATGCTATTGTTATTACAATTTAGTTCACTTTCCATGACAGGAGTAGAACGAAACAGATATGGAATGGATGAAAATCTGATGTTTGATACAAATTTTAAGTACTTTAAAATTTAAACCAATAACAGGGAATATCTCCGAAATTGTTAGCGCTACAAAAAAAAACCCTATATGACATAAAGTGTGTGTTTTAAAGAGACCTACATGTTTTGTGTGCTAAGATATTTATATCTTTTACCAGGTGTACAAAAGTCAATCAGAATGAAGAGGTTCTTCAGGGACAAATCCCCAGAAATTCAGCAGATACGTTTTATTTCCCATATTAAATCTTTAATATACGGCATTTTAATCAAAATCGTTTGAAGCACTTTTAGAAAATCGAACATTTTGAAAAATATTGCATATATAGTTTGGGCGTGGGAGAATTTTCCTGAAAATATTCGTGTGGCATTCTTGGAAGATACTAAGCTTAAATGCCAAGTTGGTTTTTAGCCAACTTTTTGTTTTTGAGTTTCGTCTACAGACACAGACACCCCCACACACATACACACGCACACACGGATCTTTTTTCCAAATGTTCTATTCAGTGTTCCTCAAAATATGTGTTCCTGGTGAAATGTCGAAATCAATTTTTGAGTGGAATACCTTCTCTACATACTATTTACATTGTACATACATTCATGCTAGAAAAGATAATAATTATATTCCTATTTATCGACGAGACAACAGGCTCTGTAGGCCACTATGTAGCGAATGTTTTTGGAATTTCAGAAGCACACAACCCTGGAGAAGAAACTCTACTGTACTGTGAGCAGTTGTACAACGATCAGCTTAGTATTTGACACGCATTGAGAATTCTTTAATCCGATGGGATGTGAAATTCCGAAATATTGTTTTTTTATCACAGACACAGCGTCCTACATAATGGTACCTACGACTTCTTTAAGTACATTATATCCAATGATGATACATGTGACATGTTTGGCACATACATTACACTGACTCACGGAAGAAGTACATGTAATTTTTTTTTAAGAAAAATAATAAAATGGATTCATGAAGAAAGTATACTTGAAGGCCCCCTTGGCCTTGAGGTTGGCTAAGGATGTTTCGTTTGAGTCCGTATTCGAGAGGTTGCGGATTCGCCGACCTACCCACCGAAGGGTTTTTTTCTAGGGTGGGAAGGGGGAGTTACACCGGGTCATTCAGGCAAATGCTGTGTAGGTTTCTTTCATCCCCCGAATTTTCTAGTCCCCGATGGTATTTGCATTGTCATGTCGTTCATTCTTCATTCCATTGGTTTCTTTCAAGGTTTGAAGTGTTGACGATGATGCTGTTGCGGCAGGGAAAAACGATGCTCAAAGTGACTATCTCTGTCCCCCGAATCGGCTGGTTGCCAGGATGAGGACAGCTCTTGGCGAGGGCGTTGAGCCCTATGTGAGGCGGAGTCCCGGATCTGCCTGACCGACTATTTAGAATGCTTCAATTTGGAAACTGAGGGGATTCTGTCATTGCTGCGCCGTTGCTCCTGGTTCCGGCGGCCGGTAAATCTCACCTCATGCCTCCCTCTCGGGTACGACCCTTTATAGAGGCGTAGATACTACGAGTATAACTCAGGTTCTTGCCGAGTACCCTCCGATTGTGTCTTATCCTATTCTAAAACCCTCTCTTGAGTTGTAGAATACAAAACAGAACACCATAAATTCATTGCCAATTTCACCTGTTTTTACTATATGGGGAGCATGGCTCCAGACATTTAGTTATTATTACTGGCATTTGTAATGTGCTGTGAAGTAGTTGATTCCTTCAATAATACTTCACCCATGTCAATAAAAGCAGCACAAGAACTGATAAAGCAAATTGCATATATAAACAACATTTTTGGATTGCTTCCTGATGCAAAACCTGTTCAAAAATGCCTAGTGGAATAGATACAAATAGTGAATAATTTCTGTCTGTATGCAATAAAGTGGATGATCAAAATGAAGAAGGTGGAGGACAAGAACAGGATGTAAAAAACATTATATTCAATTAGTTAAGTGTATATGGTGAACATTTTTTGTTTTACTCTTAATTTGATTTAAACCTAGATAACATAGCTTGCTTTCAGTATGCTACAGCTGTCGAAATCCGTTGAAGTAGAGAGGAGATTTTCCATGTATGTGCACTAGCAAACCATAGACACATTTCTGTTTCACACTCTCTGTCTAGTTCTTATTGTTAATTGCAACTCAAAATGGTAAACGTGCACTGAATCGATCTCCGACGATAAAGGATATTGTTACATGTTTTTCAACTAAATTTTAAACTAAACTTCAAAAGCTTCATAGACAGTTAAAACTCAAATTATTCAAAAATAACATTTTTTACACGTTATGCAATTTAGCAGCGACATGAGTTTCAATGTATGAAATGTTGTCCTTTTTATTACTTTTAACGAAAAACTCATATTTTCAGAAATATCAATTTTAACTGTAACTATAGTTCATGTTTGTTTTTATTGGTGATTTTTAACTTTTGGGGGTCACTTTAAGTTACATTTTTTTACCAAATTGTAGGTTATGAAATACCTTTTTACAATAATTATGAAACTTTAAAACGCAATATATCAAAATTTTACTTTCTTTAAAAGTAAAATGTTCTGTGTAGATAGTAGCTAGAAAAAGTATTGCAAACTACCCAAAAATTCGATAAAAATACCTCACCTTCACCTTAAATATCATTTTGGGTGCCCCTCAATCCAAAAATAATTTTTACAAAAATGTGGTGGGGGGGAGGACAGCATATCTCAAAAACGAAAATCCCGATAACAACCGTTCTTGGTATCTGGATTTAGCACCCTCGAAGGATGCGAAAATGCGATTTACGTGTAAGATTTTTTGGAAAATTTTGATAATGGTTGGAATGAATTTGATTAAAATACCACATATTAAATATATTTACAGGACAAATAAAATGTATTTCTTGAATTTTCTGGCAATAGTCTCTGTAGCTCTTCATTCTGGATGACTTTTGCATAACTAGTAAACCATAGAGACATTCACAGTGCATTCCTTTATTGCCCTTCAACTTAGAAGAGCAAGTAATTCCACCGTTTATATCGAATAGCATGTTATAGATAAAAGAATAACTTTTTGTAAAAATAGATTATTTGAGGAACATATAGAGAAATTCATGTGAATGAAACACATCAGATTTTATCGGTCACTTTCTAATTTTTGTCCATAATTCATTTTATTTTGCATTTTTTATCATGTTATAGCTCATCGAATGCTTTTTCCCAATAACCTTAAACCAATTTTACTTTCTCTATACGTAATATGTACATAGTGTATTGAGAAGGTGTTTAAAAAATCCCCGCACCCCGAACTACTTAAATTTTTCGAAAAGTTTGAGTTTCCCAAAACTGGCTATAAAGATTTTGAATAAAATACCATATGTAAAACGTATACCTTTTATTTTTCTGGGAATAACCTCTGAAGAGCTTTTTATTCTGAATGAATTTTGCTGAATTTTGCATAACGTACTGCACAAAAATTTAGATATCATTAAAACGAATAATATATGTCATACTTTTTTTGGTAGAGCTGATCGTTTTTGAAACATTTTTGTTACTGATTTCAGCTTTAAAATACCTCTACTTTTCTCATACGAGAATTTGCAACTCTGGACATATAAACAAAGGAATTTCAATTACGTAACAACTATCTTTTAAAAGATTTGACTATTGCTTATGATACCCCCTTAATTATTTCTGCTTACAAGGAAGCAAGTAATAAGACAACTTCTGCTAATTTTATCGATTAGTATGAAGTAAATAGAAGAATAAGATTTTTAACAATAATTTGTTGCAGAACTGCAGAGACAGTCAGTCATGTGAATGGAACACATCAAATTTCGCATTCTAGGTATCTCAGGATTATCCAAGTAATTTATAATGTACTAGAGAAATACATGTATATTTAGTAGGAATAGTCTGCAAAATCACTCTGAAATGCAACGAATAGGAGAGATCATGTAGAATTACAAATCACACTTTTTGTTGAGTACCAGATGATGTCCATGGATCTAATTTGAGCTACTTTCGCGTCCACATCGGTTTTTATTGGTTGAAGTTTTATGTAGGTGGTAGATCCACATCCCAACTAGCTTAGCTTCTTTAAGACGGGATGATGCCGTTTTTTTTTTCTGCATTGTTTGACCAGAAGTGTCATTAGAGCAAGCACATACACTTCCGCACGTACGAACTCACACACAAGTAAACGGAAGCGCCAAATGTTGGAGAGTAATCAGTCTTCGTCACTCGAGGCTACGTGTGAGTGAACGCGATAAAAATTAAAAGACGGAAAGCGCTTTAAAAACTACCCGAGAGGAAAAAAACACTCTGAATAGCCACTTGGGAGTGGAAAGAAGATTTCAGTAAAAGATAAGACTACCAATCTGGTGAGTTGCTTCACGGTAGGGCGAATTAGTTTTCCTGTCATCAGACATGTACGTGCAGAAAACTTTTGCTCGTTTGCTACTTAACCATTTGTTTATACTCATTGTGCAAAAAAGAAAAGTGATATTTCGTTTATAAATACATGGGAAACTAGAATTTATTTGTTTCTATTTCTTAGATCATTTCAAAGGATACAAAGGAAAATAAAAATTATATTTCATTTTCCATACTTATACTACTTGAGTAATGTATTAAGTCTGTTGATCTCTTGCTTTTGTTACATATTTATGTATAGAAATTCCCTAGATTATTCTAATATTTTATACAACCATTTAACAGCTACTCTTCTGCTCGAATGTTTCCATGTTGCACATTTAACGAAAGATGACCATTACGTTAAAAATCCTCAACATTTGTCTTTTAAAATTGGAAATCTTCTGAAAATTTAAACCCATTGACCTTTTGATTTAACTCCTTTAGTATAAAATGCAATTGCCTTTTTTCTATTTCTGTTCTAGCATTACATTTTGTAGTGACAATATGTAGAAGATCTTAGAAAATACTTCAATTTGGTCTAATTAATCACACGTTCTGCAACGAATTATTCTTGTAAAGAAATTAAAAACCACACCTGCAGCTGCAAACTGATCTTAAACTAAGTTTTTCAGTGCAATAAAGACATATGCTACAGAGAAACTTCTTTACAGAATATAGAAATTTGTGAAAATCACTTTTTATAGAATACTAACACCTTGTTATAGTTTTTAAAACTTCATCACGAATATTTTCATATGTTATCAAGATATTAGTTGAAACACTTAATATTAAGTGTTTTAAACAATAGGAAAGGAAATTGTACCAACTAATCAGTGGCATAAACACAAAATAAATGCAATTTCTTGTTAATAAAAGTTTAACATCCAAATTAACACAGCTGCAAACATAAAAAGCAACTACAGGCTTACATTAATATTTAATAACATTTTATATGGTCGTCTCCTTAGCGCGGTGGTAGCGTTGCTGCTTACCAAGCGGGAGACCTGGGTTCGATCCCCAGTACCGGCGTGGGGATTTTTCCCCCGCTGGGAGACCTGGCCCGGGGTGCACTCAGCCTCGTAAGGTCCCTGGGGGGCCAATTGAGGAGCTACTTGATGGAGAAGTAGCGGCTCCAGGTCGCGAGGACCGCATTAACCGGCCGGGGGGGGACTCGAGGCGCTGACCACGTCTCACCCTCCAATACTGCACCCCATCCATGACGTCTGTAGTGGACCGAGATGGGGGATGCAGCGGCCGGGCGGTAGGCCAAGGTTCCCCGTGAGCTGTCGTGCCATGGAGTTATAATTATAACATTTTATATGTCGACTGGCACTATATCTGAATTAATGTCCAACACTCAACACCAGTCCTCTCCGCAGTAGCATCATTTCTTAGACCATTATAGAAAGAGGCGGTACAAACTGCAAGAGGTCATACTAATTTTAGGATTTTTCTCAATAATCCCTTCTTTCATTAGCTGTAATACCATTCAGGATCCAGAGATTTTTAATACTTCTTGTAAAAAGGTAGGCATATGCTACCATGAAATTAGTTATTGGAATTGACACATTAGTTACTTAACTGCAATAAAATTCAAACTCGGCAAATATGTAGCAAGTGACTCTATTATAATGGGCAACTCAATTAAATAAACAAATCATATATAAAATATTTCACATTTTTACTGGTTATTGCAGGTATAATGTTATAAATATTTATTGCACCCAAAATAAAAAAGGAGCTGCTATTACAATAAATCATTAGGTATAGCCATTCTTTTTCAGATTAACAGTGAACAGCTTAACTTTTATTTAGACAACTATGAACTTAACAAAGTGTTGAAACAATTTCAAAAAATATCTTCAATTTCATTACGTGATCTGAGGCTTCGCCCATCTAATTATTTGATTTATACCTATTTTGTAAGCAAATTTTTCAGACTTCATAATATTATCGTTTGAATTTGGCGCTTAACAACACATATGTTTAATGTATCTGAATATAAAGGAATAAGCGATAATTACCAAAAATTTTATAGTAAGAATGTAGGATGCTATTTATATAAATTCAAAATAAATAAAACTACATTAGTGCAAAAGCCAACATTTCCACTTTTTGCGAAAAATAACGTTTTGACATATGTACATTCTGCAATGTATAAAACTGTCAATAAATTTGAGTATTGCATATATTCGACATTTTCTGCTGTTATAATGGTATGAGAAACGTACTCATATTCAAATCCCAACATTTCTCGTGATCTAAGCGCATTTCGCGGCAGATAAACAACGATACTAGTCGTGATAATCAGGTGAGCAAGCAGTTAACGCGCCAAAGACGTTTCCTTATGAGTAGTGCAGCTATATTGTGTTTTATATTAAGAAAACTAATAATTATCACAGCTACACTAGGCGAGGTAGGAAGAAAGTGAATGAATGTATTTATTTATTTACTTATTTATTTAAATAACAGTACTCATATACTGACTTCCATTAATCGAACGGGACCACAGATGCACCTCCCATTGTAATACACAAAATATCTTATGTGTTCCATTCACATGACTTTCTCTACAAACAAAATGTTTACAACAGAGTAATCTTCTTTCTCTTCCATGCTAATCGAGATAAGATTTAACAGAGTGTTCCTGTTACTTAGTTCCAGTAAAAGGGAAACAAGGGAGTGCATCATGCTAAAGCGCTAGTCAAATGTTATAAATGTTGTCACTAGGCGATTGACATTAAATTCACGTCTTTGCATGGAACAGACGACTTCCTGTCTGAGTAAAGTGTAAGCATTTTAAAATTGAAACCAATAACAAGGAATATCTCGGAAGCGACTAGCTCTATAACAAAAATATAAAGGACATAAATTGTGTGTTTTGATGAGGTCTACATTTTTGTGTAGTAAGTTTTTGTCTATCTCTTACAGTTTACCAGCAATGCAAAAATCATTCAGAATGAAGAGGACTCGAAGGCTATTCCCAGAAAATTCAAGCAATACATTTATTAGCCACGTAAATATGTTTACTATACGGTATTTTAATCAAAATCGTTAGAGATATTTTTAAAAAACTCAAAACTTTCCAAAATGTCTCCATGTGAACGGTAGTTTGGGGTGGGGTACTTTTCTTGAAAAATCTTCCGGTCACATCCTTGGGAGATACTAAGTTTAAATACCAACACTGAGCTTTCTATAAAAAACGTTTTTTGGATTCAGGGGGTCTCAAAACATATATTTCCGTGAAATATCGGTATCAAATTTTGGGTGGAATACAGTACCTTCTCTATCTTTTATGTAAGTGGTACATATGCGTTAGAGAAAGTAATAAGCAATTTTAAAATAAATACAAAAGGTGAACACGAAAAAAAAAACCTAGCAGAAATAGCTACTTAAATATAGATGACACACATTCAACAGTAAATTGTATTGCGTTGCATTATTGTACACTATTATAGTAAACAAACAACACGTAAGAGAAGTAATAAATAATCATAACACTAACAATGGCCATGTATATTATCATGCTGCTGAAAAGGTTACAATATGCGGCAATAAAGACTGCGATAAGATTGCAGGCATTCAGGGACGCAGAAAGCCACGCTGTCGCATTTTCTTTAAATAAACACGTGTTACGCGCATAAACATCTATTTATTAGAGTACTAAGTAAATAATAACATTAGCAAGATTCTTATTAAGTGCAACGAGAGTACTATACAGTGCTAATAATATTTATCCACATTTTCTCCTTACATTACGCTGTCTCTTCACTGTCATTTTCACTCAGCATTGACGTGTGAAACATCCCTACCGTGAAATTTTCGCTCTTATTGCATTGTGTGCTGAACACATCTTTCCCACGCACTCGAATCTATTTTCGATACACATTCTCTCAAAACTTTGCATTCCTGTCGGTTATAGAAGACGTCACATTCCGCTTTCTTATGACACATTTAAGGCGTGCCCACATCAGCTCAATCGGATTGAGACAACAATGGTTTGGAGCTAACCTAAGGACTTCATGATCATGATGTTTTGCAATTTAGTTTATTATATACACTTTTACTATATTGGCTGTCCGAATGTTCTCCAAAAGTGCGGATTTTATAGGAACTGGACTGGGAAAACCTCAATTAGGTTCTTCCATGAATCTGATAATTTCTTCATTTCTGCTGAGAATTTTGATCTTTAGCCAGAGATAACTAGCATTATCTAACACAATAACACTCTTAGGAGAAATGTTTTTCAAAAGCGTGTTCTTGAAACAAGCTTAAAATATTTTAGCATTCTTCTCGTGATGTGAATCCGCCAAGGATTAACGAATATTTTTAGAAGACAAATATAAACAGCCGTAAACCTAACACTGGCTACTGCCTGCATGCAAAATCATAATTATTTTTCCACGTGACACAGGAGCTGAAAGGCAGCAAGAGCAACCTTTTCTTACAACAGTATGAGTATCGTACCAAGGTTTATTTAAATAAACTATATTATATCCTTTCTGCCTGAAATAGTCTAGTTTACTCAAGTACCAATATCTGTATTTCACAATCCTTGATGATTCCATCACCACGCGCCTCTTATAACGTACGAAAGCGGAACCCTAACCTCACTAGCAACTGTCTAACCGAATCCCTTTTGTAAGCAAAACTAGCTGGATTATTCACTATTACTATTATTTCTAGCATCAGAATTAGATACCGACCAATGCCTCCACACAGTAAACCCCACTTGCACCTGTAAAGATCACAAGAATACTACATGAATGAGATGAACGAGAGAAAACAGGGAAGATGTTGCAACGCTGATTTTACTCCACACGTAGTTAATGTGTTTCTGTCATTTGTGATTTCTACACATTCATTGTCTGAAGTGACGAGCTCATTGTGCACTGCAAACCGTCGGCGACTTCTCTGAATAATCAGCGCGTTATCTGAGAGGTTTGTGTTAACTAAGATAGAACGCACGTTAACCTTTTCAGTAGCACAGTAATGCCAAGATTCATCTAAATAAATTATGTCATACCCTTCCTGTCGAAATGGTTTAGTCTACTCAAGTACCTATCTCTCCATGCCACAATACTTGCTGATTCCATAATCACGCGCCGCTTATTTAACGTGCGAAAGTGGAATCCTAACTTCACTAACAGCTGTCTAAGTGAATTCTTTTTGTAAGGCAAATCGCACATTTTTTTATTTAAAGTTCATGCAGCAATTCTAGGACTGTTGGTGCCACCGCTCTACGAACTAGTCACAGGTGAAAGTATCAACCTTCCTTAATTTGATTTCTTGTTGCCCTTCATTTTTGGCGTAATGAGAAAGTCTCCATGCAACTTCACTGTTTGTTTGTTTAAGGCTTTAGCAATTTCAATGATAGCTCTCTTACCTATTTAATTGGCTTCCATGTACTGAAAAACATAACGTATTATTTGTTGGGACTGTTTAGTTAGTGTTCGTAAAGGCAACTTAATTCCTTTTCCTCTTCCTTCACTTGCTGCTCCACTGGTGATAATAGAAGTAGAAGAAGCATTATTACAGGGGCCACAAGTGTTATCACTACAAGAAAAACTAGCTGAATTATTGACACCATCACTATTATTTCTAGCATCAAAGCTACCACCCAAGGTCTGCACATATTTAAAAATACACAGTAAACACCACTTGCACTTATGAAGTTCACAAGAAACCTACATGAATGAGATAAATGAGAGAGAAAATAGCAAAGACGTTGTACCGCTTTAGTTTCACGTTTAGTTAACGTCTTTCTGTCATTTGCGATTTCTACGCATTTATTTTCTATAGTGACGCGCTCCTTGGTGCACTGCAAAACGTCGGCGACTTCCGAGAACCATCAGTACGTTATCTGAGGGGTTTCTACTAACAAAGATAAAGCGCATGTTAACCTTTTCAGCAGCACCCAGGCGCCTTGGTGAGAGGAGATTGCTCTAACCATGCTAAAGTTTATGTTGATTAGCATGAAGTAAATAGAAGCATAATCTTTTATAAGAATAGCTTGTTGCAGAATAGCTGAGATTTTCATGTGAATGTAACACATCATATGTTTTCACTTCCTGAAAATCTACTGAGGGTGGAAATGTCGGATTATACATCTAGAAGCCTCAAATAATAGTTATACAATGGTTGTATTAGCAGTATAACTGAATGACTGCTCAGGACTATTGTAGTTTCTTAGTTGCCGCAACAATTAAGTGTGATCCTTCAGTTACTAATGATACAAAGAATAAGAATTGGTTGTTGTCTCACTTTTTATAGAACATGATCGATCTCTATCAGATGAGTGGTGTTACAATTGAATAAATTAACATATATTTAAATTTTGTTCCTGGGAGCTATGAAAACCATTCGAATATAAAAGGAAAATAAGATGTAAGAAGAAAAGAATACAGAAAAAAGTAAAACTATACAGAAAAATTTAACTAATTTAGTGCAATAAATTGAAGTAGGCTAGGGCCCACCACGTTGGATCTTTCCCCGCGGTCGGTTTCGGGCGTCCGTTGAATAGTCTGCTATCATCCTATCCTCCTAGAGTCTGATGTATAATTAGGCTGTGGTAATGCGGTGTGGAACCCCCTCTGTGATGTACCAACCAACCATACATTAACTGTAAGAAACGAAAATGCCTTAACTTTTGGTTACTGTCTTCAGTCCTTTTGTTTGATATAATGTATTGATCTACAGCGTAGCTATAATAGAAGTACAACAATAAGACATAAAATCTGATGTCCATTCACATGGCACATTCATTGGTTACAAATACATTTTCTTACAGAAGGTTATTCTTTTATTTACCTCATGCTAATCAAGGTAAACGTTGTCGAAAATGGTTTTATTATTTACTTCTTTGTAAGTAAAAGGGAGACAAGGAAAAACACAATATTAAAGCGATGCTCAGTTTATTTGAAAGCCGACCGCTATGTCAAACAATTGAAATTCGATACTCATTGCTTGGGGAGCAGTTTAAGTAGGAAGCTTAAAACTGAAACCTATGACTCGAAATATCTCGAAAACGGTTAACTCTCCAAAGAAACACATATGACAAAATGAGTGTTTTAACGAGATCTATATTTTTGCAGTGACTGTCTATCTCTTGCTGTTTATCAATAAAATTGAGCCACATTCACCCAGAATGAAAAGATTTTCAAAGGCTGTTCCCAGAAAATTCAGGATATACATTTATTTTGCAATAAAAATCTTAAACATATAATATTTTAACCAAAATCATTAGAGCAATTTTTAAGAAAATCAAAATTTTCGAAAAATCTTCTTTGTAAGTGGAGTTGGAGGTAACAAAATTTGCTTGGAAATCCTCGTGTCGCATCCTTGCAAGATACTGAACTTAAATACCAAGTTTGATATTTAACGAACTTATCGTTTATAAGCTATACTGCTCAGCGACACAACACAGATACGTACACAGACAGACACACACGCGCGCGCGCGCGCGTGTTCCAGAAAATCCCAAAACCTTTATTTTCGGTGAAATCTCGGTATCGAACTCTATCCACTATGTACATTGTACATGTGCTAGAGAAAATAAAAACGGCATAATTTGAGGTTATTTTCTTGTCATTTTGCTGTATATAATTTCATAATCTATTGTTTAGCTATAACAGAATTATAACTGCAAGAAGCGAAAGTACCATAATTGTGGTTATTGCTTTCAGTCATGTTGTTTAATATAATGTAAAATACATGTTGCAGTTTGTCATTGAGTATTTCTAATTTTAATTAATATTTAACCTCTTTTTCACTTAGTATTCATGGTAATATTAAACAAATTGAGATTAAATAAAAATGTAAAATAAAGTGAATTAAACATAACCAATAAGCCAAGAAGTTAACACAAATTTTAAACCTTCCTATAAAAAAGTACTATAAAATCCGATGTGTTCCATTCATATTACTTCTCTAGGCGCTCTGCAAATAAACTTCTTACAAAAGCCTATTCTTCTTTCTACTTCACGTTAATCGAGAT
Organism: Hymenopus coronatus; assembly: GCA_030762935.1. NCBI lineage: Eukaryota > Metazoa > Arthropoda > Insecta > Mantodea > Hymenopodidae > Hymenopus > Hymenopus coronatus. Next base: position 61,528,798 of record CM060881.1, read on the forward strand.
AAACCTTAGTAGAATGGTCTTATTACTTAGTTCCTTTAAGTAGAACGGAAGTAAGCGAATTCGCCGGGCTAAAGCCAGAGTCAAATATTTTGTTTTAAAAACCTTCGCTATGTGTGTCTGATTGAAATTCGCTTCTTTGCATGTCCAGGAGTAAAATAAAAGAAACAAGGACGACCTCCTATCTGAGAAAAATATAATTATTTTAAAACTTAACCTTGTAACAAAGAATATGTCGGAAAGGCTAGCTTGCAACAAAAATTTTAAGAACATAAATTATATATTTGGACGATATCCACATTTTGCGTGTAAGCTGTTGTCTATCTCTTTCGGTTTACCTGATAAACAAAAGTCGTTCAGCATAAACAGGGCTTCAGAGGCTTTACCCAAGGAAATCAAGATATAAATTTTATTTTATACTTTAATACACAGTATTTTAATCAAAATCGTTACACCCATTTTTGAGAAACTAAAAATGTGCGAATAATGTTCCATGTAAAGGGTAGTTTTGGGGTGGGGGGGCTTTCTTGAAGCTCTTCGTCTACATTCTTGAGAGATAATAAACTTAAATATGAAGGTAGGTATGTAAGAGACTTATCGTATCTGAGAGGTACTATCCACACACACACACACACACACACACACACACACACATACATACAGAAGCACAATTAGTTTTGAATGATCCAGAGACCACAGAATTTACATTTAATCCATCTTTATACATACCGCAATTTCTCTTCACATATACAATGGTATCTTAAATCTTGTTGAAATTACACTTTCAATCGTGTTCCTAAATGCACTTGCTGTCACGTGCTTGAATCATCCATGAGATCATCCTCAATTTTAATTTAAAAGCCATTTTATCAAATAAAATAAATCTATGCCACAATGCTCATCGCGATTATTTCTCCCACGGGTGCAATTTTGAGAAATAAATGGGTAGTGTGTTCCCTGTTGTTCTTTGTGTTAAACGGCACCCGAGGTGATTTTTAGCTTTCGTTTTTAACTGTGCTGTGTCGAGAAACCTCAAGGGAATATCAAATCCCTTGTCATTCAAAATTGGGAATGAGCCCTCTGATTTTCCCTAGTTCATCGTTTGTCATCTGAAGTCAATGTTAGTGACATTCTAAAACATAAGGTTGGCCGGTATACTTTTTTGGAACTATAAAGTTATTACTGTGCAGTGTGTTCTGAGAACTGATTTAGGTCTATTTGTCGCGATGCAGTGTCAAAACGCCCAGTGGCCCTGGGGGTGCTAAGAAGCAGCTTTGGTAAAACCCAGTACCCATTTTAATTACCTAGAAGTGATTGAAAAGTATCCAATGTGCTATGTGTTATGCTCAAATATGCATATCTAGCTGCAGTTGTTTGCCTTTTTCTCAACTACCTACAAAATTGTCTATATTTTATACTTAATGTTAACAGAGATAAATGCTTGCAGAAATGAATTCACTATATATTTTGTAAAAATTATAAGGGGAATACAGGATGCTGAAGTGAGTTAGATATTTATATACTGACGCTGAAATTATCTATACATACTCTTTGCATGACATCACAAGAAACAATAGAATTCACCATTTAAAAATGACCAAGTTATTGAGAAATTCAAAGCAATAATAAAAAATAGGCCCGCCTGGATAGTGTCGTGGTAGCGTGTCTGCCTCACATTCAAAAGGTCGTAAGTTCGAATATCGCTTAGGGTGAATTATTCGGATAAGGTTTTTCTTCGGGGTTTTCCCTTATCCTGAGAAGACGAATGTCGAATAACTTTAAGCTCCATGAACCCCGATATCATTTGAGCATCATTTCACCAATTTCATTCATAGTCGGATATCACCAACCAGGTTAAAGGTTAATGTCACAGAAATGAGTGAAATAAACAGTGCATTTTACAGAGACGTACACTTACTTCTCTAATAGGTATTTATTTATCTCTTTTGATTTATCAGTATACAAAAGTATACAAAATAAATGTCAAACGGAAACGACTTTACAGGATATTAATAGAAAATGGAATTTGTTATGCAAATATCTTTAAAATGTTGCTTTATCAAAATCATTAGATAAAATAAAAAGTAATGAAAAATCTTGTAGTTTGGGCCAATATTTTCTTAAAATTCTTGGAAGACTCTGAACTTAAATACAAAGTTTTGTATTTATCGAAATATTTTGTGCATAATCGAAACACTTTAGCTAATCTGCTGCACATTTACACATACATACAGTATAGCTTCCAATTTAAACAACACAATCGGATCTATTTTGCCTTTCAATAGTTCACTCTCTGCTCACTTCACCAAAGTCTGCTTCATAATCATGTTCAGAATCTAATTACATTTGGGAGCAGTTTACCTTATATTTATGAATTTTATATTAGTCCTTGAAACATTTGAACAGATACCATCACAGAGCTTACTTTTTCGAAACATAATAATGTTTATAATAAAGATTTTCAATTAGAATTAGGTGAATACCGGAATAAACGAAAAGGGCATCTCAGGGATTACTTTTTGAATTATTTTTACACGACATAGCAATTTAAAAATACTTTCTTTACACTTCCATTTAGTCTATCCATTAAGTTGGGCGGCCTATTATTTCCTTTGTATTATATTCAGCAAGAATGTTTCGATGCTGTTACATGTATATATGCATGTTTATTTTACATCATATAGTAGTGACAGATAGCAGCTAAGAATTTTACTGCAGACCAATAGACAAAAGGTCATTAATTGTTTAGGTTAAGTAGGTTGCTTATTGTGGAGTATATAGCTTTCTCCAAAAATTCATAATTTAAAAGAAAAATGTCACTTAAGATCAGCTGCAGACTCTGCATGTGAGATTATTGCTGAAATGGTGGATAAACTGTTCAATCTGTTCCGGCTTCTTTTTCAACTGTTTTTCTAATAATTGATAAGAGAATAGGAGTTGAGAGTAAAAAACGTATATTATTTATTCAAGAACAACCTATATCAGATGCACCTAATAATAAAATACAACTATTTGCCATTGACTGAGTCATCTGCTACAAGATTGTCGATTACATATCTTAATTGGAAGAAATGATTTTCCAAAACATTTATTCATTTAACAATCTGAGTATGGAAAGATAGAAGTAGACTAAAAAACTCCATACCATACAAGGGTTTTAGAACACGAATTTTCTGGTCTGAGCCCAGTTTCCCTGACCACTGAGCTAATATTGCAACATACTAACGAGTACTAAATTTGCCAAATCTCTCGCAAGGAGATCTAAAATTATTGTTTCATTATATTTTCTGACTATTGAATTATTTTACCTCAACGTCCTGTACCAGGTAGGTCACACAGAATGACAAATAAAAATGTTAAACGAAAAAATGTAGAAAATATTTTAGTTTTGACGAATAAAATGGGTGAGATATTGCTCAAATGAATCCGGATGCCATGAAGATTAGAGTTATTCGACATTCATCTTTTCAGAGCAACAGAAAACCTCTAAAAATCTGATGTACTACAGTCATATAGCTTTCTATATCTATGCTACAACAAACTATTCTTAAAAAAGTATTCCTCTATCTACTTCAAGCTTATAAAAATAAACATTAGCAGACATTATTTTAATACATTATTTCCTTGTATATAGAATATAAGTAAATGCAATAAGTTAAAGTACCAGTCAACTCTTTTATCAGCTGGCCACTGTTTGATGGTCTTTAAATTCTAATCTCTTTGTTTAACCAGGATAAAAAAATATCAATAATGACTTCCTATTTGAGAAAAGTAAAAGTGGTGGAAAATTGAAACGTATAGGAAGCAATATCTTGTAAATGGTTAACTCTACAACATATATATATATATATATATATATGTTGTAGAGTTAACCATTTACAAGATATATATATATATATGTAATTGACACAAATTGTGTGTTTTGACGAGATTTACTTTTTTCTCTTCCGGTTTACCAGTTATGCAAGTCAGTGGACTTCAGAGGCTATTGCAAGTATATACTTGTTTTTGTCATACAAATAATTATTAAATATGTTATTTTAATCACAATCAAAATTTAATCACAATTTTGACAAAATCAAAATTTTAAAAAAATGTTCCATGTGAAGGGTAGTTTGAATTCGGGGGAGGATTTCTTGAAAATTCTTGTGTTTTATCCTGGAAGGATGCTGAACTTAACTTCAAGTTTTGTATTTAATCGAATTACTGTTCTTGATATATGTTGTTCATATATATATATATATATATATATATATATATATATATATGGACACACACGTGGACATTTTTAAAAAACAAATCTTTTATTCAGGGGATCTTAAAACATGTACTTCCAGTGAAATCTCGGTGTCGAATTCTTGGGTAAAATGCGTTACTTTCTGCTTCTATTTACGTAGTAGAGAAAGTAAATGATCACCCTAACCGAGATTTGAATTCAGTACCTCTTCGAGATGAGAGAAAATTGTTACACCTACACCACGGAGGGGATTAATGATTTCTACTTTCTGTACTATATTACACCCAAAAATTCAATGTCAAAATTCCGCCAAAAATATATGTATTGAGGCTACTTGAATCCCATAACGGGAATTTTTAGAAAAATATCTATGTTTTGAGTAAGTGGGTGTGTTCGTATGTATTGATATTTAACTTTGCATTTTATAAGGATGTAGCACGAAGATTTCAATTATTTTAATAATTTTGATTAAGAGATTATATTTTAAGATAGCTTCATTACAAGTGCAAGCGTGTGTATGTATGTATATATATATATATATATATATATATATATATATGTAATATCCTCTGAAGTCCTCTTCACTCTGGTAGCTTTTGTAAAAATGATAACCCTAACACATAGAAAAATCTCACTAGACAAAAAATGTATATATCTTTAAAGCAGAAGATGTATGTGCAATACATTTTACTTTCTCTACACGCACTATGTGCATAGTGTATAGAGAAAGTATTGCACTCCAACTAAAAATTCGATATCGAGATTTCACCGGAAATATATGTTTTAGGGTCCCCTGTATTCAAAAAATGCATTTTCACAAAAAGATGTGTGTGTGAGTGTGAGTGTTCATGTTCCTTGTGTCCGTGTATCTGTGAACACGATAACTCAAAAACGAAAAGTTAGTAAAATAACAAACTTGGTATTTAAGTTTTAGTATCTTCCAGGGATACGACGAAGATTTTGAGAAAAATCCTCCCACCCCAAACTACCCTTTACATTGAAAAAAATTCGAAAATTATAATTTTCGTAAAAATGGCTCTAGCTATTTTGATTAAATTATCGTATATTAAAGATATTTACCTGACAACTAAAATGTTTACTTTGAATTTTCCGGGAATAGCCTCTTAAGACTACTTTATCCTTTATCAATTTTACGGAACTGCTAAACCGTAAGAGATGGACAAAACTTACACGTTGTGTAGAAAATGTAGAACACGTTAAAACACACAAGTTATGCAATTTACATTTTTTCGTGGAGTCGATCGTTTTTTAAGATATTTCTTGTTTTTAGTTTCAGCTTTGAAAATCATACAGGAATTTGACAACTTCTCTCCATGCAAACAAAGGAACAAGTAATAAGACTGTTTCGGCTAATTTTTTCTCGATTAGTAAGAAGTAAATAGAGGCATAAGCTTTTTAACAATAATTTGTTGCAGAGATGTAGAGAAAGTCATGTGAATGGAACACATCAATTTTTTTGGAGAATTAACCACTACGAATTCCTTGCTTTTGGTTAAAATGTTCTAATACTTACATTTTTCTCAAATGTAAATTCATTGTTTGTTTTTGTTTCTCCCAGTCAAGGAAAGATAATGGAATTTCAAAGCCTTCGCATAGCAACTAGCTCTTAAAATGTTTAACAATCGCGTAAGCCTAGTATATTTCCCGTCCCCATTGTACCTACAAGGAAATGTAACAAAACCGTTTTTGTTAGTGTTAATCTCAATTATCATGAAGTAAATAGAATAGTAAGATGTTGTAAGAGTAGCGTATTGATAGAAAATGCATGACTATATCTTATCACATATTTATATTTATTTTTCCGTCCTTTAGATTATCATTTGGTCATATGTATTTAGAGTAGCAACTGTATTTAGAGTATGGATGCACAGAGAGAGAGAAACAGAGACAGAAGGAGAAAGATAATGGCAGCTGATAATAGTTATTTATGATTCAAGTGGAAAAAGAAAAGAACAGAATAAAATTGCCTTGGCACAAGTGGGATACACTATTACTTTCTATACACGTATTATGTACATAGTGTATAGCGGAAATATTGTATTCCACCCAAAAATTCGATACCGAGATTTCAACGAAAAATATATACCTATGTTTTGAGATCCCCTGAGTCCGGAAAAAGCATTTGGAGAAAAAGGTCCGTGTGTGTCTGTCTGTTTAGGTGTCAATGGACAACATTGCTCAAAAACGAAAAGTCGTTTAAATACCAAACTTGATATTTGCGACGCGAAGATATTCAAGAAAATCCTCCCAACCCCAACTACCCTTTACATGGCACATTTTTAGAAAATATTTACATTTTGAAAATTTTTCGAAAATTTAACTCACAAAAATATAGATCTCGTTAAACTCAAATTAATGTCATATATAGGTAGGCCAAGGTTCCTCGTGAGCTGTCGTGCCATGGAGTTATAGTGTCATTCCTATAGTGGCCACTTTTTAAAACATTTGATTGTTGGTTTAGCCTACTGTGTTCCCTAATTTACCTTCTATTTATAAGGAACTAAGTAGTAAGATCTCTTCTCCTAATGTTTATCTCGATTAGCATTAAATAGAAAAAGATTATTATAATTATTACAAATAATTTGTTGCAGAGATGCATGGATAGTTCTGAACTTTATGAATATATTGTAGATAATACGTAAATATTTTGTTTTACCTATTTCACGGACTTGATGTTTAACATGCTGTGGTGTTTAATTGATGTGATGCTTAGCATTGTGTTGACAAAATAATGAGCTACAGAATCACAAAACCCTTAATATAACGTAGGCTGTGAAAATAATACAACGATGAAAATAATGTAATATAGTTTTCATTTATTAATAGGTTACAGCTTTCGCTAACAATGGTTTAATTCATTAAGAGGTTAAAAGTTTTCATTAAAGCTATTAATCTTTTAATGAAAGTGTAATGCTTATTGCACAATTATTGCAACTTTAAATTATTATCCCTTGGGCAGAGGAAGTGGGAATTGAAGTATTTGTTATATGATTTATTATAGGCTTATTTATTTCTTGACTTTATTGGTACAATTATAATTTTGCTTTGTCTTCTGCTTTCAAAATTTCCTTTGGTTCTACAAATTCCATATTGAGACATTCATGTCATCCAACACTTTATGGATCGATACAAGCATTCTATAAATCATATTCAGGGCTTACTTGAATGTGTCACATTCCGCGAGAAAGTAAAGTTTGAGTGTTATAGTTTTATAACACTAAGTGACAGAACTGTCTATCTTTAAAACTATTGATATCTGGTAAAAAAACCTTATTTATCCATACCATATCTAAAGTAGTTCTTTTTGCAATTCTAGCATTAAAACCGCTTATTATGGCGGCATAAATAAAGCCAAATTACCCTATTTCTGACACCAGTGCCAGAAAATGAATGATTATATTAAAATGGCAACATGACAGCTATGACGTCATCACTACAGCAACATAATTTTCTCCAATGCGCTGTAAGGAATCCTGAAATCGTCACTCTCGCAAGTACAGCATATTCAAACACAATAATCGCCTCATTAAATTTATTTTAAAATAAAAAATAACAAAAATATGCATTGATTTTTCTGTGATTAATAAACTCTCAGCACTCCTGGCTTCCTTCAACGGAATACAATTCATATTTCAATAGTTTTATTATTATTTTCTAGTTCCCTCTATAAGTGTTGAAACAAATGAAACATCTGCTTAGAAACCATATATAATCATACATCTGTGACATAAATGTTTCATTTAGCATACCTATTAATTATTTTTACGTATTTAATGCTAAAATTGCATAAGACGTTGTATGTAACACCTGTATAATCTATTGTAACATTCGTAAAGCTCACGCTTAAACATATATTCGTGTCACAGTCAGTTATATTATGCACTAGTTACATAAATAACTATTATGATACAGGTGTACAGATGAGAATAAAATGACCTTGAACACGAGTGGCATACACATTTTAGACAGAACTGAATATTGATAGTCATAATGTAGATTATAAATTGTTTGTTTTACTTATTTCACTATATGATGCTCAAAATGCTGCGATGTTCAGTTGTCACATTGCTTAGTCAGTGGTGACAGCATGATGAGGTACAGAACTACAGAGGAAACCTACAGATCAAGAACTTGTGGGTTGGGTTCATTGGTGCCAGATGTGTTCATTGATGCTCATTTTCTGTACTCATCATCCTTCATTGTCATTTTTGAGTTGTAGTGCTTTTCGGCGGAGATCGGCATATTGCGCCTGGACATTGTAGGCAATCTATTTAGATGTTTCTGTCCTGACATCGCTCTGGATTGCCCAACCCCTGGGAGGACCTCTCCAGAGGAAACTTCCGGATTAAGAGTTTGTGGGTGGGGTTGATTGGCGCCAGATATGCTCGTTGACTCTCATTTTTTGTACTCATCATTCTTCATCGTTTTTTCAGAGTTGTAGGACCTTTAGGCGGAAATCAGCATGTTGAGAGCTTTGTAGAGGTTTGATCCTTGGCATCGCTCTGGAATGCTCAGCTTCCAAGAGGGACTCCCCGAGAGGAAATCTCCGGATTAAGACCTTCCGGGTGAGGTTGATTGGCACCAGATGTATTCGTCGACGCTCATTTTCTGTATTCGTGATCCTTCATTACCATATTTTTCAGAGTTGTAGGACCTTTTGGAGGAGATCAGCATGTTGTGGCTGGACAGTGGCTTGTAGATCTTTGTTCTCTGGTATCGCTCTGGACTGCTCAGCCTCTAAGAGGGACTGTCCAGAGGAAACCTCCGGATTAAAATCTTCTAGGTGTACTTGAATTGCGCCAGATGCGTTCGAACTGGAAATGCTATATACTCCGCCCATGCTTGTGACCATCATTATCCGATTGGTTACTTTCGAGCCTCTCCCAATATTCCACCATCGCAGGGATAACAATAGAAACACAAAGGCTTCATTCGCGTTTCTCTACCGCGGTCTTGAGGTGCCCCTCCGTCCAGACTTATCTTTACCATTATCTTCCAGTCAAATATAGTTGACTTCTCACTTGAGGAGACAATAAAAACCGCTATTTAAGTTACGCTAAAAAGGTTTGTAGATGTAATATTTAGAAAAGTAATTCCTGGTGCACCACATTTTGATATGTTAATATACCAGCATCCCTGCAGAATAAAAGACCACTCACAATGAAAATTAAACACTAACAGAGCAACGTAAAACTTAAACCTAAGCTTATAACCCTTGTTTTGCTATTCACAACAAAAATGTAAACGTAAGCAAGCAAGAGAGCATAAAACAGCTGAGCTAATATGCTGGACTGCAAAACGACCGCCGACAGAAGAGATTATAATATACATATAAAAATAAATAGTAGTTATCTGCAAAGTTAAAGGATGTTAAACTAACAAAAAGCATTATTTACACTGTCAATTTGTTCTGATTTGAATTTTATAGATGTCCTATGATTGCTAATCTATGATCTAGTTTGCGAGTCAACAAATGGCAATAGGAAATCTTATGTGAGATGACAGAATCTCCCTTATATTGTCTAGATTTTTATGTTTGATGTAGACATAAGCTTCTAACTTTACGTTTAGTTCTATGATTATTTTTATGTTCATACAATTCATTCTGTATCGTTCCATTCAAGTTTTAATTTAATTTAGGTTTAACTTAATTTTCATAGTAAATAGGCCAACCACGTCGTGCACCGACAATTGTGAGATGTATTGTTTAAACACGCTATCTGAAACTCGACATATTTCCGAATCGCCTTTCACTTGTTATAACTTCCTATATACAACGCTTTTGTCTTTACATTAGGTTTCAAAGGCTATGTAAACTTCCTTAATAAAGCTACAACCACCGAGTAACCGTTTAGACAATAACACGCACATTGCCATGGAATAATTTTTTTTTAATTTGTGACCCTGTCTAACAGAGCGCAGTTTGTAGCTCACATCCAGTTAATGAATATTTCAAGACTTTGAAAAGAGAAGCCAAGCGGAAAACTTTGCAAAGAAATAAAATAAGCAGAGAGGAAGGGACGTTTTTTTTAATTCTTCGCAGTTTGATCGTGCTCTTTCTTTCATCCGAACCAAATTACTCCCATTAAAACTATTTCAATCTTTCTTTTTGTCTCGTTTTGTCCCAATTTATACTCCTCAAAACTTGTTCAGTCTCCCATTCAAACACTTTTTACTTTAAGCCAGGCAGCGGTTGCGATTGTCTCCACTTTGGGTTTTATACGCCCTCTAGAGTCATTTTAAGGAAAGATAATGCTGAAGCGAAGGGATCTTCTATTTGAGTCCTTTTAAATTATCTGAAAGCGTAATAAGATCGTTTTATAATCTTGGCAGCTGTTAGAAAAACAAAGTATATTGCTATTATATAGCTTCTTTCAGTTCAAAGACGTTATAGTATTTAATAAGACACATTTTAACTCATTATAATTTTGCATCTTAAGTTTAGAATTAACAGGATCCTTGTTCTCTTTAGAGTTAATTATAACAATATTCTACAGCCTAAATCATGCTTGAGAATCATCTGGCTAGTAAAACATATCAATGGAACTGTTGCAGCAAATGGAAAGAGGCAGGTCTCATCGTTGTGGCATCGAGATTGAAAAACTGTCTCATGTCTTTGAAATGTGTTCACACAGCGAAATAATTAAAAATAACAGACATCATAAAGTGTGTTCCTTAATCCAAGCCTCTCAGAATAAAGAAATATTAGGACTATGAAGTCATAGATGGTTTGCCAGAAAATGGATTTCATAGAAGCATGTATATATATTTAAATACTGGGTCATCCTCTGGTCCTATAATTGACCTTACAATCAGGTGGCAAACAAACGAAATTCACAAGGAAAAATGTAACATCTGTGAAACAACCAGGTTCACCAACCAAACGAATATCAACTAATCTCAACCAAGTTGTTCGAATCATCATAGGCCCTGGAAGAACTACCATCAAGTTTCTTTGTGTAATTGTGTAAAACATTTTAGTTAAAGATAATTTATATCTAATTTAATATATTTAAACTGTTTTATTAAGACTACTTATTTATGTCTGTATTTGTTATTTGAATAAGGTCTACCTTGGAAAACTTTGCGTACAGTTAAAATTAATTTATATATATATTTTAATATATTTAAACTGTTTTATTAAAACTACTTATATATGTTTGTATTTGTTATTTTAATAAGGTCTACCTTGGAAAACTTTGCGTATAGAAGCATTCAGTTGAAGGAAACCGAATTTTTAAATAATTTCTTTCTCTCTGTGTAAATATCTTATAAATTAGGTACTGATTGAAATGAATTTCAATTTTGGTAGGTAAGGAAAAGGAGCATACTTTTCACTCTGGTTCAAATATTGGACTGACGTGACTGATAACAGCGGCTGGAGCACATAACTACAAATTTAAATTATATATTTCAAGCATTGAAAATATTTTGTTATAATCTCTACCAGATGGATTACGTTTCAAATAATAAACAAATTAAATAAACCCGAAAATGAGTTCAGGTTATAGGGTTTAGTTGTTTTTGTTTGTTTGTTTGTTTTTTTTCCCTGGTCGCCAAGGCATAGGTTTGAGTAATGCATTCTACCGCGACTCTCCTATCCCTTATTTCCTCCCATTTCACTTCCCTTTCAAGTTTCAGTTGTGCTTTCAGGTGCTGCTGTGTTGAAGGTATAGGGCAGAGAGCGCAGTGTCGTTTACGCTAAGAGAAGATTCTCCCCGTGAACACCAGAGAGAGAGCTGGCTTGCCTGTTACAGTGGCTGCACTGCCCTATTAAAATGTCTCCCTAATAGTGCGTGGGCCTTCATACTTGGCAGTTTTAGGGACGTATGCGTTTCTCTGTAGGCAGTCTCTGACCCCTTTACTTCAATCGGGCCTCCCAAGGTGTGTAGCAACAATATATTTCTATGGTGTCGCAATGCGCAAGACATCCTCCTCCATTAAAATGTCGTAAAGCTAATCCTAGCTGGTCTTGTTTTTCTGCTTAAGAAACAAGAGTTGCATGTCTATATTGCTGCAGAAGCAAACATTTGTCGTAAAATGCGTTTCCTTCGGGTTAACCTACTTATATCGAATAGACCATAGCAGGCAGTAATGAATTAAGTACCAAAACACGCAAATGAGTTCGGGGCTTAAAGCTCTAGGACGTGATAATCGTCGCATAAGCTAAGGTGAAAACAGCGTTTTAAAAGCTTGGCCCCACAGTTTCACTAAAACGGATGTCAAAGTACATTCACTGTTTTTCTCAAAGCCTAAAATTGTTTCGTACAGCTTCTAGTTTGAGCTTGAGATGGTGTAAAGTTATTGCATTTGTGTAACTAATTATTTAATAAGTCAACAATGGGCTCTAGTTTGTTTACTGAACGTGATCGAAATCAAAATTGGACTGTAGGAAGGCCAAGTCAATTTTAAATTAGCTACAGGTATTAAATTCGGAATAATTCAATTGAGAAGCATCTTCTTTGTCCAGTTTATCTACTAATGCTACAAGTGCTTCAAAATGAACAGCACAATATACCACGGCTTTAAGCTGAAGGACTTTCCTGAATAAATTGTTTCATTATTTTATCAATCCAAAAAATTGCCCCATTACCTCAACGCGAGACTAGCAGTGTAAGAGGCAATGAAAGATCGGAAAAATATTTTTTGAAATATACCAGTCCGTGAAAAGGCTTTTACGACAACTTTTCGCTTCGAAGACTAGCTTTCCACATTCAGCTAAAGGTGTCGATTACTTTACGCAATTTATTCAGAGCATGCACGACCAATTTACATGAATCATATTCGTAAATCTTGCACATATTAATTGGGCATCTTTTTTCAAATATGCTGCGGAGTCCGTAAGTAGAAGCAATACGCCACACCCTAGTTACCGTTACATGATCTGCAGCTAGCATTTATTTACGGCAAGCAAGAATTTCTGTTTATAATTTCTTTTGTCATTACACCTATATACCATTTTCACTTTTCTACACGTTCCACTTACATCGATAGTTTCGAAAGTGGTGAACCATGATTTTTTTTTTTTTTTTTTTTCATTTACACTTGTGGACTTTATGTAACTCATAATAATTTGGAAGATAATTTTCCCTTGGCTTCGACTTATCAAGAGGATTTATATTTGTGCATTTGGTAAGAAGCTTTCTGAGCTCGGGATTGTTCACCTTATAATAAATCACGTACGCTAAAATAAATTCTTTACACAAATCTGAACTGTATAGAGTGCCAGAAAAGAGGATAGTGTTGATTCTTCTATAAGAGATTACCTCGACGAAGCACGTGATACAGCTAATACGTGCCTAGTGCCCTACAAATTTGCAAATGGGAACCTTGATCCAAATTAACAGATTCTGTAGAAACATGGCGAAGTAGTATTTTTCCATCAGTGGTAAAAGTGTTTGCATCAAACGTATACTGACGCAAACATTAATCTACACTCAATTTGATTTTTGGTGTTTTTAATTCGCACTGGAAATTAAAATGCACAAATGCTTTTAAGATCAGATTGTATGTGGTACGTCCAGAAAGTAAGTTCCGTTTCAATTTATCTCCGCTGCAGCGCTGTGATCGCCGCAGTTCCGCACATGCGCTATATCAAGGAGAAAAAACGTGCGCCATTTTGATATCGATGTCAACCACATACGCTTTGTTGTGCTTGTTTACAATGTCGGTGTTGATTGAAAATCCCGCCGCTTGTAAAATCATATCTGTGATTCGTTTTCTGAATGCTAGGAAAGTGAAACCAATAGAAATTTATTGGCAAATTTGCGAAGTTTACGGACAAAATGCGATGAGTGATTCATGGTGAGAAGATGGGTCCGACAGTTCAATGAAGGACGTAGTGAAGTGCACGATGAAGAACGAAGTGGGCGTCCATCTTTGGTTACTGAAGGACGGGTTCACGCGATTGATGACAAGATCCAGGAAAACCGCAATTTTACAATTAATGCTCTCGCTATGGAATTTCCCCAAAGCTCACGATCACTAATTCATGAAATTGTTACCGAAAAACTGAAATTTCGTAAACTTTGCTCACGTTGGGTACCAAAGATTCTTACTGAGCAACACAAAACAAAACAGATGGGTAGTGCACTTCAGTTTTTAACCCGTTATGATGAACACGGCGAAGAATTTATGACACAGATAGTCACAGGAGATGAGACTTGGGTTTCTTACGACAATCCTAAAAGTAAGCGGCAATCAATGGAATGGAGGCACACTTCATCCCCAACAAAGATTAAGCCGAAACAAATCTTGACACCTCGAAAAATGATGTGCACAGTGTTCTGGGACTGGAAAGGCATCTTATTCATTGATTTCTTACCGCGTGGTCAAACAATCAAAGCAGATGTTTATTGCGAGACTCTTAGGAAATTGCGCTGCGCAATACAGAATAAGCGCCGAGGATTGCTGTCAAAAGGTAATGTTTTTCTTCACGACAACGCACGACCACACACTGCAAATGTGACGAAAAACCTCCTACAGGGATTTGGCTGGGACGTGTTTGACCATCCTCCGTACAGCCCTGACCTCGCTCCTAGCGACTTTCATCTGTTCTTACAACTCAAGTCTTTCCTTGGCGGTCAACACTTCAACAATGACGAAGAGCTGAAAGAAAATGTTTCCAACTTTTTGAAGACACAGGCGGCAAACTTCTATGAAGAAGGTATACAAAAACTTGTGCCACGCTGTGACAAATGCCTGCAAAATTTCGGCAGTTATGTTAAAAAGTAGTTTAAGTGTTGCAGAATTTTGTGCAATAAATAATTATTCTGTATCTGTACACAATTTAATTTTATTACCAAACGGAACTTACTTTCTGGACGTACCTAGCAGGGTACAAATAGAACTGAGCTCAGTATATTGTGACATTGTCTAGCTAAGTTTAATAAATTTGTATGATATAATCTGGAAGGTAGAATTCGCACAAGCTTGTGAATCCACGTATTTAATTTAATTGGCATGACTAATAAATTCTTATGGCTCTCATATGCTATGAGACAAGGTTTAGTATCATAAATAGATTGATGAAAGAGCTAAAATATGTGTGCTTGGATGTACATAATTTTTTAAAAATATTTATTCCTACAAATATGAAAAGCACTAAAATACTTATTTATAAGAAAAAAATCAAAAATATTACTCTTTGTATGTCTTTTAAACATACGTACTGCTATGTAAAATAAAAGTCTACAAATACACATCTTTGACCAAGATCATATTAAACTTTGTTTTAGGTATATACTTATTAGGGGCTAATATAAAAAATATTTATATATTATAATTAAATGATCTAATTAAAAATATATTCGAATTTTTATCTTTTAAATTTTTGTGCATATTTTATCATTCAAATTAAATGTTTTTGAAAAATTTATCAAAGATGCATATACATACAAATCCAGACCTTAAAATAATATATTATGGTGTCCATATACAAAGTGATTATTCTACTCCTGTTACATTATAATATATTTTTACATAGGTATTATTTAAAATTAAATAAAGAGACTTTTCAACATTCGGGAATAGTAGTCAAATATGTATGCATGACAATAAGCTCTTGCAGTAGAAAGAAGAAAGGAGAAAAGGCAAGAATCGCAAACTTACAAACAAGCATGCCCGTTAGTTTCCCCTAGGTATTTTGAAAATAATTAACACAAAAGAATACAAGTACAATTTGGTATAAAATGTATATATATTTAAATGAAATCCGGATTTTTCTACAGCAATTTTAAGATTAAGTTAAGATGTTTTGTTATAAACATTATAAAAAGTGAAATGAAAAAAATGAACTCCACAGAAATTCACACAATACTCAAGATGTATATTTTATTCAAAATCAGTTGAACAATTTTAAGCAAAAAAAATAATAATATTTTTCCAAGCAAAGAGTAGTGTGCAGTAGCGGGTGTTTTTTTTTCTAAAAAAAAAAAACTATGTTCTTATTTCGGAAACTACAAAATGTGTAATTCAACTGTATTTCAAGTGGATATCACATTCTTGGGTGGAATATCAACTTTTCTCTACATTAAAGATGAAAGAGACAGTAAAAAGCTTTTGTGGGAAAGCGCATTGTAATTTTTCGCACGACACAATACTTATCTCGCTTGTTTGTTCAGGTAATAACATACGATATAAACTTATCAAAAATGTGCAATAGAACTGTGAAGATACTAAAATGTCCAATAATTTTTTATATAATGTATTCATATAGTGCATCAATTTAGTTATTTCCTTGTTGTGTATGATTTCGTTGTAATGACATTAATTCATTCATTTCACGTGTAGTAAGTCATTCAAAGTCTTTTATATATTTAATGACACCGCTTACTAAATAAAGCCAGCTTTCTGCGCTGACATTCAACTTTGATCTGCCCCGCTATCAACTATCCATCGACAGAGTCATATTTCCGGTTCATACGGTATTATTTCTCCGCCTACCCGCATGTTTGCGCTTAGAAAACGCAATCTCAGACGTTGAATAATTAAGAATGTAGTGTGCAAGCAAAGCACCTGACTTTAGTTAACAGAAAGCCGATACAAGATTTACGATCTTGCCTTGTTAATGAGGATAAATGTCGCGCTCTGCCTGCAGAGGTATCCTCAGAGATGCTTATATATTCGAGTTGTACTTTTATACTGAAAACTCTATTGGTTTTTGAGAGTATGAAAATCGATAATCTACCTTATAAAGTATGTCATTCATTCATGCACCTTTATTTCTACTTTTCCTCTTATTTCTTTCTTGTCTTTTAATCTAAGGTAAAGGAAGATTGTATTTCACTAAAAATGTTATATCGTAGAAATACATATTAACATAAATCACTAAATTCCGGTATTAAACTGAGCTAAGAATTCTAGCCCAAACTATTTCAGAAAAGTTCACCATTCACACTCAAGTTTACTAAATAAACCTGTTTACAATCACCACACTATAATGCGTTCTACACTTTTTAATTCATGAGTAAAATGTTCCCATACTGCCAGATCGCGAATTTTACAACATGAAACTTTATATTTTGTTAACTTTGATAATTTAATAACCATATTGTGTCTATTCTTTGCTTTTGTATGTGCAGCATTCAGTAATAAATCTGCGTATATGTTTTCCAGCACTTTTGGAGAAGTAACATACCTTAGCTCACTCTAAGCTATTGTACATCAGATTCTCCGAAGCTTTGTGTCTGCAGATGCCTTCTTAGAAGAAAATAACATGCGAGTCAGTTGAGAAATTCAGTGTTATGCCGGCAAGTTGCCATGGTAGCTCAGTGGTAGAGCAACCGGCTAGAGATCGGGCGATCCGTGGTTCAAATCTCGGCTATGTCATTGAATTTTTCAGTCTGACCTTACCTATCCAACTCCTGTCCTGCACGTGGCTTGTGTGAAAAAAATAGTTAATCCAAGAAATGTATTCATTGTATGTGTGATCTTTGCAATTGTCTCTGAAATTTACTCAAACTACCAACCAGTATGTTCAGGAACGCTGGTTAAGATTACAGATATAATGCTAAAACCTTTAGTGTTTGATGTTTTAACGATTATTGTGGAAAAGTCAATAACAAATTAGTTATAAAAATGAGTAAGTGCCGTTCTTAAGAATGACTCATTGAGATCCAGTAAGGTAACTCTTATATTTCTGTTACATACGTAAATATTAAGGTTATACGAGATCTGCGTTAAAATATCTATCAGGGTAACCAACTCACCTGATATTCGAACTCGACAACCGCTATTTACTAGCTATATAGCTCTCTCTCTCTTATACTATGCAGATTGCCAAAGATTTGAAAAAGAAAACAATTACTTTGCAAAAGTAAAGTTTTAACTATATTAAACGACGGAAAGAATCAGTATTTCAGTTCGCTCAGCATTTAAACCTGTTGTTTATCATTGATTTTTACTCTCTCTACCGAGTACTGTATACAATTTTGAAATTCTGATAACGAGATCTCACCGGAAATACATGTTTTGATGTTCCCTGGGGATAAAGAAGGCAAAAGCAATAGTAAAATCCTTTAAAAGCTTGTTGCCAAAAGGATGAAACCCGTTTCCTTTGTATTGCCAGGATTTGGAAAATTCCCGAATGAAAAAAGTAAGTATTTTATAACTGAAAACAATCACAAGGAATATCTCAAAGATAGTTAACCACAAAAAACATATAAGATATAAATCGTATTTTGTAGATTGGGGTGGTTTTTTTATTTTAATCAAAACCTTCATGTCGCATCCTTGGAAGACGCTAAACTTAAGTACGAAGTTTGATATTTTACTGACTTTTTGTTTTTGAGTTATATTATTCACAGAGACACACACGGACCTTTATTTGCCTTCCTTTTTAATAAAATGGATCCTAAAACGTGAAAACGTATTTCTGCTTTGTAGAGAAAATAAAAAGTTTGTATTTACTTTAGCAGTTATACCAGGTAGCCTAACTGTCGTGTGCAGATACCCCTTTTTAAGTTTAAAGAGTTGCAGCACTCAAGGCCTATTTCAAGTCAAAACACACTAGGGGGGAACCTTCGTTTTACCCTCCCTGGGAAAAAAGGTACCTGCAGTAGATATTCTCTCGGTTAAATAGTTTAAGCTTAGTTTAGTGCAGTCTTGCGCAGAGATACTTTAGATTGGTTGCGGGAAAAGCTTGCATAGTACTAAACAAATGATCGTTGAGCGAATAACAGATCTAAAGCCAACTGACACAGTTAAAGGTTTTTAATAAAGACCCTCTGAAAAGAAAGTCGAGACACGGGTACTTTTGTTTTCGATGTATCATCATAAAAATTGCAGCTCAAACTGCGAGATTAATGTTACAATCATACCTTGTTAGTAGCTGATACATTGAAACATTCAGAGAGTAAAATTTGTTCTAACAATATAAAAACGCAAATTTCCTTAATGAAGATAAGAGAGATACTGGATTTGAAATAACAATTATTACTTTCCCTACCATTTACAAAGTAGGTACCTATAGAAGATTTTGTATTTCATCAAAAAATTCCATGTTGACTTTCACCGGAAATACGTGCTCGAGGTCCCATAGTTATAAATAAATAATGTTTTTACTAAACCTTCAGTGTAAATGTGTGTGCTTATGTGTCTGAGCACCATAACTCAAAAATGATGGCTGATTAAATACCAAATCTGGTGTCTTAATTTCCGTTCTTTGTAAATATGTGACACCAAGCTTTGCTTTGTGTGAACTCCAAACCATAATTAAAGTTTTAATGGAAGATTTTAAAGTTTTTTTTTTTTATTTTCTGAAAAGTGACTCTAACGATTTTAATTAAGTAAGGTATTGTAGTGTATTACCATGACTTATTGGAAAAGTCGACATCAAAAGTAAGAAGTCTTAATTAAGGCTGAACTATTTAGGCAGAAGTTTTTGAGATAATGACACCTCAGAAATGCTGACAGGTGTAAGGACACTAAAAGCTATCGGTCGAGCTCGTTTCGTGCTCTCGATGCCCATCGCTCTGTAACCGCACGGCAGATCATCGAGAAGTCGTGATGTACTTCAATAGGAGGAAGAGAGTAGTTGTACGTCGTGATGGTGTTATTTACCTACTCTTTACAGGTTTTCCGCTTTACATTAGTTCGCCCATAATTCCTGCTTTCTAATTGCTTCTATCCTCCCACTTTTCTTCTTCTAGACCTAGCTTCTTCATGACTTCTCCTTCATGCCACGGCTTCTGTCGATCCTCGTCTCCTTCGCCAGGTACTTCCAACTGTTGCTTATTTAAATAGTGTAATAGAGCTCAAGCCGAATTATGCCCAGGTAAGCCAGGAGTTAAGGTCCTGTTCTTAAATAACTTGGCCTGGCTAAATATTTCTACATTGCACCATTAAACCTAATTCATGACTCTTTTATTCTCAACCCCTTTATAATATCTTAACACCTCTTAGGTAAAGAGTATCCCATTTCCCACTTATCCTTCCAGTAACTATCTCCACACCTCGCATAAGCCAAAATCCAACTGAGTTTCCAACCCCCTAGGATACCCTGGGTGAGAGAGTAAGAAACCCTCGAACTCAATATTATCCTACAATATACTAAAGATACTTATATGACAAATAAAAGTATCTGTTGAATTTTTGGGAACATCCTGTGAAGTCTTCTTTTTTCGGAAACTATTTTATATTCTTTTGAATAACCGTAAACGTTAAGCGATACAAAACGCACTACATAATAGATATAGAGTATATACAGGGTGTTTTAGAAGTGCTAGTCAATAATTTACACATGGAAAGACAGGCCAAAAGTAGCTAAAAAGCTCTAATAAACATGGCTCCACAAATCACCTGTTGTCGACGTATCGCATTTATTCGAGTTGTGAGCCAACTGTAAACGCCCCTGGATACCTAAGTAATTACGATGGTATCTCAAGGTTTTTTAAGCTACAATTAGTTTATTTATGCATGCGCAACTACTTCCCTTTCTCCATCCGAGCACTATGGCGTACTGCCTTACAATCAGTTACGTATGTGACAGAGGTTACATCAATGTACAGTACGCTGACATACACTTTGTGTATGCAAAGCGAATGGCAGTGCCCTTGAAGCTGTATGATTGTTTGAAGAAGCTTTCCTCTACGCAGGCAGCCAGACAGGCATACATATAGCCGGTTACATCAGCGGCTTAAAGAAACTGGGAGTTTAGCACACCATGTACGAGAAGGTAGACTCAGATCTGCGATACCCGATGTTAAAAATATGTTACGCACTGTACACGAACGTCTTATGCACTGTACAAGAACATCCGAGTATTTCAACGAAGAGTTTTGCTACCCAAGAGCGTGATCTTAATCATAGCAAGTGTGGCGGATTTTACATCCGTAAGTACTCTAGCCATATCATCTCCAGCGTGTGCAAGCTCTCAACAAAACAGACTTTCCTCTTTGAGAGAATTTCTGCCAATGGATGCAACAACAGTGTACCTTGAATCCTCTATTTGTAAGCAGTATTCTATTCACAGATGAGGCTGAATTTACCAAAGACGTATTTTTAACTACCATAACTGCCATATTTGGGCTCAAGGCAATCCTAATGCAACACACTTATCACGATATGAGCAGCGTTTTTCGTTTAACGTCCGAGCAGGTCTGCTCGGAGACCCCATAATTGGACCATACACTTTACAACAGAGACTAACCGGACTGCAGCACATGCGATTTCTGTATACTTCCAGATATACTTCATCACGCTGATGTCCCAACGTCTGAACATGTGGTTCATGCATGACGGTACTCCAGCATATTTTCATTTACGAGACGCCGGTTTCTAATTCGAGTGTATAGCCAACATTACATAGGTAGAGGAGGGCCTATGCCATGACCTCTAAGGTCTCCGGTTATAAATCCCATGGATTTCTGTATGTGGGTTCATGCCAAAAGCCTGGTCTACGCTACTGTCGTCAATTCTCTTGAGGAATTACAATGCGGAATGAAGCAGCCTTCAAACAGTTTCAGCATTCTGCATACCTGCCAGAGAGGAATCGCAACTCATCTCAGAGAGGAGTTCAATTTTGCATTCAGATGCAATAATCACATTTTGAATGTTTACTTTAACGTTTAGAGATGCCATGTGTTCCTAGACAAAAATGCGTTGTATCTCGACAATGGTAGATATGTATGTGCACCCTTATTTATTGGAACTTTTTAACTGTTTTTGGCCTTACTTTCCAAATGAATTATTGGCCATTACTTATTTTTTGGATAGCATTTAATGCACGTTTTTAATACTATGGCGTCTCAGGCGATGACACTGATGATAGAGTGAAGATGGAGCACTGGTGGAATGTGATGGTGGGGGAAACCGGGGAACCCGGAGAAAACCTGCCCCTACGCCGATTTCTCCACCACAAATTTCACATGTCGTCGGTTACCATTACTTCTGAAACACTATGTATATATTTTTATGCAAATATAAATTGTATTGTATAGAATCGGCCATTTACGAAAAATCCTTTTGTCTTTCTTTTAAATTCCTGTCAATATTCATTTGTTTCTCTTGATTACATTCAAGATCAGCAAGTAGCGTCGAGTTCTATTGACTATTGCTATTGCTTTTATATCTATAATGAAATGTTAATATAGATCTTTCTGTAAAGGTTTTTCTCTATTAAAATTAAGTAATTACCAGAAAAATAAGCATTCCTGAGAGTAATTTATATAGTCACTAATAAACAATTGAGAGTAGTGAAAGTCAAACTGAATGCACACATCAGATTCTTTTCATTAGCATTACGATCCTTCCAGTACTAAAAACGTCTCAATCAGCATCTAAGTACGCTCCAAGTATTTTTCGCACTACTGGAAGCACAAAATACTCTGATTTACTGATAGCTGCATGACTCGGTTTGTTTCGTACCAAGTTGCATTAATCGCGCAAATACAGATTTGGTTTTCCCCGCCTTTCTCTCCCTCCCTACATTTAGCCTTGCCCGCACGAGTTCTAATCGTATTATTAACAATAAATGCTTCCAATAGTCTCATATGCAACAGAACAACAGACAGACAACAAGCGTTCGTCGCCAAGGGCATAGGACATTGAAGAATCCAGTAAATCGAAACACATCGCACTCTTCCACATCCTCAACCGCAAATGCATACCAACAACCGGAACAGATCGTTAACTTCATTATAAGTTCCTAAACGTCGGTCGGCAGATGTATTCCAGGAGCTAAACAGATAATTTGATTGCTTTGAAGATTTCTAATGAGTTATGTAATTGTCGTGAAGCCAAAACTGTCTTTAAGATAAGCCGCACTAACAGTTTTGGTTCCAGGTTTTCAAGTAAAGTGAATATTTTTTTTTTCATTATAAAATCGATATTGTGATACGTCGCATGCATATTATACTTATCAAATGCTTCATAAGAATTCCCCACTTTGAGGCATGAAAAAAGGATCTTATTCAGATTTTTTTTATTTTGAAGTACAACCACAATTACAAGAAGAGCTTTTCTGCCTTTAATGCTGTCCCTAAATAAGCTCTAGTGTATCCAAGAAGCCTAAAAATTGATTCACAATAAATCCTCACACACATTAACAAATTCATATAGCTGTGTCATCTAGAATTATGGAAAAATAGTTCAGTTACAGCTTTATTAAATAAATGTAAATATACATATTTCATTTTATAGTTAGGCAAAATGAAGTTTCGTGAACACTTCTTAAAAGACGCTGTTATGCGAATCATCTGTAACATTTTTCGTAGAATTGAACACCAGAAATATTGCATATTACCCAGGAAATCGCCTCTTTGTCCCAAACGCGAGCAAAAGCAAACAAAGCTGCGTGCAAAGCAAATGTTTGTTCCGAGAAGAGATGTCGTTCTATTTCCAGCTCCCCAAGGATACGCAGACGTTTGCTGTACCAAGAGCATCTCTCATAAAATGCTTCCTTTGTCTTTTCTAGGATTCAGCGTTTCTGGTTTTAATACCGAACTTTCGGAATGCATATCAAAGTACCACCCTATTCACCTCTGTCGCATACTGGATAGTAGCAATAGCATTCTGTAGCAGATGCTTTTCTGCACGACTTTATAAATAAACTCGCAATATTATTATCATAATCACTATTCTCGTGCACACTGCGTTAAAGGATAGATTTAGCAGTGTTTGGTGACCCATACGGGATGTCAGACACCCGTAACATTATTTGCTCAATTTATACACACCCAAGTCTGCAAATTCAGAATTTTCATAACCTCTTCAATTGGATGGAAAAAAAATTATTGTAACATGTAATCAATTCTATTTTAAACTCAATTCACCGTTAACTTTTAATTGCAGCTGTCCTTCCGTTCTCATTCTTCCCAATGCATTCGCACCTACAAGCTCTTCCTATTTAGTATCATTCCAAATTTCAGGTGCGATTAGCCAAGGAAACAACATACGCTTTTTAATGCCAACATACTGTTAGTGCACATCTAGTACTACCTGCTTCTTCTTGGGTGCGCGCCGAAAATGCAGCGAGTCACTCGTAACTCACAGAGCACATTTACAACATACAATACAGCCGGGAACTGAGCGCAAACTACGTCCCACACTGTTGGAATGAACTGACAGTATGAGCAAGCATTCTGTTATGACCTCCACCCATTGATGTATTGGCTAATACGCTCTGGCTCCAGTCGAACTCCGACGATTTTTGTGGAGTGTATGCCAGTACTGACTCAGAAGAGATGAGTTGGAACAGCCTATTACAACATATTATTTTGGGGTTTATATAACCAATCGGTAGTCAATAGGAGTGGATGTTTAGAACATGTGTTCGGATTTTTCATCTACTGAGTATTATTGAAGCTTGCAAGGCTGAAGAAAAACCTGGTGCTTGACAAGTACATCCCTCACTCCTTGTTTTAACAAAATTTAGAAGGAAGTTTAAGTGAGTGAAGAATATAATTATGAACTTTGTGAAATATAGTGTCTATTTGTTATTTCCAACCATAATTCCAATTATTGCAGGGTATCCATCCAATACGAGTTACTTTATTAATTCATTTTATTCAAATACACAGAAATCCGGGAAATTGTTCAAAAGGTATAAGGACAAATCACTACTTTATTCCACGAGATTATCTGTATTTGTTTACTAATTACTTTCTCTAGCTTGCATTTACAATGTATATAGTAGATGGAGAAAGTATTGTGTTCCGCACAAAAATTGATCCTGAGATTTCAACGGAAATACAAATAAATAAAAAAGTACCTTAAAAACAGGCCCGTGTGTGTGTTTGTGTGTGTGTGCCTTTGGGGAGCATAGTTCTAAAACAAAAAGTCCGCTAAATATCAACCTAGGCATTTAAATTCAGTATCTTCTAAGGGTGCAACACGAAAATGTTGAAGAAAATTCCCCCTCCTCAACTGTTCTTTATGGAACAGTTTTCAAACAGTTTGAATTTCTCAAATATGACTTTCGATTAAAATGTCATTTTTTTAAGATACTTTTATGGCAAACGAAAAGTATGTCTTGAATTTTCTGGGGATTGCCGCTGAAAACGTCTTCATTGTGGATGACTTTTGTATAGCTCAAAATCCGTAACAGATAGACAAAAACTTACTAAACCAAAAATTTAAATCTTATTAAAACATACAATTTATATCATATACATTTTTGTAGAGTTTACCTTTCCAAGATACTTCTTATTATTGATTTAAATTTTAAACTACTTAAACTTTTCCCAAAGTAGAAGTCAACTTTCGTTTCATCTCGTTTATTTTACTCCTGGCAATACAAAAGAGAAGCCAATTTCAATTATTTCTACAGCAGTAGCTTTTAAATGATTTTACTTTCGCTTTGGCCTAGAGTATTCCTTCATTTCTCTTCTACTTAAAGGTAGCAAGTATTAGGACCAATTCTGCTAATGTGTATATTTTTATCTGCTAAGGGTGCTCTATTTGGCTTGTGATGTTTTTCCTATGCTAGTTGCTCATTTTAGGCTAAGCATAATTATTTGCCGTAAAAGTATTTCTAGATGAAATAGAGCACATCATAGTACTAAGTAATCTCCTGGCAGCTATCAGAAAGCGTAAAGAATGTTCCTCATTAAAATTAAAATTATAATTTGGAACAAATTGAGTTTTTAATTTAATAGATGTCACACGAAAGTGCATAATCTGTGTATGCGTTTTTGAGTTTGTTCTAGGAATATGCTTTACCGCAACTCATTTTATAATCTACCGAGTTATGTCCTGACAAGTCCATCTGTACCCAAAGGGAAAATACAAGAAATTATTTAATACACATATTATATATGTGCCATAAGCAAATACATTCACGTCATGCACAATGATTATTTTATCTAGCAATAGTAGCAATACCAACAAGTAAACCGGTTTCTCTCCGCTACATTATCAGAAATATGTGAAGTTTTACATTCATATGGTTTCTTTACCCCTCATCTACTAACCATTCCATAATCTTAATATTAACAGATGATAGACATTTACACAAATGATTTCAATACACAAGTCGCAGAATACAAGACGGACTCAAGAGACTGAAACGACAATCAAATATTTAAAAAAACAAATCGCTATATGCTGGTCTTGATGTTTTATACTTTCTATGATAAAAATGACAACTATAAAAAATAAAACACGCCACAAATAATTATTTTCAAACAAGTATATGTTTTACTGATGCATATACATACACTTTAGTTACAAGTTTAGTCTGTTTGCCGGTTATACAGAAGTATATCGTGGCACATTTATGATGACACATTAGGCTTATCTATTGGCGGTTTACCTTCTGCAAGTGTTTACATATTGCCAATCGAAAAACACAGCTCCACTGACTGACATTCTCTCTCTCTCTCTCTTTCTCTCATCGGAAATATCCCTGACATAAAATTAGGAATTGAAAATGATTTTCACAGGCATAAATGTAGAGAAGGATGGTTTGTACCAAGTTTTAGTAAATATGATTTCCAAGCCTATGAAAATATTTTTAATAGATTATTTTATTTTGCTTTGTTTCAGAGATATTTGGAGTGCAAAATTTAAGTGACTCGCCCGGTATATATCAGGTGGCTCCACATGCGGTTCTTTTTTGTATTTGCATTATCCGGTTAGCGCGAATGTCGAAAGGTTTGCCTAAGTAGAACGGTAAAGGTGTCTCAGACCGACAAAGAAGAGGTCGTGCTGAATAAGAAATGCTTAAATTCAAGATGAATGATTCAAAGCAAACACATTATCCGTTATGACGTATGGCATATCCCAGTTGGTAGGGCACCAGCTCCGTGTGAGATCAAGAAAGTTTCCTTTAAACAAGGACATTTCACAGTGTGCCTAGGATCTTGTGTTCGAATATGAATGTGTTTGTGTGTTGTATGTAATTTAATAACCAAGTCATGTAACAAGAATTTAGGACTGCTTCTGCGTAAACACTTGAGCATACGCATTAACCTACATATTAAAATATTATAATCTATACAACTGTGTGGCACTACTTGGTGCCACAAAGCTAATACTCGTTTATCGTATATATACAGAATTTGACCGCAACCATTAGCAAGATTGTAGTGGGGTCCTAGATAAACAGTTTTTGCCAAATGTCTAAATTTTCTGGATCGCAAATCAATGACCGTAAATTAAAAGAATGTGGACATGACAGTCCTATTTTTATTTAGAATTCCTCATTTATATGCCAGCAGTTGAAGGACTGCAGCGTTGGTGCACAATCAATGTTGTCTTTAAAATATTGAAGCTGTAACTTTGGCAAAATGCCAGTTCTTTGAGGGTGTGCACGCCTCTGATAACAGCTCGATTAATTTCGGATCGCATTTAGTTAGGTAGTCTCTGAGATAAAACCACAGATGGGTTAGTCGGTGTAGCGCTTGGCATCTAAACTTGCAGTACTAAGATCGCATCGCTCTCTGAAGTTTCCATTCTTTTTTTAATTTTCTTGTTTTGTTTCCTGTTTTTTTTTCAAAGAGTACACCATTAGAGCAGCACTAATGCGCTTATTAAATTTCTGGAGCCAAAGCATAAAAACCTTCCAGGACAAATTACTTTCTAAAAACTGAATGATATCTCCGTAGCGTTCAGTATTAAATGCAATAATTGTTAATGAAACTGCGCAGATTAATGCAATAAACAATTAGGCTTGTTGAAAACATTCATGCAATGTGCGCTTTGAAACGTAGTAACTGAACTACGGTTTCAGCGGCGGAATAAAAAAATCTGGGATAATGTCAGGATTCGAACAGCGGTAATTTGAATTTATCCATATGCAGGCCGTTTAAATCACCTAAGCTACTGTAGTCCCGCAACATACAGCTGCTGAAAATCTTATCTAATCCCTGCAAGTGACTATTTTGAGAACTATAAATTCTAAACATTGCATTCATATTGTAAGAGTATACACATGTGTAAAAAGATAAATTATCTCAACGAGGTGCGAAACGGAGAGCACACAGACTAACATCGTAAGATATTCTAAGCTGCGAGCTTCAGAGCTCATGTGCTTTTTGCTGCTACGTAGTGCCATTGCGCATAATTAGGAACCTCGCTTACCAGATTTTCTTTGAATTTCTAGCATCTTGTGGTGTAGCAAAGAATTTAGAACCCATAGCCCATATATTGCATATTTCAAACTGCTTATTTTGCACCCCTCTATAATCCTGCCAATTTTTGCGGTCGAATTCTGGGACATCCGGTTTGTCTCATAAGTTCATTCGGTTTTTTTGTTGTTGTTTTTTTTTTTTTTTTTTTTTTTTTTTTGCAAGTTCCATCTTTAGCGACTGAAAACCGTAAATCTCCTATACAATCAAATTATCAGAGTAGCCTATCAACCACTATGACTCAGAGGGAAACAACCAGACTTGGTATTGATATGTCAGTGTGTGTTTGTGACCGACGGATGAAAGAGCGTGAACTTGTGTTTAAAAACCACGGAAAGCGAAAATGAACATTTACATCAAATGTTTTACGGTCGTAAACCTCCTATTCACAATGCCGGCAGAAAATGTGTGCTGTTTACATGGAAGATGCAGTAACAGTAACGAATTGAGTATGCCAAAAGTGGTTTAGTCGATTTCGAGCTTGGAATTGCTCCCTGAAAGACAACACTTGATCTGTACGGACAATGGTTACGGATGTGGAAAGAATTAATGAAATGATAGTCAACAATCCACAAATGACAACTCAGGTTTTGGCAATGGAGCTGAATTTAGCTCGCGATACCGCAGCCAGGAACTTGAAAAACTGGGTTACGTAAATATTCGCGATGAATGGGTCATTCACGAACTCAGTGAAGAGATGATTCAGCGCGTTTCCATCTGTAACTCCTTATTGAGAGTTATCGTTTTCTAGAATGACTGGTAACGAGATGAGAATAGTATTGCGTACAGCAACGCCCGAAAGAGTAAATCATGGCGTAAGAAAGTGCAGTAATCACTATCGATTTCTAAATTAGGGCTGCATCCGAGAAAGTTTTGCTATGCATTTGGCGGGATTGAAAAAGAATCCTGTATTACGAACTTCTTCCGAATAATGAGACTATCAATTCCAAGAAATGCTGTTCTTAGTTGGATCGTCTCAAGATTTCATCTGTTCCGTTCCCTGCAGCATTTCCTGAATGACAAACACCTCACTCCCTTGTAGTACTGCAAACTGAACCTCGAAGAGTTCATCAGAAATCTCCCTCATTTTGGAGAAATGGGATTTATAAGCTTCCAGAGAAATGACAGTATATTATCGACAATGTTGGTGTGCCCACCTGGGTAGTGTAGTGGTAGCGTGTCTGCCTCACATTCAAAAGGTCGTGAGTTCGAATCTCGCTTAGGGTGAATTACCCGGATAAGGTGTTTTTCGGGGTTTTCCCTTATCCTGAGAAGACGAATATCGAGTAACTTTGAACTCCATGGACCCCGAGATCATTTGACCATCATTTCACCAATTTCATTCATCGTCCGATATGACCAACCAGGTTAAAGGACGTTAAACTATCAAAAACAAATATTGATATATACAGCAAGAAATAGTTTGTTTGCAAAACATAACTGCCTTATTTGTTTATATTTAAACTACCTTGTATTTAAGGTTTGTGATCAGAAGGTTCGGCAACTACTCTATCGTTGCTGTACTGCGGGTGAGGAGTGTTTCCAGGCGACCCTAGGAATTGAAACTTAAACGAACTTATGAGACAACCTTATACAAAGTGGTTCACCTGTCCCGCAGATTACAGTCTAACCTGAAAACATCTTTCCTGAGACCTATCTGCTGGATACTAACATTGTAGATTTTGGCGCTACAAGTTATAGTTGAACAGTAGCGTTTTTGATTAATGAGCGGTGTTAGCATGAGTCCCAATATGCCCGATTAGGTTCGAATCTTACCAAAACGTCGATATTTTTTCCCCGCTTTCCTTCTTCCTGATTTGACACAAAGCTAAATTGGTATTTATTTCTTTTAATGTTCTTCTTTTTATTTAAGTTTATTCTAACTTAATCAGTCTAGTTACAGGAAATACAGATGTAAATGAACATTCTGAGGCATATTCATTCAGTTTCTTCTAAATATGCAGGTATTATTACAATGTTTTAAAACTAACATAGGCATTTAAGATAATACTACAGAACCAGGTCTATTTTCAGGGTACCTCTAAAACGAAAATACACAAAATATCTAGGCTGACAATCACAAACTGTGCCAAATACATAGATATTCACCAATACTTTCTGTTGAAAAAAATTAGGTTTAATCCCAATAACTTAACAAACTTCTCAATATCCACTAGATAAAGTGTTTCCGACATGAAACTTAGTGATGACATTTTTTCATTTAGAGCAGCAACTGTTCGAAATAATGACTCTTCGTTGATTCAGAGTTGTGCGCGATGTTGCAATGACAACCTGGCAAGTAGTAGCATCTGGGATGTGACGGACCTGCAGGCCTCCCTGATTAGTTGCTAAAGATAACTAAAGTTATGCTGTTTGTACACTTTTAAATGTTTCCATAGGAAATAATCAAGTGGCTTAAGATCAGGCCACGAGACAGATGCTCGCCTACCTATCCATCTTTGAGGATGTGTGCCGTGAAGATAATTTACGACGATCCATCGGTGGAGCACCATCATGCTGAAACCACGTTCATAATCTTTCATTTAAGGAGGAAGTGTAGGTAGCGTGCTCCGGTAAGATGACATTAGAAAAAATGTGGCCCGATTCGATGATCACCCAAAATGCCACACCATATATTAATTCCCCACTGGTCCTGAAAATCCTGTCTTACCCAATGAGGGTCATCGACACTCCAGTAGTGCAATGTTTTGAAACCGCGATTTATGTGAAAACAGAACTTTGGATAAAAAGACTACATCACGTTTCAAACTGCGTAATACCCACTGGCAGAAATTTACTCGAACTTCAAAGTCACGACCATGAGTTCCTGGTGTAGCTGCAAGCGTACATGGTGCATGGTGTATTGTTATGCAGTATTCTCATGACTGATTATCTACTGATGTATGTGTCTTGTGCTAGTGCCCGCGTGCTAATGTGGGGATTGTTTAAGACAGCGTCTAAAATTATTTCGTCATTGTGCCCAGAGGTAACTGATGTCTCTCTAATAGGACCTGTCCTTTCAACTGCTCCTGTTATATGTAAACGTCGTTCAAGTTCCGAAAACTGTTGTGTAGATTTTCGTCTTTCTGGAAATCGGTTTCCATACAGGCGTTTAACTTAGAATACATGGGGAGTTCACGACCGACTGAGTCTGCCTATCTAATGGGTTGTGAGGTTCATAGGTAGTAACCTTAGCTGTATGTATAACACATACCTATATATTTACGTGCATTTGTATCTAATGGGGCATGTCTAGACCTAAAGTGTCTTCCGGTAGTATTCGCTAAGCCACCGAGGGTTCCAGCTGCCAAAATGCTGTAGACATTCTCTAACTACGAAGAACAATCGATAATATGTTAGGTGTTCTGGTATTTTGAAGCTGTTTTTATTAATTTGATACGTTTTTAAATGTCCTTTATTATTCAGTCTTAATGAAGTTTATCTTTCAAAATAATTATAAAAAAGTTAAGGATAGAAGACTGAAGAACACGTAAAATGAGCTGTCGTTAGTTCTTCATTCGTATACCTTTATGTTTGCACCTAAAATGATTAGTGACAAACGCTGTACTAACTTTACACCTCGATGGATAATACATAAAGAAGAAAAATGCACGCAGGTTGTGGGACACGAACTGCTGACACCCTGTAGGTGAGGAGGACACATGAAATTAACCAGCTGAGCTACAATCGTTGCGACCGCTTGTTGCGTTAAAACCTGTAGGTGTAGTATCACACATGTTTCCCTCTCCGCTTCTGATTGTCGTGGACCCCTTTTTGTAGTTTAAGCCGTTCATTTAGCCTTCATTCATTATAATTTACGTTGTAGAACGTATGACAGCGATCCTATTGATTTAACATGTACTATAACAGGAGTTATTAAGCGCATGTTTTTGTATACAAGTAGCTATTGCCGCTAAGGTCTATTTTCAAATGAAGAGCAGGCTAGATTTGCATGGTTACCAAATGGCTGACTAGCACGTTAATTTCGACCT
Organism: Hymenopus coronatus; assembly: GCA_030762935.1. NCBI lineage: Eukaryota > Metazoa > Arthropoda > Insecta > Mantodea > Hymenopodidae > Hymenopus > Hymenopus coronatus. The sequence continues at coordinate 61,561,113 of CM060881.1, forward strand.
TATTATTTTCAGCGTATGAAGTGTTGTCTATCTCCAAAAATAATAAGGAAGAGGTGAACCACCTTCTGTATTGCTTTAGATACTTTTAGAATTCAAGTATATTCCTTTATTACAGTATTTACATAAAAATGCTGAATTATTTGTCCGCCTTGATGGAAGCATTGATGTTTTTGTCTCGCAGTATCAAAAAAGAAAAACATGGTTTGGAATATCTATTTATATTGAAAAACCTAGTCGAATTGTTCTATGTTTCAAAACTAATTAATTTGCTTGATACGTTTAATAAACTATGGTTTTGATACATATCTCCCATAAGAAAATTCAGAGGAGTTAAATCACGGTCACTAGCGAATGCAACCACCATGTTCTATCAACCGTTGGGGCAGCTACTGCTGAGATATATTCCAACTATTTTGAAATAATGAGCATTGCATCATCATGCTGAAACTACTGATATAGAACTAACTAAAGTTTAGAAATTAAAAATGAAGAAAGGTTAAAAATTCGTCCCGTTCTCCAAAATCACAAATAAAGCTCCCCAGTGTCTTTAGGAGCAAAAATGTTGCAGGTTAATTAATAGATACGATTTTACTCAATAAAAGTATTTAAAATATAAATGCATTTATGCTGTGAAAATATGCCTCTAATTTCAAAAATAAGTATTTATTATAACTTAAAATGGTTAAATTTAATTTTTGGTACTTACAATTAATATCACTACAGTAAACACCACTCTGGTCATTGCAATTTGATTTTCAGTCATTTTCTCCAAATGATCATGTGTAAGATGGATAAACATGTACAAAGAATGGATATGAAGAGACTATAATTTCATTTTAAGAATTATAAACCGATTAGGAAAATAAGTGGTGGAGAACAACGATGGCATGAACAAAATATGTAGATTGCAAAGACAATAATATCCAGTGCGTGATGGAAGAAGAAGAGGAATACACATGTTACCTGTTGGGCTGAATGACTTACCTCGAACTACAAGCAGGCGACCAGCTGTGTATCTCAGTTCGTAACCACATGCACTATAGCAGCATTTCATCACTGGCCTGCCTTTTGCTTTGTATGGGTCCTCCTCCTTAAACATCAGTGTCGTGGCAACCCCTCATGTATGAGGCAAATAAAATCTGTGTGGGCCACCTGACATGTGCCCGAAATCGTCGGCTATTAACAAGAAACACAGTACCGGTTAAGGAAGCAGCTTAATAAGCTGGCTCACATAAGCTCCATTTAACAAATAAGCGTTATATCTCATTGTAAATACAGATATAAAAACTCCAATAATTATATTGATCAGCAGGACAAGTAAATAGTGCATAAGATGAACACTATTCTAAAAGGAACTAAACCCAGAACCAGTAGTAATATAAAGAATGGCAGAATGGTAAACATGACTATTGGAGTCAAATTCAGCTAAAATAAATAATAGTAGTATTAACGCGATTGGATGATGACTGAAATTGGCGAAATGATGCTCACAAATGATCTCGGGGTCCATGAAGCTTAAAGTTACTCACTCACGTTCGTCTTTTCAGGGTAAGGGGAAATTTCCAGAAAAAACAAAAACTTTCTCCAGGTAACACCCTAAGCAAGATTCGAATTCACGACATCTTGAAGTGAGGCAGACACGCTACCCCCACACCAGCGATGCGGGCGCTACATCTTCTTTAGTCACGCTACTTTCTCTACTCTGTTTATTTGTGGCATTGTGCTTTGATCTACAGTGGTTGTTAGAGGGCAGTCCTGGACATGCAAGCATGACACAGGCTAAACTTATCCGTTAGTAATCATGGTTACACATGCTAACTTGAAATCATTTGCAGAACGAATAATGTGCGTGTTTGGTTCTACTTACAGATATGAACTATTTTCAATAATAAACCAAACTAAAACAATTCCGAGATCTAATTTGAATGACAATTCAGCTCCATTATTAAAGCGCCAATGGAATGGCCGAGATTAGGCCATTTCAACCAAGCGCTGTCATATGACTGGAGCGAACATTGTCGAAAAATCTTATCTCAGCTGATGTTCATTTCTTTGAAATCTTGTCGCACCTGACGTTCATATGTTTAATCTCCTGTCTTGGTTATTGGTAATAAGGTGACAATCCAGTGAGCCAACCTTCAGTTTTAATAACTGTCAGTTCTACAATTGTACTTTTATTTAATTCAGATGCAATGTGTATTTAAAGTTTTATCCAGTTCATAATGTATTTAGCTAAAATAGGAGTAAAATAATATTTATTTGTATTTCTTATGAATGAGATGAGTGCAATAACCTCAGATAAAATAATGTTTGTTTCCATTTCATGTATCACTTATTGAAAGCTGAAATAAAATAATGTTTCTATTGTAGCTATCGATATTCGTACATTGGGTGCAGACGTGGTCGAACATACAATTCAGGAGGCAGTGAAGAAATAGAAAAAAACATCGGTAAATAAATATGGTCGCATCATCTACCACTTGAGAACTACTGTAAGTATTACAATCATAACCTGATAAAATTTCCCTTCCCATATATTATAAATTGTCGACAAGATAAAAACACTTGTGGTATTACTTATGATAATAATCTGCTTTCTATTGCTTCTTCTAGCAATGATATCCAATCAAACTAGAACACTTAAATGAAAATAAGACAGTGATCATTCTATCAGAATAAAAACCATAGCGAATATGTATATTTGAAACTATTAATTACTGTTGTGTATGATTTTGTGCTTATACATTTATGGACGTCCATAATAACATAACATGAAATATTCGCTTTTCATAGGGCTTCTTTTAACAAATCATCAATAATTTGATAGTTAAGTATTTATTCACCTATTTTCAGAACTGTTAGTAAGCTTTTGTATTACAAAATAAGTTCTTCATTGTTTTTAGTACTAATATGAAGGATTTTATAAGTACTTTACATATTCGTGTGTTTCCAGCACATAATATTTTCATACCTAGATACTTATACATGTGCACGTAAATGTTTGTTAGCACTGTAAAGTATATATTTTCAGTTTCTTTCAGTAAAAATATTAATTTTGTAAGTAGCGTACGTTTTTAATTGTTTTCAACATCAGTAATTATGTTTTTGGTATTTTTAAAAGGCTTTAATACAAATGTGTTCGATCGTATATTCACAGTACGTTATTGTTTGTTTTCCGGTATTCGTTTATGAATTGAAGACAGTAGATACGGAATATTACAATTGCACATTACACTGACTTGGTAGACAGAGTTGTGTTGACATTTGCGTTTGAAGGGGAGAGGATAAAAGTGTTTCATTCCCTATATTCAGAGCTGTTCTTAAAAGTTTGAATTTTGGGCAATTTTTTTTTTTTTTTTTGGCAGGAAGGGCCTTTGTTTAATTTAACTCAATTCATCCCTCACTATTTCTGCCGTAAATTTAATATTGGTGACAGATACATCTAAAATATAATCAGGATCATTAGGAACTAAGTCTTGCTGATAAATTTGGGTTGGGAATGGAAGAACTAAATCAGGTTTGAAACTCCATTTGCAGAAACTTAGATCTCAACTTGGTCATTATTTTGTTAGAAAAACTGTAATAAGGATACAAACACGTACTGTTTGCAAGGTAGTTGAAGGAAAAAGCTGTTGCATGCATTGTAACGAGTACAAAATTAATTTAGTGAAACATTATATGGTTCCTCTGGTGCACGATGTGTAATTTTTACTTTCTATACTTAGAGGTAGAACAGGTATTGCATTCCACACAAAAATGTTATACTGGAATTTCACTGTAAATACGTTTTCGGGCCCGCATATTCAAAAAAAGAATAGGTCCAAGTGCGTTTGTTTATTTGTTTCCGTATTCCGCGCGCGCGCGCGCGCGCGTGTGTGTATGTGTGTGTATGTGAACAACATAATTCAAAAACAAACAACGGTTAAATATCAATCTAGATAACTGAGTTTAGCATCATTCAAGGATGCGTTACGAAGATATTAAAGAAATTCCCCGCACCAAACCACCTTTATGTGGAAATTTCCCGAAAATTTTGATTTTCACAAAAGTGGCTATAACGATATTGATTAAAACTCGAATAGTTAAATTTATTTTAGTTTTCAGTGACCGAAATATTAATACATCTTTCGTGGATCCAACTAGAAAAATAAAATATATATTTTGAATCTTATGAAATAGCTCTACAGTCTGAATTAATTTTGTATATTTGGTAAGCCGTAAGAAATAGACCAAAAGACTAAGTAAATGAATATCTCGTAAAACACACAATTTATGCCATATATATTTCTGTTGTGGAGTTAATCAGTCCCGAGATATTCATTGTTATTTGTTTAAATGTTAAAATACTTATACTTTTCTCAAACAGGATTTTATCATTTCTGTTTCTTGCCCCGCAAAAGGAACTGAATTTCAATCACATAGCAACTAGAATTAAAATATTTAACTGTCACTTTAGCCTAATGTATTCATTATTTGCTTGTTTTTAGAAAAGGTAGAGAAAGTCAGATATAGCTAGAGACAATGAGTAAAGAGTGTTATAGAATTATTGGAAGCCATCAGCTTCAAAGTGTATTTTTAAAATAAACAAATGCGTGAAGTTATTACTGCTAAAATACGCGTTCTTATTTTAAATATAATAAGCTCATAGTTCCCGCCTCCGAAACTAACACTGTGAGATAGAAGCAGCAACAAGAAAGAGGAGATCATCGTTGGACTACTGAGTCTACACCGAGGCATGTTTTGTATCAGTTATTATATCATATAGTTTGCAGAAAACGGAATTCGTTCAAATTAATATCCGATAATAATAATAATAATAATAATAATAATAATGTGTTAATATCGCGGATAATATAGTAAATAGTTACGGGATTCGAAACGTTATAACCAACGAACATATACTACACTTCTCCAATAAGCATGGCACTCATAGTAAATTTTGCAGAAATGGTAATTACAATGTTACATAAACCGAGTCAAAAAACAACAGAAAGAAATCATTTAGCCCATATGTATAAATTATCTTCCTCGGAAAATCACCACGAACAAGGAGCCCATGAGCATGCTCTGACCATAATCCGCAAATGTAGAACTAAATTAGATAAAAATGACTACACAACAATTTTATTCATTTTCAAACGTTGGTGTGCAAATACTTTTGCCTATGTTTCCTTGTAGATCATGTTGGCTAATAAAAATGTATTTTTCAAGTTTATCTGAGTTCTAGCGTTTTTCTGTCTGACAGAGCGAGCATACAGCTTGTGTTACATCATTTTTCTTCCCAATGGTATGAAATGGTTTTATGGCCAATTATATTCGAGGATTGATCACGTGATATTCTAATATGTTCTTTTGAGTTGGTTGACAGCTGTTAATTGCTAAATGAACCAGAAGTATTTCATGACCACGTGTGCATCAAATTGCCGATGTAAGATATTTTCTTGTGTTGAGTTTTCGGATACTTGACAGAGTACATGTTCAAGTGAAAATATGATCATTAGCAAGGTTGTGTGCATTTTTATTGCAGCTGAAAATTTGTATACCCAAGCTATTTAAGTTAAGTTGGCAACGCAATTCCCTGGCTAAATATGGACCTTATACCACAAAGTGTAGCCAAATGTTGAGGACTTAAGCCACAGCGTAGCCAAGGGATGTTTCTTATAAGTAAAGCTGTGAAACAGTTAACTGCGGAACGATAGGGAGGCATAGCTGAAGGATTTTTTAAATTAAAGCCGTATGATCCTTGTAAAGAACTGTACATGTAGTTTCCGAAAAATCTTCTAACTGCTTTCGAACAATCAATTCAAATTAGGGTTATTTTAAGAAATCCTACAAAATACATTGTGTAGTCAAAGTAAAGTTTTCCCGAAATGCTATAAACGCACTAAGATATGAAATAAAAGCGCGGCACTTGGCGATCAGCAAGGTAGCATATGTTATTCGCCGAGAATAACATAAAAGGTATGACAGTTCCTTCAGGAGAGCCCAGATCTGCATACCATGAGAAGCAAGCCCGACTGCCCCCCTCTCTCAGCGAGCGGTCATCATCCAAGAAAAAACATAAGAATCTCATTCAGCGTATGGTAGGCTCCTAGAGAGTAAAACTTTACCATGAGTAAAGAGATCTGGCTTGACGAAGCAAAAATAGTGCCATTAGGGAAACCAACGACATATCGTGTCAAACCACATGCAAAAGTCAACTAAGAAGAGAGGGAAGTAACTTTAACCCTCGCTACGGCATTTAAACCTCGAACTAACGAAACTGCGTGTTGTGAATATAAATGCGTAATAACCCTTAATGCCGGAATTATATAGTTGCTTAGACCACATTTCCTCGAATTCTTAAACTGTTGTTCATATCTCATTCATAAGGTTACATTTGACTACAGTTGTATCAATTTCCTTTGTTGTTCTAAAACGAAAACCCTACTATATGTTGTTGTTTTTTTTTTTATTGTATATTAATGCTCTTAGTCATATCGGACGATGAATGTAGTTGGTGAAATGATGCTCAAATGATCTCGGGGTCCATGGAACTAAAAGTTAATCGACATTCTTCTACTCAAGATAGTCAAAAACCTCGAAAAAACCTTATCCGGGTAACTCACCCTAAGCGAGATTCGAACTCATGACCTTTGAACCACCACACTATCAGGCGGGCAACTACAATATTGTAGAATAAGAATAAATTTAAAATTATAATATTAACAAAATATCTGTGTGCAAAATATTCTACACCAGGCACCAAGGTGTTGATATTTAACAAGCTTGAAGTGACTAGTTACATTACAAGGGAATTTTTCATCAATCAATTTAACACAATATTGAAGATAATGCACACTCTGTTTTATTGAACTCAGTCGTAACATTATGCTAACTTTATGTTAAAGCGTATAACAAATGTTAAATTTAGAAAATGGTTTCCACAACCAAGCTACTGAAGTGGAGTGTTAGAAGATTCTGAATGCCGTTTCTTACCGGAAAAAACTCTTGCTCATAAAGAATCTCAAATTTGCAAAAGAGCGTTAGAGTGTTGTAAAGGAAAATTTGAGAGGTTAGAATACTACCAATAGTAACTTAGCTGTCCACATATATTAACTAATCTGAAAGTTTAATTTAAACATATTTTATTTTAATGGAAGTGTTGGCATGTCCAAAACAATCGTTTGCCGGTTTATACGGAAGCTTTCCGATGCATAAAGCGAACATTATTTTTGCTGGAATATGCTTGATTTTTAATCACTATCAATACACTTTCGTTCACTTAGTGTATAGTCCACCATTAATTGTCAACCATTCTAAACATTCTTTGTGCCTGCGTTTTCGGTGCTGCACTGTATGTTAGTTTAACATTGCCGCAGATACTTACTGGGAGAATCGCATGCATTGCAATTCAATTCTTGCAGATTTTCTTCCAGCTGCATCCTTCTTGAATTAAGTCTGACGGGGTTTTCGCAGTCGACAATCCCTCCATACTTAGTAACCATTTCTACAGACTGTTTAAAAACGATCCCAAATGAAAATAACAGCCCTGTAACTTATGCTTCAACTATCCGAAGTTTGATGCTACTTAGTTTTGCTCAAAGATTTTGCTTTTGGGCCTGCAAATCTACGACACGACCCCACGCTTTATTTCCCTTGCGAAGGAAGCAGGCTAAGGATTTTTACGATCCGAAAAAAAAAATCCATCACCGGTTTGAACCCGCTACCTTGAGAACTAGAGGCTAGCGCGTTACCCCTTGACCACTAGATGACTGAAGTATACGAAGTACTACTGTGTGATGTCCAAATACTCGCACTTCAGAGGTTTTTTTTGTTTTTTTTTTAAACAAAAATACAGTTTTGGAGGCTTGTCAGCACTCCGGCGCTGTATTCCTTTTTCTCCATTTTTTCCAGTTTCCTATATTTCCTTAGTAGACCTTATTATTCTTAACGTTTTCCTTTTACATACACAAACATAGACACATTTACAAACACAGAAACACCCATGCCCAAGGCGGGACTCGAATCCACGGTCCTGTGCACCACGAAGCGCCAAGGCGAGACACTTTAGCGAGCGCGGCCACCGGGATCGGCATAGCACGTGGCAAAAAAAACGGTATCTCTTTGTTAGTTTTTAGCAAACCTGGCCTAGCATTATTTATGGTTGGGAAGTGTTAGAGGTTGCTCGTGTATGAGAAACATGCATATTTTTTCCTAACCTTTAGTATCCTTTACTTAATTATCCTATCATTTCGTAAGTATCCAAATCCCAGTATTTTGACTTTGCAAGCATAACATAATCATTATCTTTTATTGAAGGCTTGTATGAAAACAGAAAAATAATGAAATCTGTATAGTATGAAATTACACTAGAAGTATCGTTAAGCACACCAATGTTTTGAAATATTTATAGAAATCTCAACAACTTATTTTAAATATCAGCAAGCACATTCTGTAAACTGTATATATGTTTCATTCAGTATCAGCGGTTAAAGACAATAAAATAAACTTCTTGTTTCACGAAATGGGCATTTATTTTTGTTTAACTTTATCTACAATATTTTGGTAGTATTCTAATAGTATTCTGGTTACTGTTATCATTCCTTGCCTCCATCCTCAAGACCAGTAATGTTAAATTGCATTTAAAAGATAATATCAGTGGCATATGTACCCCATATTATTTTCCCAGTCATTTCCTTTCATTCATTGTTCGTTATGATGACATTGTACGGTGGAAGAATAAACAAATAACTAAAGGAATAGGTATTTTAGCGGGAACCTAGAGAATCTCTTAATGCTAATTAACTATTGAGCAGCTTGTGGTATGTTTATGAAAACACTGCTAAAGCTCGCAACTCTGTGCCTCCTAAATCAAGCGTTACCTCCTTTAGCGCGGACCAGGCATGCGATTTTGTTCTTGGGCGATTGCGTAATCCACGCTGACCTTGAGGCATTTTATGTACCTTTATTGGGGTTGAAAATATATTTTCACATGGCATAGAATCTGAGCAATAAACTTCACGTCTAGTTTCAGTGTCGTTTTGAAGCATCCTGTATAATAAAAGCCTTTTCGAAACGTGAAACATATCTAATTTTTGTGCACCTAGATTTTACAGTTGACAACATAATTCTAACCATAAACAAGCATGAATATCACATAGCATTAATTGTCTACAAGTATAACTAGCTATGCACATTGGAGGGCGTTCAGAGGACATCAAGTTCGATCACAGCCTTCTCGAAATCTGTTCTTTGCACTTGTATTAACCTTGGATTAACGTTGACAAGGTCATACAAGATGTAAGCTAACACTTTACAGTAATTGCCTGATGAAATGCTAGAGTTTTAACATAATGATAAATATTAACTTGAGTTAACAAACAGGAATTTTAGTTGTAGTTTTTTTTTTTCCACACAAGCCATTTATATGACAAGAGATGGAAAGGGAGATCAGGCTGAAAAATGCAATGCCATAGCCGAGATTTGAACAACGGATCTCCCAGCCTCCATTCCATTGCTCTTACAAACTGACGGAGCTAATAGTTGGTTAAACTATGAAGCACAGAATTTATAGCACTTACGGCATTGTAATTCGCCATTGGAATATGCCATGTTGAAATAATTTGGCATATACTTGTAGTTTACCGGGAAATACACGAGTCAGTTGGGCAATTTAATGTCGTATCGGCATGTGGCTAAGGTAGCTCAGTTGCTAAAAGCAACTGAACGGAGACCGAGAGATGGTGGTTTAAACCCCGGCTATGGCATTGAACTTTTAAGCCTGACTCTACCATTTCCAAGATTATCAAATATTTTGAACATCGGTAAAAGCACCTCAAGAGCACCGCTCATTAGTTTCAGCAGACATATACCTTATTAATATGATTTAGCGTTTCACAAGTGTCTATACATAACCGTTGCTCAGGTTTGGAATAAACAGAATCACAGAGCAACAAAATTACTTTGGAAACTCATGTGAAATGCACATGATAGCATCAGCGACTAGTTACGTTGAGAGCCACTCAAAAACTCGCTGCCCTTCAACTTCAACAGATGAAATACCGCTCCTCCGAGGAAATCATTTTCAAGCGTTCTTTGCTAAAGGCCGCTCCTAGTATTCTCCGAGCATTTCAGCAAGAAAAGTTGGCTCCTCTTCACCGTGTACAGCTCTTCAACTGTAAAACGCTTTTTGAGTCAATAACGTGATCCTGTTTGCCAGCTCTGCATCCTAAAATTGAGACTGAAAGAATCATTACAGAGCTTCCATCTAATGTGAGAAATTTAATCAAATAACCCAGTTCAGACCAAGAAAATTCCTATTTATTTCTCCCAACTAATAAGTACAGTTTAAAGAAATTAACAAAATGACTTTAGTTCTTTCTGGAAAATTATATAAATTACAAATGGCAGAATCCGCTACCCCATTTGCCTAATGAGTGGTGAGTTCGGTTTTTTTTTTTGCCCCCCTCTCCTTCTCTCTCTCTCTCTCTCTCTCTCTCTCTCGCTCTCTAAAATATGTTTTCCATGCATTATTGCAAATTCAAAAATACAACTCATTTTTTTTTTCAAATATAGGGAGTATTCCAAAAACTAATCTTATCAAACATAAGGATTTTCCACAAACGACAGCTTACAAATGTCCATATGTATTTCATTATTATAGCATTCAGATGAAAAGTAATTTCTCTAAACATGTTAGGTTACGCAAGGTATTTTCTTTGGTATGATTTCAAATTAAGCAAGAATATCTTGTTTACCACACGGGGAGACAGTATTCAAATGTTTATCTTGTTAATAGCCTCTCGCCAAGGTAAAAAGGAAACTAAAAGCATACAACTATATGCTGTCTTTTAAATTATGTAACCCTTCCATGTCATTGTGAGAAACAATGAATAACGACACCACTTTAGAAATATGAAATAAATATTGCTAAATCTGAATGTTCCATTCATATGATGTTCTGTGCCTATTCTGTAACAAACTACTCTTACAGAAGCATATTCTTCTATCTACATCATACTAATCAAATAAACTTTACCATAAATTGCATTTTTACTTAGTTTCTTATAAGTGAATGAAAATAAAGGTATATACTAGGCTAAAGAGGGAGTCAACGCTTTTAAAAGTGATTGAATTAGGTGTTGTTGATGTTGTTTTATTTCTTTTTTTGCATAGACAAGAGCAAAACAAAAGAAAAACAAATGACAAGCTCCCGTTTGAGAAAAGTTTAGGTATTTTAAAACTGAAACCACTAATAAGAAATATCTTGGAACTGGTTAACTCCATAAGAATGGTATGATATAAATTCCATGAGATTTACAATTTTGTGTAGTATCTATCTTTGTCTATCTCTTACGGTTTACCAACTATGCAAAATTCATCCAGAGTGAAGAGCCTATTTCCAGAAGATTCAATATAATACACCTTGTTATTAGTGTAATTATTTTAATATACAGTATTTAGATAACATCATTGGAATAAGTTTTTAAAAAATAAGACATTTCAAAAATTATCCATGGTTCGGGTATTTTGGGATGGCGGAATGTTCTTGAAAATTGTCATGTTGCATCCTTGAAGGACGTTAGACTTTAATATCAAGTTTGGATGTTCGCACATGGACCTTTTTCTAAAAATAGTTTATATAGAGGACCCTAAAACGTGTATTTCGAGTGAAATCTTGATATTGAATTTTTGGGTGGAGTGCACTACATTAAAGGTAGAGAAAGTAAACATTCAAACCAACAATATGGAATATCTCGGATATTACAAAGAAATGCATTTCAAATAAATATTGACTTAAGATATATACTTTTGTATAGTGGTATAAAGTTAGGTTCTTCCGAATAAATTGGACTTCAGAGGCACTTGGTAGGAAAAGCACGTGGTACATCTTGTGAATATGGAATTTTAATCAAATTTTGATTAAATTTTGAGGAAAACGTAATATGGAAAAATGTCTCCTTTTTCTTCTGCGCTTCATTGTATAGGTAATTTGTTGCCTGTATCGGCTTCGATTCCGGCCCACAGCGTTGACTGGGCAGCCGGAAACCTTGTGGAATCTATCGGCTCTAACGCCAGAACAAGATCTAGAATCCCAATGATTGGAGAAGGTGGAAGAGACATCTAAAAAAAAAAAAAAAAAAAAAAAAAAAAAAACTGCTGCCTTGTAGTTAGATATTGAATTATCCAAGGTTAGGTGATGGAAACTCTAATTCGTGAGAAGGCAGCACCTTCGTATTTCTTACACATCTACGGACTTGTGGGGACATTCATACATATTCACAACCTTCAAAGAAACCAGTCGAATCGAAAGATATCTCATACAAATTCTTCTCATATAATCTCTCGATTGTTTACTTGGGTGTTTGTTAAAATATTTCGTCGTATCTATTGAACGGATCAAGTTAATTAGATACAAGTTGATAGGAATCAGATATTTCGTTTTTACTTTCCTTAGTCCGTATGTGCAATGTACATAGTGCATAGAGAAAGTATTGTATTCCACCTAAAATAATCGATGTTGGAGATTTCACCGGAAATATATATTTTGAGGCACCCGAGTCCGAAAAAAGCATTTTTAGAAGACTTCCGCATGTGTGTGTGTGTGTGTGTGTGTGTGTGTGTGTGTGTGTGTGGACAGCATAGCTAAAAAACTAAAAGTCCGTTAAATACCAAACTTGGTATTTAAGTTTAGTATCTTCCAAGGATGCAACAGCAAGATTTTCAAGACAATCCCCCAACAACAAACTACACTTTTCATGGAAAAATTTTGAAATTTTTGTTTTTCTTAAAAATGGCTCTAATAAGTTTGATTAAAGTGGCATGTATTAATTATATTTATATCACAAATAAAATGTATATTTTTAATTTCCTGCGATTAGCCTCTGAAGACCTCTTTATTCTGGGCGAGTTTTGCAGAATTTTGGATAACGGTCAAAACCGTAAGAGATAGACCACAACTTACTGCACAAAAGATGTAGATTTCGTTAAAACACATAATTTATGTCGTTACGGTGTTCTTACAGAGTTGACTATTTTCGAGTTTGTTATTTGTTTCAATGCTTAACTACGAAACTTTTCTCAAACGGATCTCAGTTGCTTCACATAGCGATCAGCTCTTAAAAGGATTGAATCAGCTTTAGCTAAATGTATTGACTAAATACCCTTCTAGCTAATGTTTATCGCGATTAAATAATGCACATAAAAGAACACTCTACTGTAAGAATAGCTTGTATATAGAACAGCCAGAGAAAGCTATGTGAATGGAATACATCAGATTTTTTTTTGTTTTACTGTTAGCGCCAGCTGAAAAGTTCAGTGCCACGGCCGAGATTTGAACAAGGTTTTTCCTTTTCTCCACGCGGTTGCTCTAATCATTGAGTTACTATCAAAACATTCAGTCCTCCAGCTGCTTCATATTCTCTTAGCCGGTCAACTAACCGTGATGCCTTCCTCCATTATTACAGAATTTATTGGTCTATCTTCTTTATAGTAATCAAGATAAAAGTTTTTATTTCAGAAATTGTTTCATTATACATTTCGTTCTACATATGTAATGCTAGAGATATACACTAGGTTAAAACAATCCGGAACCTTATACTCTGACTTTTAAATTTCGCAATACTTGAATGGTTAATACAACAAAAATATTTGTTTCCATAAATTACGTGGCTCAATGAGCCACTTTCTCCAGTAGCATGTTAATGTTTACCCAATTATTAAAAATTACCAAAATACATTACGAGCTTTCTTTCCTTTTTTTCTTTCTTTTTATGAATTTACCTATTTCCAAGATTTTCCTTGTCGTCATTATTGTTTTGTTGATTTGTTTTCGCCCTTCTTTGTTCTTCTGGGCATGAAAGTCCTTATATAGCAAACAATTTATAAAAGAATTGGCAATTGCTTTAGTCTGGAGTAATCTCTTATATTCTATGTACCTTTGACATAATTAATATGACCATATATGTAAATGTTCATCTCAATGAGAATGAAGCAGATTAGACATAAGGTTTATAAGAACAATTTTCTGTGGAATAGGTAGAGAAAGGCATGTAAATGGACCACGATAGTTTTTTTTCCTTTCCACGTCTCTTAATCATGTCAATTAGTTAATTCCACAGTAATACAATTTTGTATCCTGAGGGAACTTTTTTGGACAGTTAATGTTATTGTATTATACACCTCATGATAAATAAGTGAGCTTTCTCTTGCATTTCAAAACCTACTGTTTAAAATTTGAAAAGTGTAGGTAAAATAACAGAGGTAATTAGTTATAGCTAATAATAATACACGTTAGGATAAAAAATGCAATCTAAGGAAAAATGTTTATAGTTAAATCTTTACTTAATTTCTTAGATTAATTTTGAGGAACGAGAAGGCAATGTCAACCTCAACAAACGGGTATACCCCGCATAAAAAGAATGGAAATAAAACAGTGTATGAGTTTAGGAATAACTAGCAGGACCGTCAGTTCTGCTCGTGTTAATGCGTTAATCACGGCTGTAATTGTAATTTTCCTGTCCCCTCACTTTCTATCTCTATCTCTCTCTTTCTTATACCGATCTAGAATGTTTTCCGCGGTAACCGGTCGGCAAGCCTTCCTGACATTTGGCTTTTTCGTGGTTTCCTGGTCGGTAGGCAATGATGGAGTGGTTCCTCATCTACCACAAATTTCATGTCCATTATTCCGTTTCATCCATTTTATTTTCATATTTCAGTGTGAGGTGGAGCAATGGAATTCGCGCTGTTTAAAGATTTCTCCCTGGCGCAGGGAAGCTGATTGAGACCTCTTCCTTAAAGTGGGTCGTTTCATTTCGGGACCCCAGGTTGAAGATCTTAATACCAATCGTGCCGATGTTAGGATCGCTGTTTTTCTGAAATAATTAGGAATTCCGTCCTTGATAAGGCGCATCGTCGTTCTTTTCAACACCCTTTGAATCTTCCGTTTATCCTTTTCTCCCAATTGTTACATCCTTCTTACTCTCTCATCCTTCCATATGCATTTTTTTCTTCATATCTTTCCGGTTACTTACTACTGTAATGGACCTTACAGCTGTGAAAATAAATCTTTAAAAGGCTAACACTAAAGAAGCACTGCCATAGTGACTTAGGGTTAATTTTGTAAGTGTTAGCACCAGAACTACAATACTTCCCTTGCTTATGCTTTTTCATAAGTTTTTGTCACTGATCTGAAAGGAGTTTTGAGGAGTTAAATAAACAATCTTATGACAAGATGTTGAAGAAGACTAAGTAGATATCAGCCGACAGGAAAATGAAGCAGATTGTAAAACTAAATCTCTAATGCTAGCAAATTAAGTATAAAATTGAATTGAAACACAAAAAAAGGTATGTTTTCAATAGGATGAAAGTAAAGTTCTGGAAAGTTATAAATGGGAGACTAGAGAACACATTAATAACTGACTATTCTACCAGGAAAATATATCCATTTTGAGGTAGGGATGAAGATTAAGTGATTGTTTTGGCGTAATATAAACAGTGGAAGCAGCGACGAAAGGAGCAAGTTCAATGAAATATGCTTAAGCACCATTAATAAGAGATTGGAACTTTGTATACACATTTCTGTTTTTGTATTATTTTTTTTTTCTATTTATTCACATTTAACGTGTATCTTAAATATGAATGTAAGGGTAATGAATCACGTATACAATAAGTATTTGTATAACAACTTTAATACTTTGATAATCAGTAAAGATACCTTGTCTATCTATGTGCTCCTTTTAGTCATTTAATTAATTGGAGCTTTTCCCTCAGAGTTTCTGACTAATCAGATTTCTGAGTCATCACCAACGACAGACTGACAGGATAAAGTGATCACACTAATGATGAGGTGGAACACATTTTATATGCACCTTGACACTCCTTGACCTGAACGTGGCACTCCACTCCGTCTGGTGAACACCAATGTGATTTACCCTCATTGTCTGTTCTGACCTGACCCGAATATCTCAGCTCTGGCACGCCATGCGACTTAGTCAAACTTAATTTCAACTTTAAGCTGGCGCCTAGGAAAGTTAGAGTGCTCTGTACTTAAAATTTAACAAGGCAGAAAAGGTTTGCTTGTTTGTAAGTAAGTCTTCATGTGTCTGCTTCGAATCTTTTAACTCTCGATTTCTGTATTCGATTGAGACTTATTATGAGGATATTATATTTTGATCGCTGTATCCCTTATATGTACACTATATGCTTCAAATATATTTTCGTTACTGCCACAAAGAAAAGATAATCTGATGTGTTCATTCACACGACTTTCTGTAGCTGTTACACAAACAACTTTCCTTATAAAAGATTATACTTTTTTTCTACGACATGCTAATCAAGATAAACATCAACAGAAATTGTCTTATTCTTTGCTTCCTTGTAAGTAGAAGAGACATACGGGAATACACTAGGCTAAATCAACAGTTAAATATTTTAAAAGCTCGCCTATGTGAAACAAATGAAGTTCTGTTCGCTTTGTATGGCCTGCAGTAAAACAAGAGAGATGAAACGAAACATCACCTCCCATTGAAACTAGTAACAAGTAGTATGTCATTAATAATCAGCTCTACATAAAAATATATTCGACATTAATTATGTGCTTTAACGAGATATACATTTTTGTGCAGTAAGTTTTTGACTATCTCTTACAGTTTAGTCGTTATACAAAGTTCTGCAAAACTCATTCAGAATAAAGATATCTTCAGAGGTCATTCCCAGAAAATTTAAAATATAGAGTTTATTTGTGATATAAATATCTTTAATATGCGGTATTTTAATCTAAATCGTTTGAGCCATTTTTGAGAAGAAAAAAAAATTCAAACAGCATTCAATGCAAAGGGTAGTCATGGTGGGGGGATTTTCTTGAAAAATTTCGTGTCACATTCTTGGAAGATACTAAATTTAAATACCGTTTGGTTTTAACAGTATTTTCGTTTTTGAGCTATGCTGTCCACAGGCACACACACGCGGATTTTTTTCTAAATGTTTTTCGGACTCTGGGATCTCAAAACATACATTTTCGGTGAAATATGTACATCGAATTGAATGGAATATAATACCCTCTCTATTCTCTATGTACATGGTACAGACGGACCAAGAAATTAATTAAGTAAAATCACATACCACAGAATTATAGAGAGAAATAATTTATTGAAAAATTCAGTTTGCTTCAACTGAGGGCTGCTCTGTACAATGCCGTTTTTGAGTAAGTAAAAAATAAAAAACACTTCCCATGTAAAAATCCTGAAAATCTTCTCGTCGCATCTGTGGAATAAAAGTAGTTAACGACCTTTAATGCCGTTCAGGAAAGGTAGACGGAAGGTCAGCGCGTGGAATACCATACTTCCTCTTACCTACAATAACTAGGTGATACAGAACGTAAAATCATGTGTTAAATCTGGTGATCATCCTGGTCAAACAAAAGGTCTTCCTTTCGATCCATTGCTCTATGTGATATTGCTCACATGTGTTCGTTCACAAGGCTGAAGAGAGTGCAGAATAAATTCAACAACAGTAATAATAATAATAATAATAATTGTAAATCAGCACAAATATCTATTGTTTTCTCCGGAGACTTACGTCATATTATCGTCTCAGATAGGATTAAATAGAATAGGATACGGTCGAAGATGACTCGGCATTGAACCTGAGGTTATTGTACCTACGCCTCACGATCGACGTCACCGGGAGGGAGGGATGAGGTGAGAGAATACTCTAGGCGGCCGGAACCAGGAGAGACAGCACAGCAATGACAGGGTCTAATCGAAGCACCCCGTTAGGCAGATCGGGGTCCCCATCCCATATATAACCCGTCCTCATTTGGCAACCAGCCGAAGCCGGGGGACAGAAGTCATTTTGAGCATACTTTTCCCCTGTCACGCTGCATCGAGCCCCGTCTCCAATACTTCTAAACTTGTAAGAAACCAATAGAATGAAGGATGACGGAAATGACAATGAGGAGCAGGAACTTCAGGGATGAAAGAAACCTACCTGCATTAATCTGGCGATCCGGGGAATCCACCAAAAAATCCCATGGTTCGGATAGGCCAACCAGAGATGCAAACCTGCTATCTTCCAAATGTGGACCACGGTAGAGACCACCTGAACCATCTCGCTCGGTAACATCTCAAAAAAAAACTTAGTTTGTGTAATAAAAGAAATATGAATAGAGCTCAGTCTGGGGTCAGGAAACTGCCTGATTGAAGTTCGGTAAACACAAAGTATAACTATGACGTGATGGAGCATGTTTGGCCTCTAAAGCCCATTTTAAAACGTGTTACACTATCTAGCATTGCTCACTGCCTGGTCTCATTAAGCTAGTTTCTTTTTCTTCTTTCCTTCGTTTTATATTTATCCCTATGTCTCTTATGTTTTTCTACTTGTTTCCTTTCTTTCAAACAGTATACAGATATACACATCACAAATACCCATGCTGGATGTGGCACTCAAACCCACGATCTCTTGAGCCAGGAAGGATTAAAGCTAGACACTTTAGCGAGCGTGGTCATGGGGACCGGCAATTAGTAGATAAACCAGTGAACACTGAAAGAGAGCGCAGATCGAAAAATGTCGAAAATACGAAAGGATAGGCGTTTGATTCAGAACAAACTTGTGAATGATTCAAGCATATCTCGAGGGACAGATGGGGAGCGTTTTCTTTCGATATAGTTAAGATGTATTTTGTAATTCACTGCAATGAATTTTGAGTGAGTTTGTTTGATTTATCTTCATTGTCTTTTCAAAGCTCTTCACATTATTGTTCTTTTTATGTGTAAAAATGTATATTTTATTTATAACAGCACAAGGCGTTTTTATTTGCTAATCATATTATGAAAATATTGTATTATTGTATTACTTTATGAATTATAACGATGCAAATAATGGCAATACATGTAATGAGCTACTTTTGGAACAGGTTATACTTCAACATGTACATATTTATGCTACAAACCACCACTCTTTCTTCATGTCGCTGACTGATTAGTATGTTCGTAACTGTATATGCTTTGGAATCCAAAACCGAGCTCTAGCTATGAGAACTTTTTACCGAATATGTTAGAAGTCCTCGTACTCTTTCTATGCATTGTAGCGTAGTGGTATCAATTCATTAAGAAAGAAGTATGGGAGATAGTTTAACGAATTCAAAGTTTGGAAGTAGCAGGTCAGAAACCCTAATAAAGGGGAACTTCAATAATAAGCTAGCTATAGCTTAATAATAATGTATCAAATCGTTGTGTCATCTCAACCAACACGTGCGCTGCAGAAAGATCACCTTTTGCTGATATGAATGTCTTATATATACAAAAAAAACAAGATCGACGATCTTTTCAGAGGTATATATATATATATATATATACTTGTCCAGCCGAATATCCAAGGTCCCGCCAAAATCTGTACTATCTTTGAATGTAGAAGATTAGTTTTTCTAATGTTTTCTATTATACTAATAATAACCAAATTATTAATTAGGTAAGTGCTCTTCTAGTTGAATCCCCATAAAACCGCTTACAAAATCCTGGCCTTTAGCAATATCACTTGTGTCCAGAAGCTACAAATTCCGTAAGATAAGGCAAACCTGGTATCGTGATACACAGGTGAGGGCAAGCATAATAATCTGAGATATTAACAAATTTAACGTTTGAAAAGGCAGCCTTGTAGCTTTAAGCGCTCCAAAACTTCTCTCTCAAGAGCGAGGAGCTTAAGCCCATCCTATGTTTTGGGTACCTACGTTAATCTCTTTTACAGTTATGCAAAACAAATATGCATATCTGTTCTTTTAATGCGCTAAGTTTATCGCCTATTCTTCTTTGCCAAGCTAGAAGGCGGAGCAGAAAAGCGAAATAGGTGCAATGAAGCATAAATTGCAAAGTGGATTATCTACTCCCATCGCCCAAAGCTGTTAGGATAATTGCGGAGTAAAAGTTTCAGCGGAAATGTTTTCCAAGAGCGCTGTGCTTATACAGACACTGCTCTGGACCTTTGCAGTTTTATAAAACTCACCCAGAAAATTAATATACACTATCTTGTTCGTTAACGATTAAGATATTCAGAAATAACTGGCAACAATGCCTATCCGGCCCCATTATACAGATAAATAATGTAAATAATGTAAAGCTATACAATTTCAAAGAATATTGCTCGATGCGAGTCATATATAAATTAGAAGTAAATAATATGATTTATAAACTATACGCATATTAGGTATTTATCTGCAGTGCCCTAAAGACATTAATAAGACTTCATGCTGCTAGAGGCAACTATGTATCAAGTTATGCTCTAAGTCAGCTGCAACTTCGAATTCAATAGTATACCCATGTGCCTCTTCAACATAACATAGGAAGTAAAAGTACTTCCATCAATCCATACTGCCCTTTTCCTAAGCAATATCTGAATGACAGCAAGCTTTCCTGTCTCCCTAAAATATCACTTAATACACTTAAAACAATTTCTATCAAAAAGCCATCATAGAGGATCAAAGCATCCCAAAATAAACATGAAGACATGTCAAAGGTTCCACTTCCAGAACCGTGTATCAACTACGCTTCAAAGAGATATGCAAGATTTGTCCAGATCACATTCTTTAGTTTTTCTGTTATGGCTCTTCAATAAATAAGATCGTGCCGCGTATGCAGCAGTCTGTCCGTCCACACAATTATGAGCAATTTATACCGGTTTTTCCTCTGAACCTAAAGTGGGTCTTTGAAGACATTAAAGAAAACCTTATGTGCTTTCTCTACAAACTATTGTTGCAAATGATTTTCTTTTATCTACATCGTGATTACCAAAATAAACATTAGCAAAGTTACTCAATGCCTTATAGAAGGAAAATCAGGGGATATACTAATCTAAAGCTATAGTCAAATCCTTTAAAAACCCGTAGCTATATGAAGACATTGACCAGGAGTAATAGATATGAATGAAACGAAAGACGATTTCCCGTTTGATAAAAGTTTAAGTAGCTTTAAATTGAAACAATTAAAAAGGAATACCTCGGAATCGGTTAAATCTAGAAGAAAAATATATGGCATAAATTGTGTTTTAACGAGATCTACATTTTTGTGCCGTACGTTTTTGTCTATGTCTTACGGTTTACCCGTTATACAAAAGTAATACAGAATGAAGAGGTCCTCAGAGAAAATTCAAAATATACATTTCGTTTGTCATGAAAATGTCTGTAAAAACGTATTTTAATCAAACTTGTTTGGCACATTTTTGAGAAAATCAACATCTTCGAAAAAAATTCCTTGAAACATAGGGTGGGCGATTTTCCTGAAAATCTTCGTGTTGCATCCTTGGAAAAGGTAGTGCCAATTTTGGTATTTAACCGACTTTTCGTTTTTGAGTTATGCTATCCACCACACACACACATACACGTACCTATTTCTAAAAATGCTTTTTTGGGATAAGAGGACCTCAAAATATGTATTTCAGGTGAAATCAGGAATTTTTGGTGGAATACAAGTACCTTCTCTAGCTATAATGTGCATAGTACGTGTAAAGAAAGTAATAACCAAACTGATTCCCGTTTTATAATTCTATTTCCCAATCTACTACAATAGCTACACAAAACAGCACTAACAGAAGAAATTCTGAATAAATACGCTCAAAACTTGAGGTATCAATCCTTAATTTGGATCTCTATGCATCAAGATGTTCCCGATAAGAATAAGCAGAAATCGCAACAAAAGATATAAGTTGTATGCCCATATAACAAGCAGATATCACTTCTTCACATACCGAAGCAACCGTACATCTAATAAGAGCCTCAACTGATTAGCGAAATAGACAACAAGCTTCAACAATTTAAATCTTCATTCCGAAGACCACATCAGCTATTAATCTTACCCACCAAAAACAGGCTTTCTATCTCTTTCTCATGCTCTCAATTCATCGGGAAAAAAAGATTAAAATTTTTAAGCTGTAATTTAGGTCTATCTTCCTCTCAACAACTAGCTGCTTGGTACTGCGTAAGACGTTGATAATGATCTATGCCCTCATCGACGCCACAATTATCTGCGCGCAAGACCGCACTAAAGATAGGACAAAGATTTCATTTAGCAAAGAGAATATCCGGCACAGAGTTTCATTCTGTCTCCACTGACTCCAAAAAAGAAAAAAATAAAGAAACAGAAGGGATAAAAATTGCTCATTTTTGTCCGTTCTCTCGTTAACATTTTAAACATCGATAATATTAATGAGGCATTCTAATTTGTAAATACATTTTGTTGTGAAATATGGGCCTATGGGAGTCAAATTAGAGACAAATGTCTTTTTATTTTCGAACTACTTTCACTGCAGCACTTCCAGTCAAAACTGTCCAATACATCGTAGATGAATGCCAGAAATTCCAACAGCAGCCTATAGAATTCAATGTTCCTTGTAAAGATATAAAATGATGAGTCAGTATGACAGGGGTGTTAAGTAAACAGGAACAAAGGTCTAAATAATATAAATAATCGAAATAATCAAACTTCAACCCAAAATTCGATTTCTAAAAATATTTTAAAACCTTGGTTTATTTAACAATATTTCTAGTATAATTTCATACTCTACAGATTCCATTTTATATAATGTAAAACATGTGTCTATTATTGTAATATTACTCTATAAAGAAGTCTAAATGTATTACAGAAATGTAAATCCAGTGTAAATTAGTTGCGGTTTTATATATAAGTTAAAGCGTAAATTAAAACCGTGTTTAAATTTAACTCGATTATTTTAGGTACATCTTCCGATACAAAATTTAATAAACACATAAATTATGTGTTACATTCACATGATTTTTTCTTCCATTCTTTACACCACTCTTATAAAATCTTATCCTTCTCTATAATCCTTCTCAATCGAGATACAATTTCATTGAGGTATAAGAAGGATACAATAGACTAGAACGATTACTAGACCTTTAAAGACCGTGTCTTATATGATGACTTTCAATCCAATACTCTTTGCATGATCACGGGAAAAATAGAATGTGAAGCACTCACACGGGTTTCTCTTCTCACTTTCCTACAAAGTATTCTTATCGTGTAAAACTTACACAACTTTATTCTGATTACAGAATTACACATTTTATTTTAGGTAAATTAAGAGTACATAACCTATTGGAGAGCAAAATCGTTTCAAATCCAGTCGCTATGTGATGGCTTTTAAATTCTATTTCTTTACATAAATAAGAAAAATAAAGAAATAAACAAGGGAAAAAGAAATAAGGAAATAAATAAAGAAACAAGGAAAGAAAAAAACAGGAACAAAAATAATTACGATCTGTAATTGAAAAAGGTATAAACAATTTATAAATTTAAACTAATAACAAAGAATATCTCGGAAATGGTTAGGCCACAAAACAATTTTATTTCACATAACTTGTGTGCTTTAATGAAATATACATTTTTGTGTGCTAAATGTTCTTTCTCTCTCTCTCTCTCTCTCTCTCTCTCTCTCTCTCTCTTACCGTTACCAATTATACCAAGATTATTCAGAATAAAGAGGACTTAAAAGCTTATTTCTAGAAAACTATATAAATAAATTATATTAGCCATAAATATAGCTTAAACATACGGTATGTTAATCAAAATCGTTAGAGCTAGTTAAAAAAATACAAATAAGCGCAACATTTTCATCTAAGAGTAGCTTGGTACGGTGGCATATTCTTCAACATTTTCGTGTTGCATCCTTGAAAGATCTGAACTTCTATATCGAATGTCATGAATAACCGAATTTTTGTTTTTGAGTTGAGTTGTTCACAGAAGCGCGCATACATGGATATTTGAGTCAGGGGGCCTCAAAACTTATATTTCCGGTGAATTCTGGGTATGCAATTTTTGGATAAAGTAAAATATGCTTCCTCTGATTATTATAAGTGATTAGTAGAGAAATTAATAACGAATAGTGATTTCCCAAGGAGGAAAGTACTAGTATTTAAAATTGAAATCAAGAACAAGTATAATCGCGAAAATTGTTAAACTTCCATGAAAGTTTATTTTACAAAGCAATATGTTTTAACGAGATCTAAATATTTTGTGTAGAACAATTTTCTCTATCCCTTATGGCTCACCATTTATGCCAAACTATTCCATTATGAGGAGGAGTTTACAAACTATTCCTAGAAAATCCTTAGGGCTAGTTTTGCTAAAATAAGGTAGGTGTATGTAAAAAATAGAGGGTTGTTTAAGTTGGCAGATTTTTATACAAATTGTATCTCATCTTTGGGTTTGGAAGACAAGGAACTTAAATGCTAAGTTTGGCATTAATCGGATTTTGTTTTTTGAGTTATACTGTTTACGAACACACACACAAACACACACATAACACTAACTAGTGGATCTTTCAATAGGGCTTCTAAACATGTATTTCCGGGAAAATCTCGAAACCGAAGTTTTGGGTGGAATACAGTACTTTCTCTATGTACTTAGTAGTGAACGTAAAAATGCCATTAGCGCTACATTGTCACTATTTCTAGTCTTTTTTTATTTCAAAATTAATTTTAATTCAGTAGTTAGCTCAAAATCTAATAATGCTCACATCTATGGTAGATGTAAGACACATTTTGTGTCTTCAAAGTAATTGTGGAAGAAAACTGGTACCATATCAACCGTACAGGGCTCCTCAAAATGCAATGCTCCTTTTGCGTTCCCATACACAGAATCACTTCCAGATTGTGGTCGTCCAGCTCCGCGCTTTCTATGAAACATTTCCTCCATATTTGCAATAAGAATAATTAAGATAGCGCGAAATCAAGAAATCGATATATCTCGCTTACTATTGTTTATCTTTCATAAAAATCTGATGTGCTCCAATCGCATGACTTTCTCTACATCTCCCTAACAAATTATTGTTGAGAGGCGTATTCTTCTATCTATGTACTTCATGCTAATCGAGATAAACATTAGAAGAAATTGTCTTATTACTTGCTTCCATGTAAGTTGTAGAGAAATAAGGGAGTATACTGGGCAAAAGCGATAGTCAAATCTTTTGAAATCTGGTTGCTATGTGATTGAAATTTGTTTCATTTGCATGGCCAGGAGTTGACAAATTCCGGTGTTTGAAAAGTTTAATTATTTTAAAACTAAAACCAATAACAAGGAATATCTTGGAACTAGTCAACTCTAATCAACTCTAACTCAATTAAAAATGCACGAGATGACATTAATTGTCTGTTTTAACGAAATTTACATTTTTGTGAAGGATGCATTGGTCTGTCTCTTACGGTTTATCAACTATGCAAAATTCAGAAAAATTCATCCAGTACAAATATGTCTTCAAAGGTTATTCTCAGAACATTTAAGATATACATTTTATTTGCCATATCAAAATCATTAGTCGTTTTTCGTTTCAAATGCGATTGTGGCTTTCTGCGGTCGTTGGGATTTTGACCAAATTTCATGTTATCCTTTCAAGTTTCATGACAGACTTATTGTCTATCTTATAGGAGGCTGTAATCTATGTCAGTCCATAGATGTTCTCTCTCTAGTAGTAAATTGGAAAAATACTACCAGAAGTTGCACGTTATTTTGTTGTTCGCTTCTGCTATCAATAGCTGTATATAATATATGCGTAAGTTTTCACGGCCGGTGTCCATAGCTTTAAAATTTTCGGGTTGTTTTGTTGGGGTCTGTAGGTTAAAATATGTTTAGTTAAAATATTTCTATCTACCGTTTCGTCCCTGACTGTGAAGGACATCTTCAGAGGCAATGTGCTCACGTTGCTAACTCGGAAAGAAACTTTAGGTAGAAATATTTTAACTAAGCATATTTTAACCTACAGACCACGGCAAAACAGCCCGAAAATTTTAAATTTTAAAAGCTGCATTTAATTTAAGGACCGCTGGTAACGTTGTATTTATTTACAAATATTTCCAGTATTGAATTTCAATGATGGATAATCTATATGCAGACGGTAAAATGTTATTTTTCAAATTTAAACATATGCAGCGGTTTGCATACTATTATCAATATATTGACATTCTTTCTATTTCCATTCTAAGTTCACTGTGAATCTATGTCCAGAACGCTCAAGTAAATCGATAAATCCCAATTGTGAATTTGAGGCTAGGACTTCATGGTGCATAACTTCCATTAATGGTGCGTGCATATTGTATTGATCTTCCCGTCACATTCTTTTTCTGGTTATCGTTTCCGTTGTCATTTTCGAGCAAATATCCAGCAGCTTAACCGAGTATGATACTTAAGAGCAGGGATATTCAAATTGAAGGAGCAGAAGAAAGGCGCAGCAACTCATTTCACTCCGTATGAAGCATTGGGACATGGTGTTACGCGGCATAATGAAAGATTTGTAAACACAAGGCCTTGCTCATCTGAATGTAGTGTTATCTTTTTTTCTATTTACTTCAGTGATATGGGTTACTTTGACTACTTAGTAAATGTCTGTTGCTAAGGATGATGTAAAGATATATGAATCAAATGATCAACGCGTAGTGTACGGTGAAGCTGGAATTCATTTTAAAGAAACTTATCAAAATTATGTGGAGCCAGGATTTTTTTATATGTGATGCAAATAATCGAAATTTATAAAATGAATTCTTAGGTAATGATTTAAATAGTTCCCAACTTCTTTCTCTCAGTCATTTAATGCTCCTACAAGTTTTAGAGCAAGTAATCCATTTGAAATCGTGTGGAGGCTCTGAGAATATTATGACAATGATAATTGTCGCATTCTGATGCTGAAATTCTGTTTATGTTTGTTTAAAAACAGGACATTCGCTGCCAGCATTGTACTGTATGACAGTTCTTGTGGCGCACTAACAATTCTCCACCTTGATTGGGCTCGGGGGAAGCGAGATATGAAATCAGTACCTACCTTCGACATACCTACTTTAGAGGATAAAACCAAGTTCCTCTCACTCCCCTATCTTTATCTAAAAATCGACACAGACTAGATATGATGTCATGACATTCAAATGTATTGGAAAGATATACCTGAAATAAGCTAAAACCAAATATAAAACATATACACAAACAAAAACGAAATCCGGCATATAATTCTCAGTTGTAGTGCTTAGAGAAGATATTGTATAGCACCCAAAATTTAAATAACGAGATTTCAAGAGAAATACATGTTTTGGGACCCCTTGAATAAAAAAACATTTTTAGTGTGTCTGTGGGCTGCATAGCTCAAAAACGAAAAATCCGTTAAATACCGAACGTGATATTTAAGTTCAGTATCTTCCAAGGATACGGCACTAAGATTTTCAAGAAAATCCTCTCTTATAAATTACCCTTCAAATGGAAAAAATTTTAAAAACTTTGATTTTCTCAAAAATGGCTCTAATGATTTTAATTAAAATCTTATACTTAAGATATTTACATGACAAATAAAATTTATATATTGAATTTTCTGAGAATGCCCTCTAAAGACCTTTCATTTCGAATGATTTTTATTGAATTTTACATATTTGTTAAAACGTAAGTGATGGACAAAAACTTAGTACACAAAAAATATAGATATGTAAATATATAAAACGTGGTTGTCTCCTTAGCGCGGTGGTAGCGTTGCTGCTTACCAAGCGGGAGACCTGGGTTCGATTCCCAGTACTGACGTGGGGATTTTTCCCCCGCTGGGAGACCTGGCCCGGGGTGCACTCAGCCTCGTAAGGTCCCTGGGGGGCCAATTGAGGAGCTACTTGATGGAGAAATAGCGGCTCCAGGTCATGAGGACCGCATTAACGGGCCGGGGGGACTCGAGGCGCTGACCACGTCTCACCCTCCAATACTGCACCCTATCCATGACGTCTGTAGTGGTCCGAGATGGGGGACACAGCGGCCGGGCGGTAGGCCAAGGTTCCCCGTGAGCTGTCGTGCCATGGAGTTAAATATATAAAACACACAATTTATGTTACATACATTTTTTCGAGATATTCCATGTTATTGTTCTCAGTTTTAAAATACCTAAACTTTTCTCATACGGTAACTTCTCAACGTTTGGCCACATAAAGAAACGGATTTTAAAACATTTGGCTGTCGGTTTAGCCTACTTATAAGGAACTAAGTAATAAGACCATTTCTGCTAATGTTGTAGCATGAAATAGAAGAATAGACTATTAGCAATAATTTGTTACAGAGATGTAGAGAAATTAATGTGAACGGAACATATCAGATTATTTTAGAAACATGTCCGCATGTGTATCTGTGTGTGTGTGTGTGTTTCCGGGCAGTATAGCCCTAAACGAAAAACAAAAGCAGTTAAATGCCAAATTTCGTATTTTAGTTCAGTACCTTCCAAAGATGAGTCAGGAATTTTTTCAAGAAAATCCCCACCCTTTACATCAATTTTTTTCTCGAAAATGTTGATTTTCTCAAAAACGGTTCCCACGATTTTTATTAAAATGTTACTTGTTAAAGGTATTTTCATGACAAACGAAATGTATATCTTGAATTTTCTGGGAATGACCTCTGAAGACCTCTTCATTCTGGATTACTTTTGTATAACTTGTTATAACTGGTAAACTGTAGATAAGAGAGGCACAAAAACATAATACACAGAAAATGAAGATCTCATTAACGCAATTTATACACTTTTTTGTAGAGTTAACGGCTTTCGTATATTCCGAGATATTAAACTTTTCTCAAACAGGCGACATCTTTCCTTTCTCTCTCATTTATTTACTCCTAGCAAGCAAAGAGAATCGAATTTCAATTCTTTCACTTAGAGACCGCATTTAAAAGATCTATTACTTTAACCTAGTGCATTCTCTTATTTCCCAACTACGAGTACTACAAAGAAATAAGTAATAAGACTAATTCTACAATATTTATCTTGATTAGAATGATGTTTATAAAAGTAATCCTTTATAAGGAATTTTTATAGAAAGCTAGAGAAAGTAAGGTGTGTGAAACATATCAGATTTGTTGAGGTTGTAATGTTCCTAAAGCATGGTATGGTAGACTCATATATTTTGTTTCTATACATAGACTACTTGAGGTTGGTCTTTATTCAACTCCTAGCGGATGGTTAGGTCCAATATCTCTGCTTCAATGTTCTACTTTTACACTCACTAATTCTCATTTACAACATTATATAAGCTTTGCATCTAATATTCCTTTTTTTACTAACTCACTAATCACTTCCAACTGCACTTATTTCTTGAGGGAGAAACGTATGGACAGCCAAAAGGTAAGTCTTACTCTTTTATGCATAGACTAAAAACAAAGGATGAAAAGTCGCCAACCCAGAAGGAAACTAAACCATCTCATGTCTCACAGAAAGTGCTAAAGAAGAAAAATGATGAGCGAAGAGAGAGAGAGAGAGATATGCCATATAGGAAGAAAGCATGCAGGCAGGCAGCGAGGCGAACGAAGAATGCTGTAGGTGACATGGGTCTGGGGGTTTCTGTAATGAATGGCTCCTGCTCGTTATTGGGTGTAATGAACGAAGGAAGATGGGAGAAGAGATTGATGGACTTAGTCCTCGTCTCTGTAATTAATATTTAAAAGGTTGTTACACCTGAGGCGGATCAGTCGCTTTGGCAAATGGCTCTAGAAGTAACTCTAAAAGCCGTAGCCGCAATTTTCTGTCTCTTAACATCTTAGTCGTTAAGCAAGGCGTCATATTTCACTTCAGCAATTTGTACGTTTTGCATTAGAAGTGTCTTAATGCATTTTTATCTCTTGAATGTAGACTCATAGCATTAAAACAAGAATGTTCGTAATTAAAGTATAAGTAATCAATATACTGCACTAGATTTACATTATTTTTCTCTTACATTGTTATTTATTTTTATACCATCCTTTAGAAAAATAGTTTTAGGTGTTTTTATAATAGATAAATAATCATACAGGGATATGAAACGATTGTGAAACATTTAAAAACTTGATCATTTATGCCGGCTTAGAGGTCCTACACTTGCAGCGCAAGTCAAACGAATGATTATTTCGAGCAATAGAAATTGATTTACAAAAAACCAACGAAAAAAATCCACAAAATTTGACATAAATTGCTACCTTAAATGGATCCACATTAGGTTTTCGCATCCTTGGAAGGTGTGAAATGAAATTAAGTACTAAACCGACATTTTGGCTGTGAGTTATGCGCTTGCTAACGTTATTCTGAGAATGTTTTATTAAGGTGAACTGGAAACATATATTTTTATTTAAATCTCGATATAAGTTTTTAGGTGATTCCGTAAGTTAATAAGCGAGAAAAAGCTCCATTAGTAAAATCTATTGATAACATAATGTAATTTTATACTAATCCGAGATTACTTAGCAGAATCAAGCTATAACCCTAAAATAGCAATAATGTTTCTCCAAGAAACAGAAAAGGGCGACGAAAAGTTTTCAATCCAAAGATCGGTCAATGTCCGGAGCGAAACCATGGAAGAGACCACATCTAGCCTTGTCGTTCAGGCAAAGATGAATCCGCTATAGTTCTGCCTTTTCCCCTCCGCTTGATAATGATGATGAAAGGACGCACACATAAACCTCCCAGCGAAGGAGAAAATCCCTATGCTAGTACCGAGAATCGAAACCGGATCCCTCGCACCCGTGGCAGACGCGCTACCACTGCGCTAGTAGAAAAGTAAACTAAATTTACGGTGAAATAGCAAGACTTTTCTGTTATTATTCTACAAGATATCATCAAAATAAAGTGAGTAGATGAGCTCCTTGACATTTAAAAATGTAAGTGATATTTCTTTCTCATTTTTTTAGTCTTGAAAATAGCGTAATACATTAATATTATAATTATTAGTATTATTATTAGGTATAACAATTATTTTAATTGCAAACTATAACCACAGCAGCTTGTTTACTAGTTATTCCTCATTAAAGCTAAAGGCATTTGAATCTTTATTTTAACCAAAACCACCAAGGTGTATAGTGATGCCTTCAAATTGAGAGATTTAGAAGGTTTCACAACTTTCAGAGTTCTTTCTTTATACGGCGAAATATAATATATATATATAAATATATATATGCGGTTTTTACTTTGGAACAATAATTACACATGGCAATGCTTTGCATTTGTTTACTATTGTATTTTTGTACCGTTTTCTTTAAATTCACACTCACGCTCTCTTTTGTATTTCCAGACCCTGGGAAAGATAGGAAATATTGCTCATATAAATATTCCTATCCCCCAGCCATGAATTGAACCCGGGACACTCCTACAGCAGGCAGATATTTTATCAACTGAGTCATGGTGAAAGTCGATAAATTGAATGTTGGAGGCGGGGAAATAAGCCGCAGACTTAGATCTCTCGGGGATATTTTAAAAACAATGACTTTGTAAACGGTTAATGAGGAAAAGTCCAAATTTCAAAGTTATATACAGGAACGCTAATTAGTAATGTATGAAAAAGCAATGGGGTACACGAAGCTCCTGTGGTCAATGCATGTAAGTCCCTGAGTGTCGTGAAACCACTATGTCCCAGTTTTGCAGGTTCGTAGTTATTGACGCAGAGAAAATGGCTACTTAAATGGTAAGTGTTTCATTTCCACAATGTATGTATATAAAGGAAACTCCGAAACAAGGTGGCATTATACTTATATCCATTACGTTCATATGACCTTCTCTATACTCTATAATTTTTAGTGCGTATGCAAATTATCGTTACTAAGTTTATTTCCCTCTCTAGTTATTTCAAATTAAGATAAACCTTTTTGGAAACATCTGCATTACATTTCGTTATGGATACAAAATGACTAGTAATATTCTCTATTACTATTCATACTTTTAAGAACCGGACGTTTTAGACTGGCCTTAAAAGTACAATCTCTTTCCAAACAATCATCAGAAACAATTGAATGTCGACAGAAATTCAGAAGAATGACCAATTGTTGAAAAATGCAATACATTAATAACTGATGTTTCGGAAATGGCTCATGCCATTAAAAATTATTTGATATAAACTGAGTTTTAAAAACAGCTGGATGTTTTGTGCAGTCTATGGCTTAAGATTACCGGTTATGCAAGATCCTTTCCAACCGTATGGACAGCAATTTACAAGTTCTTTCCAGAAATTTCAAGTTATACATTTTAAATGTCAAGTATACATGTTTAATGTACGGTGTTTTTATCAAAATCATTACTCGCAATTTTTAGAAAATAAAATATTTAGAAAATGTACCATGTAATGGACAGTTTGGGGTGAGGAATTTTCTTAAAAATATTCGGTTACACCCTGTAACGTGTGGCGTTAGAATATATTATATACCTCAACCTCAGCGCTAGTATGCGATAGCACCAACCGATGCGCCAGCTGTATTGCGATTTCTAAGGAGCAGCTTCACGAAATCCATCCTTGGAACTGGGCGGAGCCAACTTCGAGCCACACCTTGTGGATAGAACGCAAGACCTCAGTGGCAAGCATGCATCCACATCAGTCTTCCAGGAGGGAGGAATGGGTGAACGTCTTGTCCACCGTGTCACGTTAGTCTGGTGCGAGCATATTTCGGCTTGTCTAAATTCATTTTCACCTTTATTATGCATTCTGCATTTAATTTGTCGAAATTTCAACCTTGCTCGCATCCAGTAAAGTTTTACTTGCTAATCGGCCAGAAACAGCCAATGACATTATAGAATCACTTTTGTAATTCTGTGCAATTATTATTTTTCAAGTGTCGTGATGCCTTGGATTTTAATTTTGGGGAATTTATACTTTGTATTTTAACTGTGAATATTGTGTACATTTAAAAAGTGAAGTGTTGAATTTTGATTTTGATTTTAACTTTAACAAAGTACACCTACTTCGTGCCTTCATCCCTATGTAGATCCATTCTCTAGGCATTATTTTCATTTGTAGCTTCCATAACTTCATTTAATTTAGTGGTTTTTATTACGGCGGAACAATCTTTGGAAAGTAATAAGCGTTAATATAAAGTTAGATATTTATCCAACATTTCTTTTTACACACATACACACACACACACAAAGATCTTCTTTTTTTTTCCTTTCCTTTAACTGATGTGCTCCAATCACTTATTCTACCGTTTCCAAAACAAACTAGTCCTAAAAAGCTTACTCTTCTACTTCATGATATTCGAGATTAGCATGAGAAGAAATATTTTACTTATTCCCTTGTAGGTACAACGGAAATAAGGAAACACACAAGGCTAAAGCGATAATAAAAATTATAAAAGGTGGGCACTGCCTATGTGATTAAATTGATATACCATTCCTTTTGCATGGTCAGAAGTTAAAAAAGCAAAATAAATTACAATTCACATTTGAGAAAAGTGTATTGGAAAATTGAAACCAATAGCAAGGAATGTCTCGGATATGGTTAACTCCACAAAAAAATGTATTTGACTGAACTGTGTACTTTATCGAGATCGACAATACAGGTCTAATAAACAAACCCCAAAATGATGCCATCGCCTGACATGGTTTGCAAATAGTTCAAGAGAATGAATTCACTCCGGCGCTGGAATTTCCATATATCTCCAAAACAGAACTTCGTTTCAATCTTGGTAGATATAGCACTGTATTTCAGGCAGAGATATCTGCAATCCTTGCCTGTGCACTGAGAGGCTTAAAAAAGGCAACAAATGTAAAAACCTGCTTATCCTGTCTGACCGACAAGCTGCATTAAAAACTCTTGATTCGAAATTGGTGTAGCAATTCTCAAACCTTGCAAATATTGTCGCAGCAAAATTCTGTAGTGGTGGGATAGGTGCCGGGGTCATCGAGGTATTGAGGCAAATGAAGGTGCTGATTATTTGGCCAAGAAGAGAATCAAAACCTCATACCTACTATGGAACTGAACCTTTCTGTGGTGCAAGCAAGCATTGCTAGAACCGCAATTATAAAGTGGACCAGAAAGGAATATCGGAAACGATGGAGAAATATACTGGTCAAACACCATGTAAATACTAGCTAAAATGGAAAAAGAAAATAAAACGCGCAATACTTCATCTTGTTACCTTATTTTGCACACCAGAGCGTGCGTTTTAAACTATATGTATATATTGTTTTATCACTTCTTCCATTTTATACGTTATTAATGCACAGAGTTCACTAATAAAACTGTAAGAGAAATTTAAATAAAATGAAGTAACAAAAAACAATAAAACCAAAATACAAGTATAATTAAACTGTTTAGGCAATTATATATTCAACTGCTGTGACTGTTCGCCAGCCCCATGAGGATATCAGTTGCAGGCTTTGTAATCAGCGAGAGGAAACCGCCAGTCATTTACTATTACATTACGAGGCCCTGAAAAGAAGAAGCAATCGACTCTTTTGGGGCTCAACATTGGGGCTGTCTCTTGAAAGGGATTCTTAAATTCGAATTCCTATCAAGAAACGAAATAGACATTGCAAAAATCGAAGCATGGGGCAAAGTATCAAAGCTTCTGAACTCTTTCATATCCCCAAATCTACTACTACTGCTACTGCTACTGCTACTGCTACTGCTACTGCTACTGCTGCTGCTGCTGCTGCTGCTCCTGCTGCTCCTGCTGCTGCTGCTGCTGCTCCTGCTCCTGCTCCTGCTGCTGCTCCTGCTGCTGCTGCTATGAAGATCTGCCGAGCCAGGTGCTCAGGCGTTTCGTCTGGGACTGGCGTTCGGGAGGTCATGGGATCGTTTCCCCACGGCCAACCTTTCTGTCACATGCATGTTTCTGGAGTTTTCCTGAGTCACTAGACGAATGCTGGAAGAGGGTTCTTCATTCCTCCGAAATTTCTGTCACTTCATTTCATCTTCATTTCATCCCAACTGGTTTGTTTCAGGATTGCAAGTGTTGACCAAGACTACGGCAGAGGTCTCATTTCGTGGAGATGTCTGCGCTCTGGAAATACAGCTCTCGGCGGCGGGATAGCTTTAGTGGTGTTAGCGGGCTCAGGTGGTCTATCCGGGACTAATCCACGGGCTCCCGGCACTCCCGCGTCAAGATGATCTGTGTATGAACTGTTAGGGACACTCCATGACGGTTCTCTCCATGTCCGGATGTCGGCCACTCTCTGAAATTACTCTCATCTCATCTTTCTTCCAGAGGTCCGACGTGTAATAAGCCCAAGGCTGCAGTGTAGAATATCCCTCCGTAACATACACTCACACATAACCATATCTAATGTTTCGTGTGCTAAGCTTTTCTCTATCTTTTACGGTTTACCAGTTATGCAAAAGATGTCCAGAATGAAGAATCAAATATTTTAAATCTTCGTTTTGCACGTCTGAAAGATAAAGAGCTTAAGTATCAAGTTTGGTATTTAATGGATTTTTGGTTTTGAGTAATGCTACTCATAGATTCACACACACACACACACACACACACACACACACACACACACACACAAGGAGCCCCTTTCTATTTTTTTATTTTTTATTTAGGGAACCTCAAAACTTGAATTCCCAGTGAAATCTCGATGCCGAAATTCTGGGTGCCATACAATAGCTTCTCTACCTAATAATGTATGTAGTAAAAGTAGAGAAAGTAAAAGTGCTTCTTTTGGGCTCATAGTGCCCCAGAACATGCATTTCCAGTGAAGTCTCTGTATGAAATGTTGGAGCAGAATGCAAAATATAAAGGCGCCTATGTACTTATAGCATAATACTAGTGACATTGTAAAACAAGTCAATGCTCTGATATATTCTTAAAATGAAATTTTGGGCAAATTTAATTAATTTTGAAATGTAGACCATTGTATTTTTTGACTTAACACACTGCTTTACAAACCAATCCAACGTACCCCTCACTTCTTTAGTGGTAGAGGAATAATAAGGGCGTGTTGTCTCTTAACTTTGGAATAGCAAACAATTACTCTAGTGGTGAGCTGGACAAATGCTAAAACCATTCTGGGTATATTCCAGATACCAGTTGTATTGTCAATTAAATACTGCCATGAAAATGTATAAGACTTTGCGAAGAGAGGAGCAGCAGCATGGATGCTTATGAAAAACAAAGATGCGGTGTTGTCAGGTTGTGGCATTATCAGCGGAGGATTTGGGTTTTGAAAGCGCAAATCAAAGTCTGTTGTGATTCTGAAAACATCCTGGAGGAAGGAGTGAAGTAAAGAACACAAAAGGCGACAGCTCGGACTACACGATGTTACCCTTCATGGTTTTGAGATAATGTGCTAGCCTCTGGTTCCCAAGGTCGGGGATTCAAACCCGGTCGAGGACGATGAATTATTTTCCGGGAAGGGAAGTAAAGCCGTTGGTCCCGTGACATAAATTTACGACACGTAAAAAAACCTCTAACCTGATAAAGAGGACGTGAGCAACATTAAGCGATCTTTCACGCCCAATATGCCTAGAACGGGACTTTGAAAACCATAAACAACACTCAATTTAATTTTGTCTTCTTAATTTAATTGCATCCTGATACGACAAGACTTTTACACAAGCCTGCTCTCCCACGTAGATGCCCCTCTGGGGACACAACACGCCATAACAGACAGTTCCTTAAAGAACATTTCACCGCCACACCTCAACCACCGTTCATTCGCCTGATCTTTCGGAAGTTAAATAAAATAACAGGGAATTGGTAAAAGGAAAATTATCGATAGTTAAAAATGCCCCGCCATTTGTCAGCTAACCAGAAAATTATAAAAAAGAAAAGCCTAGAACTGACCCAACGGGAATCGAAACGCTAATAATAAGGTTATACTTCACGGTGGAGCCACCTCACTCGGTGTCGGGTTTTGATAATAACAAAATACAAGTGTCGCTAGAAATGGAAACTTCTAGTTTAGGCTTTTCTGTACAGTGGGGAACAGAATGGTTGAGTGGCTTGAATATTTCAAGTCAAACAATTTCACCATGCGCATGGCCAGAGCTTAAAGGTCCATTCACTTAGACATAAGCATAATGCTATCTTATGGCACGCATTTACATCGGCTAACTTTAACATAAATGCGATCATAAAATTATAATGTAAACAAAAAATATGCAAGCAAGAGAATCGATATTTAAGCAAACAACACGCCTAAGAAGCTATCAGAATATTCTTAATACATCTAATATGGTGTTCATTTTCCCATTTCACGTAAGTGTGATTTGACTCGCTGACTTCATTTTATGCAACATTATTATGGAGTGTAAATCAATAAATCTTTAAAATTAAAAAAGAAACAAATTGTAGTGGTAGGTGCTGCTTATTTGTGAGTAATAACTGTTTTTGTTTTGAGCTTAATGATTCATGTACCTTTTTTATAGCGTGTTCTGTTAATAATCGCTTCACATTCCGTAATATTAGATAAGCACTCTCTTATGATTGGCTGTTGTTTATGCTTAAGTTTGTCGATAAATAGCGAGGTGATTATGCTGAAGCTTTATGACGTTATGTTAATGCTTAACTTTCATTGTGAATGGTTCCTTTATTATAAAACCCAATGGTTTTGAAGCAAGAAGTGAAACAGTTGAGAAGTTTGCGGCATATGTTTCTAAAGCAAGAGACCTAGAATCCACATACCAATATTGCCTACCTATATGCTATACACTTAACTTTTATAAATACATCATTTTCTTGTGAGATATCAACTTTTAAACTATATTAATTTATTTAAATTCTACTTGAATTAATTCATTCACAAATACGCTGTAAATTAAATTACAGTAGAAATGTTGTAAAATAAACTGGACTAAATAACCATTAAAATGGAGATGGAAATAAAAATTGTGAGCTCAAACGAAGGGCAACAGAAAAAAGTGTATTTTATAGTTCAGATAGAAATTTAAAAATATAAAATCGTAGAGGTTATTAGGAAGGGAATTCAGAATGTGTTGCTCTACAGATACACGCTATTAATCATTCTGCTTTGTGCTTCTAAATTGCTATTTATCATATTGCTCACCTCACCTTACCGTTCTACACACTGCAATTTTTTTATTTATTTATTTTTTTGTAGCTTAACGTCCTTTAACCTCGTTGGTCATATCGGACAATAAATGAAATTGGTGAAATGATGCTCAAATGATCTCGGGGTCCATGGACCTTAAAGTTACTCGACATTCGTCTTCTCAGGATAAGGGAAAACCCCGAAAAAAACCTTTCCCGGGTAACTCACTCTAAGCGAGATTCGAACTCATGACCTTTTGAATGTGAGGCAGACACACTGCCCAGGCGGGCACTTCAAATTTGTTCTCATAGTTCACAAACTACGCAATTTTCGATTGTGTATTTGCTTATTTACTTGAAATAAATAGTAGGTTATCATGTTTCAGCGTAAATATGAGGGAATATTTAAAAGCGAGAGTGAAGTGTCTTTCTAGTTATTTTATGAATTAAGACAATTAAGCTTGGGATCCTCACAGTTTGAAACATACGCGATACCAGGGCCGCTCCTCTTTTCTGCTCCATCTTGTACCAGATGTATAGAACAAACACATTCACTACTTTAAAAAGCTTCTAAATTAAAGTTGCATCAACTGAGCTTTGCCAGAACTAAACGAAACAAAGGAAAGACCTTTATACCTCCACCGCTTAGAATATCCACTAAAGTAATGCAAATTCCAGCATACTAATGACGTTTAAAACCCATAGAGTAATATCGTCAACATTTTGTGGTAATTGTATATCGCTTTTAAATTCTGTGGTGAAATAGGAGCTTAGATTTTAGAAAAAAAGTATTACAGTCACAGGACTTTCTCTAACTGCTCTTCAAACAAACTTCTTACATAAAATTATTCTTCTTTCTGCACCTTGCTAATCAAGGTAATCATTAGCAGAATGTTCTTATTACTTAATTCCTTATAAGTAGAAGGCAACTAAAGGAATGCACTGAACTGATAGTCATATGTTTTAAAAGGTCTCGTTATGCAACTGTCATTGTAAATCCCTTATTTGTTTGACCAGGAGTAGAACAAACGAAAAACGCAGTCTTCCTGTCTGAGAAAAATATAAGTATGTACTTTACAATTGAAACTAATAACAAGGAATATCTTGAAATCGGAAAGCTCCATGAAAAGAAACTATATGACATAGATTGTGTATTTTAACAAGATATACATTTTTTGTATAGTAGATTTTTGTCTATCTTTTAAGGTTTACTAATTATGCAAACTTCAGCAAAATTCATCCAGAATAAACCGGTCATTAGAAGCTATTCCCAAAACATTCAAGATATACATTTTATTTTTGGTGTAAATATCTTTAATATGTGGTATTTTAATCAAAATCGTTAAAGCCATTTTTAAGAAAAACAAAATTTTCGAAAAATGTTCCATGTAAAGGGTAGTTAGGGCTGGGGGGGGGGATTTTCTTGAAAATCATGTCGCATCCTTGGAAGATATCAAACTAATTACCATGTTTGGTATTTAACCATCTTTTCGTTTTTGAGCTATGCTGTCCACAGACACACAGACAGATAGACTGACAGACGGACACACACACACACACACACACACGGACATTTTTCTGAAAATGTTTTTTTTTTTTGGATCAGTTTATTTTTCTTGTAAATGTCTTTAATATATATTTATCGACATCTTTAAAGCCATTTTTGTGAAAGTCAAAATTTTCGAAATATTTTGTCATATAAAGGGTAGTTTGGGGTGAACAATTTTCTTGAAAATTTTCTTGCTGCATCCCTAGGATATATAGCAGCTAAGTATCCACCAAGTTTGGTATTTAATGGATTTTTCTTTTTGAGTTATGTTGCCCACAGACACACACAAACAGACTAACAGACATACACAAACCTTCTTCTAAAAATGCTTTTTGTGTATTCAGGCACCTCAAATATGGATTTCTCCCGAAATCTCGGTATCGAATTTTCGAGTGAAATACAATGCCTTCTCTACCTACTACACATTGTAAAAAATCTGTCAGAAAAGAATTTGAACCGGAAGCTCCGTATTAAGGCTGAAGAAGCATTACCAGAATAAGCCTTAACTCACATTCAAGTGTTCTCAAAGTCGATTCCGATTACGGTGGGTTATCCGAAAAGTGTTTTTATGCACATTTGTCTTATTCTGAAACGTAAATATCATAATTAAGTATACATCATTAATTGTGGTACAGGCCTCAGTATCATTTTAGCAGAATTTTACCAATTATATTCATTCATTCGCCTCCCGGTTTAAAACCGTTAAAAATTTGCTACTGAAAATCTCGGTATATCATCTCTGGAAATCATTGTATTTAAACAAGTTAATATGTATCAGAATAATATCTAAATGTTTCTAATATGTATCGGAATTTCGTTCCCCTCCACTCCCCCCTCTCTCTCTCTCTTTCTCTCTCTCTCTCTTTCTCTCTCTCTCTCTTTCTCTCTCTCTGACACACATACACATATCGTTTCTGAAATAAATTTTCTTTTTAATTCAGAGATCAAAAGCATTTATTTGCGATGAAATCTATTAATTGAATTTTAGGTGGAATACAATGCATATTTATCTACTATGAAAGTGGCAGAGAAATTAAAATTCCAATGTATGTAGTTAAGACTCTTCTAAGCAAATTTTGATCGAAAACGCGTTATTAAATTTTGAAAAAGAGCCTCTGATTCATTAAAATCACTGCATATAGATCCACATTCAATTCTATTATTATGTCTGATTCTGTCATAATGAAAATGCAGTTCCATTCTTTATAGCATTTCGTGTTTACAAAAGCTGTATATTAATCGATTAATCCAAGCTTACCGAGAAAACAAACATGTTTAACCAAAGCAACAAGCAAGTAAACCTCTTAATTAACTTCGATAAATGGGTTGGTGACACGAAAATGCTAATTTA
Source organism: Hymenopus coronatus (assembly GCA_030762935.1). Classification (NCBI taxonomy): domain Eukaryota; kingdom Metazoa; phylum Arthropoda; class Insecta; order Mantodea; family Hymenopodidae; genus Hymenopus; species Hymenopus coronatus. The sequence continues at coordinate 61,601,731 of CM060881.1, forward strand.
TGGAAAAAATCATGCAGGCCCTTCTTATCGGCGAATAAGAAAAAACATAAACAGTAATAAATCCTCGGGGAACGCAATAAATATATCTAACTCAGTGTTGTCATATTTGTCAGCGAGAGCACGTACCCACATCTTTAATACTCTTAAACACATGCATCACTTTTGAATCGGGAATCAAACCCGCGTCACCTGGTTGTAACAATTCAGATAAATATTCATGACCTCGGAGAAAGCAGCTGGTTGCAATACTATTTTCAGTGACTGTCGATATCGAGCGGTGTAATCAATATGAATGGCTCCAGCAGAGCTTTTGTCATTTTTCAAAACGCTGTATGTTGTATCTGTTATCCCTTATCGGACTTTGAAACACATACACAGAGCTAGCTCTCTGGAGAATTATTACATGACACTGTATCTAAATCTGACAGCGGGCAACAGCTTTGGAAGATCCCACAAATAATCCCCCAACTACTGCAGCTCAAGGGATATCCCTGGAAGCGGAAGAATGCTAGAATATTAATAACGTTGCAGGCGCGATTGTGTCGCTGTCAGTTATGCTGGTGATTAATTTGTTGTTTAAGTGGTTCCTTTTTACCCACGATGGAATCCCCTGCCCATGGGCCTAGTATTCTCCCTACATCTGTTTACTGAGCTGTTTGTCTCTGCGCCTATACGATATATTGTGACCGTTGTTATCCGCCCGCTATTGGCCGACTTTCGCATCGATGTGCAAGCGTTTACATGATTTATCTTTCTGTCCTTTGGTATCATCCTAAGAGAGTATCTCTTAGCAAGCATCTTCTTATATACAATGTTCTAGACAATTTATTTTTCTTCTTTATCGTATTGTACTTCGTCATGCTTTGTGGAACTGTACAGTTCATACTCCTCAGAGCCATTTTAGCTGTTTTGGTGTGACCGAGGGGAAACTCAAGCATCCGTTATGCTTACGACCTTAACAAAAATACGTTGAGCCCTGATACTTAGAACCTTCCCCTGGAAAATGGTTTCATTGGGTTAGACTCAGCAACAGTTGCTAACGGTACGCATAGAAGAATGAGAACGTCAAGGCGCATTTATGTAAATCCTCTAATGTCCGACAGTAGCTGGGTAGCTGATAGCTGGACAGAGAGCTTCTACGCTAAGGTTGTTCGGTAGTCTATCCTAAGTTAGACAAGCTTGAGTAGGCTGGGAGCCTATTAAAAGATAATCTACTGACCGCCCCCCAAATAAACCTCCTGTAAAGACTCTTCGAATTTATGCTAAGGGAAAAGCTTGGCTGCTTAGAGGAGGTCTTATTTCATTTTCTATTTCACAGCTTATTTTTCAGCAAATCCAATTTTCAAATACATTCGCGTTTTGTGTTGTTCATCCTGGTCGTTCAAAGAGAATGGAACGTCAAATTCATCACATAGCGAACAACTCGTAAAATATTTGATTATCGTTTTAGTCTATTGTATCTTGTACCAAACGAGACGGCTCAAGCAGTTTTATCTGGGGCCCGATTCGGGAGACATGGACGGCCTACCTCACCCATGGGACTTTTCGATGATTTCTTCGGGTCGCTAGGCGAATGCTGGGTAGGTTTTTTTCATCCTCAAATTTCCTGTCCTTCCATGTTATTTACATTGTCATTTCATTCATCTGCATTCCCTTGGTTTCCTTCGGGGTTGGAAGTGTCGGCGATAGCACTCACTGCGGCTTGCAGGGAAAATGGATGCTTAAAGTAACTATCTTGGTCCCCCAACTTCGGCTGGTTGCCGGAATGAGGACAGCTCCTGGCGGGGCTGTTGGGTCCCCAATCTGTCAGTCCCACTGTTGGGGTGCTTCAATCTGGAAACTGTAGCAACTCTGTCATTGATATACTGTCATTACTGATTCCAGCCTCCTGGTGTATTCTCTCAACTCATCCCTACCTCCCTCCTGGGGCTTCTTATGTGGCGTAGATTCGGTGCCCAGCTTCCTCTGAAAGTATCCTATCTGATCCTATCCACTTATTTCCTTTGTACCTACAAGAAAATGTGTACTAAACCCATTCTGCTAATGTTTATCTCGATTAGCATGAAGTCAACCGAAGAATAAGCTTATTTAAGAATAGTTTGTTGGAGAATGTGTAGGGAGTTATGTGAATATAACACATAAAATATTTTTAGGAGTTGAAATGCAACACTTTCCAAATCCAAGTAAGAGTTACAGAATGTAAAAATTATCGGTGTTGCTGAATGAGCTTGATAAAGAGAATATACATTTTTATAGATTTCAATTGGTAGAGCGCTGGAAATTGCAGTCATGAATGTGACAACTCTAGAGATCATTGTTATGTAGGCACCTTATTGAGGCAAGCCTCATACATAGTTAAAATTGTGCCATGAATGTCGCCGTACAATTAGCAATAACTATCTGCACATGTCCGATTCCCTATGATCTATCAATGAAAATGAAAACGTGAGCGGATAAAAAATGCAACGCAATTACGTTTCCAGAGCACTCTGAATAATAGGGTGTTCGTTTCTAAAATAACATTCTGCAGGATTGCGGATACACTCGTAAATCAAACTGGTTTAACGTCCCAAATAGATTGCATTTCGAATACCATCAAACATTGTCAAAACGCTACTCTGTTTGGAACTGACTCTAGCAAAAGTAGATGTTTCGTATAAAAACGAATGAACCGCCTTCAATTTAGAAAAAGGTGTGTTTATTTTCTGTGCCACGTATCTACTAGTACGTATTGCGTTCCAATTAAAACTTCGATATGGACTTTCTCCCGAAATGTATATTTTGAGCTCCCCTGAATCCAAAAAGCTTTTAACGCACGCCTTTGTGAATCCGTTGTAGCATAACTAAAAAAGAAATGTAGATAAATAATCGAGTTTTATTTATTTACATATATATATATATACATATATATATTATTATCAGAGTATTCATATATATGAAAACCTATGTAAAAAACCGGGTAACCCTTATTTTTATACAAACTGAGAAAAACAGAATTATGTACACACCGGAAAATCATTAGTTGACACTGCGGTACACTTTATTGTACTTAGCATTAAATAACTCACCTCAAATTTATTTTTTATGCAGAGTCCAAAGTATTTACCTTATTTTTATTGTACTTATCAAAGAATACAAGACAGTAACATCAACATTCCTTAGAAAGGCAGATATTACTGTAAAATTCAAATGCCTTAGCCGGGATTTGAATCTCGTGGTTTCCGTCCAGTTGCTGTAACCAGGGAGCTAACATGGGATATACCAACACAGCATTAAATTCCCCAACTGACTCGCTTGTTTTCCTGGTATACCACATGTAGGTCATAAATTATTATGAGACCACATACCCCAATGGCGACTTACAATTAATTTTTCAGTGTGACTCTATCGTTCTTACTCCTTTCCTACACACGGCTAGTGTGGAAGAAACAATTAATTCATAATTACAGACGACTTCACGGGATAGCAACCGAGTTAAATTGGAATCCATCTTCCCTGACGAAGACCACAGAGTCAAGATGGTCGAACGCTCGCATTTCTCCGATTCCAATCTAACTCGATTGCTATCCCGTGAAGTCATCTGTAGTAATCAACACCGAGAAATCTTCAAAATTTTAATTAATTCATAATTAATATTCCTTTTTTGTTCTAAATGAAACATAACTAGACGACAAATATTTTGATTATTATTAATATTATTAATTGTATTACTATTATTAACAAACAACATCCTAGCACATTAAATTTAGATTCTTTACATTAGTATTGATTAAAAATGAATTATAACCCCTGCACTTGAAAACTTATGGGTCTATTGGGTTATTTTAGATTCTCAATCAAAATCAGCTAAGTCGAATATTAACATCGTTATCTTCACCAGACTCAGGTGAAAGACTTCTGTGATATTCATGAAAAATTAGAAGCGCATAATTGAGCAGTTCATCTTTGAGTTTTGGTGGAGCTATAAGGCCTGAAGGTTCATGCGTTTTTGATAACAACATGTGAATACAAGGAAAAAAATCATTATATTTTCAAGATTTTTGGTGTTAGGCCATCCGTAAATTATTGTCATTTGTCCCAAACAACAGATGGCAGCACTAATCAGAGACTTTGATTTTGGGGTTGGACGTTTTAACGCATATGCTTTCAGATATTCAATATCTGGAAAAGATACGACCTGAAATTTTCAAGAAAATCCCCTACATTAGTTGATCCTTTAGATGGTAATTACTTTCTTATGTTTAATTTAATTTTATTAGTTGCTCTAAACATGCTAAGGAAATATAGCATATTTATAAATCTCACAATATTTAAACTTGTAAACCGATGACTTTTAGTTTAGGATAATAACATCAGAGAGTACAATGGTCAGTGAATAAAGAGCTGTTGGTCCCCAAGGCGGCGCTCGCTAAAGCGCCTACCTTCAGTGCTTAGTGGCGCAGCGGATGGTGGGTTCGAATTCCGCCTTGGGCATGGGTGTTTGTGTGTTTGTAAACATGTATATGTATGTGTAAGGAAATATAGGAAAAATGAAAAAAAGAAGAAAAAAAAAGAATACATTGCCTGAGTTCCAATAAAACTACGGAACTTTATTAAAAAAAAAAAAAAGCATACAGAGCACATACCTGGCTCTGCTTTAAACCTAAACATACATGATTCTTGCCAGCTAGTAGAAATTATCCCCATTAAAGAGCGTACTGTGAAACCTTGCACACCTGCAGAGTCAAGTTGGAAACATTAAAGGCAAATTTATACAATGGGGAATAGAAAACTCAGAAACCGTCATATAATTATAAGGAGAGCCTTATATCGTCTACCTTTTTCTTTACGATTATTTTTAATTGAAATAATCTTTTTATTTTTGACGTTGATATTCCATTAATTTTACCAATAACTAATATATTAACCATTTTTGAATGCGGATTTATCCAATCAGATCTTCAGTCTATCCCTTTTATTGACGATTCTTGTTAATTATAATCATCTTCTTAATTTTTTAAATTGAAACTGCATTAACTATACCAATAACTATTATTAACTTAATTACGTCACACACTGGGAGTAAGGATGAATTTGGAATAGCGAAATCTAAGAAATACGAGTCACTAAACTTCTCCGAATTCTCTTGCAACACAAGACCAACTATTACCTCCGGAAATTTAGATTTAGAAACTCGGAATATGGAAAATTGCCGTCCTGGGAAGTACAAATTACGTCAGAGAACTGCAGTAATAAAATACATGTCTATATATTGTTGAGATGCAAGGAGATCACGTCGCTATGGGCTTCGCAACCGAACTCAGAAGTTTTACCGCCTCTACAACAATGCGAAACCAACCACGTACAACAAATCTTGTGACGAATGTGCTGCGTTATATCAAGCGATTCACGAGGTGGTGGCGCGCGTTCCAAAATCTGTAAAGCAAATATTTGAATAAACTAAAATCAGGCTATTCAATGGATTATTTACTTCATTCAAGAAACAATCTCATCTGTGTAAACTTTACAGACAACACTGCTCGGCCAGTCGAGGAAAAGGAGAATGCAGCACTTTCCAGACTCCAAATAAAATATCCGGGATCACCGCTAGCTTCAGGATTTAGGTATCAAAGCGCCGAGATGGAGTATTACAGATTTTATTTATGGATATATTGTTATGTTTCTCTACACGTACTATGTACATAGTGTATACAGAAGGTATTGCATTCCACCCAAAGGCCGTGCCGTGGCCGAGTGGTCAGATCACTCGCCTCTCACCTAGATGGCCCGGGTTCGATCCCAAGTGACCGCATGTGAGATTTGTGGTGGACAAAACGGCGCAGGGGCGGGTTTTCTCCGAGTCCTCCGGTGCTCCATCTTTATTTCATGTATCAACAGTGTCACCACCTGCAGTGCCACAACAGTAAAGGCGGGCGTTAAGCACTAAAAATTCGATAGCGAGATTTCATCGGAAAGATATGTTTTGGGTCCTCCGGAATCCAAAAAAAAAACATTTTTGGAAAAAGGTTCTTGTGTGTGTGTGTGTGTCTGTAGACAGCATAGCTCAAAAACGAAAAGACCGTTGAATACCAAAATTGGTATTTCAGTTAGGTATCTCTCAAGGATGCGACACGAAGATTTTCAAGAAAATCCTCCCACTCCCAACCATCCTTTACATAGAACTTTTTTCGAAAATGTTTATTTTCTCAAATGTGGCTCTAACAATTTTGATTAAAATATCGTATATTAAAGATGTTTACCTGACAAATAAAATATATATCTTGAATTTTCTGGAAATAGCCTCTGAATACTACTTTATTCTGGATGAATTTTACGGAATTTTGCATAATTGCTAAACCGTAAGAGATAGAGAAAAACTTATCACACAAAAATGTAGAGCACGTTAAAAGACACAATTTATGTTATATACATTATTTTTTCGTGGAATTAATCGTTTTTTAGATATTCCTTGTTATTGTTTTCAGCTTATACTTGTTTCATACGGGAATTTTGTAAAATCCTGTCCATACAGTCAAAGGAACTTCAGTCACATAGCAACCAGCTTTTGACTATCACCTTGACCTTTAGTACTCCCTTATTTCGCATCTACTTACAAGTAAGCCAGTAATAAGATTATTTTTGCTATTTTTTCTCGGTTAGCATGAAGTAAATAGAAGTATAAGCTTTCTAACAATAATATGTTGCAGAGAAGTAGAGAAAGTCATGTGAATGGAGCGCATCAGATTTTTTAATGCAATGTGTAATGTACCTATTTCTGCACAGTTTTAGCTTGATTAAAATTAAGTAGATAGCAAAATAAGCTTTCGTAAAAATTATTTTTATACCCATTATAAATTATATAAGGTAGCGCAAACATTTGAATGTAAGAGATCAGGTTTTATCTAAATATAAAGTGTTTTTAAATTCCTATAAAAATCATCTATCGCACAGAATATATAAAAAGTTTTCAACATACTAATTCTTCTCGCTTTACAATAAATAACGGTTATCCCAAAGCTTATTTTACTTGCAAAACATCGGAGGTTTCGCGTGATTGTGTTATTTACATTGGACCTATTCCAAATAGAAACGTATAACAGAAAATAATGTATGTTGTTGCATGCTCCGGAATTTCATCAGATAGAACATTCCGAAATCGGATCTCTTATGTACGGTCGCGAATAACAATTACTGTTACAATCTTTAATAAGCAGAAGTCAGGTTAATAACAGAACTAGAGAGGAATGAAAACAAATGTTAAGTTTGAGTTCTCGAGTTGGAAAGACATTATATCAATTGTAATTGAGTACAGCAAATGGAGAATACTAACTTTTAATACAATCGCCAGCCTGCTGAAGAAGAACAGACTTCGTCTAGTACAAGCAAAATAAACAGATTAGATGCTTGTGTTGCCACCAATGGAAGACGAAAATAACAAAGCATTATTAATGAGAAACTTAATATATATTATTGTTCTACAGAGAAAAGATTGAGATCAAAGACTGAGGAAAGTTATGAAATACTACTTCAGTGCATAAAACATGAGCAAGAGAGGCTATAATACGAAAACAGCAGGGAAAGAAAACAAAAAGATTGCACCAAAATCAGACATTACTAGAGATGGAAAAGCGCAGAAAAGTTTTATATGAAAAATCACAGGATGAATCTAAATAACAAACTTAACTCTCAACCTTGAAAGCTTCATTTATATTTCGATCATGATTCTCGAAATAGTGGGTAGATGACAAGAATAAGGATGCAGTTTTTTTTTATATAGTGGTACAGAGTAGCTATAAGAGAATAGTTTGAGCTGTAGTGCTTGAAGTAGACAAGTCTCTGAATTATTAGAACCCTGATGTATAAATTAGGCATAAAAACGTATTTTCTGCAAATAAAATGCGAGAAAGTGCTACCATTAAAACTATTACAGATAAATAGATATAATACGCAATTGATAGAGTTTATGCCAGTACCCCCACTGCTCGGAACTTTGAGCCTTCTAAAGTGTGTGCTCCAACCTAGATATATCTTTCCTCTGCTGTATTTCCGCTGTAATGGAACTGGATGCTCCAACTTTGAAATCTCAATATCATCTCCTTCTTGTACTCTACAATGATATTCGTGTTTACTATCTACTGTAATCTTCTCTCAATATTTTAACTCTTTCTGCCACTGCGAAACGAATTCATAGTATTTCCGATGCTTTTCATTATATCCCCAAAAAATACAAATGTAAATATTAAAATCAATTCCATATTATTATTATATTTATTTGAATTATAATTATTTGAACATTGCGTGGTTACACTTACTTTTAAAAACACAACAGTCACACTGCCGTCTTGGAGAGTCACTCTTTAGTTTTCATTATTTGTTAAAGTATGCTCGTATTTGTTTAATTGTTTAATATTATTATTTTAAGCATCCAGAGAAACCAGTTACTCATTCAGGAAAATGCAAATATAAGATAATTATAAAACTGAATTCTGAATTATAAACATAATTTATAAATATTCTTATATAAATATGTCTTTAACTACAACATGATCATCGTCTCAGGGAAAAATAAGGAAATGCAACAATTTCCATTAATTATGAAGAGTTCAGTTAGTGCATTCCAAACAATTCTGTGGTCCATATTCGTCGCACAGCAAGTGGAAAACATTTTTAAGTTTACGTTTACGGTCCTTCTTTAAAAAAAATTTCCATATTGTTTCTAATAAGAAAACGGTTCCTGTGATTCTTCTTTATTAATGTTCAATATTCCTCCAACGAATAGCAGTAAGCTGGTTCTCAGCTGGTAACTTCAGACATTATAACAGAAAGCTAAAAGGGAATAAAATAATTGCTAAGCTTTTTAACGTCTTCGAATACCTCTGGCTATACTCGTACATTAAGATTTTGACAAATGCCTAACGATGTTCCTCTCAACTACCTTACCATGGCGTTTGACTTCTAAACTCCATATCTATTCTTCCCTTTGAATACGTTTTCGCTATAAAATTTCTTCATCGCCACTCAGTTCACCAATGGGTCCAAATGAACTTCAACATAGTCACTTATTTCCCAATCATCTTGATTCAAAATGTATTTTATTGCCCCTCCACTCGTCTGTAGTTTCTTAAAAAACGTTCCAGGTCCTCCATTTTTGTTTTATTTATAACTAGCAATAACACCCATGACTAGAGTATCGTTAATTTTACTCCTAAGTTACAATAGTTCGCTAATTACATTTATTCCCAACATTGGAAATACACACACACACATGATGGCACTGTGGCCGAACGGTGAGACTACTCGCCTCTCACCTTGGCGACATGATTTCGATCCCAGGCGACCGCATGTGGAATTTGAGGTGAACAAAGCGGCGTATGCATTTTCTACGGGTTCTCCGGTTTCGCCCGCCATCACATAACACCGGCGCTCAATCCCCACTCCATGTATCAATGTCTTCGCCTACCATGTAGTAAAAGGGGCATTAAACACTATAAAAGAAAACTCTCTCTCTCCCTCTCTCTCTCTCTCACACACACACACACACATACACACTCATACACACATGCTACAGCATCAAAACAACGAACCAACAAAAGAAAGAACACTCAGATATCACACATGCACACACTCGAACTTAAACTACACACACGTATATTTACATATAGATGTTCATATACTAAATACGTCTATAATATTTATATAAATATCTTATCTTTAGTAGCTACACATACTTCCATTAAGTATATCCAAGATTTAGCCAGTTTTGGCTGTTTAGGTCCCAACATACATGAATGAATGAATGAATGAATGAATGAATGAATGAATAAATGTATTTATTGACATAGCAATATCATACATAGAATTTCAACAATCGCACGGGTCCATAGACGTACGTGCTTTTGTAATACGTATTACAAGCAATATTAAAACAACAACAACAAAGAATTAAAAGAGTAAACACGAAAATAAAAAGACAAAGGAAATACACAGTCCAAAGCATTATTAAACAACAATAAAGAATTAAGAGTGAACCCGAAAACAAAAATACAAAGATATTCAAATATAGCAATTTAAATTTACAGCACAGAGTACACCGTCATAAATGCACCCTCTTATATTAGAAAATTACACTTAAAAGACATATATACACAGAATATATACAACATATATAAAACCATAGCACAACAGTGACATAAGTATAACATAATATATATGTACGTAGAACAATGTAGTCACTTTTGTTTAGTTGATCTTATCCCCCCCCTTCTCTATTGGCAGCCTCCTCAGATCTCAGCTGTCTTGCCTTAAGTATAAATTTACCTAGCCCGCCCATGTTTTCCGTGCCTGCCAGTAGCGTCAAACATGCTTCTAGCCCTACATTCGCAGTAGTAAAAAATCGCGGCAAATATTTTTCCGGCCATTCCTCCGTACCCCTATATCTTGCCAAGATGTGAGTCCATGACTCTTCCTCCTCGCAAATGGGCAGATTCCCATACCATTCTCGTCAGAAATTTTCGTGCTCCTCCATGCTCCTAGTCTAATCCACGCGAGCCCCTCTATAATGAGTTTGGTACCTGTTTTGATGTATTGCTCCATACCCTACTCCGATTTCAGCCCAGACTGTACTTCTAATGACACCTTCTCTGTGCATTGCGCAATTATTTGCTGTCTGTCAATATCACAGAGGCGGTTCTTAATTTTTCTCCAAATACTTCGCCTGGTTTCCTGCCCTGCCATCCAAATGTCTCCCATCCCAATGGTTTCCAACCCTTTCTTTAATTTTGATAACCACGTCGAATTACCTTCCATTCGCAACTGTTCACGGTAGCAGACTGCCCTAATTAGAGATTGGTTTCCGTGAACGATTCTCAGCCAACATTTAACTGCTCTGATTTTGCACTCTATCGTTTCACTATGTGCCCCGAATTCCCTCATTATTCCGCAGTTTGCCGTACCCCTCCCTACACCCAGAATTCCTTTCAAAAATTGGGTCCTCACTTGATCCAGATTCCCTGTTTGTTCCCACCCCCATATTTCTCCTCCGTATGTCATCGTGGATTTAACTCTCGCTCCGTATACAGTTTCCATTAAGGTTATGGATATATTCGGTATTCTGTAGCGTATCCGGAGAGCTTCCGTCGCTTTCACCCTTGCCTTGTGTTTCGTAATGTCAATGTGTTTTGTCCATTTTCCGTTCATTGTGAATGTGAGTCCTAAGTACACAAAAGATTTAACATTGTCCAGTATCTGTCCTGCATATTCCAAGTCTCCTCCCTGCTATAAACACAACCCTTTTTGAAAGTCATTGCCTTAGTCTTATTCACATTAACTGTAAGTAGCCATTCATCGCAATAATTCTTAAGTTTGTCCAGTCCTCGTTGCAATCCGTTTACTGTCGTAGAGCACAATACTAAATCGTCTGCGTATAAAAGTGTTGGGATCTGCAAATCCGCTACTTCTGGTGCTTGGATATTCTCTGCCATCATTGTATCAGTAATATCATCCACAAAGAGATTAAATAGCAAGTGAGATAAAATACAACCCTGCCTCACTCCCCTATAGCTTCGGCAGCTCTCGGACACCCTGTTTCTGTCGTACTTCACACAGAATTCGACATTTTGATACATTGCCTGCAATGCTCTAACCATTTTACTTGATAGCCCCTTTCTGCCTAGTTTGTACCACAATACTTTTCGATTGATAGAGTCAAATGCCTTCTTAAAGTCCACAAAAGCACAATGAAGCTTTCCTCCCTTAATTAACAGTTGCTTCGTCCTTAAAGTGTCTAATATGAAAGCGGCATCTATGGTACTGTGTCCTTCTGTGAAACGCATTTGAAATTTTGAAAGTTTGCCAAATTTAGATTCCCAGTCCTTTATCCGGTTATATAACACTCTACAATAAATTTTATCCATAATTGGCAAAAGAGTAACGCCCCTATAGTTATCCGGATTTCCAATAGTTCCCTTCCCTTTATAAATGGGATGAATAATCCCTTTCCCCAACAGGTAGGGTAATTCCCCTCAATAAACAATCTGTTACATATCTGGAGCATACTCCTACCAAACTCATTAACATTGGCTGCGGCTTTAAAAACTTCCGGGGGCAGCCCATCCAACCCTGGAGCTTTGCCTACCTTCAGACTCCTCAGCGCCTGTGCTATTTCTCGTGCTGATATTTCCTTGTCCAGTATTGGAATCTCAAGATTTCCCAAAATTTGCACTTCCTTTATAAAAATTCCTTCCCTTTCACATTTCCCGAATATTCCCATAAAATGCATTGCCCATTTTCTGGGAGAAATTTCGTTGGGCGCCTGACGGTTGCCTCTTAAATGTTTTACTACTTGCCACATCTCAGCGTTATCCCCCCGCGTTAAAATATTACTAATTTTCTGAGTAATTTTGTCTTGCCACGTAGTTCTCCTTTCCCGTAAGAGCTGTTTATACTCCCTTCGCTTTTTTGTAAAAAATTTCCTAATGTCATCTCCCCCCCTCCCTTCTGAATTTTGACAGAGCCTCCTCTGCTTGTTTCTTTACAGCTCTGCATTGCTGGTCATACCAACCATTGAATCGTTTTAACTTACCATGCATTTGACTTTCATTGTCCCCGCAGCCGTTGCTATTATATGCGTTAGTTCCTCCGCTGTATCTGCGTTCCTTTCCCCTAATCTTCTTTCTAATTTATCAACAAATACTTCTTTTTCTACCGGTTTCCATATAAATTTACTAATGAATCTCCCTTCGTCCCCCTTCCCCTCTTCAGGTGCTAGCGCCGCCATGGCCGTCTCTATATTCAGTTCCAGGGCAACCGGACAGTGATGCGACTCGATACGATCCCCCACCCAAAAATTTCTAATTCTGCCAATTAAACCCTGACTTATTAAAATAAAATCTATTACACTACCCCCATTTTCATTTATGAAAGTGAGTTCTCCCTCTCGGTCCTCACCGTACTTGCCATTCATTATTTCTAAAGAGAAGGCATCACAGAAAGCAAGTAATTGTCTGCCCTCCCCATTAATAAAACTATCCTTGCTCTTTCGTTGACCTTCGCGGAATTCCTCCCCCCATTGGTGACTCCCCGTTAGAGAAATATTCTCCCCTCCTAACCTCGCATTAAAATCTCCTAAAAGAATTAATTCAGCTCCTGGAAACTTTTCCTGTAGTCACTGAAGAAATTCCTGTTTGCATACTTGGACGTTGCCGGCTGGTTGTATAATCCTATAACTATTATATGTAATCCCCCCTGTGCCAAAGATACAGCAATCACCCCTTCCAAACTGATTTCTAATTTAGTTATCTTAGCCTCCAGCTCAGATCTGAATGAAACTGATACTCCCCCTGGCCACCTTCCCCGTGTCTCCCTTCCCCTACTAAAACTATGGAAATTAGCAAGTGTTACATTTTCTCCGTTTTTCAACCAAGTTTCTGTTAAGCATACAACGTCAAAATCACTAAGGAAATACAAGAAATTCTCGCTACTCAAACCTTTTTGAAGCCTTCGATGTTCCATGTTTCCTTGCTGTTGGTCTTCCTACAACTTGGCTGACCCTTTGTCGAGCTGTTGTCAGCCTAAGGGCACGGAGGGGCGTTGTTGTTGGCTTCTCCGGCGAAGAAGCCTCCTCTCCTCTTTGCCCCTCCCGGTCGACATAACTTGAGGCACCTGATGTTGTTCTGCTGAAGGATACTGTCTGCCAGCGGCTGGCGTACCGTGAGGTTGTCTGCCCGCTGTGTGTCTAACCGGCTTGTACTAGCGAGAGTTGTTTTGTTTTGTGTGCTGCTGCATACAGCTACAGTTCTAGTGTCGGCGCCTCCACCGGTTGAATTGGGTAACCTTTTCATACCTGTTTTCTAAGTCTACAACGGTAATCATGGCAGTTTATAAACGTGTGAATACTATCAAAATCCAGTTTGATACATCAGCGAGTAAACCCAGTGCATTAGAAATACACCAGTGGCTAGTAAACTTCTTGGGGCTGTAAGCAGATCAAGTGAATACTCTCCAGCTTCATACCAGAGAAAGAGCGATCTATGTGAAACTGATATCAGCGGTATTGTATGATAATCTTCTGGCACGATATAAGGATGAACAGCATTTTAGGTAGGCCTCCGGAGAAATCACCAACGTGAAAATTACATACACCTGGTGACCAGCAAACAGTTAATGTTCGAGTGTTTAACTTGCCCTCCGAGGTGCCACTCACAGTGTTATCCCAGGAATTGAGTAAATACGCTACAGTGTATGACATACGCCAAGAAAAATGGGGTTCCCAGTATCTTCTACCGTCCAACAATGGCGTACATGCAGTGAAGATGGGGTTGAAACGTAATATACCGGCTAGTTTGATAATCGATTCGTATTTGGTGGCCATTAGTTACATCGGTCAACCACAAGCTTGTCACCTGTGTCATGACACTACGCATTTGAAAGCAGCTTGTCCGCTTCGTGCAACGCGGCTTCCCATAAATCCCAGGAATCGACCGGTCACTTTCAGCGAGGCGGTGGGTGCTGTCACATCTTCTCTTGCTGGGGATCAGGAACCACCGTCCATTACGACGGGCAACTCTGCCGTGGAACCGACTTCTGTGAATGTCTTACAGCAATCTTCAGTTGCCGACAGTAACATTCCGGCAATGGAGGAGACACCGCTGGTTGCTGAGAAACCCGAACATGTAAACGAGGATAAGCACTCAACACCCATTGATGAGCCACGGGAACTGTTGGAACCCCCTTCAGGAGCTGCTATATCGGCCGACTCTCAGGACGAAGCTATGGAAGTTTTCAGTGATGAAGAGGTGGAGTTGTCGGCAAGTGAGATATCACACTTGCGGCAGAAGGGTTCTTCCCTGTCTAGCCGTGACCCTCGGCTACGAGGTCAGGACCGGCGATTGGAGGGAGAATTTATCTCGGCGCGACAGTCTCCGCAGGACGTACCACAATTGTTCAGTTCCACTCAAACGCGAGGAAAGGTGAAGGACATTGAGTCTGGTAAGCGGCCGGCAGCGGATGATAGAGATAGTTTTGAGGATCTCCAACGCTCGTCTAAACTTACTAAGGATGATGCGTACCTGGAAACTGACAACTGATGTGCTTTGTTTCTGTGGTGATAACCGCTATTCTCATCTGGCGCCGTCTCCAATACAAATACTCTTCATTTGGATGCCTCTAGGTCTGCAAATGTGGGCTTCGCTTAACGTTAACGGCTTGCGACAGGTGGTTAAACAAACTCTTTTACGGGACTTCTTGATCAGTAATGACATAGATCTGTGCTTCTTACAAGAGGTGAATATTTGTAATCTGGACTTCTTGTATGGCTTCGATTACGAGACTAATCTTGGTCCTGAGGGTACTGGTACAGCGATTGTTTACCGGCAAGGACTATATGTACACAGCTTTGAGTACCATCCTTCCGGTAGGGCTATTTCGGTTATATTTGATAACGTTACCTTCGTGAATATATATGCCCCTGCTGGTAATAATAAAAGAAAACAACGAGATGATTTTTTTTCGGCAAGACCTCCTGCCGCATATACCATCCGGAGCACCCTTTGTGATTGTGGGTGATTTTAATTGTACGCTGGCGGCTAAAGATCAACGAGGAGCCTTCAATGGATGTATTACTTTGCAGCAATTGGTGGAACAACTAAGCCTGAAGGACACCTGGGAGCATCTGTATGGCGACGAAGTCCAATTTACCTTCGTGAGAGGACAATCAGCTTCGAGGCTGGACCGTATGTATGTTTCGGCTGAGCTGATACCACGCATTCATCGCACGGAAATTGTGCCCATATCCTTTAGTGACCATAATGCACTCATTCAAGCTATTCAAGGCCGGGTTACGAGCTGCAGTAGAGGCAGAGGTTACTGGAAGCTTAACTGCTCATTGCTTATGGATGAGGAAGTGTTATCCGATTTCCAGGACTGTTGGTCCCGCCTGCGGGAATCCTTTCTTCTAGCACCGAATAAAGCCTCTTGGTGGGTGTGTAAAGCTAAACCTGTGCTACGATCCTTCTTTCGAGCTGCAGCTTGCCGTCGCGCTATGGTTAGAAGGGAAACCATGGATTTTTATCTCCAAGTCCTTCATGAGCTTCACAAACGCCAGCAGCAAGGTGAAGATGTACAACAACTTGTGAAAGGAGTCAAAGAACACATCAAGGCTCGAAAAACACGAGAACTACAGGGGAATCTGGCTAGAGTGTATTCGGCGGAGATAGTGCATGAGGAAAAGGCAAGCTTTTACCACCTGGCAAAGGAGCGTAGACATGGTCGCCAGAAGATTATCACACAACTAGATGTGGGTGGTGCCCGAGTTTCCACCACGCCAGGAATTCTTCAAGCAGTACAAGACTTCTACAGACAACGATTGTCAGGACCCACAGATTACTCCCACACCGCAGAGAGGTATATGTCCGACTTTGTTCCCGTTGTCCCGGAGGAGTTGCAGCAGGATTCAATGCCAATTTCGGCGTCGGAGTTGTTGGAAGTGATTCAGGCATCCCGTGGACCTGATGGCCTGCCATATGAATTTTACAAGCACTGCTGGCCATATATTCGGAAGGAATTGCTTTAAGTGTTCCAAGAAATGTGGGATGCAGAGAGCGCACCACCTACTTTTGCGGACGGTATAATCGTGCAGATTCCGAAGAGTGCTCGGCCGCAGACACCACAGGATTTTCGACCAATCACGTTATTGAATTGTGATTACAAGTTATTTATGAAAATCATTGGTGCTCGTATGCAAAACATACTCCCACATATGATTAGTGAGTTCCAGGTTGCATTACATAAAGGAGCGACCATTCACCATACGTTGGCTGCTGTGAGAGACTGTATATTGCATTGTACACAGGACGAGAAGTCTGCTGCTATCATAAACTTAGATCTTGAAAAAGCCTTCGACAGTGTTGTTCACGAGGGGCTATGGAAACGATTGGAGGTTTTGAACATGCCTCAAAAGCTTGTAAACCTAGTTAGAGCCCTGTATGGTGTTGCGTCCTCCAAAGTACTCTGCAATGGATTTTTAACGGCGGCTATTCCCGTTAAACGCTCCGTGCGCCAAGGTTGTCCCATGTCTATGATATTGTTCGTCCTGTATGCTGATCCGTTGCTTCGACGGCTGCAATCTACTCTTACTGGAATTGATGTGTATGGCCAGAGACTTGCGGTGCGAGCATATGCAGATGATGTTACTGTGATGGTTACCACACACCAAGATGTTCTTCGATTGAGGGATTGTTTACAGTACTATAAGAATAGTACTGGCATGAGCTTTAATTTGCGGAAGTCTGAAATATTAAAGGTTGGAATTCGGCCTCCCGATACCTCAGCTTTAGGTATTCCTGTTGTGCAGCGAACAAAGATTTTGGGGATCTACTTCAGTGACAACGTGGCAGACATGAGGGAATACAATTGGACCTCTCGCATTAATGTCTTGCGTGCCGTCATGTATAATCAGAAAACTCGGTTGTTGAATTTGGTACAGCGGATATGGTTCTGTAACTGCTTTGCGTTGAGCAGAATTTGGTTCCTTGCTCATGTTTTACCTCCGACGAAACATCATTGCCAAAGAATTGAACAGGTAATTATTTTATTTGGACTGGGAAGCTCTACCGCATTGCGCGTACCCAACTGCGTCTCCCTAAGGGCCAGGGCGGCTGGGGATTACTGGATGTGGCTCTACAGTCCCAGGCATTGATCCTTAAACTACTTCTGTTTGCCCTGGATGATAAAGCTGACCCTGTGGATGTCGTATTACAACAACAGTATGCATCATTTTAGACTCAGGGAGAACGTGACAAGATTCCCCAGCTGTTTCATGCAACGTACCATGCATTCAGTGCGTTACCACCGGAGAAGGTCGCTCGTGGTGATTTTAGTTCTGTGAAAAATGTTTATGCTTCTCTTCGGCGACCTGTTGCTGTTACCCCACATGTCCAAGAGAAATATCCTCATTTGCCTTGGAAACGTATTTGGAGCTGTTTTAGCATTCCGCACATTAATGTGGAATGGATAGCGGTAACATATGAAGTGGTCAATGTAGTTCTTCATACGGCAGACAAATTATATCGTCACCGGATGACCATTTCCAGCAATTGCCCAATTTGCCAAGCAGCGGATTCCCTTCCACATCGCTTGCTCGAATGTTCCGGTAAAGCAGCCATATGGACTTGGGTTTTGGGAAAATGTCGCAATTGGATACCTGGCGGTTGGAACCCTTCACCAATCGGCATGTTACATCTGAATCTGCCGAAGCTGCATCCCACATTGCACAATTCCCTTATTTGGCTGTTAATGGGCACCTTTACATGGTTACAGACGATGGACAACCCCGCTGATTGTACCCTGACCAAACTCAGGCAATTTTGCTACACTGAGAGATGGAAACTGATCCAGAAACGCCAGACCGCGCCTTTCCAACCATGGCTCCTAAAAATAATACACACTTGAAATATTCCTGCATCAAATCTTTCCTTACCGATTAAATAAACACTTAAAAAAAACAAAAAAAGCTTAGATGCATTATTGTTGTTTACATTAGGAAGTACGCTTGATTCACTAATTGCAAAATAATAAGTAAAAAAACACCTTAGCTTAATTGGTCCCTAAGGACAAAAAAAAAAAAAAAAAAATACATAGATAAAAAAAAAGAAAAAAAAACTCTCCTTGACACCGTGTTATAGTGTAGGACTGGATTGCCGCTTCAGGCATCCGAATCTCTATGCTACCCTCGGTAGAAAGTATAGAGAAATACAAAAAAAAAGAAGAAAAAAAAGGACCTGCTACCTGCTGGGCTGATGCACTGGCTACCTGATCTTGCTGCCCTGTCCTGGGTTCGGTTTCCGCACTACTTCTAGGCTGTTCCATGCGCTCCAGCTCCTGTCGGTTCCAAACTCGCCCGTTAATGAAGAGCTTGTCATAGCGCAATACAGCATGACAGCCCTGCTTCCTGGCCTCAAACATGTGTCCCTTTAAGAACTCTCTCTCTCTCTCTCTCTCTCTCTCTCTCTCTCTCTCTCTCTCTTCTCTTACACGCTGGCTAAAGTCCTCGCTAATGCTTATTCCCGTTCCCCGTAAATAACGAGCATCTCGAAGGAAGGCCACCTTGAGTTTATAATGGGCCAGTTTACACACAATAGTTCGCCTTACATTGTCACGTCGACCTACACGATGGGCTCTCTCCATATCAAACTTGCGGAGTTCGATTCCTATTTGTGAGATGACACTTATCACTATTCCCTCCGTCATCTCCCAACTCTCTCCCGGTTCTTCTGCCACATCATATAGCACAATATTATTTCTACGAGATTGGTTATCTAAATAATCCATTTTCTCTTCCAGAGCACGCATTCGAACTGACACATTCTCCACGGCACTTTCCAGCGACTTTAGGCTGCACTTTTCAAATCCTAAACGCATTTCTTGCCTCAACTCTCCAATGAATTCTCGTACGCTTTCCACTGTCAAACTTCTTCCAGGTAGCTACGAGCAAGACACAAAACACGACCGTCCTGTTTCACACTCGGATACATACATACATACATACATACATACATACATACATACATACATACATACATACATACATACATACATACATACATACATACATACACACATACATACACACATACATACATAGACACACATACACACATACATACATACATACATACATACATACATACATACATACATACATACATACATACATACATACATACATACATGCATGCATGCATACAAACGATTATTTTTAGAGAGCATTTACGGTCACCCGATCCATGCGACTGTGTGACGCAGTTGATGCAATATTATGCACTTAATAAATACTAAAACTACTACTACTATATTACTATCACTATTATTACTACTACTATTTAAATGGAAGGTAACATGATATGGTTTGGTATTGTTTATACTAGTGACCCGTACCCCTGGTTTCATTTATGAAACAGGTATAATAGGTAAATAAGGTATGAAATATATTATTCGATAATGTTCTTTTGTCCCTTTTAAACTTAAACTTAATGAGTTAATTTACACTATCTCTTTCAAGTCTTTTTCCTTCCATATAATGGACATTCCCATTGAATCAATCTCTCTGTCTTTCACCTTTCAGTTTCTAAACACTTGTCCTCTCCCATGCTATACCCTTTCTTTTCTCCTTATTAGTTCCATGTATACAATTTGGAAGGTAATCACTAATAAGATATGTAAACTGAGACTGCATTACAAAAACTGCAAAACATGCAAGCAGTATTTTTCGCAGTTGTGCACCAATATGACGCTCTCATGTGAGTCTACTTGGACTTGGTCGAGGGTTAATGCTCGTGAAATTCTTTACATTAAGTGTGTACATACCTTGCAGATTACCTTTGTTGCTCTGGCTAAGCTCGTTCTTGTAGACCATGAGTTATCTCTTGCTCAAGGGCGAAAGAATAACAAAGGTGTGTAACACGTAGTAGACTCAAATAAAAGAGAAATGTCACTTAATTTCACTGATGACTTGTTTTATTGATTATCTGTTGCTGGTTTGAGGCACTAACCCTGCGAGCGACACCAGACATTTGATGACATCTATAAGTTCCACTCTTACTGAGTTCTTATAGACTTACAACTGTCACCGTAATCTCAAGTTTCACAGTCCGTATAACATTTACAGTAATAGTTGACCGTCAAATTAACCTTTACTATAACGCATCACACTCACAATTAATGCGTATTTCTTACTACTCATCGCCGTCAGATTTCTTATAACAAGCCGATTTCTTACACTGGGCGCCACGCGATTTCTTACACTATGTGTCGCCACATTTCTTACATTGAGTATTCGTACACTGCGTGCCGCGCGATTTCTTACACTTTTGTCGTCACATTTCTTACACTGTCGTGCTATTTCTTGTACGCGCATCATTTATATACCAAAAGATCCTAATATTTCCCTCCTTTTTGATTGGCTGGAAAAAAGGCGCGTAAAGCAGCGTTGTCACGTCTGGGATTTTTCTTTATTTTCCATCCACATTACCCTTCTCTACAATAAGAAATTCCCCTCTATCCAGATTGTAAGGGAAAGGACCTTCCTTCCAACTAGGGGTTGTTACTTGTGACCCTAATGCTCTAAAAGTCTTGTTATTTTTAACAAAGCAAGTAGCCTTGAAGAATACAATTCTAGCTTATACACCCTAAGGTTCTGCGTTCTACTGAAATTCTTCTATTAAATATGTACAAAACTACCAATTGAACTAGTAATATACGCGTCATACTAATATACTGTCGCAATTTTGCACCATAAAGCACAAAGCATCTTGCTTTCAAATTTTTCTTTTTTCGCCATTTACTCTTCCCGTGCGGAGGACTTACAAGTCAATGCTTGGGGTCAGCTACCTGTTGACGGTGGAATGGATGAAAGATGAAAGGAAAGGTGATTACGGAACACGTGGTGGATTGAATGACGGAGTAAACCAGAGAATCCAAAGAAGAAATCGTCCATACTCCCCTTTGCCCACCACAAATACCACAGGTGGTGCCCTGGGATCAAACCCGGGGCTCCTTGGTAAAAGACGAGCGGTCTAACCACTCAGCAACGTGTGCTCTATTACCTATAACTTAAATAGAGAAAATTCTTGGCAAACATGAGCTGGAAAATGTTGCACTGCATATCAATGATTATAGTGAATTTGTTGCAGATGACAATAAATTAGAATCGTTGTAAAAAGAACAGCAATAAAAAAAAGTTAGGCTGGTTTTCGAAATTATCAGTGTGACCTTTGAGGGTTAATTTAAATAATTGCAGAAAAATATATTTTATGAATAGCATTTTAAACTCGTTTATGTACATTGACTCGTTTTAAGCACTTCACTCTTACTGGAAAAATGTACAAATTAATTAACTTGTAAAAACTCTTCTGCAGACATGGCAAATTTTGGTCTCCCGAGACAGTGATGCAACTTCCACGTCACAACATCCCTTCTCTTCGCTAACCCCTTCCCCTAGTTTAGGCAGCGATATGTTGGTGCAGTGGTGGTTCACTCTCTTATCTGAATAGTGCGTATTCTACGGAGGGATATGTTTTCAAAACTACGGAAACTCCGTTTAATGCTGAATGGGAGGAGAAATATTTTTTCAGCAATCACAACGAAATTGTGAGTATTGTACTCCAAAGTATTAATGGTTGTCAGCAGCAGTAAATAGGCAACGACATTGTGTTAAACGTCACAAAGATCTTGCTACAAAATCAGGTAACTTTAATACTCATTTGATATGTACATTAAAATAGTCCATATTGTGGCGTAATGAGAGATATTAGGGACTTCATATTCAAATGTAAGTTCTAAGAAGCTGATTTCGTATATAACTATAGTTGCACTTAAATACATGGAGTCAATTATTATGGCGATTTTGTTTCCTTTTGTAGGTCAGACACGGGCAACAATTTTACAATACTAAAATGTTTGCTAGCTATCATATAGCGTTGAAATCGGAAAAGCAATGAAACGTTTTATAGATGGAGATTTTATAAAATCTTGTCTATGCGATGTTATTAAAATAGTATGTCCTGAGCAAGCAGATATTTTTCAAAACATACGTTTATTTCTTAACACGTCAAGACTAGAGTGCTAAAAATTGCAGAAGTAATTGAAAACGATATACAAAACAAAGTTAATGAGTTTTGTAAACTAATCCTTAGCACTGGATGAGACAAAAGACATAAACAGCAAGTCTAAATTAGTAATATTCATTAGCGGTGTAAACGTTAATCTTTCTGTACACGATAATCGTGTAACCCTTAAGGAACAAACAACAAGAAAAGAACTGCTCTGAGTACTGAAAGATACAGCAGAAAAAAAAGAAAAGAATCTATACTTGAAAAGGCTGGTATCAATGGCAACAGGCGGTGCTCCAGAAATGATTGGGGAAAAGAAAGCTCAGGTAGCAAGGCCAAAGCAATTATTTAAAACGTTACAAATGCCAGAAGCTGTACGTTTTTTCCACCGTTTATCCATCAGGAGGTAGATGCCTGAGTAGGGGTAAAATGCTCCGACGTTCCAGTGACTTGTTTATAAAGAAGTAGGTGTATTTAAAAAGTACTTACATATTATATTTAACTACTTCTTTCTCGGTGATGGCGGCGGTGACTTTGGCGGCGGGGTGGTGGTAACAGTGGTTCAGTATATTGTTAACATGTATGTTGCGCTAAATCATTTTCCATGTTGATAAACGTTTGGTATGTGCAACTAAAACATGAATTTCATCATTTTTCTTATCTGATGTCACTCTCAAATGTTTCTGATTCTCTATTTCATAAATATTGCGATATCCTGGAACTTTTGCTTACCGAATTTAGAAAATAAACGGTTTTGTGATTTTGCAAACATGGAAAATGATTTCTCTCTTTATTCAAATCTCTTTGAAACATCCATTGTAAACGTAAAACCAGAGTTGCAATTTGAAGTTGATCTTCAAAATGACACTTTTGTAAAAAGTAAGCTTAACGAATGTGTCGCTTTAGGGATATTCAAATATATTGACTCTTCTAAATATTCGCGTCTCCGATTATATGCTACGAGAATCGCAGCTATGTACATTTCTACGTAAACCTGTGAACAGTTTTTCTCTAAATTTATCCATTAAAGTCGAGAAGAACACGCCAGATTTTATATACAATTAGCACTAGCTACTTATGAGTCAACCCCAAAATTTGACAGTTTCGTCACTGTCATAGTGAAAAAAAGTGAAATATAATAAAGCACTACAAATAAAATATAATACCCTAAGAATGTTTCATTTTTTTATTATTCCTCTGTAATGCATACTTTTAAGGAGTATGTGTATGATTGTGACGATCATACGCTACTTACTGCTCCTACCTTCATTTGTCGTGGCGGGTAGTATCTGTATTGCGTCATGTATTTGTGATGTTTTGCGACCTCTGCCAAGCAAGACCTAACACACGATATCTATATGCTCTGTTTCTGTTCACTGAGGTCAGTGGATATTGTGTATTACTGATGAATGATATTTGGCCATCATTCCTAATGCACCTGATCGTGTATGTTTTGTGCGGGTGTTTCTGATCAAGTAGCTCCTCAATCGCCCTCAAGGACCTCGCGAAGTTCTTATTTGGATCTTTCCGAAACCATAAAAGCTAATAGAAACCCTTTCGCTCCAATAAATTAAAAATTTGAAATGTTTTAGCTCAAAAAATAAAATTGCAGAATTTTTAGCATGGAAAACATGATACTGGTGCTGAAGATTGACATATAAACACAAACAAATTCATTTTCAAATGCTGCAGGAAAGAAGGAATTGTTATGACAATTAAAGACAGTAGAAAATAGCATTGATTATACCAAATGTATCCCTGCCTTGTTCGTCAGATTAAATAAACCACTCGTCTTTGTGAATAAATTACGTGGGAAATTTTCTAGACATTTTTGTAATCTATTTAATCCAGTGACCTCCAGTTTTAATCCAGTGACCTCCAGTTTTTACGAGTCCGTAAGGATAGTGTACCATTAAAGAAAGGAATAGCAGTTGACAAAAAAATAAAAAAATAAATAAATAAATAAAATAAACCACAGAGTCAAGCATTGTAGCAAATGTGTAGAAGTCCATTGCAGTTTATGAAAGTCCTTGTATTAGTTCAAAATCTTCTCGGGCTTCTAGCCAGGTAATAACTTGGCTTGACACCAACGTTTCGAAGAAGTGCATCTTCCTCGTCTTCAGGGTGAACTGATGGTTTGAGCTTGCGGAGACTGGTATTTATAAGAGCTGGGATGAAGCTAACATCTGATTGGTTCGCGAGATATTATGGCTTTTTTTTTTTTTTTTTTTGGAAAGGGGAGACAGAGAGAGAGTTGGAGGGTTGAAAGAATGGCTTATCTCGCCATTGGGTGAAGATTGGAAGGGAATAGTGCAAGGGAAAGTCAGGTGAGATAGGAAAGGAAGAGTGAATGGGGAATGATGGAGTTCCGCGATAGCACCTCCGTGATTAGTGGTGAAGTTGATGTTGCTGCAGCACATGGGGCTGCAACAAGGAATGGCTTATCTAGTCTGTAAACATGACCCGAGGGCCCTGAGTACGGCGCTAGGGAGTCTTGGGTGTGCTTTAGTACTGATGTCTGGTGGAACGGGTGTGTGTGAGAAGGCATGAAGTTTTGGTGGTAAGGTCCTGAAGAATCCGTTGGTGACTACTTGCAATTTGCTCGGCTACATTGTTGACTGTTAGTTCTTGGCTGTCAAGAACTGCAGTATAGCACTTATTGATGTCCTTTCAGTTTCCTTTGAGTAGGTCTTCCAGAAATGTGAGGCGTAGTGGTAATTTTGCAGTTTGAACATAGAGGTCCTGGTTGGCCTCCAAGATCCTGGTGTTGACGTCGTGGATTTCCTGTAGCAGGGTGTAGAGGACGTCCAGCTCCAAGAGGAACTCAGACGTGACCTTTTTCTGGGCTATGGCATCGGTGTCTTGACGGTTGGCTGTAGAAGTGGTGTGGGCGTCTGAGATGGCTGCAGTCATGGTAGTCAGGGCTTCTTCCAGCGTGTTCAATCGGCCGCTAATGAGCAGGACCTCTGAGTGCAGGTCCTGCACGGCGTCTTTAACGGCGCTGTCGGATGGCGCTGCTGCCTGTGGAGTGTTAGTGGCGGCAGGCAGGTGATGGGTGATGGAGTCTTCCGTCTGCGTCGAGGTGGTGGTTGTTGAGGTCCTCGCCTTTTTGTCTATGGGTGTGGCGACAGAGGCTAGTGTCAGGTGGCGGCGGCTGCGTGGGTAATAGGGGCACTGCGCCTGTCCTGTGAAATGACCAGAGCCATCACAGGTGGCGCAGTACCGGCGTCGAGATCTTAGGTTGTGGGCTGCACATTCGGCTGTCAAACTCGGCGCCCCACAGTAGTGGCACCGTGGGGGCTCGGCGCAGGTGTCGGCGGTGTGGCCGAATGCGCAGCAGCGGCGGCATGGTGTCGGTCGGGGTTCTCGGCTAGCCTCGATGCTTAGGCGCCGCCCAAACATGGGCAGGCCCTCGCGCAAGGCAGCATTGAGATCCCCTGCCACGGCGAATACAATCCGAACTAGAGGGGATATCCCTCTGGCGGACATAATCCTTGTGGCCCTCATTACTGAAGGCCATCTCTGGCGTGCTGCGGCGGTGATGAGCCTAGTGGATAGGTCTCGCGGGACGCCCCTAATCACAGCACTGTACCTCTCGATGAGAAGCGGCGGTGGCGGCAGATGCTGTGGAGGCGTCGGTGCTGCTTTGGAAGGTGAGTTGGTGTTGGCTGGAAGCTCTGGTCCTGAGGTGGTACTGGCTGTAGAAGCCGGCATTTGCCGGGCTTCATCGGCGGTGGATGACTGGCTGGCCGGCAGGTGCGGCTGCAACTGCCGGCATTCTGCGGCGGCTGGAGGCGGAAGGGTGGCACTGCTCTCAGCCGAGAAGGCCGGTTGATGCTCGGCGGTGTTTGAGGCGGTTTGGTTTCGGCGTTTCTTCTTGGCCATGCTGATGATCTGCGGCGACCTCACCACAAAACAATTTTTTTTTTTATTTATTGATGATGGGGGAAAAGGCAACTAACGCCCTAACCCCAGGCAAGCCTGGGAGTGTGAGACTCCCCACCCTGGACTCGAACCAGGGTGGCACTACTCACAAAAAACCCCCACCGGAAGTAGGAGGCCCATGCCTCTCTGTTGCAGTACCGCATTAAGCACCTGCGTATTTTTGGTGATACTGAATGCTGCCTGCCAGTGGCAGTAACAGCGAGTGATGGAGATATTAGCCAGTGGACACACATGACTTACGCCCTGAGTGCCCCGCTGGAGAAGTAATTGGTGTAAGTGATGGGTAGTTAGTGGTGATGTCTGTTAAGTTTAAGGTGATTCTTCCGGGTGTACCCTTGCTCTGATTGGTGTTCTCTGAGCAATTGCTGCGGAGTCTTAGGCTGCTGAGGGAATGTTCCTTCAGCTACCTGCTGTTGATAATTTTGGACGCTGGCTATCCGGTTGGACAGCTCAGCGGTGGAGGCCTGTAGAGTGGAGATGGCGGCGGTGTTGGCAGCTTGTAGGGCGTCGATCCTGGTGGACAGGTCGGCGGCTGTAGTCTGCTGGCTGGTGGCTGCTACGGCGTTGGAAGCTTGCAGTTCCTGCAGCTTCTGTGTGAGGAGGCTGCATGTCTCTTCCAGAGCAGCTAGTCGAGCGCCGACGTTCAGGATCTCCGCGTGGAGGTCCTGAATGGCTTCTCGCGTCGCTGCGTCTGTTGACAGTGCAGGTGGTGAGGCCTCGGTGGTTGATGTCTGCGGTGAAGTGGTGCGGCGCGCAGGAGGTGGTGATGAAGTGGTGCTCCTTGGGTAGAGAGGGCACTGCGCTTGCCCTGTGAAATGTCCTGTGCCACGGCAGGTGGCACAGAACCGGCGGCGACGGCGTAGATTGTGCTCAGTGCACTCTGCGGTGGTGTTGGCGGAGCCACAGTAGTGGCACCGCGGCGACGAGGAGCAGGTGTCGGCTGTATGCCCGAAGGCACAACAGCGACGGCAGGGCCGGTGACGTTCCGTCTTGCTAGCCTCGACGACCAGGAGTTGCCCTAACAAGGGCAACCCTGACGCCAAGGCAGCGTCGAGGTCCGAACGATCCTGTATTTCCAGCCTCACAAGTGGTGTGGGTCCCCGGTTGCAAATTATCCTTGTGGCCCTCAAACAAGAAGGCCACTTGGATTTCGCTGCGGCGAGGAGGTGCCGGGTGGAAAGGTCCCTAGGGACCCCCCGTACCACGGCACTGAACCGGGGCGGCGGCAACGTGGAGCTGGGCGGCGGCGGTTTTTTTTTTTTTTTTTAATTGATGATGGGGGAAAAGGCAGCTAACGCCCTAACCCCAGGCAAGCCTGGGAGTGTGAGACTCCCCACCCTGGACTCGAACCAGGGTGGCACTACTCACAAAAAACCCCCACCGGAAGTAGGAGGCCCATGCCTCTCTGGTGCAGTACCGCATTAAGCACCTGCGCATTTCTGGTGATTGTGATTGCTGCCTGCCAGTGGCAGTAACAGCGAGTGATAGTGAATTTAGCGAGTGGACACACATGACTTGCGCCCTGAGTGCCCCTCTGGAGAAGTGGTTGGTGCGGCGGTTTTTTTTTTTTTTTTTTTTTTTTTTTTTTTTTTTTTTTTTTTTTACCGTGGAGGGGAAAAATGCGTTACGCATTCAACCCCCAGCCGAAGTGCAATGGCTGGGAGGATATGTGGGACTCTCCGCTTCCTCATGCGGCATACCCACTAAAAAACCCCTCCACGTTATAACAGTAGATTGTTGTGAATCTCGTGGCTTTGCGCGGTCCCGCTGATGCACCCGCGTTAGTCGGCGAAAGATAGGAAGCTGCCGCACGTTGTGCGGGAGCGGGTGTAAGGTTGTTTCTAGGCTAACAGCCATGGAACCTGACTGCAGCCTAGGGAGTAGAGGTGATATTGGAAAGGAAATAAAGGGTGGAAATTTGAGGAGAGAATAGGACGTAGACGTTATGGATTATACCTGCTTCGGAATTGCTCCACGAAGCTCCCAGTAGTCTTCCACTCCGTCGGTGGTCGGGCATTCCCGAGCCGTGCGTGCCCCTCAGCCTGTGCAGGAGGAGGAGCAGTGATGGGTTGCTGACGTTTGGTTTGAAAGAGCTCAGCAGAATATGCAGCTTGCTGCAGGAGAACCTGCCTCAGAGGCTGCATGAGGGCGTCGATCCTGGTGGACAGGTCGGCGGCTGAAGTCTGCTGGCTGGTGGCTGCTGCGGCGTTAGAAGCTTGCAGTTCCTGCAGCTTCTGTGTCAGGAGGCTGCATGTCTCTTCCAGAGCAGCTATTCGAGCGCCGACGTTCAGGATCTCCGCGTGGCGGCGGTCCCGAATTTAAGATGACTGAGACATGGGCACGGACTACGTAGAAAACTATTTATAGCAGTTATTCGCCTAATGTTTTGTGTTTGAGCACGCACCTGCTAGAAAATAAGCCTTGGAAGACTGCAGGTACAGGATTAGGTGTTAAGGCTCTTTATCCTTAACACCTAATCCTGTACCTGCAGTCTTCCAAGGCTTATTTTCTAGCAGGTGCGTGCTCAAACACAAAACATTAGCCGAATAACTGCTATAAATAGTTTTCTACGAAGTCCGTGCCCATGTCTCAGTCATCTTAAATACCAGGCCATAATATCTCGCGAACCAATCAGATGTTAGCTTCATCCCAGTTCTTATAAATACCAGTCTCCGCAAGCTCAAACCATCAGTTCACCCTGAAGACGAGGAAGATGCACTTCTTCGAAACGTTGGTGTTAAGCCAAGTTATTACCTGGCTAGAAGCCCGAGAAGATTTTGAACTAACACGTCGCCAGGAAAGCTATAGTTCTTATTTTAAAGTCCTTGTATTGTTATCAAGATTTGCACTACGTTTTGTAGTTGTAGCAACGTCAATCCTACTGTATTGTTTACATTTGTTGTTTTTTGCCTTCCCTTTGTTTTGTAACCAAATTCTTACTTGTTTGTCATTGCTTCCTATGTATTTTCGGTTTTAGTGAATTCACAATTTTTCATGTAGTCAGTTTTCCACATTCAAATAAAGTTTTCTTATTTCAAGCCCGAATATTTTATTTAAGCTATTATTATTTTCAATGTTCATGGGCAGATGTTCCAAGAGGGAAATCGTGTTTTAACTGCCCAAGTGTAATACAAAGCGGTAGCCAGCTGGATGGGGGTTTAAGGATTGGAAAACCCTCTGAACCGAAAAACAGAGAAAAAAATGGAAATTTTACAGGATATAAATATACATTAAATAAAAATTGTATAATAATACCCTTACAGAAAAGCGATTGTGCAATACTCAGAATGTAAAAACCAAACTATGAGAGCTTTTTGGGAAACCACAACCTAACTAGTGATACCTCTCATCATTACTAGCCCTTCAGCAATGGTTGAGCAGAGCTTGAATAATGGTGAATTGAAATATTTTAGTAAATTGTGTTATCTAATTATAAGTCAAATATATATATATATATATATATATATATTCTTTTCATTATGCCAGTAAATTCATGAAAATGTTTAAGTATGTCATATAAAAACTAATATATAATCTTATATGTGTGTTTTTAATTTTTTTTTACTTAACAAACTGTCCCCCCTGTTTTCAAGTACACAATAATGATGAAGGGATTAAATCTAATATTTAATTCCGGCAGAAATAATATTGGCAAGCTATGATAATTCTATTGAAATTACTGTGTTATCGGTTTCAAAGTAAAAATTATTTTTGTAGTTAGATTCGGTCATACATAACTATGCGGAACAATATTATAGGAATAACGGGTACGTTTGAACCAAATAATGGAAAAGCTAGTAGGTTATGTGATCAGGTTGTAAATCTAATAAGATCTCTTTTACGCAAATGGTATTATTGATTGTGACGCTCAAATTAATGAAATGCATCAGCAGATGACATGACTAACAATCAATCCATGAGTCTTACAGATAACGGTTTATATAAAGTGTTTAAAATTGGATTGAATGCTATAGTAGCTTGCCTCTAAAAAAGACATAATTAAATTTTATAACAGAATGCATGTGAATGTATGTGTGTGTGTGGGTGCGTATCCAAGATAATCGATTTTTATATATAATATCGCATCATTTTAAGGCACTGGTATTACTGGTGAATATGCACTGCAAGAACATTATCAAAATTGTTAAGTCTGAATGGTTAGAGTGAGGTACTGTTACAGTTATATTGTCAGTTTAGAGTTAAATTTTAACATAATTTATTAGGGTTTCTGTCGTATTTGTATCAGTTAGCTTTCCGTTGATTTACTGAGTTTGATATCAGTGAATACTTCCGACATTAGTTTAGGAAAATCCGTGAGTACTTTCAATCCCTTAATACAAAAATACATGGTTCTACCTATCTAGATGAAGCTTTAATCGGCCCAATGAAAACTATAGGGTATCTTATAACTTTCGAAAGTATTGTTTATGTTTATTTTCAATCCCACATTACAAAATACACAGCTTTACTTAACTAACAAAAACTGTGTAACTTGCGGTTTAAATGAACGACAGTAACATGCGCGCCATATTTGCTGTGTAGTTCATGAAACAAAATATACCCTCTGAAGTGAAAAATTCAAACTATACCTGATTGAAATTGCAATATTGCAGCTGCAATACCAAGGCATAAATATATTGTTGTTACTTTTCGATCCGCCCTCGTATTTTGTTAACATATAAATTTAAATAAGTATTTCTGACAAGGTTTACCCCAATATGGAAAATGGGCTTACCATAATGTGGAAGAGAAATGGCAACACCACCACGAATCATCCTTACCTGAAAAATACGGTCAGGTTGTGGTCTCTCCTATTATAATTCCGTCCCAGGCATTTTCGACGTTCGGGTAGCATACTCATCATGCCAATATGCTTCCAACCTAAAATAATTGTGGTACGTAATAATATCCCTGCTATGAATGGTAGAATTGTATTTTTATCCAAAAGTTCAACTCAAGATTTTGCAGGAAAATACGTTTTTAGACATTCTAGAACCCCAAAAAGCGCGTTTAGGAAAAATAGTATGTAGTGTGTATGTATATGAAGAGCATTATTCAAAAACGGAAAACCATACGCTACCAAACATGGTATTTAAGTTCATCACATTTCATGGATACGTTTAAAAGATGTTCAAGAAAATCATCCACTTCCAAAATATCCTTTACATGTAGCTTACCTGGAACATTTTTCAAAAATGTTATTTTCTCGAAAATGGCACTGACGATTTAGATTATGAAACCGTCAGTTTAAGATATTTTATTTTATATGGAACGCAAATGTGAAACTTTCTGGTTGTAGCCTCTGCGGTACTCTGCATTCTGAATGAAGTTTTATAACTGCTAAATGTAAGGGACAAATAAAATATCACTACAAAAATCACACTCGCTTGTTAAACCACACAATTTACAAAACCAAAACATATAAAATATTTCATTTTTGTGTTTGCCGTTTCTGAGATATTCCTCGTTATTGGTTTGAATTTTCAAACACATAATAGCATATTTTTTTTTTTTTTTGTCGGTGTCTTTCGAAGAATTTTAGTCTTTACATTGTGACCCTTTCTTAAAAGATTTGAATATCATTTAAGTCTACTGTGTCCCCTTATTCTTATTGTACCTAAAAGAATATTTAATAAACCATGTCAGCAAATGCTTATCCAGATTAACATGAAGAGTTAAGAGAAGAGTTAGTTTTTGTAATAATAGTTTGTTGAAGAATTCCAAAAAATAAACAAATTGGAATCTGTGTGTATGAAAAATATGCTATAAGTATTGTTAATGGAATCAATCTTTTGTATTTTGTTTAAGATCGAAGAAATATCTTAGAATTAAGATCGGACAAAACTCTTCTTTGCTCTTTGCTTTCTTTTACTCAATTTACTGCTCCCAAACCTTCTTCTTTAACAATTGAATTAATACGTCGCCAGGAAAGCTTCAGTTCTTATTTTAATTGAAATGATGTTGATTAGACATTGCTGGTTGTATTCGTACATGTGGCACATTGAGGGAATCGTTTCTATTGTAACGTAAACGACAAAACTGAATAAAGCAAACAAATCTAAATGTACAATTTTTCAAAAATCATGGGAAAGTAAGACTGGTTTTACTATATATTCATGAAGCCCACAAAAGGACTATTGAGGTGAATTAGGTCAGTTTAGTTTGTTTAAATTCTTACTCAAAATGATGCTAATTTCTCCATACCAATGTAACACTCAATCGCCAATATTCCACTCTGAACATCTGTGCACGTATTGTACCAAAAAAATTCATACGCTTGATTCGGATCAAGCCAAGGCCGGGAACTAATTTGCAGACAACCAGGGTGAAGAATACCTCCGAGTAATTAGTACATAGAGACTTCCGCCTGTCCTAGACATCTACACACGTGCTCGTTTGTTCTGTAAGTGGAATTCGAAATTAAATTCGCTGCAGAATTCTCTCCTTCTCTCTCTCTCTCTCTCTCTCTCTCTCTCTCTCTCTCTCTCTCTCTCGCTCTTTCTCTCTCACACACACATACACACAAACACACACACGCTCTCCCTCTCCCTCTCTCTCTCTCTCGATTCATAACAACTCGAGTTAATTCTGGTATGCGCAAACATGTCTTTAAGGACGTGTAATAAGCCATCTCCTTCGCCGTAATTCTTGTAGAACATTTATAGATCTCGTCTGAACTAAAGAAAATTTAATGGACCGTATTCAGCACTCACTAATTAAACTGCAGTCCTAGTGGAGTAGGATTATGGGAGTAGAAATAATAACAATAATGATGATAATAATAACAACTATAATAATATAATAATAATAATAATAAATTTATTATTAATATTTGTAAAAATTCCTGAAAATGCTCCAAATCATTTAGATTAATGGTGTTCTTATTGATGTAATTCTAAATGCAGAGAATGATGCTAAACAAACTTTATAATCTTTTAAAGTATGTGCCCGTACGAGAAGTCAAGGTTGTACAGACGCTTAGCACACAACAATGCATCACTCAAAGTCAAAATTTTTGCTGGTGCATGTTTTCTTCTCACATGAACAAACATACATGCAAATATATGCATTTTTTCAGGAATAGATAGCCCAAACTAATGCAAAAGTTGCGGGCACTTTCAGTTAATTACTTCATAAATTAACTGCAATTGTAACCAATTTAAATTAAAGACTGTAGAAGAAATATATGCTTCAAAATTATAATTCGGAGCGAGGTTACATAGCAGAAAAGTCTCTCCTATTATTTTTATTATTATTATTATTATTATTATTATTATTATTATTATTATTATTATTATGTACAAACACAGCGCACCCGCCTGCATAGAACTTAGCAAGAACAGCCCCTTACATTGTCAGCAAAGCTCGGACCTTAGAAAGAGTGATGAAAACCAAATTATTGTCAGTAAAATAAAGTTTGTGTGCCGAACAGCAGCTACACTAAATGGGTCTATCAACTACAGACTACTCATGCAGTATATTCATCAATATCAAGAAAATTGCTTCCAGCACGTCAAGCGTATACACAGAAGCAGGATTCTCCGAACGTTCTTGAACTATAAAACATTAACGGGTCGCCCTATGATGAGATGCCAGAAGAATTTTGTGTACATCGAAACAGTTCTTCAGAACCATATGACGAAGATGATAACGCTGATCCTTTAAATTTAGCCTAAATGCATCATTCATAATAAACATGTTTAAATATAGGTTGGCCCAACAGCGCCGTATTTCACATGTGCAAATAAACCTTCGTTTGATAAAAGAGTTGTGAACTCAACGGGGCAATTGGAACAAACACCGAAGGGGTGAGGTTATCGCGCTTGTTGAGATACAGTTTTTAGGCCTCTACTAGAGTGCGTGATGATATACAAGAGACTGTGTTTTCCACTTAAGTTACAGAGACTGTTATTTTTGAGAGCGAGAACTCACCTACGAGTCCTATTTACCTATCTAGTAAATAGCTAGTTTTGTAATTATGTATACCCTGTTCTTGTTTAACCTTAGAGACTAGATCCACTGAAGGGCAAATCAAAACATAAGACTCAAAAACCATGCGTGAGAGTATGCACTGTTTCACTGTATTATTATGTATTTATAGTGAAATATTATTATTTGTGTTGTTATTATCATCATTATTATTAGTGTTTTTATCATTCATAATATACCTTAGCAGAATAAATCAAAACGTGAAAAATGTTGACGAAGGCCATACAAAAACGAGAGCACGTAGTGTTCCCATGTATTATTATTATTATTATTATTATTATTATTAATGTTTATTACGTGCTATACTCTTAGAAAATTACATAAAAACATCTGATATGTTCCACTCACATCACTTTCTCTACACCTCTGTAACAAATTATTGTTAAAAAGCATATCCTTCTCTCTACTTCATGCTAATCGAGATAAACATTAGCAGAAACGGTTTTATTACTTGCTTTCTTGAAGGGAAGTATGGGAATGATAGTCAAATCTTTTAAAAGCAGTTGCATGTGGTTGAAATCCGTTTTTATGCATTGCCAGGAGTTGACAAATTCCCGTATGAGAAAAGTTAAAGTATTTTAAAACTGAAACCAATACCAAGAAATATCTCAAAAGAGTCAACTCCACGAAAAAAATGCATATAATACAAATTGTGTATTTTAACGAGATGTACGTTTTTAGTAGAGCAAGTTTTTGCTTATCTGTTACGGTTTACCTGTTATTCAAAATTCAGCAAAAATCATTCAGAATAAGGAGGTCTACAGAGGCTATTCCCAGAAAATTCAAGATATACATTTTGTTTCACGCAAGTATCTTTAATATACGGCATTTTAATCAAAATCTTTGGAGATATTTTTGAGAAAATTAAAATTTTCTATTTTTTTTTCCATGTAAAGGGTAATTTAGGGTGAATAGGATTCTTCATGGGGCATCCTTGATAGACACTAAACTTAAATGCCAATTTGTTTTTTTTTTTTCGACTCTTCGCCTTTGAGCTAACGTGTCCACAGACGCACGGGCACAAGGATACACACGGACCTTTTTTCTAAAAAAATACCTTTTTTGGATACCGGAGTCCCTAAAACGTGTATTTCCGGTGAAATCTCAGTATCGAATTTTTAGGTAGAATACAATACCTTCTCTATACACTATGTATATAGTACGTGTAGAGAAAGAAAACCTAAAAACATTGTAAAGAAAAATACGCAAATACATGATCCATTCAATGTTGTAATAAGAAATATGCAAACCCGACAGCACGTAGTGTTGCAGTGTATTTTGATATCATTAATATTATTATGCAGTAAACGCCTAGCAAAATGATTCAACATTAAAACATCGTAACGAAAAATGTGAAAACAGACAGCTCGTAGTGCTTAACTGTATTATTATTATTATTATTATTATTATTATTACATCGCAACCCTCACCTTTTTCGTACATATACAAAGGCTGTTCAAGGAACATCGCTCGCGCAATTGCTCACTCGCCACTGACCGGTGTTTCAAGGGGATGCAGAATTCTGTTGAGAATGGTGAAATACTAACTGTAAATGTTGGGCCAGCTGACTGTTGTATTATAAATGTCAGGATTTTCAATTTAGTGCCTGAGATCATTCACACGTTTCTAGAATAAAAAAGAAGATTCCATCCATAATAGTGGTCCATGGGTTTCGTGTTGGTGTGACATATCTAGGACAACCGAAAACTTGCTATGTGTGTGGGGAAACTTTTCATTTTCGCTCACAATATCCTTCAAAAAATCCGTACTGCCTATCTCTGTCTCGCGGAGGACTGTTTTACTGGGCGATGTAATGAGAGGACAAGGGCTCGGGAGGCAGAGGAATGTAAACAAATAGTAGTCAAATGGGTCCGCTACTGAAGCTAGTGATATAGAGTCTGTTTGTAATGTTAAATCTACGGAGGAAGTTTACCAGGAAGTTTACCCGACTACCAGCAGCGTGCATGATGATGCGTCTGCGGCAATGCAGAAGAAATCCATTTCCGCACCGGTATCAATGAAATCTCACACAGACGTACAAAGCTGAATGTGTCATCTCCTATACGGTCTTCTGTAGTTGTGGTGTCCGCTAGTGGCGACAAGAAAATAGTTGGCGATTGCATTCCATTGGGCACAATAGTGACTGAACACCAGCAATGGAGTGAAATGGAATCTGATGAACCTGTGCAGGTTAGGAGAGAACGCCCGTTGTCTGCTAGCGAGGAAAAGGTAACCGAAGAAACGGAGTCTGATATTGCGTGGAAGAACGTGAGGGACTCTCGCCTCCAAGCACATGTCTTCTCGGTCAGGAAGTTTGACGAAAAAGTTTCTTTGCGTTTCAGGAAAACATACCGTTGAAAATGGCCTTGGACTGTGGCCACCATACCTGCTGTTTTACTTCTGACCTGTTTTATCGTTAACACTGTCAACATCAACTTACTCCGCTGCACTGCCAGTCAGGCTCTCTTGCGTGATTTTGTGCGGACTAATGATTTAGATAAAGGTAGTTTTTCTTCAAGAAGTAAAATTACTGATTTTGGCTTTATGGGTCCAGAGAACAACTGTGTAGTAAATGTTGGATAAAATATACCTGGTACTGCTATTTTATATAGAGCTAGTTTGACGTTTTCCGAGTTAGAGATGCATCCTAGTGATTGCGTTATAACTGCTAGAATGGACACTGCTTAACCTGTAGCTGATTTCCGTTAGTGATAAGCGCTATGAATAAGAATACGAACATTCTGCCTTATTATTTGGGATGGAATTATGCCATTCTTAGTAGGTGGCGACTTCAATGGTGTACTGCAGCGCCCTGGTCATAATATCTTTGCCAATGGGTCAGTTGGTAATTAGTCTACATCTTTGTGCTGTTTGGGAGCATTTGAACAACACGTCTGTAGAATACACTTACTTAATCGTTTCTATCTTAGCGCTCAGTTCAAATCTTTGATCCATGCTGTGAGTGTTTTACCTTTACTGACCACCATGCTGTCAAATTTTAATTAATCGCTGAGAGTCGTTCCGCCATATAGTAGAGGCTATTGGAAATTAAACGAAGCTTTATTACATGACACCATTATTGCCGCTGATTTCACCAGATTGTGGCAAAGTCTTCAGGATAAAGCTCGACGCTCCCCGCTAACGTGGTGGAGAGCTGACGACATATATTTAAGCTCGGTATTACAACCTTCCTCAAGAGCAAAGGTCGTGAGAGGGCCCTGGAACGAAGTCACACTTTAGACTTTTACCAGTAAACATCAATGGGTCTTCTCTCTAGACAACAGAGTGGTCAGGACGTATCCCATTATCTTCAAGCTGTGAGGCCATTGGGAATACAGAAACCTATTTTGGCGTATATGTCACGTTAGTGAACAGATCAGTCCATCATTGCATAGGGCAATGCTTCTTTGTTTTGTACAAATAAAGAAAAGTGCGATGGTGATTGTTGTTATAGCTCTGCTCCCCTGACACCGGAGGAAGCCAAAGTCACCTCTGTGCCTCAACTCCTAAAGGCTCTTCTTACGTATTATAGCACCATGTTTGAAAACACTGGTCTGCGCAATGATGTCATGGAGGAATTCTTGCAATATGTTGACACCGGTATAACTGTGGAGGAACAGCGTTCCCTGGAGAAGAGGTATTCTGCAACGGAGACACTGCGCTGCACTAATTTCACTAGCAACCATTTGTGTCGGGAGAGGACGTCCTTACATACTTAATTTTACAAGACCTTTTGGAATATAATCAAAGAAAAAGTTGTAGAGTTGGTAAATGAGATCCTTATTGGATCCACCTGTTGCCCTGGATTAGCAGATGGCGTCGTCATCTTCATCCCTCAATAAAATGCGTTCTAAGAATGCCTGGGACTATAGATGAATAATGCTTTTAAACCTTGACTACAAAATTGTGATGAAAGTATTTGCAGCCAGATCAAGGCATATTCTCTCTACAATTGTAGCATCTGGAGCAGGACCATAACTGACAACCTTATGATATTCCGAGATACGCTTCTAGATTATGAATAGAATCCATTGGAAGCTGCTGCATAGGTCAGCCTAGATCCTTTGATAGAGTTAGCCATGCCTCTCTGTTTAAAGTACTTCAGCAAATTAAATTTCCGCTGCTGATAATATCTGCAATCAGGACCTTCTACAGCGAGATGACTTCGAAGCTGCAAGTCAATGGATACTTCAGCAAGCTATAAAGATTGTTAACTCTGAACGCCAGGGCTGTCAACTCTCGATGATTCTTTCCCTTTGTTTAGAACCTTTCCTTCGCTGTCTTCAGGTTAAGCTACTGGAACTATCACACTAGCTCGATTGTTTTGTGCCACCCTGCTCATCCGTAGGCGCGAGAATTTTCCCTTGGTACATACTGCCATCAAACTTTATGGGACAGCTCCCAATGCCACAACCGAAAAGTTGCAACTGCTCCCTTTTGGATCGTGGTCGACTGAGCACAACGTTCTCGATATCCCGATACTAGATAGTGTGAAGATATTCGGCATCAGCTTCTCCAAACCATTTAAATGGTGATTGCTCGCAAATGAGATCACAAAATCAATTTGATATGGCTGAATACCACTACACATATTGGTCGGAACTTGACCCTTCTACAGAAAGTGTGGCACATCTATCATTTTGCCAGGCAAAATTATGGTATATAGCGCAGCTGTTACCCATGTCTGAAAAACACGTCTCCCGAGTTAAGCGACTTGTCGGATACTATCTATGGAGAGGACAACCATTACGTGTTGGTAAAACCCAATTGTGGCACCAGCGTAACGAAAGAGGATTATTCTAATTGCAATTGGTCCTAAGAGCAAAGCGTTTCTTCTAAAGTCCATCATACTTGCCATTAGAGGATATGGAGAGGAATAAGAAATAGCATTTTGGGAACATTTCAAGAATTCACTTGCAACTCTAGTTCAGGCTGTTCTTGCGGGTTTTCGGAGAGCACTCCATGCTTTAGATGGAATTGATATCGATGCCCTAGCTCAGAACCTAAAGAACTAACATCTGAATTCTATAATATTTTCCTACAGAAGCTACTACCAATTGAGTGCCCAATAATCCCTGGTGTCATATACGGCAGAACATTAACATACGGCATTGTGATGAGCCCAACTTGGAACATTTGAGGTGCGAAGAGTACTCTACGCCATCGTTTTGTTACCTGTACAACAGCACCACAGGTATAGCACTGGGTTGTTTCGCAACTGCACCATCATGCTCCTTCGCAAAATCCGAACGAGTTTGCCTGCACATTACTAGAACTTGAGACTCGAATAATTACCGACCGATTTGCACAGGCGTGGCTCGCTTTAGGCTTTCAGCACTATATTCTGTCTCAACAGATGTGCCACACTTTCTGTAGAAGGGTCAAGTTCCGACCAATATGTGTAGTGGTATTCAGCCATATCAAATTGATTTTGTGATCTCATTACCGGTCCCCATGGCCACGCTCGCTAAAGCGTCTCGCTTTGGTGCTTCGTGGGGAGGGGATCGTGGGTTCGAATCCCGCCTTGGGCATGGATGTTATATGTTTGTGCAATGTGTATATGTTTGTAAAAGAAACAGTAAAACCAGTAAACCAGTAATCAGTAAAACCTACGGGGGGAAATGTAAATAGAGATACAGTACCGGAGTCCTGATCAGACTCCGTTACTGTTTAAAAAAAAAAAAAAACAGCATCTCAGCATTAAAGTTTTACGCAAGAATTTATAGAAGCAAGAAAAGATTTGCAAATACATAAGCGTCTCTCACTGCAGTCGGCAATGACACTCGATTTGCTAGTGCTATAATCCTTACAACATCTTCATATTTTGTCACCATCTTACTGAGCAGATTTAATTAATTAAACAAAAAGAAAAAATAAATTCATTAATATATAACAGCTTAATAAAACAAACAAAAAAAACGTTCTTGCCGACCTTACCGCCTTGATTGTAGATAATTTTTCCACTCCTTAAAACAATAAATATACAAATAAAAAAGAATGACACTAATTCGGTTAATCTAAACTATTAAAAACAAATATGTCAAAATGGTTTATGGCACAGCATATATACTTGAACTAAATAGTACCTTTTAAGGGATTTGAGTTTTTGTGTGGTGAATTTTCATCTATGGCTTAAGGTTATATACGTATATACAATATTATTTCCGAATTAAGGGGTCTTCAATAAAAATGGTCGTGTCGAGAAATAATCTGTTGTACGGTACAAAATAGTTATTTATTTAATTTGATATTTTATATTATTATATTCGAAGATAGTTACAATTTAATATGTCATAATCCGCCTGCGGTGCCATAAGTAGTTAAAGCGGGCGTTAAACATTACCAAAAAAAAAATATGTCATAATCGTATGAATCATATATTAGGTAACAAGAGCTAATGCATCTGAAATGTGCGTATAGAAAAAAGAAAGTGTCTGCATGCTTGCTGAAATGCTTGCTGATACTGATACTTCTATTTTCAAATTTATTTTATGGTTCTGTTTCGTAAATCTAGCTTTAATACCTATAACAAATAAAACCTCCAATCACCAGACTCCCTAGAACAATGAGGTGGTTTATCACTGAGTAAATTGGATGTCTTCCAGAGGGTTTATCAACATTCAGCCCATTCTTGAGAGCCTACAAATAAAAGTGCTCAATATGTGCAGTCAAACTGCATGTCTATAGGCAGACGTCAGGTCGGAAAAGGAATACAGGCTCCGAGACTCTTCCCAGAGATCTTATTCACACCTGTGGATCGTTGTGTCATTTTTCCTTTATGTAAGAATGCTGTCAATGCAAGGAGCCATATCAGCGCCGCCGGTGTGGCGTAATTTTACCCCGCATAAGTTCTTTTATATTCCAGTAAATCTACTATATGGGACTGTCGTTCTTAAGCATACATAAAAACCATCGGTCTAGGCCTGGTTTCAACCCATGATCTTTACTTTCATGGTTGGGTTGAACTACACGCTGATGACCACGTTACGCTTATCAATACGAAACCATGAATTAAACACATGAGAGCAAACTCTACCTTGTTGACCTTTCGCTTTGTACTTGCATTGCCCCTTTGAAAGGCAATGGCGCTGCAATTTCTTTTGCTCTTATGAACGAGACACAAAACCACCAATAACGGTTGTTTGAAACCACCTTAGATTGAATTTTCTGTAAATGGTCTGAGAAATCTTGTTCATCCTGAATGTTGGTGCACATAGACAAAAACCAGGTATAGAAAAAACGCAAGGATAATAAATTTTCCATAATTTTTCTAGTTGATATCTGCTACATCTAATTTGAGCTTCAAAATAAATTATGTATTAGGTACTTCTGAAAATTTTTCTATTTTTATTTCCCCTTATCCCACTTAATTTTTTTGAAAGTGTTTAACGCCCGCTTTAACTACTTATGGCACAGCAGCCGGTGACACTGATGATACATGAATGATGGAGCACCGGTGGAATGCGATGGCGGGGGAAACCTGAGTACCCGGAGAAAACCCGCCCCAGCGCCGCTTTGTCCGCCACGAATCTCATATGCGCTCGCTTGGGATCGAACCTCGGCCATCTAGGTGAGAGACAAGTGGTCTAAGCACTCGGCCACGGCGAGGCCTATCCCACTTAAAAAGTAAGCAATAGCAACAGAAGCGTATGGTCATCTATTTAACACACAATTTACTTCCTTCTAGCATCCTGAATAGCTTAAAAAAAATGAATAACCAAACCATTTCGGAATAAATTTCTAATAATTAGCCGGAGGAAGAACAGAAAATAAGCTATTTTGTGAATTATTTGTAGAATGAATAAAAAAATGGATGCTAGTGAGTAGGGAATGTCGTGTGACGTAATGTATAATTTACAGTTTTCCTTTCTCGTTATGTTGTCTGAAATGCATTATTAGTTTAATAATATATTAAATGCTTCACTACCACTGTTACCTGTATTTATTTAAACAAACACCTGCATTGTTGATAATATAATCTTGACAACTGACAGCATCGTTAACAAACATCTATATTTATTTATTTATTTATTTATTTAAGGAATTATATTATATATTTCGTAACATTCGTCTCTCCTTCTTAAATTTTCGCATTTATATTACTACTATGCTGTTTTTGCACACGCAGAAAACAGAGATGCAGAGAGAGAGAGAGAGAGAGAGAGAGAGAGAGAGAGAGAGAGAGAGAGGAAATTTAAGAAAAAGGAATAACCGGAGTGAAGCTGTGAATTGTGCTAGTTTACATAAAATAGCTGAAATAGCCTGCTTGTAGGTATTTTATTTGGAAGTTATTGCAGAACCGGCTTTGACTATAGTTGGTTATTCCTTGCTGCCTTTGTTTCCAGAACGAAATACAACGGTAAGTGAAACTAGAGCTCCTCTGGTGTTAAAAAAGCCCTTGGGCGATACTGCGGTGCTCCAGCACTTTGTGTTAAACATAGCCAGTGGTTATCTTTTAATTAACTCTACTGCACGAAACAGTACAACATTTGCGTTTTGGTCACCTACACGCTCCATCTGCATGCTTCACAAAGGATGTATGAAGTAAAACCAGCCTTTCTGCACATGGTTCATCCTACATAAAGCTCTACATCTACACTGATTTTATTTCACATTTTTATATTACCTGAATTTACGCAAGATTTACTTAGATATCTGTGGTTGAAAAGCTAGATTTTTAATTTAAGAGAAACTATGCACTCGAATTAAAATTCCCATACAGATAATCCTTCAGCAGCACACATTTTGAGACGCTTAAATCTGATGTGCTACTTCACATAACTTTCTCTATCTATTTTGCAACAAATTATTCTTGCAAAAGTTTGTTTCTCTATGTCCCTTATCAAGATAAACATTAACAGAAATTGTTTTAATGCATATGATTTCCTTGTACACGAGGAATAAGGAAATACAATAAATTAAAGCGATAGCCAAATCTTTTAAAAATCGGTCGCTATGTAACTGTTTTGAGATGCCTTCTCTTTGCTTGAACAGGATGAAAAAACATGAATAACAACTGCCCATTTGAGAAAAGTGTAAATATATGAAAAGCTTAACCTATAGCAATCAATATCTCGGAAATAGTTAGTTCCAAAACAAACATATATTTCACATGAATTATGTGTTTTCACGAGATCAAAATTTTTTGTGTAGTAAGTTCTCTTACGTTTACCAGCTACGCAAGTGTCATTGAGATTGAAGTGGAAATTAGAGGTTATTCCCAGAAAATTCAAGATATGCATTTTAATTATTATGTAAATATATTTAATATGCGCATTTTAATCAAAATGTTCGAAAACTTTGCCATGTAAGAGTAGCTTGGGTTGGAGGATTTTCTTGAAAATTTTCTTGTCGTAACCATGAAAGATGCCGAACTAAAATATCAAGTTTGATATATAACAAACTATTCATTTTTAAGCCATACTGTTCACAGACACACACGTGGAGGATATTTCTCTAAAAAAATTATTTTTATTCAGTAGAGGCTAAAATGTGTTTTTCCATTGAAAATTTGACATCGAATTTTTGCAATGAAGTTATTACCTTCTCTACCTTTGTACAATATACAAAATAGAGAAAGTAAAAAAGGAATTCTGAAATATAGATTATTTTCTTTTACTTTATCGATCCACTGAAGAAAAAAAATTAAGGTTCCATTCACTCGACTTTTTCTTCCTATTCTACAACACTTTTTCTGAAAAAAAAAAAATTCATCCTCTATTTCATACTATTCGTGATGAATATTACCATAAAAGAATGAATAGAGTTTTCTATGTATGTAGAAGGAAAATAAGGGAATATACTAGGCTAAAGCAGTAGTCAAATCTTTTAAAAAATCCCTTTCCTTGTAATGCAATTGAAATTCCCTTTTCTTTGCATGATGAGGAGTAAAATGACGACACCCCGTTTGAGAGAAGTTTAAGTATTTTAACATAGACACAAGGAAACGGTTAGCTCTACGAAAAATGTATATGACATAATTTGTATGTTTTAGTGAGGTCTACATTTTCTGTGTTGTAAGCTTTGTTTGTCTCTTACGGTTTACCAGTCATGGAAAAGTTATTCAGAACATTTTAAAGGCGATTCCAAAGACATTTAGGATATACATATTATTTGTTTTGTAAAATAATTTTAATTAACGGTTTTTTAATAAAAAATCCCTAGAACCATTTTGAGAAAATCGAAAATTTCGAAAAGTTATTATAAACTAAATGTTTAGAAACCCAACAATTTTAAAAGTAATAACATCAGTTGTTTCTCAAGTAAAAAGTCCTGATATAATCATAGAACACGCACACACACACAAAATGAAAAACATATTTGAGAAGAGGGCTTTAA
Organism: Hymenopus coronatus; assembly: GCA_030762935.1. Lineage (NCBI taxonomy): Eukaryota > Metazoa > Arthropoda > Insecta > Mantodea > Hymenopodidae > Hymenopus > Hymenopus coronatus. Next base: position 61,646,583 of record CM060881.1, read on the forward strand.
ATTTTCGAATGTGAATATGAAACAAAAGTCGCTACCATTCCATTAAATATACATAAATGTTCCTGATTTAGTAACTGAGAGAACAGAAAGTATGTCAAAACAATCGAATATGGTCATTATGGTACAATTTATACTTATTCCAAACTAATTTAATAACCCTTAAGTATTTTTGCATTTTCTCTGTGCATCGCAGTTCATTACCAAAGTATGCAAAATAACGGGCTATAATAAGTATCTGTAACATTAACTCAGAAATTATTCATCCATTAATCAGGAACCGAGAAGGTAAGCCATATTTAAGTTTGTGGATTATAACCCTTTCCTAATTGTTTAATTTTGTCACGCTTTCATTGTGCTGACAGTGGAGGATTTTCCATTACACAAAACTGCGAAGTATTTATGGCTATAAAGAAACAAGAAAAGGTACCGAGGTTTAAAAGTTCATCTACTGTAATTATCTAAAAACTTACTCCACCATTCCGATGATAGATTCGCTTCCAAAAGGTACTTAGAGGTTCTACAATATTTACAGAACTAGTAAGATTCAAGGAAAGGGGTGGGAAAGTTAAAGAAGTCAGAAATAATACATCCGGCGGTATTTCACAATCAAATCAGAAACATTATATCTGGCGATATTTCACACTCGTGTCCGTAAATATAGGAGATTTGTTTTTAATCATTGCTAAGAATATCTTGGTGCTGTGCTAGATTAAAATAACAAAGTTATAAGAAGTAAACGGAGCCATAAACTTAGCTGCACAATAATTTCAGAGAGCATACTAAGATAAATATAAAGACATTTATTTCATTAAAAACAATACCCCACTTAATAGGGTAGCCCAGATATTAATTTAATAAAATGATAAATAGGAGAAGTAAATGGTTTCTTCACCCGCAATGGTTTGAAAATACTAGACTACCGCTATAGGTATGCAGATACAATCCATGAGGATCATAAAAGTAGGAAAGTAAGAAGCAAAAAAAAAAAAAAAAAAAAAGAGAGGGCAGCGGAACAGAGGAATATGAACATCAAATAAATAAATTAGATAGAGGAGAGATTCAGAAGGTACTAATTCTTTTTTATTTTGCTTTTATGTTTGTTTTTTTATTTTATAGTTTTTTTTTTGTGTTTTTTTTTAATTTATTTTTTTGTCTAACCAATATGGTTCTAATAATTGTGATTCAGATATTAAGATTTTAAGTATACATTAGAAAAATAAAAATAAATATATAAAAATCATAGTATAGGCCATGATAGAAACGTCGGTGAGGAACTGGCCCTCTCAATAAGCGCGACTGCCAACCGTCTACACTGATAAACAAAACGAAGGCCACTCACCAGTTCTGCACTGACTGGTTTTAACTCCAACGACACCGTGGAGTTTGCAACTCTTTTAGCGCACGAAGGTATATCTGCACACGCCAAATTGGGGTAGTAAACAGAACAATTCTTAGAATTTTAATAGTATTCTGATTTATAATATTTTTATATTTTGATAAAGTTCTACTTTGCTAGATTTAACATAGTAATATTATCTTGGTTATGTATTGATGCATAATAACATAAGTTAATTGAAACGATAACTTTAATACCCATCTCAACCTTTTTTTTTTTTTTTTGCAATGTAATGAATTTCACGTGGAAGGGTGATGTGAGGAACTGCAAATAAGATTTAAAACTCACACACAGTGAATAATGGTAGCGGCCACAGTGCGATGAGGTAATCTCTGAAACTGTAAGAGTAGACGACTCCAAGCTTCAGAAAGCGTCCACACCTATTTGTGTAGGCAATAAAACTATTAAAGAAGTAACTATCGGAAAGTGTTGAAACAGTGTTAATTAATTATGTAGGAGCTTTTAAGTCAAGAGTACATATTTTAAACCAAATACTACTTATTATTTCACGCAAATTACGCAATAATTAGTGGAGGTCGCTAAAGAAGTGTAGAAATTATTTATCGGGCGATTCGATGTAATCTGAAACTAACAATATTGTTTTAATTAATTATAGTATAAATTAAGTAAATTTAAGTTATTATAATACAAATTAATATTTTTACTAGGGTATATAAGTTCTGAATAGGAAGTTTTAAAGAATTATTGTAACTGGTTAAAGGTAAATACGTTTCCATTGTCTACGCAATCGAGCGGGATGGTTCAGGGGGTTTCCTCTGTGGTCCGCAATCGGGAGGTCGCGGGTTGGCTTCCCGTGGCCGGCCTACCTGACCTATGGGTTTTTTCGGGGGTTTCTCTTGGTCACCAGGCGAATGCTTGTTTTCAGTGGACAACCTTTAGGAATTCTATTTTCTCTGATAGTGCCAATGGCAGATTAGGCACAATACCTGATAAATGAGAAAAGTGGTACATCAGAATATCAATTATCAACAAAGAAGTATGTTCTGTCCTTCCCTGGAATTTCCATTGTCATTCTTTCATCCTTCATCCCGTTGATTTTTTTTAGTGTTTGAAGTATTGGCAATGGTGCTCGGTGCGGCGTGGCAGGGAAAAAGGACGCTCAAAGTGACTATCTCTGTCCCAACTTCGAATGGTTACCGGGGCGGTAGCCCGACTATTGGGGTGCTTCAATCTGGAAATTGTAAGGACCTTGTCATTGATGTGCCATCGCTCCTAGTTCCGCCCGCCCGGTGCATCTTCTCCGCTCATCCCTCTTTCCTAGGGGGTCCCCTCGTGGGGCGAAAGTATAATGATCTCAGGTACGCTGCCATGTTCCTTCCGTTATCCTATTGTCCATGCAAGTGTAGCTAATTAGGTACTTTATTTTATTTATTTAATATAAAGCTTTGATTATATCATTAGTCAAAATTATGATAACAATATTTCTAAATGCGAAAGAATATGTAAATTCAGACAAACAAATTAATTTCACACTTAGAAAAAAAATTATGCGACAAAATTCATTTGAAGTTGTTGTTTTTTTTTTTTTGTTTTTTTTTGTTTTTTTTTTTTCCCACGTGAAGTTGCAGCCATCAGTTTCTCTCGCGTCTCCAATATTTATTGGTAAGTGTGGTATTTGTAAAGAGGAGCAGATGTTGAGGTGGTTGGAGTCCAGAGTGTACATTTGGGTTTTGGAATATGCCGATATGATGCAGATGTTTGGCTAGGCTGGCATGTCTGTGGCTGGTCTGAATTTAGCAACTACTTCTTGCCAGTTTGGTAATAATTTGGTCTTTCCATTGGTAGTTACTGATATTGCTTTCTAGGAGATCACGGTAGACTTTTAATATGTATGGTAAAAGCTGCTCTGACAAACAGAACTTCACTGCGGTGCGGCGAGTTCACAGTTTCTTTCTTGCAAGCGTGTCGCCACCTCATGTCGTAGGTTTCTGATAAGTTTTCTGCAGTACAGTATGTATGTCATTACAATTAGATATGCTGCCGAAGTTTGTGCATATACTTTGTTTTATTATTGCACAAAACTATACAAGTAACGACAAAGCACATAAAGTGCAACCATCAGTGTTATGACCTTCTCTATCACGTGGACATAGAGATAGACAAGGTATTGCATTCCACCCAAAAATTTTATACCGAGATGTGACCGTAAATGCATGTTTTAAGGATTCCTGAATCGGCCCAAAATTAAAAAAAAAAAATGTCCCTGTTTGGCAAGGTGTGTCTGTGGTCAGCATACCTCAAAATGAAAAGTCAGGTAAATTATCAACTTTGAATTTAGGTTCAGTACTTTCCAAGAATGGGCGGCACTATAATTGAGTGGTTAGACCGCTCGCCTGCCATCTAGGCGACCCGGGTTCGATCCCAAGCTCCCGCATGTTGGATTCGTGGTGGACGAAGCGGCGTCTGGGTAGGTTTTCTCCGGGTCCTCCAGTTTCCCCTGCCACTTATTTCACCAATTGTTCCATCATCGCCTTTCCAATCATCAATTTCGCTTATATTTCATTACATCCACTTCCTCATGTTCATGTTTGGCTACGGGCCGACCCCTCGTAACATGTTCTCGATTCTGTGGTTTCGTGCCGTTGGCTCCCCGGCAGGCTACTGACCCGTAGGTGTTGGCTTGTAAGTCCTGGGGGGGGGTGTCAGTCCTACAAATACGAGGTGGGTAAGCCGATTACGAAACTTTCCAAGGATGCGACACGAAGATTTTTAGGAAAATTCTCCCAGCCCTAACTACCGTTTGCATGGCACAATTTCCGAAAATTATGGTTTTAGCAAAAATGGTTTCTAACAATTATTTTGATTAAAATATTATATGATTCAGATATTTTTACTACAAACGAAATGTATATCTTGAATTTTGTGGGAATAGTCTCTAAAGACCTGGTCATTTTGGATTACTTTTGTACAACTGGTAAACCGTAAGAGATAGACAAATGCTTACTACATAAAAAATATAGATGTCGTTAAAATATACAAATTTATGTCACATACATTTTTTATGCAGAGTTAAACGATATGTTCTTTGCTATTGGTTTCAGTTTTAAACTACTCAAACTTTTCGTAAATGGGAATTTAACTTTCGTTTCATATCTCTTTTGTTTATTCAGCCTTGGAAATAAAGCCCTATTTAAATGACAAACACACAGCGACAGTTTTTAAAATATTTGATTATGGCTTGAGCCTAGTGCCCCTTATTTCCTTTCTACTTATAAGGAACAATTTCTGCTAGGTAATGTTTTTTTTTTTTATTAGCATTGTGAGGATAAAAGAATATCGCTGGTTATGTTTATCTTGATTAGCAATGTGTAGATAAAATGATAATCTTTTGTAAGAACAGTTTGTTTGCAGAACAGATAGAGAATATTATATGAGTGGAACACATAAGCTTTTTTTTTTTTTTGTTTTCTTTTTTGTTTGTTTTTTATATTTACATTATTTTGTTATTCCACACAACCTTATTAGAGGTAACTTCAATCACTACTGCAGGTAATCGGCATATTACATTACTACAGAACGCTGAATTACAAGACTATAATACATCACATCTTCAAAGAGCGGCGACCAAAGAGCAAGTTGTATACTAGATATCTTAATTACTAAGAAAGTAATTAAACGTTTGGCCAAAAATTAACAAGAGAACCCAAGCAATCACTAAAAAGTTGCTTCACAACAAGGGAATATTTAAAAAGCAGGATATGACAATACTGCTACACAATACAAGCTCTGAGGCAAATCATCGTAGTTCAAAAAGACGTGGAGAAAAAAATTGAAAATGGGTTTTTTGACTACTTTCGGTGTAGAACTGTAAACAGTTTCTTTGGAGGAAAATAACGTGAACTAGCAAGCCAGTGTTGGTGGTGCTTGTAAAATTAGATAAAATTATGATTTTATCCTGGTAAAATATACAAATGTGTTTTTATTAAAAGCATCTAATTAAATTCCGAAAATCTGAAAATGTATATCTCCAATAAACTCTCAACATCGAATTTTAGGAGAGCCTTTCTTTCTGTTTTTTATATCTTAGGTTTGCAGCAGAGACATTAGATGAAATGGTTGTTTGATGTCTATTGGATTAAAAACCCTCTGCAGGACAGGAACATAATAGACAGCTCAATGCACATATTTAGCTGTATTTATAAGATAACGGCCACGCTATGCCCCTCGGTTCGTGTAGCTATGACCGCATGAAATGATTTTATTGCGCCATATAGCTTCGAGCTGCCAATCCCAGGTGGCACCACCTTCCCGTCTAGAGGAGGAGGAACGCCGTGACGTCACCTGAGTAGAGGCGTCCGCGTGGGATTCCAAAATAAATGTTGGATGAAGCTCGCGATAGTAATCTTCCCAAGGGATTTTCCACCTTCAACTGAAACCCATGACCCGAGAATAATTAATGCCCATAACGCCAGCCCGGCGCTTGAATTAATGATGACCAGCGATTTTGGCTAAGTCAGCGCTGAGTTTGGGACGATATTAGGTTATGGCGGAGTTATTGGAAGTATGTTTAAATGTGCCTGCAGCTATTGCCTCAAATTTCCTCCGTCGTCTTTGCAAGAAGTACACAGTACGCTTTATCGGATATAAATAATGTACTTGCCGAATCATTGTGTGTCCTAGCCCAGAGAATAAGGTAAACATTAACAAACCATTTTAAAGATATATTCGCGCATGGATGGTTTATAGCTATTAACTCGGCAACTGCTATGATCACTATACAAGTGATCTATTAAATAATAATAATAATAGAATAAATTCGCACATTTTATGCACAAGTTACGTAAGTTACATAAATTTAGTTGTTATCACACTTTGCTCGTCGCACTTTGATTTGTTCTCATTACTTATTATTTACAGAATTCTAGCAGGGATTTCACTCGTTTTACAAGTGATCACGTGGTGACGGTCACAGGGTTGGTCGCACAGTTCACACACACACACACACACACAGAGTTGTTCCCGTGGTCGTGGAAACAATTGGCCTTGTATATTTTGTGGTGGCGCTATTGAGTTCTTGATTTGTGTTGGTCCAGAATATCTTCGTCAAGCTACTGCTGTATAGATGCCTAACCATATCTCCCTTTTCTTCTTCTTCCTCTTTTTCTCTCTATGGTAATTTTTTTCGTGCAGTCGTTAGACGGGAACCCCATAAGCAAGTATTCTATAAGGAAGGTTTCTCTGGTGTGTTCATACACTAGTCTCAGCTATGTGTTTTTGGACCACCTAGGGCGGCTTTCAAAAAGCGTGATTTTACTGCTTCTAAAGTTATTAGCTCTTTTAGACTCAGCCTTTCCCAAATGAGATCTATTCCGTAGGTTGTATTCTGAATGATCTGGCAGTAGTTTGCACAGTTTGAAGCTTAGACTGTCAAGAGACGTCCCGTCCCTAGATAAGATACTCTGTCCTCCCCAGCTTCTCAACCTCCGTTGCAAACTTCCGTGTTAATGTCCATTTTGTTTTCCTGCGCCTACTTCTTAAGTTGGTGGTTGCTATTTGCAGATTGTGTGTGGAGTTCTTCGATCCGATGACCCTGCCGTCCGCACATATGTAGATTTTAACGTCCTGCATCTCTTGTCTAATAATCTGTAGAACATAGTATGTGGCAATATTGAAGAGTAGCTATTCTTAGTGGACCTCCTTGCAGTACGCATTTGTTTGTGTTATTTTCGATGTGGTTACGTCGTCTGAGATCAAAATGCAGTTGACCATCAGCGTATTATGGATCAGCGTTGTGAGTTTATTTTTCCCTGTTATTGATTCCAGATTCGAGATTAGTATCCGTCTGTTTAGTTTATCGAAGGCCTTCGTATATATTGATCACTATCAAGACAACCCTAGAGAAAAATCCCAAGTGTTAAAAACATATTACTTTCTCTAACCTCTGTTGTTTACTTTTGTTCCTCTTTGTAAAATCCCATAGCCAGGATTTGAACTACAGATCTCCTAGTCTACGTCCAGTTACTCTAAGCACTGAGCTATCATGGTGACATGCGAATAAAGTTGTAATAATTTATTAACAATGGGTCAGTTGAATAAAAGTCAGTAAACTCTTTTACTTACATTATTTTAAGTCAATACTGATAAATTGAATAAACCATAAATAATTACTTACAGTTCAGGCTTTGTTGATTACTGAGAAGTTATTACTTTTACTTGTTAAGTAATTACTAGTTTTTCCAGAAAATCTTAAAATTTGTTTGAATAACATTTAGTGATTAATTTTTGGGTTAAGTATTTGCTGAAATATTTTTAAGTTTGCTGTAGAATTGAACTGCAAGTAACTATGGCAGAATTTTACCCACACATCAGGTAAAGAGCTACAAGTAGAGAAGGGTTGTTAGTCTCAGTGATTTAAAAAGGTTTCTAAGGTTTGAAAGTGGAAGTGTAAACATCTTTAACAAACTGTTTTCTGGAGGTATGGATGAAACAAGCTGTGGAGCATTAAATTCACAGCAGAAAATGAGCGATTTTTACGCTGTTTAGTTGACCCAGTTGCACGATATTTTGGTATTCACCATTCCACGGTGAGCAAAACTTCGTGGCAAATAGAATTAAAGCAAAGGTAATTGACTATATAAAAGTTTCAATCTCAAATTTGATATTTAAGAAGCGAAAGAAAAATTGTCTTCTCACTTTAGATTTCCTTCAGTTATTGGTGCACTTGACTATATACACGTACAGATTGTTACAATATACTGCTATTGTGCTCCTCCATGGGAAAGCCTCCTATACAGCTATTCATTTACTTAATCAGTTTATACTGAAAACTCTCCGAGGCATTTCTTATCAGTAAAAGTAAAGTGTTATTCAATTAAAATTCAGCAATTACTTTTACTGATCAGTCTTAACTTTCCTTGTCAATTTAGTTGGTGAAAATTACAAAATCCTGGAATTAAAATTGCATTGTGAATTGCCATTGGGGTATGTGATCTCAAAATAATTTGAGATCTCCTTGTGTTGCTTATAGGAAAAAACGCGAATCAGTTAGAATTTCATATATATGAAATAAACAGGATTTTTGGAAAAATTAAAACATTTATATTTCTATCTTGTGGAAATATCTTAAACGTGTAGTGTTTTAACTAAAACCGTAGGAGCTTTAAAAACAAAAATAAGAACAAAAACATAAAGAGTCTGTATAAACTGTGGTTTAAAAAATAGTTTCATCCTAAAGGCTGTAAAATTCCTAAATATTCACTTTATTTGGACTTTTACGAAGATGAATATATCCTAAAACCCTTGTCCTAATAAAGTAAAAAGTTTATTAAACAAAGATAATTAAAATTAAACCCAACAATATATAACCAATTCCTTTAACATTTACAATTTACAACATTTGTTTAAAAATTAAAGATGAGAAGTTTGTGCGATTTTTCGTCAGATTGCGTATGTGTAGACGTTATACAGCTGTATGACAGGTGTCTGTGTTGACTTCCGACGTAAACAACCACGCGAAGCGTACAGTCTGAAAGGGAGAAATGCAACACTCCGCTACGATCTAGCTCCAATACGATCTATATGTGACGGCAAAGAGGCAAATGCATAGCGTGTGCGTTCCCAATTGCACTTCTTTTGGTTTCTTATATATACCGGGTGTTCATGAACTATACCGAAATATTTTCACAGAATATGTAGTTTACTTAAATTAGTAATTTTAGATAGGAGACTTATGGCCTATTTATTGAAATTTCGAAGTAAAGGCTATAAGTTTCTGTAGTGCTAGTACGCCACGTATCGCGGCATTTCGTCCGGAATGAAAAAAATTATAATAAAAAACATTTACTAATGTGAGGAATCGAACTCATGCCTTTGGGATAGCTGCTTCCCGCGATGCGCATTAAGCCAGCACAGCAGCTGAAAAAACGCCTCCAGTGTAGGCTACATAACTCAAGAACGTAGTTAATGAATGCTCAGTGCGCACTGTCAAGTGATTAGTTCGAGATTTTGCAGATTTTAAGAAAAATTTGTGTACTAAGTAAGCGATAGAGGCTAGAGAAAGTTTTCTTTTTTTTCCCCTTTTTTGATGAAGTTTAAAGCCCAAACTACAAATGGCAGGCGAGTAGCAAAAGCTATGAGAATGTGGCTGGAAATTCATAAACAGCTTTTTATTGATATCAAGTACAGTTTTTGATTTAAGGTTTTAATAATTTAATATAGTATATATATTTAAATATTCAAATTTAGTGCATTTATTATTAGTTTCTGCTTTAATGTTGGACTAATTTAAAGCTCAACTGTAAATAAGCGAATTATAGAAATATTATATAGGTAAAATTTGAAAAAAAAAATCAATAAATAAATAAAATTTGAAAGTTTAGACTTTCTGTATTATCATCACGTGGGATACCTCACATGAAACATGACCTATAATTGTGATGAAAAAAATCTGTGATAAGTATGTGACCTAGATGGTAGGTTTTAAGAACTCCAAAATTCTAATGATTGTAGAATTATTTTACAAGCACTGTAAAATTAGTAAATCGTAAGTTTTTCTCTCCCATTAAACATTTTACTCCAAAATAAAGAAGTACGCAAAAATGTTTCGTCACGACGTTTAAAAGTTAAATAATATTATCCTTTATTTCGTTACGCAAAGACATGCATGGTCTAAAAATGATCCTGCGTTATCTGCAGCAGAATTTTGTTTAGCGAGAAAATGCCCATGGCGTTGTTTGTTGCAAGTTTGGTAGTGACGCTGTGTTAATTTACATGCCCAAGTAGATGGAAACACAAACACAAGATTAGACCTTGCCCTTCACGCAATCCCCATCACTTGTTGCTACACATGAGAAACACCGCAACTGTCACGCAGAGGTAAATTACAAAAGAACGACCTTTCTAGTAGCTTTACATATTCTATGGCACCTGCTTCTAGAAAGCTGATGGCCCATTCTGCTATACGCAACATATAATACGGAAGATGTTTATGTTATGCTAAAGGAAAATTATGTTCTTAAAACAATACTTTTTGAAGCTTATTAATATGTTCATTTATATAGCCCCCTTTAATATCTTAGGTCATATCGGAGGCTTTGCATTAGAAACAACTCGTTCTATAGGTTGCGTTTAAATCATTTTATTTTTCTGAAACACACTCACGCACATTCATTCTCACATACATACTTTCAGACTCTGTGGGGGATAGGGAGTAATCCTGATTAAGAGAACTTCCGCGCCCCAGCAGGGAATCGAACCCGGGACCTCCGGGTGAGAAGTCAGCTCGCTGACCACTCGACCACGGAGTAGTCTGTCGTAAGTATTCCCCCCCATTTCATTTGTATAGCCCCCTTTAACATCAATGGTCACATCGGGGGCTTTTACTTGTGAAACTGTAGGTTCAGAACATTAGGTTAAACTTTATATTACTAGACACACTCACATTCATACTTTCAGACTCTATGGGGGATAGGGAATAATTCTGGTTAAAGAAAATTCCCCGCCCCAGCCGGGAATCGAACCCGGGACCTCCGGGTGAGAAGTCAGCTCGCTGACCACTCGACCACGTAAGTATTGTTTTTCATCTTCTGAAGCAATTTCAAAATCGTACATTTTCAGCAATCTACTCCTAAAAATTAGTCCTGAAGTTATAAGAACATATAACAAATTATATTCACAAGTATTCGCTTAGGATATGTTAACACTATTAAATTCTTCTGTCCCCATTTTATAACAACATTACTGAAATATGGCTTTATTCCATACATCAGACTATAGCTTTCGTTTTGAGAGTATAGCTACATGAGTAGAGAACTGTTGTGCGTTAAGGTTTCTGATAAATCTAAAATATTCCTCAAAATTGTAGTCCTCTCATGGCAGCTGTTTTACTTTCTCTACACGCACTATGTACATAGTGTACAGAGGAAGTGTTGTATTTCACCCAAAAATTCGATACTGAGATTTCACCGGAAATATACATTTTGAGGTCCCCTGAGTCCAAAAGAAACATTTTTAGAAAAAGGTCCGTGTGTATCCGTAGACAGCATAGCTCAAAACCGTTAAATACCAAACTTCCAAGGGTGCGACAGGAAGGTTTTCAAGAAAATCCCCCCATCCCAAACTAATATTTGCCTGGAAAAGGATTTGAAAACTTTTTTTCATCTCAAAAATGGCTCTAACGATTTTAATTAAAATACCGCATATTAAAGCTATTTACATCTCAAATAAAATATATATATCTTAAATTTTCTGGAAATAGCTTCCTAAGATCTGTTCATTCTGGATGAATTTTGTTGAATTTTGCATAGCTGGTAAACCGTAAGAGATACACATAAACTTACTACACAAAAATGTACACCTTGTTAAAACACATAATTCATGCCATATACATTTTTGTTGCAGGTTGATCGTTTCCAAGATACTCCTTGTTATTGATTTCAATTTTAAACTACGCATCTTCTCAAATGAGGTCACCTTTCATTTCAGCTCTCTTTTGTTTTGCTAGAAATGCAACTTCAATTGTTCACATATCGAGACTTTTAAAAGATTTGACTATCGCTTTAGCCTGGTATATTCCCTAAAATGTAAATGTCGTATTATTTATGAACGCTCTTTAACTGCTGTGGCTCTCAGCGTCCCATTCTATGCTGGGAGCGAAAGATCGCAAGTCTACGACACGGGACCAAGGAAGTACACCCAAAAAAATCCATCGTCCTCTGCCGGGTTTGAACCTGCGACCTTGGGTATATGAAGTTAGCATAGTAACCATTACACCACGGGGGTGAAGGTATACTCCCTTATTTCCCTTCTGATTATAAATAGTATAAGTAATAAGAACAATTGTGTTAATGTTTACGATTAGTATGATGTAGATAGAAGAATGATCTTTTATAAGAATGGTTTGTTTGCAGAAGTCATGTAAATACATCACATCAGATTTTTGTTGTGAAATTTGTGAGGACACCTTAAAGGGTACCCAGGTACACCTAGGTTTTGCTGGTGGATCGGAATTTTTTTGAAATGTCTAAATTAATCGAAATCTATCCAAAATAAAAAGGACTGCCCTTCGTCCCAGTTGCAAATAATTAAAAGTCTTGCTTAGTAAGTCATAACTGATTATTGGCATCCATAGTTACACGTACGTTACTGGACACCCGTTCCTGCGGAAAGTTTTTTTGACATCGCAGCTATGATTTTTACAGCTGTACAAGTGGACACGTGTTCTATCGGAAGGTTCTTTGACGTCGAAGCCGTGCATTATTAATCCCGAGTGAGTCTGTGGCAGTTGCCGGTATTGTCCGTACGGTGGCATCAGGAAATTTCTAGGCATATAACCAGCAGATTTAAAAGGGCAACGATTCCCTGCCCAGCGCTCAGTTTTCCCCCGAAATGCATCGCATGTAACAGTTGAGTGAGTCCGATGAGAATTTCGAAGCGTGCTGTAATGTCGCAGCAGCGAACGTCGAAAAGAAAATATATGGCAGAATTGTTATGAAAGACAGTTATTTCTGAGGAGATCGTAATCGCTTGTGGAAAAATTAGGAAATTAAATTGTTATTTGTATGTTAACGACTCTACCAATTGCGAGGATCAAATCAGCGCAGGAATTTTGTTCCACAGAAGTTCCTTCACCCCCTTTTGGGGGTTGAAGATGTATGCCAGGTTGCGAGAATATAAATTATACCGTTATAAAGTTGTAAATGTATTCGCAATAATAAAACGAATACCATTAGAGATTCCAGTGGTTGCCAACATGTGCAGTAAACGAAAATGCTATTTCTTACGAAAGAGGATGAGAAGGGCTGTGAATTAAAATCAAGAAAATTATAATATTATCACGCATAAATTCAAAATTAAGTAATAGTGTCAGAAATTACCAATATGGAAAATAAGACATTTTGAAAAGCAGGACACTCCGAAAAAAAAACACCAAATGGGGATCAAGACACGGATATCCTGGCAGCGTCCAGTACCCAGAAATTTTCAATGCTTCCAGCTTAAATATTATGACGCCCTCAAAGTAGTGGCGCGATCCGAAAATGCCTAATGGGCGTGAAAAAAAGACACTCATATAAGTCAGTGTTAAGGTTATTTTCGCTTAGTACTCAAACGTAGCGAGTCGAGATGAGTTAATAAGAAAATAAACTAATCTGAAACCGTCAGTGAGTGTTTCTATTTTAATTTGCGTATACAACTAGTACGTAACCACACTTTGATGTACCAGTCAGATGAGTCTCCACGGAAGACCCTGCCAAAAATTCTTAAGCTTCACTTACTATACTTGATTTCCGAACAAAAAATCGAATAATTTAGAATAAATAATTAAATTTTAGGTATTGCATATATAAGTGTATTAACAATCTCCTTTACTGTTATATGCACGTTAAATAACCTTTATAAGAAATATTGAAAAACGAAAAAAGAATTCTTCACCTGTCATTGACCCCTTATCCATCATTATTAACCAAATTGTGTCGTCTTGAGTACAAAGTCAGATTAGATTAGATTAGAAACCATTCTGTAAGTTCGTTTAGGCCAGAAAGCAACTGAACATAGAACTTGTCAAGGCATATACATGTATACATATGATTATATACTATATACTATGAAAAAAAATGTATAAAGCTCTAGTGCTAAAAGCCTAGGTTACAAAAACAACAGAATACTTTTTTTTTTGCATGCACATAAAAACAAAGAGTATCAAAATATAGTGTTAAAACGTATAAATAAATAAATATAAGTTCATTATATGTAAAACTAATGCTATGTCAGATGATAGTATTCAAATTATCGATATAACAGTTACTAGTAGTAATTATATAAACTAAAACATGATTATTGTATTACGTACTCTTCATAAATGTCAACAAATTACAATACATATTTACAAATATGTTATAGAATTTCCAATGCAAAGATTTACAATTATGTACTAGAGTGTAAAATATGAAAACATCAGGCTTTACAGACCTTGTGTCATTGCTAAATACTAAAAAAATGCATTTGACACATTCGTGCAAGTCAAAGTATAAATCACTTTAATTTTAATATAAAACACACACACTAATATACACAAAATGCAATACATTTTAATATTTATAAATACAATGATTATTAACGGTATTGTCAGACAGATTTGTCACTTAAATATTCATCTACAGAGTAAAATGATTTATTGCAAAGGTAATCCTTAAGAGAGGCCTTAAAAGCCCTGAAATTCCCAACATTTTCTTTGAGATTACTGGGGAGAGCATTAAATATATTGATTGTTTCATAATATACACCTTTCTGAAAGCAACGAAGATTGGCATTGGGACGATGAATCAATCCCTTTTGTCTAGTATTAATGTTATGAAATTCCATGTTTGTTTTAAAACTATGTCGATTAACTGCATAGAATTTTAAAATGGATAATATATAAACACAAGGTAAGGTGAGGATGCCCAATTTTTGAAATAGTTCTTTGCATGACTGTCTGCTATAAACATTACAGATTATTCGTATAGCTTTCTTCTGTATCCGGAATATGCATTTACTATCTACTGAATTACCCCAGAATATTATTCCATACTCGATGATGGAGTTAAAGTAGGCAAAATACACCAACTTAAGTGTATCGATTGAGTGAAATTTAACCAGTGCACATTCAAAGAGAATCAGGAAACTCAACTTCCCATTCCGAGCTTATAGAGTCTGTTATTATTTGAGACAGCAAGAATAGTTTTCCCTCTATTACACAGAAGCTAATATTCCCTGAAAAGATTTTAAGTATAACGTGTATATTCTTTTCTTAATCTAATATGAACAGTTGATGTTTGCTGCTTAAGGTTCATGTTTTATATAAGGGTCGACTTATAAGCCCCGGGCCTCACACTAGGCCAGTTAGATGGTAACATCATATAGTGTAACTCTAGAATAGCTTGCATCCATAGTTATAGGTCAATAGCTTGTTTAGTTTTCGAATGACAGCATTTTAAACAAGACAACTTTAGAGTTTTCACGAAAATGGAGGCTTTGGAAAAACGAGAATGATTAAATACTTCCATTTGAATGTCTTAACGCCTAAAGAAACCAAGATGGAAATGAACAGTACATTGAAAGACTCTGCCCCTTCATATTCAATTATTAAAAGGTGCGTTGCAGAGTTTAAAATGGGACATAAGAACACTAGTGATGAGCCTCGCTTTGGATGCCCTGTAGAAGCGACAACTCCAGAGGTCATTGAAAAAAGTCATCGTTTAGTACTGGAAAACCGCAGATTAAAGTTGTTTGAGATAGCAGGGACTGTAAACATATCAAAAGAACGTGCAGGTAATATTTTAAGTTTTGTTTTGGGCTTTCACAAGGTCTGTGCAAGATGGGTGTCGCGTTTGTTGACACCTGGTCAAAAGTTGCAAAGATAAACTGTTTCTGTTAAGAATGTGAAGTTCTACCGTAAAAATCCCAGTGAATTTTTTAGACAGCTTATTATCATGGATGAAACTTGGATATATCGTTACACTCCAGAAAGAAAATCACAGTCAAAACAGTGGATTGTCTCAGGTGAACCAACTCCAAAAAAGGCAAAGTCAATTTTGTCAGCTAACAAGGTTATTGCGAGTGTTTTCTGGGATGCACAGGGAATTAGTTTTATTGATTACTACGCAAGCTTACTGCAATGGGAAAAATGTGTGAATTAAAGTTTGAATTGCTTGGACATCCACCGTTTTCGCTAGATCCAGTGGTAACCTGTTCCTAAACCTCAAAAACTTTCTTGGAGGACGAAGCAACGAGGAGGTCATTGATATGGTAAGCAGCTATTTTGAGGACCTTGATAAATCGCACTACAGAGATAGTTTAAATAAATTAGAACAAATATATGTAAAACGTATTAGCCTTTCTGGAGTTTATGTGGAGAAATAAAGCAATTTTTTCTTTTAAATGCTGTTTTCATTGTGAGATCCGGGACTTATCAGCCGACCCTAGTACTTGAAGTAAGTGGGGCCAGTGCTTTTCTGAGTTTAGACATCCTTCCAACGGGCGAATACTTCGCTTTTACAGAGAATCTATATCTGTATGAGATGAAAGGATTTCGGGATCAAATGCTGGTAAATGGTCGGTAACTTTTGCTGCTTCTTCCGCTGCTTCATTGACTATTGTGTTTTGGTGTGAAGTTTTGGCTTGTTAATCAAACTCGTTAGAGGTATTTTAGAGAAGATGAAATCTTTCAAACAAACGTACCTATTAAGGATTGTTAGGATAGGGATATTTCTTAAAAATCTTTGCATTGCATCCTTGGAAGATGCTAAATTTAAATACCAATTTTGGTAGTTAACCGATCGTTTTGTTTTGGAGGTATGCTCTCCACAGACGCATAAACACAGACAAATATGCACACAAACATTTTTTCTATAAGTTCTTTTTACCTTCAAGGGGTCTTACAATATGTATTTCATGTGACATCCCGGTATCGAAGTTTTGGATGGAATACAATATTTTCTGCGTCTACTGTGTGCATTGTATACACGTGTTAGAGAAAGTAATGAAATGGTATTGAAGTATGTTCTCGCTCGTATTAAGTTCTCCATTGTGGGCGATTTATATATAAGTTTGGAAATACACACAAATATGAAGTAGAATAACCCGGGTCAAGAAAATGGGAATCCCAGTAGGACAATAGTTCTACAGAATATACATTCGCACTATTATTTGCAGATGAACAATGCAGATTGTTGTCAAGATATGGTGAGGAAACTTTTTCAACTTTGAAGTAGGTGGAATGAAAGTTAATATGCGTAAAAGTAATACCAGGTAATAGGTGCAAATGAACGAAACGTCAGCAAATGAACAATTCAATCGGCAAAAGATTTAAATATTTGGTATCAGTTCTTAATAAGTCTGGAAAGTAAAGCGGATGTAGATTGCAGGATAATGAACGGTAGAGGAGCAGTAAATATATTGAAGTACGGCACTAACAATTAAAACAAAAAGGGAATTCTTCAGGTCAGAGTAGAAAAATATGGGGCAGAAGACTGGATTTACTGAGGGTCAAAAAAGCTAGATACAGGCAGTTGAAATTCTTGAAGTAGTGTCATACTCTGTGGTCTATGGGTTATTTGCTAGCTTTTGATTGCCAAGGTCGCGGGTTCAAACCCGGAGGTGGAAGATGGATTTCTTCAGCATAAAAATAATTACCACGCTTCCTTCGGATGTGAAGTAAAGCGCTGGCCCCGAGTCGTAATTTACGGCACGTAAAAGAATTTCAATCCTAATAAAGAGACTTCTGAGCAAAATTAAGCGCTTTCTCGGTCAATATAGAATAAGACCCTCAGTACCACAGCAATTAAATAGCTAAATTTAATATTGGATCGAATAAGGAGGTGCGCCAGAGTGCCCATGTGACAGAAGAGAAGAAACGAAGATATTAGAAGGATAATGAGTATAATGGTCACGTAAGAATTACAAGAGCTGGCAAAATACATATTCTGCTAAGCTAGTCTCCAGAGGGCAGGGAAACGGGGCCGGCCGAAAACCTTGCAAATCTGCAATATCGCGGAAGATAGGTCAATTGGTTGTAGGAGACTGGAATGATAGATACAGATGGAGTATGGAAATAAAGAGTGACTGATGTGAAGTGGAGACGCCCTCAAAAGTAATCAGGAAGCATGATTAGACTGGTGGACGGCGGTGTGCGATATAGGTGGAGGATGTGCTTTGAGGAGAAGGCTGTTTCTTCCCAACACTTTTATACGCAGACGATTTAGTATTGTGCTCTACGACAGTAAACGGATTGCAACGAGGACTGGACAAACTTAAGAACTATTGCGATGAATGGCTACTTACAGTTAATGTGAATAAGACTAAGGCAATGACTTTCAAAAAGGGTTGTGTTTATAGCAGGGAGGAGACTTGGACATATGCAGGACAGATACTGGACAATGTTAAATCCTTTGTGTACTTAGGACTCACATTTACAATGAACGGAAAATGGACAAAACACATTGACATTACGAAACACAAGGGAAGGGTGAAAGCGGCGGAAGCTCTCCGGATACGCTGCAGAATTCCGAATATCTCCATAACCTTAATGGAAACTGTATACGCAGCGACAGTTAGATCCACGATGACATACGGAGGAGAAATATGGGGGTGGGAAAAAACAGGGAATCTGGATGAAGTGAGGACCCAATTTTTGAAAGGAATTCTGGGTGTAGGGAGGGGTACGGCAAACTGCGGAATAATGAGGGAATTCGGGGTACATAGTGAAACGATAGAGTGCAAAATCAGAGCAGTTAAATATTGGATGAGAATCGTTCACGGAAACCAATCTCTAATTAGGGCAGTCTGCTACCGTGAACAGTTTCGAATGGAAGGTAATTTAACGTGGGCATCAAAATTAAAGAAAGGGTTGGAAACCATTGGGATGGGAGACATTTGGATGGCGGGGCAGGAAAACAGGCGAAGTATTTGGAGAAAAATTAAGAAACGTCTCTGTGATATTGACAGACAGCAAATAATTGCGCAATGCACAGAGAAGGTGTCATTAGAAGTACAGTCTGGGCTGAAATCGGAGTGGGGTATGGAGCAATACATCAAAACAGGTACCAAACTCATTGGAGAGGGGCTCGCATGGATTAGACTAGGAGCATGGAGGAGCACGAAAATTTCTGACGAGAATGGTATAAGAATCTGTCCCATTTGCGAGGAGGAAGAGTCGTGGACTCACATCTTGGCAAGATGTAGGGGTACGGAGGAATGGCGGGAAAAATATTTGCCGCGATTTTTTACCACTGCGAATGTAGGGATAGAAGCATGTTGGACGCTACTGGTAGGCACGGAAAACATGGACGGGCTAGGTAAATTTATACTTAAGGCAAGAGATCTGAGGAGGCTGCCAATAGAGAAGGGGGGGGGATAAGATCAACTAAACAAAAGTGACTACAATGTCCTACATACATGTATATTATATCATATTGTTGTGCTAGGGTTGTATATATTATGTGTATATATGTCTTTTAAGTGTAATTATCTATTATAAGAGAGTGCATTTATGAAGGTGTACTCTGTGCTGTAAATTTAAATTGCTATACTTGAATATCTTTGTATATTTTCGGATTCACTCTTAATTTTTATTGTTGTTTAATATTGCTTTTGACGGTGTATTTCCTTTGTCTTTTTATTTTCGTGTATACTCTTTTAATTCTTTGTTGTGGTTGTTGTTTTAATATTGCTTGTAATGTGTATTACAAAAGCACGTACGGTCTGTGGACCCGTGCGACTGTTCAAATTCTATGTATGATATTGCTATGTTAATAAACACACTTATTCATTCATTCATCCTTTATACGCGAAACCCTCCGCCCGCACCTGTCCACGAGGCTAGGAGGGGACACGAGGGACGGCCGGAGATACTCAATCTGGAAACTTCAGGATCCTGCCTACCGCGATCAGATCTCCCCTTTGTCGTATTCCCTTGCCTCATCACTTCCTTGGCCGCGGTGCTGAAATCCTCCTCCGCATATAAGCCAGATTCCATGTTAATGAGTTCAGACGGACTAATGCCATGTTTAAGTATACATAGTTTTTTGCTCTAAAAGTTTCTTCGACCGAAGTGTTAGAGATGGTGTGAATCGCTGAAGATATCATCCCAGGCAAATACCTAGACTGCTTGTGTGGAAATCCTCCCTTTATTAAAAGTATGTAAGGTGTTCGTGCATTAGAAGTCGAGGGAGCAGTAAAGTTATGAGTGTACTCATTAAAGCACTTGATCGCAAGTGGACGGTTGGTTACAGTGGTGCGGTGCGAGTCCCTCGGGAAGCAAATTTACCGAGGGAGACCTGCCATGTGGTGTCATTCCACGCGCCAATGGTCACAAAGCACATGTGACGTCACACGCCTGACGACACCTCGCAACAGTATCACAATACACAGCTCACCCTATCTTTGACCTGCATAATCTAACAGTGACTGCTTTACTGGAAATTATACTCTGTACTCCACACCCTGCCTCTTTGTTAGCAACATTAACTTCCCATTTTTCTGAATTTCGTATGCCCAAACAGATTTTGTTAATAGCGTTTATCAAAGTTCATTTATCCCAGAAAAAGTATAGAAGAGCGAACAATAAAAAGTGTGCAACGCTTCGTAGATTTGAAGGTAGAATAAATCTCTATGTTGACATCGTGCAACGACTGGTTAAGGTACAAAACGCTCCAAATCTTCCGAGATATGTGCTTTTAGCCGCAGGGAGGAAGGCAGGAGATCATAACCATTAACACTCTAGCAATAAACTTTTACAATAAAAATAATAGGTATCTAATCATAGTTTACATTTTAATAGCATAACAATCGTACTATATATTTATATAAATAAAGAAATTAAAAACAAAAACTAGGATTAGATACCCTATTATTTTTATTGTAAAAGTTTAATGCTAGAGTATTAATAGTTATGATGTTATCGATAAGTTATGGCAGGTTCGTATCAAAAGGTCGACTTATCGGCTACGAGAAGTGGTTCTAGTTCAAAAGAAAATATAATTCCAACACATCTTCCTTAGACTTGAATGTCACAATTCTCTATAACAATAACATTATGTATCTAGAAAAAATTCAGAGCAACATAAGCCAGATGCAAACTAAATTTTCGTAATTCGGTGTCCCATATCTCTTGTTAAAGAATGTATTAAAACAAAAAACATTGGTTTCCAATATTCACTTTCTCTGCCCATTGTCAATAAACATAAATTATTTATTTATCATATGTTTATAAAGTATAATGTTTCTTTCCACTTTACCTTAATAATGACAAGAATGTGGGTCACCAATTACATCAGGTTACAGGAAATTATTGAAGTTACATTTTTCGTACTTGGTTACATGCAGGATGCAGTAACGATAGACAATCAATCATCTTATTTTTCGTGAGCTCATATGAAAAAATCCTGATGAGTCCCATTCACATGATTTTCTCTAAATCTCTGTAAGAAATTATTGTTAAAAAGCGCATTCTTCTATTTACTCCGTAATAATCGAGATAAACATTAGCAGAAATTGTCCTAACTACTTGGTTCCTTGTAAGCAGAAAGGAAGAAATCTAATGTGTTCCATTCACATGATGTCCTCTAGCTGTTCGATAAACAAACCATTTATTCAAAACATTAATCTGTTATTTGCATCATGTTAAGATAAACATAAGCAGAATTAGTCATATTACTAGTTTCCTGTAAGTAGAGGGAAATAATAAACTTCACAGGCTAAAGCGATAGTCTCGTCCTTTAAAAGTCGGTGGTTATGTGAAATAATTGAAATTCCAACTTCTTTGCTTGCCAGAAGTAAACAAACAAGAAACCAGAAAAAATATATATTCCCGTTTGAGAAAAGTATAAGTGACATAAAGTTGAAACCAATGATCCGGAATATCTCTAAAATAGTTTAACGCTACAGAAAAAAATGTATAAGACATAAATTGTGTATTTTAATGAGATCTACATTTTTGTGTAGCAAGTTTTTGTTTATATCTTACGGTTTGCCAGTTATATAAAAGTCATCCAGAATGAGGAGGTCGTCAGAGGTCATTCCCAGACAATTCAAGATATGCATTTCGTTTGTCATAAAAATATCATATCCATAAGGTATTTTAATAAAAATGTTAGAGCCATTTTTAGAAAAAATCAATATTTTCGAACAATATTCCATGTAAAGGGTAGCTGGGGGTGGCGGAATTAGCTTTAAAATCTTCGTCACATATTCTTGAAAGACTACAAACTTAAATGCCAAGTTTGGTATTTAACTATCTTTTCGTTTTTGAGCATGCTGTCCACAGACACACACATACACACACGCATACCTTTTTCTAAAAATGCTTTTTTTGGACTAAGGATATCCTAAAATATGTATTTCCGGTGAAATCTCGGTACAGAATTTTTGGGTGCATTGCAATACCTTGTCTATAAACTATGTATGTGAAAGAAAGTAAAAATATATTGCTCCTCTTAAATTCAAAACATTCATAGATGGCGAAAGTAAAGGCTTAAGTCAACTTACACTGAATTAATTAACATTTCTGAAATAGCTAATGTTACCATAAAATTATTCAATACAAGCTGAATATTTTCAGAATTTCTATATTTTACCTGAACAAATTTGTTGCTACAGTATAACACGTACGTATTATGGTTTAAAATTCAATGTATAAAAATCTAAATATTCATAGCTTCAATATCATTGATGTCCAATAGCTTTAAGTGTTAAAGTGGGTTTTATGCTTTCGTCAATTAAATAAAGAATTTGAATAGAGGGTAAAGCAATAAAAACTAGAAACTACTGCAGGTAAAACTGTTCAAAGGATTTCTAGATATTGACCGTCTATTACATATGGATATGGATCTATAGAACTCATTCAGAATGATGAGTACTCCCAATGCAAATTCATAGAGAATTAAAGAATGCACATTTCACTTACTATAAATATATTCGTTAGAGGTTCAGATAAAAACGAAAAACTACGAAAATATTTCAACATAACGGCTAATTTGTGCTGGGAGAAGTGTTCTGGGATGCAAAATAGTATCTCACTCAGGTGTGAATTGTTTTATTTATTCCCATAATATTGTCTTTCATTTATGCTACTCTCTCTATATGTCTGTCTGTCTCTCTCTCTCATATTTAATCACGTATTTTCCTAATTTTTAGGGGCCTCAAAACATGAATTTTCCGTGAAATTTTATATAACATTTTTGTGTGTAATTTAGTAATTCATTCTACCCACTATCAGTAACAGAAAGTAAGCATAAGCGGGATACAACAATATTTTCGGGAGTAGGGGCGCAATATCGCTATATAATAAAGTGTTACTTAAAACATTAAAACATTACACGAGTCGCAGAAGTACCCGACCTAATAGAGAAATCACAAAAATTTTGGGGAAAACATCTTTATTTCTCTACATAATCTTCTTTCAGCTCGATTTACTTTTCCCAGCTATGTTCAATAGCTTCGATACCCTGTTTATATCGAGAACTATCGAGGTCTGCAAAATAGCCATCAACTGCAGACTCCACCTCTTCATTGTTGGCAAATCTTCTACCACCAAGCCATTTCTTCAAGTTTGGAATCAGAAAATAATCAGAGATGCTAAATCTGGCGTGTATGGTGCATCACGAAGCAATTCGAACTTTAACTCGTTGATTTTGGTCCTGACGATAATAGACGTGTAAACTGGTGCATTATCTTGATGAAACATAACTTTCTTTTCCGTTAAATGTGGTCGTTTTTGCCCGATTCCATCACTCAAACGCTGTAACAAGTTCGCATAATATTCGTCATTGATTATTTTTCCTTTTTTAGATAAATAATCAATGAAAATTATCCCGCGTGTGTCCCAGAAAACTGACACCATGAACTTGCCTGCAGATGGAACTGACTTCACCTTCTTTAGAGCCGATTCTCCCCTTCCAATCCACTATTGTGATTGTTCGTCTCAGGTATGAAACGATGGACCCAGGTGTCAATCATTGTTATGAATCTACGCAAAATCTCAAGTTTTATTGCTGCGAAACATTGCCAAACTCTCGACTGAAACATCCTCACGACGCTTTTTTTTTTTTTTTTTTTTTTTTTTTTTTTTTTTTTTTTTTGTATTGTAAGCAAACGCCGCACCCACCTTGCACACAACCTTCTCATATCTATATTTTCAGTCAGTTTGCGATGTACAGAACTTTTTAAAATGCCTGCAATGTCTCTAGCTCGCGCACTTTCAGTCAATGGTCATCCAATAACATTTTGTGGATTTTCTTTACAATTTCTGGACTGGTAACCTCATTTGGTCGACCACTATGATGTTGTCTTGGCAGCTCGTACGGCCACGCATAAACTCTGCCACCCAATATTTCATTGTAGTGGAAGGAGCAGACTCCCCCAAAGCTGAATCTAGCTCAGCTTTCGTATTAGTTGGGCTAAGACCTTTCAAATGAAAATACTGTATCACATAACGATGACCAGTTTTATCCATATTTACAAATTCGCTGTGAGCATTCTGCCACACAAATGCTAAATAATGTAATATCGTCAAACTTCAAACTTAAGCTTTCTAAGGTTGGTACTTTTTATCATTGTTGTTGTTTTGAAACAACAACCGCTATCTATACGTCAGGTCGGTTACTTCTAGGCAGCCCTCGTATCTATGCAATATTAATGTTTTCTCTATCCATTACAAATTGTATATGTCTTTCACATATTTATTATAATGTTTTCAGTACGGTTAAGATATTTTAAAAACGACTACGTCTTAATTTTTCCATAAATGTTATCTCGGATGAGATAAAGGTTGCTTAATATTTTATCTCGTTTAAGTTGGTGAGCAGAACTTCAATGAAACAGGGTAATCTGTATTGCATGAAGGTACAGCCATTTTACTGAACAAAACACTGCTAACGGAGGGAGAAGAGGGGGAGTACTTGATTAACTTAACGCTGGACATCCAATTGATTGCAAACATGTATGCTAGATTTAATTCTAAAATTGCTATACATGAAGCTTTACATAGTAATTAAATAGATTACAATTCCATTCGGTTTGTTGCGTAAGTCTATTATGTAAGCTTTTCCAATACATTTTAATTTTAGGCATTTTGCTTGAAATTCATTATATTATAAATAACATTCAGCGCTATACGAGGTATCTATTGGTTTTCTCCGTCGTGTGATGTAATCCATATTTCTCTGCTGAATGAGTGTAACGTTCATATATGTACACTAAAATATGATTTTTTCATCAAAAGAACCAATAAAAGAAATTTAATTCTTTATGCTTTTCAAACATACTTTTCATGACACAGCATACTTTCTAATTACCAATGAAATATTCAATACCACTCCCTACGCTTTTTATGATTTTCTTTTTAGCGACACTGTCAATTGACAGGACCATATCAGCGCCGCCGTAGTGCCGAAATTTTGTCCTCAAAAGCTCCTATTCATGTCAATAAGTCTACTGACATGGGGCTACCCTTTTAAGGACACTTAAAACCCATCTGTCTTGGCCGGATTTGAACCCGCGATCTTGCTTTCAGAAGACCAGCGTCTAACAAACTAAGCCACCCAGACCGATCTATCATTTAATAATATAAGTTCGCTTATTCATCCACAGGCGCCTAAGTTGGAAAATAGAATTTGAAAAGTTTAATGTGTTCCAATCAAATGCCTTTCTCTAAATCTGTGCAACAAATTATGGCTAGAAAGCTTATTTTTGATCTACTTTATGATAATAGATATAAATATTAGCAAAAATGATCTTATTACCTGCTTCCTTGAAAATATAAGAGGAAAAAAGATAGTACACCAGAATAAAGCGTAGATCAAATCTTTTAAAAGATAGTTGCTATGAGATTGGCCAGGAATTGACAAATTCACGTATGAAAAAAATTTACGTATTTTAAAATAAAACCAATAACAAGTAATATGTTGAAAATGGTCAGCTCCATGAAAAAATGTATATGACATAAATGTTATGTTTTAACGAAATCTACATTTTTATGTAACAAGTTTTTGTATATCTCTTGCGGATTACCAGTTATACAAAATTCAGAAAAATTCATCCAGATGTCTTCAGAGACTATTTCCAGAAATCTCTAGATATACATTTTATTTATCATGTAAATATCTTTAAAATTCGGCATTTTAACCATAATCGTTAGAGCAATTTTGGAGAAAACACAAATTTTCGAAATTTCTTCCATGTATTTTGTCGCATCTTTTGGAAGACAGTATACTTAAATACAAAGTTTGGTATTTTAGTGACCATTCGTTTTTTAGTTATCGTGTTCAAAGACACACGGACACACACGCGCACCTTTCTCTAAAATAATTTTTGGATACGAGAGACCCTAAAACGTGTATTTCCGGTGAAATCTCAGTATCGAATTTTTGGGTGGAGTATATTCTTACATAAGCAGAGAAAATAAAAATTATAGAACGACCGAAACTATAAACACCGATCTTTAGAGCTGATGTTCCTACCGCTTGAGTTACAACGGGGAGCTGCAAAATGTGAAACTCTACAAATATTGCCTTCCTTTATTTACAGTTAGCATTGAGGTGGGAACAATATCTCCTACAATTTAGCTTTACAATGAATGTCAATGTCTCACCTATGTGAAAGTGATACGGAAATTAAGCTGCTTAGAGAGCGACGGAGCAGAAAGAAAAACAGTTGAGAAAAATGACGGTCATTACTTCAGGATCACTAGCGTCTTCCTGAGAAAGATAAAAGAACGTAAAACGCCAGCAGTATTGATTTCATTTCACGAGAAAAAAGCGTAGTTAAGTTTAGTTACCTTTGTTTGAACATCGCCTAACAGAAGAAACTAAAAGATTGCTTTAAGGTTATTTTAAAGTTCAAATAGAGACAGAGAATTGTAAAATACGGGACTGCAGTTTTACTTTCTCTACACTTACATAGGGTATAGAGAAGTTATTTCATTCCACCCAAAAATTGCCAGTAGAGATTTCGCTAGAAATATATGTGTTGTGGTCCCCTGAGATTTTGTAGTCCCCTGAGACCAAAAAAATAATTTTTACTTTCTCTAGCGCACAAGTGCAACGTACATATTCGATAGAGAAGTTATTGTAGGTATTCCACTCAAAATTCGATAACAAGATTTCACCGGAAATATTTGTTTTGAGACCCCCGAATAAAAAAAGTTTTTACAAAAAAGTCAGTGTCTTTTTATAGTGTTAACGCCCACTTTAACCACTTGTGGCACCGTAGGCAATGACACTAATGATACACGGAATGAAGACGGAGCACCGGTGGAGTGCGATGGAGGGAGGAAACCGAAGAACCCGAAGAAAATCCGTCCCAGCGCCGTTTTGTCCACCACATCCCCATCGCTTGGGATGGAACCCGGGCTGTCTAGGTGAGAGGCGATTGGTCGTACCAATCGGCTACGGCGCGGCCCGTGTATATGTGTGTGTGTGTTTGTGTGCGTGTGTGTGTCTGTGGACAGCATAACTCAAAAACTAAATATAAATACCAAACTTGATATATAAGTTCAATATCTCCCAAGTAAAGATAGCATCTTGGGGACCGATAACGGGACACATGCGGATACTAGTTGCTAACCTACAGAGTAGAGACCGACCTGCATTGGAGATAGCACGCGCCGCATGCAAAGAGTCTGTAGTAACGGCAGCAGTATACTATGTCGTATATTACAATACTGATTTAATTAATTAATTAATTAATTAATGTATTTTATGATGGTGCATGCTCTTCAATCAAGGTTATACAATCTCTTGCATCAAATGGATTGCATGAATATTTGCAATTCATACAGAAGAACTTTGCAAATATATCTACGACAATAACACATATTTGGAAACATCGAACACTGAAATGCCTCGAGCTTTGAAAGCTGTCAATGAATGTGTACAAACAATTAATCAGAAATTCGTGTATCTGTTTTAGACCGCGTGAAAAAGAAAGTGAAAACAGTGTTTGGAAAGACTTTTGCATTTTCAATAATATGCGAAATAGGAAATGTGCTACGACGCGTTGCTACGGAAATAATTGCTGATGAAGTATCTTACTCAATAGTCGTTGATGTGTCCTGTTTTGCTCCAATCACATCTTGTGAAGTGGAGCGAAGTTCTTCATAATAGAAGCCTGTTTACGTGCCAATTCACATTTGAGACGTTACGAATGTGTGTTGTTCGCATTGTAATCTATGTATCTTGAGATAATGATGCTGATGGCTTTTTGCGCAACAGCAATTCTATGTAAATATTAAAATTGCTAGTTTCTAAATCAGTGGTATTTATGTTTACCACCCACCCAACCTCAATCGCCTTCAAGTGCTAGTAAAACCATCGCAGTCTACCACACAACTATTACCCCATTTTCCTTCTATTAGTACAACTACATATACACGCAGTGTGAACACATCACAACTGATACCATACTGCGCTAAGATGCTATCCCTACTCCCAAGTATGTGACATGAACATTTTCAAGAAGATCCCTTCACACCAAACTACCGTTTACGTGGCAAAGTTTCGAAAAGTTTGATTTCTACAACAACGGCTCTAAAATTCTAACTATAGTTACCGTATATTCAAACTATTGACATGACAAATAAGATGTATATTTTGAATTTTCTGAGAATAGCCTCTAAAGTCTTTTTCATTCTGGATGAATTTTGCATAACTGTTAAACCGTAAAATATTAACAAAAACTTACTATATAAAAAATTTAGATCTCGTCAAAGCCCACAATTTATGTCCTTTACATTGTTGTTGTAGAGGTATTCCTTGCTAGTGTTTTCAATATTAAAATATTTTACTTTTTCAGACAGGAAGTCGTCCGTGTTTGTTTTATTTCTTTCGCAAAGAAGCAAATTTCAATTGCAATTGCATAGCGACAGCTTTTAAAACATTTATCTATCGCTTTAGCATAGTACTTCCTTTAGTTCTCTTCTACTTATAAGGAATTAAGTAATAAGAGCATCTGCTAATGCTTATCTTGATTAGCATGGCGTAGAAACAAAAAAAAAAATCCTTTATAAGTTTGTTTGTAGAATAGTTAAAGAAAGGCATGTGATTGTATCACATCAGATTTTTAGAAAAAGTTCCTATGTGTGCTTACATGTATGTATGTGTATGTGTGTGCAATATAACATAAAACCTAAAATACCGTTTAAATACTTAACTCCATATTTAAGTTTAGTATCTTTCAAGGATACGACACGAATACTTTCAAAAAAAAATCCCCCTACCCCATACCAGCCTTTACAGAGAAACATTTTCGAAAATGTTATTTCTTTCAAAGAAGTATCAAACGAGTTTGATTAAAATGTCCTAAATTAAAATATTTAAATTACAAATAAAATGTAGATTTTTAATTTTTTGGAATAGCTTCTAAAGATCTATTCATACTAGTTGAAAGTTGCTGAATTTTGCATAACTTCTAAACCGCAAAAACACGTAGTTTATGTCATGAACATTTTTGTTGTACAGTTGACCGTTTCCGAGATATTACGCGTTATAGGTTTTAAACGTTAACTTCTTTTTCATCTCTCTTTTGTTTCTCTGGCAATGCAATGCCAACCGAACTTCAATCGTTCACATATAGACCAGCTTTTAAAAGATTTGGCAATCGCATTATCCTAGTGTACTCCCTTATTTTCCTTCTGCTAAGAAGGAAGCAAGAAATAAGACAATTTCTGCTAATGTATATTTCGAAGCATGATGTATAGTTAAAAGAATAATATTTTGTGAGAATAACTCGTTTGTAGAACAGGTAGAGACATTTCTGTGAATGCAACATATCAGATTTTTACTTCATGAGTAATATTTGAAGAAGTCGCCCTCTGTGATGTTGTTAATATGCAGCTTAAGCTTGTGGGATTAATTCTAGCACATTTTTGAGACATAAAAGTCCCTAGC
The DNA here is from genome assembly GCA_030762935.1 of Hymenopus coronatus. Lineage (NCBI taxonomy): Eukaryota > Metazoa > Arthropoda > Insecta > Mantodea > Hymenopodidae > Hymenopus > Hymenopus coronatus. The sequence continues at coordinate 61,676,358 of CM060881.1, forward strand.
ATGGCTTCCTTCTTAAGGGGAGTAAATCCTTTAGTCTCGTGTAATGTTTATTTGTACTAAAAGAACCCCATACATTGAAAGAGAAGGTCCCCGAACAAAATGTCACCATTTTACGTCCGCAAAGTAGCGGTTTCGTCCAGCGGTCTATGGACGGCGAACTGGTCCCTCTGACCATGTACGCATAGTGGCGAAATCGCGAATTACATATTCCATCCGATCTAAAAAAGATACCATTGTGTGTCCCAAAATACGCCGAAATTGATGGTTTAAGCAAAAAAGTTCTTATTGGTCTTAAATATAAGAATGCTTTAGAACGTGTGAATGCCCGAAAGTATGCTTTTGACAAAATAATATTAACACCTACAAACAAACCAGTATTGCTCTATTCTTATGTATTTAAATATTTTATGCACAAAACTTGGACTCGATACTAATAAAAGGTATGGTAAAAGAGCGAGCAACTCTCCTAGAAAATAACTTCCAGAAGATACCATATAAATAGAAATGGAGCGGTAGCTGAAAACCTATCTTCGAGTGCTTATATACATGACACATCTTAAACTATAACTTATTTCCTCGGAGAGATAAAGATAAAATATAAGAAAATAAAGACACAAAGAAAAACATAATCGCATTGTTACATGAACACAGTTAACCTGAAACCATCCTCACATCGTCCCTGTTCATTCATTACATGATTTACTATTCACATAAAACGCAATTCTTTGTCTTCACTGTCTTACTCATGATTCACTTTTATTAGCAATTGTTTCAAAACAGGCAAGAGAATTTATCATCCGGAAACAATTCAAATGTTTATACGTAAGTATTTGCGATGAAAAGAAAAGATAGGTAGAGAGCAATCATCGCAAACGCTAGACGACTCCTAGGAAAATTCTAAACTTGCAACGTGGAATATTTTAGAAACGATAACGCTACGAAAAAAAGCTGTATTTGACACAAATTCTATTATAATGACTCAAGGTTTTTCTCTGTCAAGTTTCTATCTGTCTGTTTAATACAAATTTCAACTAAATAAAACAAAGCTCACTAGCTATTCACAGAAAATCCAGTATAGATAGCTCTATTTTTCGTGGCAATATATTTAAAATGTGACATTTTAATCAACATTTGTGGTGTGATGCTAGCGTGTCTGCCTCACATTCAAGAAGTCCCGAGTTCGAATCTTGCTTAGGGAGAAACCCGGATAAGGTTTTTTTCTGGAATTTTCCGGTATTCTGAGAGTAAATTCAAGCTCCATGGACCCCGGGTCATTTGAGCATCATTTCACTGATTTCACTCATCGTCCAATATGACATACCACATTAAAGGACATTAAACCGCAATAAATGAATAAATAAATGCTATAAATGTGGTAAAAAAGTAAAAAATCTAATAGATCTTACTGCAAACGATTCATTCGTTTTCAAAACGCTATATTTTCCTAAGTTTTACTCGTACAGCAATGGTTGATAAATCAAAAGAAGTGTATACTCTCCAAGTTTGAATTATGGCACTGGTTTGCAGTACGAATGTAGTGCCTTAACAAAATGGTGATAGAATTGGACTACCGCCTGGACATAGACCGTATTACCCAAAGGACACACAGAGAACATTTTTGTAGAGTGTGAGAAGAAAACTCCTGACAGCTTCTAATAAATTCCTAAATTTTATAGAAATATTGAAAAGTAGTTTTCATTGCGGAATTTTACTGGACTTATGCAACATATTAAAAAAGTGACCTCCAAAATGTTAAAATATTTCTTCTTGCTGACGCAAACTACAGCACTATGTACATTTTCGGAATTAAATCCTGGAAAACAGAATGTTGTATTGAAGCCACCATGTAAAGTTCATTGTTAAAATAAATTTTCTGTGTAGGGACCAGTTTTTCAATATAGATCAATTATGGGTCTTGCAATATCTGAACAATGTACTCTATAGAGGCGCGAAAAGTTATTGTAGTAAAGTCAAACAATAGCACTACGTTCAAAAGAACACAATACACTTAATGCATCCAAAATTTGACCAATGTCATTAAAAGTATATTCTTTTCCGCTTCAGAAGATAATAATTCTTTTAATTCAGGAAACGTGATCTTCATAGTATCCGCACACCAAGCATCTTATGATCGCTTAATTAATCTGTGAATTTTAAAATAATAACTAATATGTTATAAGTTGTCAAACATAGTAACAACTTTGCTGAACTTCCAATACAAATACTTTCGCGTTATCTAATTTACGCGTAAAAGCAATGATATGCATCGTTTTCTAGGGTCCCCCGCCTAGAAAATATCGCCTTGTGAAGACTCAACCGACCTCATTCAACCAAGAGTTGTTTTCGAGTGACTACTTCTTACTTCTGACTAGCCTATTTCATATATTTCTGGCTTCACAACCAAGAAAAAACGTGTCGCCACGAAACTTGGTAACAACAAAATAAAATCGCAGAGGGAAAAGCAAAACGCTTTTAACAAAAACACATAGAATAGTTAATTTGCCTCCAGTGATTTCAATTTCAGTATTAAACAAGTAGCATGTGAAAATCAAATCTACCCAAAATGTAAAAACCACAAAATATAGATGACACAGTGTAAGGATATAAATATTTGCTCAAATTCTACTACTACTCTAAAGCATGATTGTTTATAGATACCAAAACGTTTTTTCAGAGTATAAATCTTTCCAGATTGTTTCTTTAGAACCAATTCTGTAAATTAATCTTGAAATAAATAAGTATTAAAACTCATTGCCAGAAAACATTTCAACATCACATAGCATTATAAAAGTTCAGAGAATTTTTTTAAAAAATGTTTCCAATTATATTAATCATGCTTTTCATTATCTTTGGATTCTTGATTTAATGTATGTCGTTTTACTGTTCACTCTTGCAAATGTTTTTGAACCTCAAATAGGTATTCTACCATACGCTTGAGGTTACTTTTCTTTTCTGAAGACATTCTTTTGCACCAGTAACCTTACCAATTGTGATCGTTTTGATATCCTCACTTCGCAACCATTCAACTCCTTCAACATTCATGTTAATTTTGTGAGAATGTTTATTTCCCCCTCTCTTTCTGGGAAATATTCACGATTACCTTGAGTAAAAGTTGGAAATGCACCATTATGCTTGTTTTTCAGTTTGCAACGTCACCACATTGATTAAATAAATTCATTAGAACCCATATACATAGAATTCTATGTTGTTATGATTTACCATTTACCATTGTTTGTTTTAATCCTCACGGGTGTTTCTTTCCCACGTTATGATTTCCATCTATTCTTAAGTCATGCTCATACCTTCTTTTATAGTCACTTTTAGTTTTCGTGTTACTTCCTTTTTCTGAATTATTCATATTATTTTCACCATCCATTGTACCGCTACTGAAGATACGCACGTCACATGCTACAAAACGGCAAGAGCAAGTGGAAGCGTATTAACTTATGTGTGCAATATAGCTAACTCTTGTACCAGGTTCTGCTATTACCTATTTAGCATGAACCAATTATAGGAGTATTAGAAACGGTGTCAATAAGTATTGTGTCAATTTTTATTTGGTCAACGAAGTAACGTAGTATTTGCCCCCATTTTATTGTCCACGAAGCACACGTTCACATATACGATTCCAGGTGTGATTCGAACAATATCGTTTAATCATAATAATGAATTAATGTCAAAAGAGACTGCGTGTATTCATTTAGCATTAAATGAGCCTCGTTGTACTGCTGTGGGTAGCTGCTATTCGGTCAGGAAGGGCATCTCAGAAATATTTCCCAAAGGACTCTGAAAGGGGTAGACAGTGGCTTATCAAAATGAAAGGGACAAATGGGAGCCAAATGACTTCATGTTTAGGCAAGATATATATTTCAATAGTATGAAAGTTATCAGACTTATTTAACACACTGCACATTCTAGTAAAGCAAGACATTCTAGCAAATCATTTTATTTCCCATACTTGCCATTTCTTACAACTAAATCTACATATTTTCTGTGTCAGTAAGATTTTTTTCTATCTAAGAACCAGGCTATTTCTAAAAAAGTCAATATACACCTTTTATTTGACATGCAAATATTTTAAGCATATTGTATTTTCCTCAAAATCGTAAAGAGTCAGTTGTTAGAAAATTAAAAATAACGAAAAGTTTTCCATGTAAAGGGTAGTTTGGGTTAGGATATTTTCTTTAAAATATTCATGGCGTTTCCTTTTTCTGGCTTCAATGGTCATATCGGGAGCTTTGACTTGTGAAGCAACTCGTATTACTGTAGGTTTAAAGTTTTAGGTCAATCATTTTTATATAATTAAACACATGCACATTCACTCTCACGTAGATACTTCCAGATTCTGTGGGGGATAGGAAATAATTCTGGTTAAAGAAAAATTCACCGCCTCAGCCGGAAATCAAATCCGGGACCACCCAATGAGAAATCAGTTCGTCGACCACTTGACCACGGAGGCAGTCTAAACTCCAACTTTTTGTTTTGAATTATGCTGCTTACAAAGACAGACACACCCTTTTCTAAAACTTCTTTGCTTTATTCAGTTTTATACCATAGGCACGCAGCAAGGTAAATAAAAGCAGAGTTATCAGGGTATTTATACAAATTTAAAACCAAGTTCAAGGCTATTACTATTTCCCGTAGTAACTAATTTATGTACTAACCAAAACAAACAAAAACAAAACTTAACTTCTTTAATACTGACTGTTCTATCAATATTTTGTAAATGAGACAACTTGCCAGAAAAGTTTCTATATATTATTGACTTATAACATTATCAATAAGATCGGTATAATGGTATATTTCGACGTCTTTATTTTAAGCCCCAAAGGACCTCCCCATTATATAATGCTTTTATGGCTTTAGGCTAGCTCGTTATTAATTTTAACATCAATAATTATTCAACTAAAATAGAATATTTCTGTAAAATTAATGGGCTCTAGTTTTATTGCATGTATATATGGCTTTGTAAATAGATTTTGATGAAAAAGGTAACAACAAAAGTATACTAAGAGCCCTCCTGTTCACATATCACCTAACGAAATATAAAACAAAATGCAAAATTGGCGCTTAGCCCCTTTAGTATGCCCCCTTCAATTATAACAATTCGGTTGAATGAATTTAACGTTAGTAGGACATGATTTCTCTGTTTATACAATTATTTACCCTGTTAATGATTTTGATTATAACAGAAAATAAATAGTTTCTTACATGAGAGTTATTAAAATATGTTTGTATTGGTAACACAAGCGTATCGTATTATTATAAACAGATTTGAATCTCAATGTCATTAAAAATGGCAAGAAACTGATTTCATCCACGTGGCAACCAGCTTTTAAAAGATTGACTTTCGCTTTAGACTAGTGTAGTCCTTTATTTCCCTTGTGTTACAAGAAAGCAAATAATAGACCATTTCTGCTAATGCTTATCTGGATGGCATGAAGTAAATAGAAGAATAGATACGTTTTTAAACAAGAATTTGGTATCGGCAAGTAGAGAAAGTCATGTGAATGGACATAGAGTTTTTAGACTGCCCTATATACACATAAGTTCTGTCTTTTTAATGATTTATTAAATGCTGATACAATTTAATTGAAAGTTTACCTTTTCTTCTAAAATCCTTTGAGTAGAGAAATGGGCTACGCTTTCTGACGCACATGTACATTTCTATGTCATACTGTAATGATAACGTCTCTTGCATTTGCATCACGACAATAGCTGAAAGCAAACACATGATGTTTGGTTCTTTGTTATCTATTGTACCATTCTGTGAATATAAATCTCTACCCTTAAAAAGCGCAGGTTGGAAAACGACTTTCTGAAAGGATTGGCATGATACATCTTCGCTGCACAAGAACAATGGAACAAGTCATTTTGTGTCCCTTCAACAAAAGAAATTATTCAGCGCTTGCGGTTTCGCGTGTTCTTGTCTCTTCATCAATTAATTGAGTTGCATAGAAGCTGAATCTGCTATTGACAGCAGAGATACAAAATGCGACACTGCTCCGTACAGGCAGGCTACCTATATACAAAATCAATACAGAGTCCGTATTGGCCCAGAGTAAATAGCCGTGATGAATACTCGGCTAATTTCCATCGTCTCGTCATCAAAACCGGACTTTACGTGATCGGCCTTAATATGACATGGGTCATCTTGTAGTGCACATCATCAGAGGTTTTCATTGCAATCAACCGCTCGTGAAGTTACCGTAGCGTGTGATGACCGTTCGCGCTTACGGAAAACTAATTCGGGATGTAAACAATCGCCAGGATGCATTCTACTAGCTCCCGTGAAAATCACATTACTAGAGCTCCATGGTCCAAAGTATGCAATAACGTTTTTAAACTCTATAGCTATACATGTATCTTCAATGAAACTAATACATTTTTACTTTTTCTACACGTACTATGTATATAGTGTAAACAGAAGGTATTTACATTCCACCCAAAAATTCGATACCGAGGTTTCACCAGAAATACAGGTTTTAATACTGTCCCCTGTATAAAAAATGAATTTTTAGAAAAAGGTCCGTGTATGTCCGTGTGTCTGTAAACACGATAACACAATAACGAAAAGACGGTAAAAGCAGAAACTTATTATTTAAGTCTTACTATCTCCAAAGGATGCGACACGAAGATTTTGAGGAAAATCCCCCACCCTAAACTACATAACTCCAACGATTTTGATTAAAATGTCGTACATTTAGGATATTTACACGATAAATATAATGTATATCTTGAATTTTCTGGGAATAGCCTCCAAAAACCACTTTATTCTGGATGGATTTTGCTGGATTTTGTATAAGAGATAGACAAAAACTTACTACACAAAGTATGTAGATCTCGTTAAAACATACAATTTATGTCATATATATTTTTATCGTGGCATTGACCATTTTTTAAATATTCCTTGTTATTAGATTTCTTGGGAATAGTTCCTATATTCCTCTGCACTCAAATTATTTTTGCATTGCTGTAAACCGTAAGAAACGGATAAAAACTTACGATACAAAAATATATATTTCATTAAAACACATTATTTATGTAATATACAGTTTTTTGTAGAGCTAACCGTTTCCGAAATATTCCGTGTTATTGGTTTCAGTTTTAAAATACTTATTTTTTTCTCAAAGTCCTCGTCTGTTTCATATTCTTTTGCTTTACTCTCGGCTAGAAAAAGAGAGTTGCATTTCAATGCCAATCGCATAGCGACTAGCTTTTAAAATATTTGGCTGTCGCTTTAGCCTGGTGTATTTACTTCTTTTGTTTCTACGTTTAAGGAATGAAGTAATAATGCAATTTCTTTAATGTTTATCCTTATTAGTATGATGTAGATAAAAGAATAATATTTTAATAATATTTGTCTGATAAACAGATAGGGAAAATCATATGAAAAACACAGCATTTACTATTATTATTATTATTATTATTATTGTTTTGTTGTTGTTATTGTGGTGCTGCTGTTGTTTTTGTTTTAATAGGTAATATTTGACGCTCGTTCTTAGTACACACGTGTCATGTAGTAAAGTATAGTAGCAGTTTACACTGATGATGTATGAAATGAAATGATAATTGGCAAGGGAAATGTAGTAAGGAAAAATTCGGGTCTTAGTTGAGAGTACCTTTCAGCATTTGCTGAAAGACAGCAGAGTTGTAAAACATTCAGTCAGCGAGGACGGTCATTCTGGGATTTTAATCGCAGAACATATGAGTCCTTGTACTTCCGTAAGGTTTCTTTGTTTATCATATTTATTTAGACTTCCGTCATTCTTGTCACTTTCTGCTGCCGACTAGCTTCTCCAGTGCTATAATTTGTGAGACCTTCTCTCAAGATATGGATATTTCGAAAATGGACAACATCAGATACATTTTTTGAAAATATTTTTAATTCAGGCCAATACAAATTTATCTGGAACGGGTTGCCGAAGATGAATAATAATTGCTCCTAAATCTAAGCAGTATAAATAGTAGCTGCATTTATTAAATCTGATGATCTCCGTTAAGAACTCTACGTGATCGGCAAAATTTGTTTCCGTTGTAAAAATTGCAAGTTGACTCGCTAAATCCTATACAATAGCAGCTAGATAGGTAATAAGCCGCGCCCTTTACGCGCTCACAGAACACTTGTAAAAACTGATGTACGAGTCGCAAGGCGGAAGAGTGTGAGAGTGTAACTTGAAGCGCGATAAGCAACAAATGCCCTTGTTTCTTCATTTATGTCACGCGTGCTTGTACCATAGTTCTTTGTTCTGCATTGCCAAATGTTAAACCGTTTTCTTCCTACCTCTGATACAATAATCTATTCTTTAATTTAAGAATTCTGGTTCCTTGTTAATTACTAGAAATTGTGTATATACGATTTCACATACATTTAAGAAACTTTTAAGAAATCACATATACATGCCATGAACTGACCTGGACTGATGTCTTTCTTGTTTACTGAACTTCGCGGCATTTAATTACCCCACTATTGCTAAGTGCTTCTTCCTCTGTAATTTAGACCTTACAAATGACTTCTATCAAAAAAGTTTTCGCATAACATTATTTACTCATAATGCCTTGTCTATAACTTACGCATTTTTGCATTATTCGTTGATTTTGATATATGATATTATTTATCACAATTATTCCTCATATTCTCATGTTTATAAAATAATGATCAATTTAGTGCGACCATAATTACAGCATCACTTCTTTCTATAAATGCCTTGAAAAAATGAACCTTTGAACGATGTTCCATTGTATCTGAAACAAGAGGATTCAGAGTAATATACAGCAATACATGCACGGAAGGTGCATCATTAGAGAGCCAGGAATATTTTGAAAATATGAGACACTCATTTTGGAGATTTTATAATGTACTTAAAGCATGGTTATTATATATCTTTTTATGGATACTGAATAAGATAAATAGTGCTTACGCGCAAATAAAACAAATGAGCAAAAAGTAACTGAATGTGGTAGTCTTATTAGCAAGACCACCACTGTTGGTAAGCTGATGATCCATTATCTACTCGTGGTTGCTGATCTTAAAAGAATCTATAATTTACAGCTCATACGTTTTTTGGTTAATGCATGAATTACATTTTAAGGAAGTATTAATAAAACAAAAGTAAGTAATGACAAGAGAAAATATTTATGCTCAAATTCAACAATCAAATATGGTTTATTCCATGTCCTTAATAAAAAATGTATGAACATTTAAAGTATTCAACACGTTTATACACATATGTACGTGCAGTAAAAAAAGGCAAACAAAATGCGATGGTGGATTGGGTTATCAGCATTGAATGCAAAAAATCCAACGTCCCATCATATTAATATAAACGGTAAGTGGAGAAAACACACTTGTCACAAATAATATTTGTCAATATTATTTATACTAGCAAATAAGAAGAGAAGACCTGCTCAATATAATATGATTAAAGAATTTAGCTTAAAGAGGAAGAAATAGGTGAGATATAACCTGCTTTAACGTTTAAATACATTCCAGCCACAGTATTTATGATAAATGTTTCTTCTGAAGTAGACATGTGAACGAAGTTTTAAATTATTGCTGCCATTGAATATAAAAGTGGTGGTATAAAAACTGTTGAATTATGTGACAAAGTTTGAAAAACTGTTTGTGAGAAAGCGATCCAAAAAAAGGCTGCTATTTCAATGTAATTGTTGAGTTCAATTTATCCATAATAATAATCTTGTAACCCCCATTGAAGACGTCCTATCGGGTGATAGTAAGTTGGACCTTTACCTACGTTGGACCACCTTCGTATTTCGCTATGTGTTAGTAATTTAAACCTTAACGTTGGCTCTCCTGGTGATAAATGTGGTCAAAATAGTTTTTCCCAACGGTCAGTAGAATGTTGCTATTGAAGCAAGAATAGTTGCCGTTATTGTATTTTGTTCGCTTGTATTATAATTGTGTTGCTAATCATAAGCTTCTGCATACAGTACGAGTAAGTAAATTAATTATCTGTAGTGCAGATCATAAGTGCGTTTCATTAGTTAATAACTACACATCGCAAAACTAGAATTTAATTTTGTGTAATTCTGTAGTATTATCTTTTCTTACATGATATTCCGTTGCCGAAGTTAGACCATTGCGTGTTTCCTAATTGGACCGGTCAATTTTTTTAGGATTTCAAGGTGGCCGACAGGGGAATGTATGGGAAATGGACAGAAGATAAGCTGTCGTCGTGACTATGGACTTAATGAGTGTGCTCGTGTATATGAAGTACCCAAAGGTGCAATAAAGAGATGTGCTGATAATACGTAAAACATCTCAAACGAATAAAGACGTTCGGAAGACAACCAACTTTTACCTCTGAGATGGAAAAAGTTCTCGCAGATCACCTCCTTCTATTTGAAGAAAGAAATATTTCTGTTCAAACTACAAATTAGACTTCATCGTATAGTACTATATTTAATTTCTATAGACACAATTATTATATTCCGTGTTAAGTGTTCTTACATTTTTCTGTGTAACAAGTCTCTTAGTTTATTCGTTATTTTAATTTGAAACGCTTTGAGGAGGAAAAAATGTGTCCACTAATTACCAACATAAATATCTTACTGTGATGAATACTTCAAACATATTTGTTTTGTACAATAAGGAGTAATTATGTAAGTATCATGTATGACTATTAAATATGTTAAAATACATATTTCTTAAAATATTAAATATCCTATTTACAGCTTACCAACAGTTTTACCATCTGGTCCAACTTAGGCAACTAAGGGTTCAAATTAAGCAACCGATTTCCTAATTTGGGCCATTTACATACTTCTAAATTTTAAATTATACACCTTTAAGCTATGCATTCATTCAAAATATAATATCACCTAATGAAAGTGTATAACATTTAGATTATCGTACAGTATATTTTCATTCGAATAAATATATAATAGATGCTTGGAGTAACAAAATATAAAAGTGGTCCAACATAGGCAACCTTCTCTTTTGGGGGAGGGTGATTCGTATAATTATTAATAATGACTCGTGAACCAACAAGGAGCCCAATTTCTGAGGGCTTTAAAATGCTGGGACACCCCTTCTCAAGGGGATATAAATTCGAGGGTTCTGCCCAGGGTTGAGATCGAAGACGATAGAGAAAGTTCGATAGCTAGAGGTTTTCTTCCCTAGCTTCTCTAAGGGAGAAACCCTCAGTTAAAAATCCTGTAACCCAGGAGGCAATAAGGTGATTGCATAGTGCTTGTAATTCTATCAAGCAAGATCTTCGTATCAAAAATCTCCATGAAAATGAGACAGATGGACAACAAAAGCACATCTGGGAAGACCAAGAAAACAATGGTCTAGTGAAGTTCTAGGCCAGAACAGGCAGCATTGTCTAATCTCTGAAATGCAGAAGAAGAAAAAAACAATAATGCTTCAGTTGGCTTAATACTTCAACTTGTTACTATGTAAATATGACACTTATATGACCCTGATGCTCAAGAACGTTATTAAATATATACTGTTATCGCCAACTCTGCTATGTTTATCACTATTGTTGTTTTGTTGTCACCATCATAATCTTTATTACTACGCGGTTGCATATTGTGATGGTTTACATTGGTAAAATGATTTTGGAAGTCTTGTTTGGCCTAAACGGTATAACTGATGTTTCCGATTATTTCGATATTAAATTTTTACTTTTTCACCACGCACATTCCATAGCGAGATTTCGCCGGAAATACCTGCTTTTGAGCCCCCTAAATTTAAAGAAAACGTAGTTTTAGAGAAAGGCACGTCTGTCTCTCTGTCTGTAGGTAGGTAATATAGGTTGGGAGGTAGGTAGGTAGGTGGGTGGGTAGATGAATAGTGGGATGGGTTGGTCGGTCGGTTTGTCGGTCTGTCTGAATCTGTGAACAGCATAACTCAAAAAAGAAAGGTCAACTAAATACCAAACTTGGCATTAAATAACATTATATTTCAAGAATGCGCACGAAATTTTTCAGGATTTCTCCAAACCAAGAAATACCCTTTACATGGAACATTTTTACGAGTTTTAATTTTTTTTGAAGAATGATTGTAACGAGTTTAATTAAAACAGCACATGATAAAGAAATTTAAATGATAGATAAAAATGTATATCTCCAATTTTCTGAAAGTGCATTTAACTGCGCTTTATTTGGAAGGAATTTTGTATAAATATAAAACGTTAAGTGATAGACGAAAACGTACTGAACGATAAATGTATTGTCTATTTAAATTACATAATGTATTTCATATAAAATAGATAATATATTCAAAATTTGAAACTCTTTTCAAACGGAATATCCATGATGATTTTCCTAAGAGAGGTGATAAGACAGCAGCTTCATGTTTATAATCAGGATTTAAGCAAGAAAGGAATCCTGAGTTACAACACAGTACACATAAATTACTACAAAAAAAAGTTCGCTTTAAAATTTTCTCATAATTTAATTCTTCTCAATATTGCCTTATATCGCTTTTCTGGTGAACGATACGAAGAAGAGATGGCAAATGGCTTCTCTTTTCATATACAAGAAGGAAGTGTGGAGAAATTAATCCCTTATAAATTATTTATTACGGCTTCTTTGCCCTTTATGAAGCTAACTTTTGAAAGAGAAACCAAAGTTGTGCCTAATTAACTAAATTAGACCTGTTGTAACCCTATCGTTACCTAAAAGCTATCACCAGCAGTTCGTAATTAAATAGTCGACTTTGGTGTGCGGGTTGGTAAATTAATCATAAATTAAAAACACATTCTCATATTACATTTTATATTAAATAAACTTTTGTACCTCCTGATGAGAAACACATGATTTAAAACAACAGAAACCGCTATGGGCCTTACTTTAAATAAGAGGATATGGGCTGTTGTGGGTTTGTTGAATACTGAATGGAAATTAGGATAAAGATGCAACAGTAGAAAAGTTAAATTTGATATGTTAAAGGGGCACCAAAAGAAAGATGTAATAAAACACGCTCCTTGGTCGAGTCAACTAGGTGTCTTCTCATCCGTAGGTCCTAGGTTCGTTCCCGGCTTTTCATTAACCACAATTATTCCCTATTCCTCATATAGTATGGAAGTATACATGTGAGAGTGAATATGCTTGTGTTTGAAGATATAATAATCAACCCATTGTTTATGACTTTCTAGTCCACCAGATATGAATGCGTTCGGTAGGAAGAGGAACTAAACAGTTAGGAACTTCAGTAAGGTAAAGAAAACTTATGTAGATGTGCTGCTTCCGAAAAAAAACTACTCTGAAGACAACAGCATAGTAATGATGTTTTAATTGTGCAACTATACATTCTCACTGTTATCTCCCTCTCACTCCCTTTAGATCCTAAGTCTTCAGGACGTCAACAAACACCGTAGCGCCCTCATATACAGGAGAATTAATGTTGTGGTTCAGTAGTACAGTCAATGAGTTGTTTCACGAGTAAAAACCACCAATAAGACAATACGAATTAAAAGAGGGTGTATAAATGAAACAATTAAAATAATAAAACAAAGAGAGAACGAAGTTAAACATAGCCTCGCTTTTCGCCTGTCCCAAATATTCACGTCTGCGAGGGAAGCGGGTGGCTTCAGGGTTTAAGGTGCATGAGAGTGTATCTTTGGCTATAAAGTTCATTAATAAATACGCTGGGGTGCGAGGAGACACAGGGATTTTATTGTTAAGAGAAAAGGATAGTTAGGGTAAATAAAACCAAGAGTTACCCAAATATTATTCAGCACTTACATGTTACATTGTAGATCTTGCACGTAACACTTTCAAATAAAACTATTCTACCAGGTACTAATGCCGTCGTCTATATAAAGATCAAATAACATTGGCGATAATGTGCCTTCTTGTTTAATTCCTTATTTTATTTAAATGTGCAATTGCTAATATTATTAGTTACATTAATTTTAATGGTAGTTTCTACATCAAATTCTTTTGTTCTGTTTATTAAATGTGTTGATATCTCTTATTTTCTCATTATATCCCATAAAACATTCAGCTTTGCAGAATTAAAATCTTTGTCGTAATCCTAAAAAGAATATGTGTTTCCAAACTATATTTTTTCTTATTTTTATTGTTTATTGCAGGTATAAATAGAATTTACACAAGATCTTCCTTTAGGAAATACATTTTTGAATCTACAAAAGGCTCTAAAGATTTTAATTAAAATATCGTGTGTTAAAAGTATTTACATAATATATATATTTGCATAACTGGAACCATAAGAGATGAGCATACACTTACTACACAAAAATTAGATCTCGCTAAAACGCACAAATTCTGGCATATACTACGCTGTAGAGATAACCATTTCCGAGATATCCCTTGCTATTTGTTTCAATCTTTAACTACTTATACTTTTCTAAAACCAGAAGTCGTCAATCATTTCATATCTCCTTTATTGCACTCATGGTCATGCAAAGAGAAACTAATTTCAACATTATCACATAGTGACAGCCTTTAAAAGATAGCCTAATGTACTCTCTAATTCCCTTTCTGCTAATGTTCATCTCGATTATATGAAGTAGACAGAAAAATAATATTTTGTAAGAATAGTTTGTAGAAGAGGTAGAGAAAGACATGTTAAAGTTACATATCAGATTTCTTGAGGGGAGGATTTAGGGAGTTGCAAAACGTGTACTTCCAGTGATATTTCGTTATTGAAATTTTAACCAATACCAATATTTTCTCATTTTAATAAAGTTAAGAAGTATAAAAAATAAAAATATTAGCTGCCCAATAAGCGGAGAAACTTTCTAACCTACACTAATATTATAAAAAGATAAATGCATTTTTCATTGGTGTGCTGGGAATAGAAATAATTTCGTATTTTGGTAATTCTTTAACCATTAAAAGCTACCGATCTGCACGAAGGGCACATGTATACGATATATTCTAATTTACTCTTAAATGACGAACACTAGATGGGATTTAGAAAGCCTATACGCTAGAAAGTGAACATACTTGAACCATAAAAGCATATACCTGCAAAGTCGTCTTTGATGTTCATTAAGAATGACTTGGGGAGAAAATTGCTATTGTTACTACATAGAAAATTCCTGTAAAAATAAGAAGAAAAAATCTGCAATATTCCATTGCATTGTAAACGGAGCAGAATGTGCTGTAAAATCAATATAATCCGAATGTGATAATCTGTATGCAATAATTCAAATAGTGTACCCAAAGTAACTCTGATTACAATTCTAAACTTATTTCTGGATTTCAAAACCTTTTTACAATGCTAATGCAAGAATGTTTTGCTATATGCATCTGTATGTTGTAATACATTTCATTAGCTGTACATGTTAAATGTATTCGGAACGTATTTTTTGGATAGGCAGAAAATGAAACAAAATAATACCCTGCCCGCTTAAAGAAATATTTTGTAGCATAACTGAAGCAACTGCTCCTTCTCATGGGCGTAAACAATACCAAATCTCAATTAATGAGTTTCCACGTGAGCACCATATGTGCCTCTGCAAGGCCAAATCGCACATCTTTTTCGGGTAATTATGCTATTGTTTTCCCACCACTAAAAAAGCACGGATTTTAATATGGTAGGCCTTATATTTTACAAAGCCCCTCGGCGAACAAAGGGAAATGAAAATAAAGAAAATAAGAAAAAAAAACAATAAATATAATCCTAATCCAGTTGTTTGGAAACCGAATGTTGAGGTAGTCCTGTAAGAAGTTGGTATAGTGATACAGTGTTTCATTCTGCAGGAGCACGATATGGTCATGATACCATCTTGACCCCGCTGTGACTAGCAATAGTTACAGAATATCAAGTTAAACACAAGGAAATAAGGTCATACCTTAATAGTGCCCTCGCCATTCTAAGTCATACATTAACCTTTCAGAATCCTTCCCTTAAGTTTCAAATCCCTGTGGATTTTGTGGACCAGATAGAACAGCTGTGTCAGTTGATCTTTCATAATTCTGGAAGGCAGCTTTATCATTAAGGAGAACGTGATACATCAAACATTCACCTTCAATCTGGTAAACTAATTTTTGACCAGATTGGTAGTATTCTTCATGATGGTTATAGCATTTGAATGTGGAAGATTATGTTTAATTTTATTTTAAAGTCTTATGAATGCGTGGTTGGTCAGAGTACCTGGAACTTTCACCGAAGAGATATACTATCCCGTGTCAATTCAACGCTTTGTTCTGTTGTGCTGAAACGTCTTTTTGCATCAAGAACAAATGACAAAATTTACTGTACAACTCATGTATCGCAGATATGTATAATGTACTTAGTAAGTATAGAAGATTGTATATCTCGATACCGAGATTTAATCGAAGTGAATACATGTTTTAATATCTCTGAATCAAAGAAAAATAGAAAAACGTCAGTTTGTATGTCTGTCTGTCTATCAGTCTGTGTGTGTATAGCTGGTGGGAGCATAGCCCAAAAGCGAAAAGTCCGTTAGTATTTAGGTTTAGTATCTTCTAATGATTCGACACAAAGATTTTCAGAAACACTCCCCCCCCCACCTACGCCAAACTATCCTTTACATTAAATATATTTTAAATTTTAGATTTTCTAATAAAGGGTTCTGACGATTTTGATTAAAATTCTAGATATAAAAGATGTGTATATGGCAAATAAAATGTAAATTATGAATTTTTTGGGAATAGTCTCTGAAGTCTTCTTCATTTTTGAATGACTTGCATAACTGGTAAATTGCAAGATATGAACAAAAGCTTACTATTCAAAAATGTAGATCTCTTAAAATACACAATTTTCAAATTCATTTTTTTAAAGCTAACCATGTCAAAGATATTTCCTGTTATTGACTTCAATTTTAAAATACTTAAAATTTTTCTCAAACGCGAAGCTCTCATCCGTTTCATATTTCTTTTGTTTACGCCCGACCGCATAAAGAGAAGCGGAGTTCATTGACAATGGCATGGTGTTGGCTTTTAAAAGATTTGACTTGGCTATAGCCTAGTGTATTCCCTTATTCCCCCTTCTAATTATAAGGAACTAAGCAATAAGACCATTTCTGGTAATGTTAAGCTTGATTAGCATTATATAGATAAAAACTGATATTTTTTAAGAATAGTTTGCTACAGAACGTATAGAGACAGTCATGTGAATGGAAAATATCAGATTTTTCTTTTAATTATAATTGAAGTTTTGGTGAAGATGGATTTTAATCTGAACTTACTTATGCACATATCAGTATAGACCTTTATAATAATATAATAATATATATAATTCGTGTTTTACCTAAAAATAACTACTAATTTTAAAGGAAATCCCAATATCAATAAAATGACAAATCTGAGGAAACGCTAGAACATGCAAAGCAACATTGTTTGTGCATTCTGAATTTAAAAATAAGCATTTTCTTCGCGTTAATTTTGTTGAAGAGGAAAGCAATATATATACTTTTTAGACTCCTGTATGTGAAATCGCAGTGAAGAAACCATAGGTACCTGCGTGTAAAGTATGGGAGCATACAAGCGGTTGCAGTACTTCAGGGGCTATTAACACCAGGGTGCTGCGCAGTTCCCTAGCTTCACAAACAGATGTCGTTCCTGTGATATAGAGCCAGCCGACCCCCTCCCCTCCCTAATTACACACCACTTCATTATATTACAGCTTGCTAATTACCGCACTGTCTTCCCCTAATGACCCCAGCAACAGTTAAAGTTATTGAGATTACAATTATTTCTGCCTTTGTAGAATTGAAAGCGCTGGAACATGCCATGCATAGCAAATACGCGACCTGTCACGTGACCGACCTACAGAGTGGCTCGAAACGTTTGTTGCTAACGAAGTAATTCACTGGAAATCCCTTGTAATAAACGTTGATTAGGGTCACTGGGGAAAAGAGGGAGAACCGTCCTATTAATGATGTAGAGATTGATTCAGTTACTGACCATTGCATACTGCAAAAGTATTTTTCATTGAGGACAGAGCTGCGTTAGTTGTCTGCTTTTCGGTTTTGTTATGCACTTACCGCTGTGGTGGTCTTGTCCTTTCACCATAAACAACACAATTAAGCAATTGTTACTTTTTTCGCGGGAGTATTGCATTACAAGGAAAAAATCCGATGAGTTCTATTCAGATAACTTCCTCTATCTGTTCTGTAAACACACTATTCTTATAAAAGATTATTCTATCTACATAATGCTTAACAAAATAAACATTATCAGAAATGCTCTTATTGCTCAGTTCCTTATAAGTAAGGTAAACAAGTGAATGAACTGGGCTAAAGGATTGACAAATCTTTTAAAAACTGTCACTCTGCAATTGTAATTAAAATTCAATTCTATTTTCATGACCAGGAGAAAAACAAAAGAGAAATGAAATGGATCAGAGCTTCACGTTTGAGGAAACTTTTAATTACTTTAAAAACCAATTTTACAACAACAACAAAAATGTATATGATATAAAGTGTGTGTTTTATCGAGATCTACATTGTTGTATAGTAATTTTTGGCCAGTTATGCAAAAGTCATTCAGAATGAAGAGAACTTCACGGACTATTCCAAAGGAATTCAGGATATTCAGTGTAAATATATTTAATATATGTAATTTTAATAAAATTCATAGAGTCAATTGTAGAAAATCGAAAATTTCCCAAAATGCTCCTAATAAAGGGTAGTTTGGGCTGGTGGATTTGTCTTAAAGTCTTTCTCTCCCATCCTTGGAAGATACTAAACTAAAATACCAAGTTTTAATTTTTGAGTTATGCTGCCTACAGAACACATACTCTGACCTTTTTATAAAATATTTTTTTGACTTAGGGGATTTCAGAAGATGTATTTTCAGTGAAATATCGACATCGAATTTTTGGGCAGAGTACAATAGACAGCTAATTAATAGAGCCGAGGCAGCTGCTTAGTGAATGATTGAATGAATTTGTTAAATACCAGTATACAAGTATACATCGATCTCTATTGATCTCATGCGAATCCACAGATCGTGCCTGTTGTTATAATACACAAAATAGCAAGCAAGATTAAAAGAAAGAAAATAATATAAATTTCACACGAAATATAAAGACAAACAAACTCAAATATGGCATCTTAAATAGGACACACAGAACAATGGTTAGCAACACGTATGCATTATTATGCCCTATTTTTAATTAACATATCCCTAATTCTCCATTCATGGTAGCAAAGAATCGCGGTAAATAGTTTTCTCTCCCTTCCTCCATAGCCTACATCTTACCAAGATATGTACCCAAGACTTTGCTTCCTCACAAATAGGGCAGATTCTCAAAGCATTTTATCAGTGATTTTTGTCACCCACATGCTCCTAGTTTAAGCCACTCCAGCCCCTGCTAATGTGCTTGGTACCTGTTTTGATGTATGGTTCCGTACCTCACTCCGAGTTTAGCCCAAATTGTACCTCCAACAAAACGATCTTCGTGGCTTATGTGTTGTCCGTCAGTACACAGAGGTGGTTCTTAATATTTCTCCAAACACTCCGTCTGTTTCCCTGCCCCGCCAAACAAATGTATCTCACCCCAATGATTTCCAAATATTTCTTTAATTTTGATGCCCACGTCAAATTTAAAATGCGAGACCTCTCTGCAGAGCATGCGAATTAAATTGTATTTACATCATATCTGGTGGTTAATATTTAAATATTTGAGACATAGTTTTCTGGCTAGGGGAAGGTCGTTTAGTTCCTAACAAAACTTACTCCATTCCTTCCGCTTTCCTACCATACTTTTCAGCTGCTTATTTGAACTATTTATCCCAATATTATCATACATCTTGTGTATCTTGTTCCGTTCTGATCATTTTCCGATTCTCTTCAGCGCACCTCTTTATAATCAGCTTCTTCTCATTCTGTACCCTGACTAATTTATTTTAATCTTCCTAATACGCTCAGTATTTTTTTTCAGTTGTAATTTCTAAAAATCCTACATTACTTATTATTAACTTGTAACCTTGGAGACCGAATGTATAAGTTGGCTGCACTAGCGTATAGAATCAAATCGCCACAGTCTACATGTCTACGCATACCTATACACATAATTTCATCAAATGGTCAGATAGCATACATTCTCATGTAATTCCAACATTAAAGTGTAACTAAGTAGTAGTAGTACTATTAATATTATTAGATATTATCATTAGTAGTAATAGTAGTAGAAATAATAGCAGTAGCAGTAGTAGCAGTAGTAGTAGTAGCAGTAGGAGTAGCAGTATGAGTAGTAGTAGTGGGTAGTAGTAGTAGTAGTAGTAGTAGTAATAGTAGTAGTAGTAGTAGTAGTAGTAGTAGTAGTAGTAGTAGTAGTAGTAGTAGTAGTAGTAGTAGTTGTCATTACTACTTTATGTATTTTAAGCACCCCGCTCTTTTTCACGCTAATATTTATAATTCTTCCACCAGTTTCTTCGGTCTTCGTCGCAAACTTCAAATTTCGCCTTTCTCTAATCTCTGCCGTAGTTCTTTTACCAAGGATCTAGAAAAATATGTTTCTTTTTTATTTTCTCTACCACTTCCCTATAGTAAATATAGGAAATATTCCAGCAATAATTTTGATATTGAGATGAAACCAGAAATGCACGTTTTGAGATTCTTAAATAAAAAATAATTCTTAGAAACGAACCGTGTGTGTGTCTGTGTGGAACAGTGTAACTTGAAAACGAAAAGTGTATTACATACCACAAGTTATTTCAAGTCACGTCTTCCAAGTTTGAGACAAGAAGTTTTTCGACAAAAAAAAAACTCCATTTCAAACAATTCTTTACATGGAAACAATTTTGTTATTTTATCAGTTATCACATGTTTAAGGTATTTACATGACGAATAAAATGTTCATCTGGAATTTTCTGTAATAAGCTGTGAAATTTTCTATATTCTAAATGAATTCCAATTTGTAATTTGTAAGAAAGTTATACTCTCACAAAAGGAGATCTAGTAAAACCACACAATGTATATGAAATAATTTGTATCACCCACAGTTTTTTATATATTCTTTTTAATACTTTGAACTGTCAAATACGTTATGCATTTTTCGACTGCTAAGTCGCTATTCGGTTTATTCCACGGTCCCGTAAATAGAATGGAATTTCAAAGAGTTATTTATATTTATCTAATTTTTGAAACGATTATCGCTTTAGTCTGCTGTATTCTTCTTATACTGTGTACATACATACAATAAAGTTAATTTGTAATGAAAGTTTATATCAGTTATGGAAGAATAAGTGTTTGTAAAATGATTTGTAGAACAGTTAAGAAATAAATCATGTGAATGCATAACATTAATTTTATTTTACATAACTTTTCATTCCGACACTTTAATATTGCAGTTAATGTTTATTAGCTCCGTGTTTATTGTAATCATATCAAGTAAATTACACAGTTTACATCTTATCAATTTTATACATTTTACACCTTTTCATCCTATTAGCAATTAGCTTGTTCTGAAAAAACAGTTTCACTAAATTCTCCAAGTGTATTTAATACATAAATATGTTCAAGAAATAACTATTATTTTATTCGATATTATATAAGATTTTCACAACAATTAATTAGTATGTGAATTATTAAAATGGATTATTTTATGGAATGTCCTTTTATTTATGTATTCTTTATTTTATGTCATTTTTATGTTCGTACAATTTAAAATACTATGTGCCTATTATGATTAGCGTGTAACTAATACCACAACTCTATTCAAATGCATTTATTTTTTATTTAATAAATGCTGATGCCTATATTGTCTGTTGCGTTATCTACATTGTTTATATCCTGGTTGAAGAGTCATACACACACACACACACACACACACACACCCATGCGACCGCATGTGAGATTTGTGGTGGACAAAGCGGCCCTGGGGCGGGTTTTCTCGGGTACTCCGGTTTCCCCTGCCGTCGCATTCCACCGGTGCTCCATCATCATTCCTGTATCACCAGTGTCACTGCCTGCGGTGCCATAAGTAGTTAAAGCGGGCGTTAAACACTACCAAAAAAACCAAAAACACACACACACTTTACTGTTCACTGTTGGTCAGGGTGATACAGTTGGATAGGTGCTGGTATTCTGATCCCAAGATAAGGGCTCAATTTCGGCCCAGGCCGATGATTTTTAAGTGTGCTTAAAAGCGACAGCCCCATGTCAGCAAATTTACTGGTATGTAAAAGACTCCCGCGGGACAATTCCAACGCACTGGCGGTGCTGATATGTTCCTAGCAATTGGCAGCATCGTTAACAAACAAAATATTTATTTCTTTTCAGTTCACTTTCTTTATGCAGATTTCTACACACTCATTCCAACGACGGTTGCAGTATATATAAGTGACCTGAGTACATCCACTTTAACAAGACTATACAAGCAGGATAATTACTATCTTACTTCCTCTATATTTAAAACATACATCTTCTTTTCTTAGAAAGCCTACCAGTGTCTTTCCCTACTGCAAACTTCTTAGCGTCCCGTTTCATCTACTTGTTGATTCTTTTCTAGCAACCACCAACTTGCATTGCCTTTCTCTTGTGTTCTTAGTGTTTTAGTACCCTCTGTAGATTATTTCTTCCTGAACTCTTTCTCAACATTAACGACCCTTTTAACTCATTTATGTCTATTTTGTTTTCTAGCTTACTATAAAGCTTTTTCTACTTTCTCTACACGTATTATGTACACTGTGTATAGAGAAGGTATTGTAATGCACCAAAAAATTCAATAATGAGATTTCACCTAAATACATGTTTTAGGACCCCCTGAATCCAAAAAAATCATTTTTAGTAAAATGTCCGTGTGTTTCTGCCTGTGTGTGTGTGTCTGTGTGTATACGTGTGTCCGTGGGCAGCAAACCTCAAAAAAGAAAATACCAAACTTGGTGTCTAAGTTCAGTACCTTCCAAGGATGCGATACGAAGATTTTCAAGAAAAGAAAATCCCCCACCCCCAACTACCTTTACATGGCAATTTTTTTGAAAATTTTAATTTTTTTCAAAAATAGCTATTACGATTTTGATTAGAATATCGTATATTAAAGATGTTTATAAGACAAATAAAATGTATATCTTCAATTTTCTGTGAATGACCTCTGAAGACATGTTTATTCTGGATGGATTTTGCAGAATGTTGCATAACTGGTAAACCGTAAGAGATAGACAAACACTTACTCTACTAAAAATGTAGAGCTCGTTAAAATACACAAGTTAAGTTATGTACATTTTCTTCCTATAATTGACCGCTTTTTAGATATTCCTTGTTATTAGTTTCAGCTTTAAAAAGCGTATACTTTTCTCATAGAATTTGTGAACTCTGTCCATACAAGCAAAGGAATTTCAATCACATAGCAACCAGATTTGAAAGGATTTGACTATCGCTTTAGGCTAATGTATTTCTTTATTTCCCGTCTACTTACCAGGAAGTAAGCAATAACATCCTTTCTGCTACTTTTTTCTTGATTAGCAATTAGTAAATGGAAGAATAAGTTTTTAACAATAATTTATTGTAGAGTGTAGAGAAAGTCATGTTAATGGTACATATCAGACTTTTTACATATACTAGGTACCTATGGTAATTAACAATTATGCACAATATTATTTTCTTGGTTTTCTTTATGTGTCTGTATACAAGGTTTTTAATATCAAATATTCCTACTTTGTACGTCATTTTACAGATCAAATTTTGTTTCACACTGTAAACAAATAAACAAATACATCTAGAAAATAAATGAACAAAATTATTTTTAACAGCATGCGAATTACCAACTAAAGAAAATTCCCCTCGTTTTGGATGTCGCTTGTTCCAAAGAAGTGTCATAGATTTCTTCTCATCTCTGTAGTCTGGTTAGAAACTGAGGCTTCTATACCAACAGGGGCTGAAAATAAAAACAAATTAACTCTGATAACTTTTATAGTTCAGAAATAGAATACTATATTATTCACATGGCAAGTATATAAATTTTGATTTATTCATGACGCTATATTTTAAAACAACAGCAATGGCGCTCTACTTTAATGCCCTGGAATACTATTTATGATTAGGAAATAAATATAACTAGTTTGATACGTAGTTCACAGATGTCGGACTATCCATAAATTCTAAAAGAACAAAATCAGCCGCAACGTGCTTTAAGCGCCATTCTCAAATGAATTAAGCAAGCAAAGATAACTTAAAAACTACATGATCTGTATTATAATCAAACCTTTCACATCGAATCGTGTAAATATAAAAAGAAATATTGAATTAAACGTAAAGTTAAAAACTTGCAATGCCCAGACTATTCTATTTATGTCAACCTTAAAGTTAAGAACTTAAATAATCAAAGTGTGATTCTCAGCTCATGATTATTCTGCCATTTCATATTAGATATTCTGTCATCATGGGTTGACTCTCTAAACTACCTTTCTATGTAAGATCATTGCCCAGGAATCACAGGGATGCCTATAAGAATCGCAGCAAAACAAATTATGGTGGTAGATGATGCTTTCTTGTGACTTTAACCTCCTTTAATCGGGTAGGTCATGGCCGATAAGATGAGCGGCCATCACAACGGGGAGATGTTTTACCCCTACAATCACCCCTTCATTTTTCCTTCAACCTCGCAGGAAACTGCTACGGGACTATACCAGAAAACCCGGTTTGGTTGACTTTACTCCTGCCTTTTGAAAGACTAGTTTCTCTACACTACTGCGTACAAAATGTATAGAGAAGGTATTTTAACCAAAAAGCCGATACCGAGGTTTCACCGGAAACATGTTTTGAGTCCCTCTGAATCCAAAAAAAAAAGGCATTTTTGGAAAAACTTCCATGTGTGTGCGTGTGTGTGTCTGTGGATCAAAAACGAAAAGTCCGTTCATATACCAAACTTAGTATTTAAGTTCAGTATCTTCCAAGGAGTGGCACGAATATTTTCAAGAAAATCACCACCCCAAACCACATGTAAAATTTTTCAAAAATGTTTATTTTCTCAAAAATGGCTCTAACGATTTTGATTAAAATGTCGTATATTAAATATATTTGCCTGAAAAATAAAGTGAATATCTTGAATTTTCTTGGAATAGCTACTGAAGATTACTTTATTCTGTATGAATTTTACGGAAATTTGTATAACTGGCAAACCGTAACAGATAGACAAAAATGTACTTAACAGAAAATGTAGAGCTCTTTAAAACGCACAACCTATGTTATATACATTTTTTTTTTTCGTGGAGTGAATCACTTTTGAGATATTCCTTGTTACTGTTTTCAGCTTTGAAAAACTTATACTTTTCTCATATTGGAATGTGTCAACTCCTGTCCACAGGAGCAAAGGAATTTCAGTCACATAGCAACCAGCTTTTGACTATCATTTAACCTATGGTGCTGCCTTAATTCACTTTTACTTATAAGGAAGCAAGTAATAAGACTATTTCTGCTATTTTTTATCGATTAGCATGAAATAAATAGAATTTATTATTAACAATAATTTGTTACACGGCTGTAGAGGAAGTTATGTAAATGGAACATATCAGATTTTTTTATATGTAAAAATACAGTTCCAGAGTCTGGTCGGGACTACGGCGTTGTCTTATTTCTCCTGTTTCCCTACATTTCCTTTGATTTCCGTTTTATGACAAATATACATACATGTACACATTCACAAACACCCATGCCCAAGGCGGAACTCGAACCCACGATTCCCTGCGCCACGATGCACCAAAGCGAGGCGCTTTGCGAGCGCGGTCATTTGAAACACATAACCTATTTGCCGTGTGTACTGTCGATGGTCATATCAGCTGTGGTGCTTTACGATCTCTTGCGATTGATTGCCGTTTATAGCTGTTTGGCATCATGAATGCTTACATTCTGCGTTAATTTTATGCTGAAGAACCTATTATAATGCTTGACTTTCATTGAGAATAACCACTAAACGTAGACAATCCATTACATGTATTCTTCAATGTTAACTTCATAAAGTAGGTTATATAATTTTATCACTAATAACTAATAAACTTATAGATTGATATGTTATAGACGGTCAATATCTAGAAATTCTCTGAACTGAGCGATTTCCATTTCATAATCCTCAAATCGGTTTGACAGCTGTCCTGTGTGGCTCTCTGGCTACCTCTACTGGTTATCTATTAGAATAAGTAGAAGAAGTAATGTAGTCCACCCAAAAATTCGAATACGATGTTTTAGTCAAATTTTCAAGAAAATTTCCCCGCTCCAAACTACCCTTTGCATGAAAAATGTTCGATATATCTTAGTATCGCAAAATTGACTAACAATTTGATAAACAAATACTGTGTGGTATTTACATGGCAAATAAATGTAAATATTGAATTCTCTGGTAATCGCCTGAGAAGTCGTCTTCTTCTGAATGAGTTTTTATAGCTTGTGAACCATACGGATGGCACAAAATGTTAAGTTCTGGTTAAACCATACAAGTTAGCTCAAATACTTTTTGTGGCGGTAACCAAACCCGAGACATTCTTTACTATTGATTAATTTTGTTACATACTTTATACTTTATCTAAAAATCCCTTTATTTTTCATCTCGTTATTTTGCGCAGAGAACAGAATTTCTAAACAATAATATAACGACCCGTTTATAAAGTTTTGAGTATCGCTTAAGCCTATTGCAATTCCTTATTCTCCTTGTAAACATAAATATATAATAAAGCCATTTCTGCATAGGTTTATCTCGATTAGTATGAAGTGGGTAAAAGAATAAGATTTTGTAGTAAGTATATTCGAAAAAGGGGTAGAGAAATTCACGTCAATGTAAAACATCAGAATTTTTTATTATCTAGTTCTGTAGCCCGTTTTGTTATATTCAAGTCTATGACTGAAATATTTGATGGTGGATTCACTTTCTGAACTTTTAGATTAGAGTTCCGTAGGCTTTCATTTATTCCCATTTCACTTGACTCTCACATCCATATGGATAGTGGGGAATAGTCCTAATTAAAGAAAAATTCATACCCAGCCGGAATCGAGTCTGGGACCTCCAGGAGAGAACTCAGCTCGCTGATCATTCGGTCACGGAGGCAGTCCCTTGTGATTTTTGTAGTTAAAAATATTCATCAATTAGAGTTGCACGTACAATGAAACTCAGCAGTATCGAGAATAAAATATGCAATATGAATATTAACCAGCGGTGATAGTTTATGTTTTGTTCTGCGAATGAATAACACAGGACGTATTTTGTTAATAGGAAACCTATAACGTTGTTGTTTCATTTGAAAATTTGCATTTTATTAAAAAATACTTCAATCATAAAAGTAAACGTTTTTACATTTTAAGTCTGTGAGATTATATACCTATATATTTGAAGCACCCCAATGATGTAATGAAAACTATGACAAACTGTAACTCCAATCTAATTCTCAATGGAGAGTGTAAAAGCTCTCCTTTATAAAGGATGTAAAGCTGTTGATCACAGCTGATGTGTATTCGCACGTAAAATAACGTGGTACCCTGGCAAAAGTGTCCCTGAAAACAAAATTTGTCGCCCATTTTATACCTAATAGCTACTTACTTCTCCCGGGAAGAACTAAACATGCATCAATGAAGGCTCAGATGGCAGGTTGACTGATGACAGAAAACCTCGCTAGAGATTCCTGTGCCACAAAATTACGGCGACAGGTTAAATGTTGAAAATGTGTCTATTATAAAATCATCATAATTAGCTACTTACCCAATTTTAATACACAAAAATGTAATTTTCAGGCACTCTATCAAATAATTTTGGTTTTGGCCATCTCTTAAGGATCAATAAAATTCAACGTTAAGAGAGAATGTTCTGCCTTTTCTTCGGGGAATTGCCTCCGGGAGATTAAATCACTAGGTTGACTTAATGCGTAAAATATTTTATTTATGATCTCAGCAGCCGCAAAAGATCACCTCATATAATAATATGAATGCATTTTTAATCTCAAATTGACCATTTTTAATCTGCATATTCATGACCTCAGAATCAAACACTGAAAAGTAGAAAGCATCAACATTTGAGGTTACTGTAATGTCCAGTTTCAAAAAGAAGTTCTTGCATTTCTAAGGGTTTAAACAGCTTAATATGATTCAATATATTATGTAAAATTGTCATCTTTTAAAGATGAACGTCAGTGAAAAGAATGATTTTCTAAATCTGCAATTCCCTATCTCGCTAATGTTATTAATGCTTACTTGAAGATCTCTGGCTTGTATGAGCCATTATTATTAGTATAATTATTATATCACAAATTTAATGCTAACAAATGAAAATCAGTGATGCCATCTCGATACGAAAAATTAATCGCCAGAATAATTTGGAAAATACAATCAGTAAATAATGATCGGTGTGTAACTAGTGTTATTGTTTAATTGCAATATAAGAATGGATAATATGGATCAACAATATTTTAGCTTGTATCTTATAAGAATAAAAATAAAAAACATACACGAAATTGCTTATACATAAATTAACGAAAATAAAAAGACGCGATGGCCACCCCCGGTTTAACTCGTAATACATATCGGGTTAAACTACCTTGCTCAGCGATAACCTAGTTCAAGGACCACGGAGGGCAACGGCTTTTGCAGTTCAATTTAATGTACATCTTATATTGTGATGTTTACGTCATATAAAATTGTCTGTGATTGCGTTTGCTATGTGCATTTATCCTGGTGTGTACCTACTACAAAACAACATGAGCTTATTGTGTTAAATTTGATTGGAAGGGAGTCACTATTGAACTGTCAACTCGATTTTGTTCCTTACAAATCCACAATGTGTAGTTGATATATAGATTTAAATTGACTGGCACGAAAAAAAATACAGATAGCCAACAGTAACTAACCGAGGAAAAATTAGACAGATGAGGGCTGTTGTGGAAAGAAGTGATTACAAGAAAATCGCTACGTCACATTCCGTGTTTATGATGACAGAATAATTAACTGGCCCGCTCGCTCGCTTTTCAGATATAAATCCATGTTAGTTTTATCTATAGGAAATGCATAAATAAAAATGTATGCAGAATACCCACCCCCAAACGTTCGACAAAATAGATGACAGAAATTCGGAGTATGTTTTCAAATTTTTCGGTTACAGAAAGTCCGCAAGTATTCAACATATGCCGGAAATATATAGATGAAGAGGACCAAAATTTCAAAATGTTTATAACGAAAAGTATTCATAACGTATTATATTTTAGCATTGTATAATAATTATTATCTCCCCTATTATCATATATGGGAGAAACAGCGCACCAGTCTGTCACTACTGCACAAATAAATGGAACAGCGAAAGCGGCCTGTTGTGTCATTCAAGAGAAATCTAGTATTAATCCACCTTAGTCGTGTGGGAGATAGCGTGTCTGCCTCACATTCAATAGTTCGAACCTCGGTTAGGATGAGTTCCCAAATAAGGTTTCCTCGAGCTTTTCCGTTATATTGGGAAGACGAATGTCAAGTAACTTTAATTTCCATTGAACATCATTTCAATGATTTTATTCATATGCTCTACCAGATTAAACGACATTTAAGTATAAAAATTCCCAAAGTATTTAAATATTACCTTTTCTCTCAATTTAATGTAGCTATTTCATACGTTGCTTCAGCTGCATCACTGCAATAATCCACATTTCTCCTGCTTTGAAAATGTATCTGCTCCACTATACCTTGGGGGGGGGGGGTAATGCCTCATTAGTCGATCCTCCTCTCAAAACCCTAATTGTAATGTGAAACAAACAACTGTATACATTCACGCCAATATTAGCACCTAGCACCACAGATTAGTTCCTGATTGGAAAGATTAACATTTAACAGATCGCAACAACCCGTTTACGTGGTGCAATCCTCTTTGCAGACCTGCAACAAGTCAATAGTAGCATTCACTGAACTTGCATTCTTATCGCAAAATGTAAATGAGACGGGCAAAATTACAATCAAAACATCCGCTCGCGCGGAAACCATTCAGCATAAGTTCGTGATGGACATTATCGAATGTCTGATAGTGAGAAATTACTATCCAGTGAAAAAGTAGCCCTTTTAATTCGGTTTTAAAACCCGTTTAATTACGCTAAATGCTAATGAATGAAGTAATGGTAGCTTAGATAACTTACTATCTACTTTTCATTCGGATTTAGAAGTTCCCTGGCCCCAAAGTAATATATAAACATGGTTTTAGTACATATTTTATATTAAAATATAACACTGTTCGCAATTATTTTCTGACAATTAGAACGAAAATTAATCCATTAATATTGGTTTGTGAAAAATACGAATTCATAAGGCTATCACATAGAACTCTGAAATGGAACTCTGTATTTTTACTTTCTTTACATAGTGGGTAAATGATGCACAGGTAGAGAAGGCAGAAGTGCACACCATCCAAAACTCCATACTGAGATTTCACCGGATAATGCTTTACATTACATGCTTTAGTTCCCCTGTGTAAAAAAAAAATATTTTTTGAAAAATGTGCGGGGTGTGTGTGTCCGTTTGTCTGTGAACACGGTAACTCAAAAACGAAAAGTCGGTAAAATACCAAACTTAATATTTAGGTTTGGTATCTTCCAGGGAGATTTTGAGATATTCCCCCAGCCCAAACTACCCTTACATGGAAAAAAAATGATATTCTCAAAACTGACTAACAATTTTGATTAAAGTACCGTATATTAAAGATATTCACATGACAAATTAAATGTATATCTTGAATTTTCTGGGAATAGCCTCTGAAGACCTCTTTAGTTTGGATGATTTTTCTAAATTTTGCATAACTGGTAAACAGTAAGAGATAGCTAAAAGCTTACTACACAAAGAAATGTAGATTTCGTTAAAACCAATTTATGTCATTTACATGTTTTCCTGGAGTTGATCATTTCAGAGAAATCCTTTGTTATTTGCTTCAGCATTATGGACATTTGTAAACTCCTGACCATGCTAAGAAACGGATTTAAACCACATGGCAACCAACTTTTAAATTATTTGACTATCGCTATAGCCTGTGGAATACCCTTATTTCCCTTCTACTTCCAGAGAGCAAGCAATGAATCGCCCTCCGTGGTGTAATGGTTACCATGACTTCATATACCCAAGGTAGCGGGTTCAAACCCGGCGGAGGACGATGGATTTTTTCGGGCGTAAAAATCCTTATCATGGCTTCCTTCGGAAGGGAAGTAAAGCCGTTGGTCCCGTGTCGTAGATTTACAGCGCGTAAAAGAACCTCAAGCCTGATAGAGAGGCCTCTGAGCAAAATTAAGCGGTCTTTCACGCCCAATATAGAATGGGACGCTGAGAACTACAGCAGTTAAAGAGCGTCCATAAATAAAACGCCATTTATTTTAGCAAGCAATGAGATCATTTCTGCTAATGTTTTTCTCGATTAGTATGAAGTAGATAAAGAAAAAGCTTTTTAACAATAATCTGTTACAGAGATGTAGAGAAAGCCACATGAATGCAACACACTAGATTTCTAAATAAGAATAAATCAAGATGTATGTTCAATTATGGTTCAGTAGCCATTTGAGGTAGCATACATGGCTTATATTGTATTTATTATTTCGCATCCTTTGAGGTTAAAACAAATGAGCCACAGTTTATTTTCTATCAATTTGGCGAAGTCTTGATTTAGTAATGATCTATTATTTTGTATGCTCGGTCCTAAATTTTGGAAAAATTATATTTTATGTTGAAATTTAAGTACGGTATAGTTAACATCCTAAACTCCATTAACTTCTCGATTTTAATACGCAAATATGTGGGGAGTTCAGCCATTTTTGAGGCTGCTAATTAGCTATGGAACATAAATAAGCAACATTTCCACAACTTTAACTTCTGTAATGCAAACATAAGTTTGTGGTTTGCTTTGGAATTAACGTTTTGATTTTATTGACTACTACTACTACTACTACTACTACTACTACTACCACCACCACCACCACCACCACCACCACCACCACCACCACCACCACGACCGCCACCGCCACCGCCACCGCCACCGCCACCGCCACCGCCGCCGCCGCCGCCGCCGCCGCCACCGCCACCGCCACCGCCACCGCTACCGCTACCGCTGCTAACTGCTGCTGCCGCTGCTGCTGCTGCTGCTGCTGCTGCAGCACCACCACTCAATTACTACTACATCAATTACTACTACTACTACTACTACCACCATTACTGCTACATCAATTACTACTACTACTACTACTACTACTACTACCATTACTGCTACATCAATTACTACTACTACTACTACTACTACTACTACTACTACTACTACTACTACTACTACTACTACTACTACCTCAATTACTACTACTACTACATCAATTACTACTACTACTACCATTACTGCTACATCAATTACTACTACTACTACTACTACTACTACTACTACTACTACTACTACTACTACTACCACCATTACTGCTACATCAATTACTACTACTACTACTACTACCACCATTACTGCTACATCAATTACTACTACTACTACTACTACTACTACTACTACCACCATTACTGCTACATCAATTACTACTACTACTACTACTACTACTACTACTACTACTACTACTACTACTACTACCACCATTACTGCTACATCAATTACTACTACTACTACTACTACCACCATTACTACTACTACTACTACTACTGCTACTACTGCTACTACTGCTACTACTGCTACTACTGCTGCTACTGCTGCTACTACTGCTACTGCTACTGCTACTGCTACTGCTACTGCTACTGCTACTGCTACTGCTACTGCTACTGCTACCGCTACTGCTACTGCTACTGCTACTGCTACCGCTACCGCTACCGCTACTGCTACCGCTACCGCTACCGCTACCGCTACCGCTACCGCTACCGCCACCGCTACCGCTACTGCTACTGCCACCACCACCACCACCACCACCACCACCACGACCACCACGACCACCACGACCACCACGACCACCACCACCACCACCACCACCACCACCATTACTGCTACATCAATTACTGCTACTACTACTACTACTACTACTACTACTACTACTACTACTACCACCATTACTGCTACATCAATTACTACTACTACTACTACTACTACTACTACTACTACCATTACTGCTACATCAATTACTACTACTACTACTACTACTACCACCATTACTGCTACATCAATTACTACTACTACTACTACTACTACTACTACCACCATTACTGCTACATCAATTACTACTACTACTACTACTACTACTACCACCATTACTGCTACATCAATTACTACTACTACTACTACTACTACTACTACTACCACCATTACTGCTACATCAATTACTACTACTACTACTACTACTACTACTACTACTACTACTACTACTACTACTACTACTACTACTACTACTACCACCATTACTGCTACATCAATTACTACTACTACTACTACTACCACCATTACTACTACTACTACTACTGCTACTACTGCTACTACTGCTACTACTGCTACTACTGCTGCTACTGCTGCTACTACTGCTATTGCTACTGCTACTGCTACTGCTACTGCTACTGCTACTGCTACTGCTACCGCTACTGCTACTGCTACTGCTACTGCTACTGCTACCGCTACCGCTACCGCTACTGCTACCGCTACCGCTACCGCTACCGCTACCGCTACCGCTACCGCTACCGCCACCGCTACCGCTACTGCTACTGCCACCGCCACCACCACCACCACCACCACCACCACCACCACCACCACCACCACCACCACGACCACCACGACCACCACGACCACCACGACCACCACCACCACCACCACCACCACCACCATTACTGCTACATCAATTACTGCTACATCAATTACTACTACTACTACCACTACCACTACCACTACCACTACCACTACTACTACCACCACCACCACCACCACCACCACCACCACGACCACGACCACGACCACGACCACGACCACGACCACGACCACCACGACCACCACGACCACCACGACCACCACCACCGCCACCGCCACTGCTGCCGCTGCTGCTACGACGACGACAATGTCAACTACTACTACTTGTAATAAGTCATTTTATTTTACAGAAAAATACTTAATCAGTAATCAGCTGGGTAATATATGTTAAGGAATAATGTGCACTATGTGAATGTATACAAATATATTTAGGCACTAGTAAGTAATCTAACAATACTATGTAGTGAAGTTGGAAGGACAGGGCCGTGCAAGTGATGGGATTGTAATGTTAAGTTTCAAAATTGAACAGCAGTACAGAAATGTCATTTATACGTTTGTCGAACTGTTGTACATGTGATACTTTTAGATGTACACTTATGTACGCTTTAACACTAACTTTTTTACAAACTTTTCACATAAGTAAGGATATAATCATTAAGTGCAATGACACCAAATGTAAAAGCCAAGTGAAGTGATCCTATGTTAGTAATTGTACTAGGTTTTGAGTGAATTAGGATAATAAATTTGCATGTATTTTAAAACTGTAACTCAAAGTATTGTAATGTGTGCACTTTAGTATGTAGTAAGTAGCATATAGAAATACTATTAAGTTTAATGTACATACTTAATATTTTACTAACATATATCTTAATATCAAATGTTGATACATTAACATATGAAAGGCATATGTAAAGGCATACTTACATATAAGTAAGTATGTAAATATTCAGTGTCATTAATATGTTAATATGTAATTTAATGTGCTGAAATGTATATATTAATACCAAATATCTTTATATAGTAGTACAATGGTTTTATGTTTAGTAACCACTACATTAAATGGATTAGAAAGATTGCTTATTTCTTGTATTTTAGCATCGGAGTTAGAAATATATACCTTGCATATGTATTTTGAGTGAAAAACTAATAATTTAAAGTTATATTGATAAATTTATCCATAATATTTTGAGAATGTAGATCTCAGCTTTAAAAGTGGGCACATTTGTAATAAGGGTACAAGGATGTAAGCACTGTAGAGTAACATAGACTGTAAAAATCAATGGATATCATTTTTATGTTGAATATCTACCTTATGTTTTATTGCATTTGAAAGTTGATGATGCTTACTATTTCTGGAAATGCGAGAACTTTAAGTGTTGCATACTTGGTGTATGTATGTAATTTTGTATGCTCTGACATGTTCTATGTTCAAGGTTTGCTTGGCCATCGTGAACCTATAAATTGCAATCTAATCTAATCAATAGTCAACTACTCCCAATACTATTAAATTATCCGCCCTAAAATGGCGATATGTCTAGCAGTACTACCAACATTAATACGCATTAGAACAAACTGTATGCTCTAGAAGACGAATTGCATATTTATATTAAATCTTGTTTGAACTTTGGTAAGCATCCTTCAATGTGGTTTATAACTAAAACTGTTAAATTAGCAGATTGGCATCATATTTACATCAGTTCATCGATTAAAGCAACTTGAAAAGTCATTGAAAACTATCAACTTCCAAGAAAAAATAAAATAGTAACATAAGAACACTAAAAGAGCTTATTAAAACATTGAAATATCTAGTGCAAGTTTGGCAACAATAAAATAAAACGATAGTTTGGTGACTACGATAATTTTCATTCCACGAAGTTAAGTCACATTATGAGTAACGATGATACGGATAGAAGTAAAAATGTGGTAATAGTAAAGTCAGTATCTCCTTGTGCGAAATATATCACCATTAGCGATCGTTAAACTCAGGTACAATAAAGGCGTACGGTTTCCATGCTGTCATTGTATTTATCTACAGTATTGAATTTCACCCAAAAATTTGCAAGATTTCACAGAAGATATACATTTTGAGTCTCAATGTATCTTCAGAAAAAGTTTGATTATATGTGATTGCATGTACGCGTGCACCTATAACTGCAAACTCATAACTTAAAACTGAAAATATTGTTGAATATCTTATTTAAATTTAGATCTTCCAAGAACGCGACTCGAATATTTTTACTTTCTCTATATTCATTATGTACATAGTGTGTAGAGAATGTATTGCACTCCACCAAAAAATTCGATACCGAGATTTCACCGGAAATATGTTTTAGGGTCCCCTGTAACCAAAAAAAGCATTTTCACAAAAAGGTCCGTGTGTGTGTGTGTGTGTGTATGTGTGTGTGTGTGTCCGTGTCTCCGTGTGTCTGTGAACACGATAACTCAAAAACCAAAAGTCGGTAAAATACCAAACTTGGAATTTAAGGTTAGTATCTTCCAGGGATGCGACACGAAGATTTTGAGAAAAATCCCCCCTCTCCCAACTACCCCTTACATGGAACTTTTTTCGAAAATTTTGATTTTCTCAAAAATGGCTCTAACGATTTTGATTAAAATTTTGTATACTAAAGATATTTATCTGACAAATGAAATGTATATCTTGAATTTTCTGGGAATAGCCTCTGAAGACTACTTTATTCTGGATGAATTTTTCATAATTACAAAAGCGTAAGAGATGGACAAACACTTAACCCACAAAAATGTAGAGCACGTTAAAACACACAATTTATGTTATATACATTTTTTTCGTGGAGTTGATCGTTTTTGAGATATTCCTTTTTCTTGGTTTCAGTTTTGAAAAACTTATACTTTTCTCATACAGGAATTTGTCAACTCCTGTCCATACAAAAAAAAAGAAACATCGGTCACATAGCTTTTGGCTTTCACTTTAACCTATGGTACTCCCTTATTTCGCTTCTACTTACAATAAAGCAAGAAATAAGACTATTTCTGCTAATGTTTTCTGATTAGCATAAAGTAAATAGAAATATAAGCTTTTTAAGAATAATTTGTTGCAGGGATATAGAAAAAGTCATGTGAATGGAACACATCAGATTTTTAAGATACTCCCCATCCCAAACTATTTTTACATGAAAAAATGTATGTTTTGTGTTTGTTTGATTTTTTCAAAAAGAGCTCATACAATGTTGATTAAAAATATTATTTGGCATGAAATTGCCTTAAACATATGTAGGTAGAACTTGAATTGCCTGGGAATAACCTGTGAAGTTTTTTTTTTTATTTTGAACAACATTGTAACTGTAAGGGATAGACGAAATTGTACGGCACTAAAAATGTAAATCTCATTAAAATACGCAATTTATATTAAATA
The DNA here is from genome assembly GCA_030762935.1 of Hymenopus coronatus. Taxonomy (NCBI): domain Eukaryota; kingdom Metazoa; phylum Arthropoda; class Insecta; order Mantodea; family Hymenopodidae; genus Hymenopus; species Hymenopus coronatus. The sequence continues at coordinate 61,713,362 of CM060881.1, forward strand.
ATTGTTGTAGCCTTAACTGTTTCCAATATATTATTTTTCACTTGTTTGAATGTTCAAACACCTTATACTTTTCTCCACTGGAAAGCGCTATTCCTTCCTTCTTTTCTTACTTCCTCCCTTCCTCCCTCACTCGCTTCTTGCTTCCCTCCCATTCCATCCTTGCTTACCTTCTTTCTCCGTATTTTCAAAGCCATCACATAGCGACCGGCTGGGAAAAGAATTGTCTATCGCTTTAGTTTAATGTATTCTCCTTATACCTACAACGATAAGTGACCTGAAAATGTGATAAATGTGAACTGTATTAACAAGAGATAAAAACGGTTTAAGCTTAGTTTGGAATAGGTCGCAGAGAGTCTTATGAATACAATACATGAGACTTTTCTCACGGTCAGGCAAAGAGAATACAATTTCTAAGTCATCATAAAGCGAATCGTTCTTAAAAGAATCTGAAAATCGGTGGCACCTACAGTGCTCCTTTATTCCTTTTGTGTGCACTTATAAGGAAATGAGTAATAAAAGTATTTCTGCATATGTTTATATCATTTACTCCATGAAGTAGACAGACGAATAAGCTTTGATAAGAATGTTTTGTTGGAAGGAAGAAGGAGCCCACCTGGGTAATGTGGTGGTAGCTTATCTGCTTCACATTCAACAGGTCGCGTGTTTGAGTCTCGCTTAGTGTGTGTTACCCGGATAAGGTTTTTTTCGGAGTTTTCTCTTATACTGAGAAGACTAATGTCGAGTAAATTTAAGATCCATGGACCCCGAGATCATTGGAGCATCATTTCATTCACCGTCCGATATGACCACCCATGTTAAAGGTCGTTAAGCTGCATTAAAAAAAGGAAGCAAGCAAGGAAGAGAAAAACACACTAAAAGGCTTTCTACTGCCTTTCTGCTAAATGTTGAGTTTATCTGTTTTATAAAACCTGTATTGTTTATGAAAAGTTCAAGTGTTGTGGTAAAGGTGAAAATGTTCCAGGTTTTATCATTACTAGGCAGGTGCATAAGCTGGAGACACTAGAACACATACATCATAAAAAGATTTACCTTCTGGAGACTTCTATTAGCATGTAAGTTAGTTGTGTGTGTGTGCGTGTGTGTGTGTGTGTGTGTGTGTTTTTGGTAGTGTTTAACGCCCGCTTTAACTACTTATGGCACTGCAGATGGTGATACTGATAATACATGAATGAAGATGGAGCACCGGTGGAATGCGATGGCGGGGGAAACCGGAGGACCCGGAGAAAACCCGCCCCAGCGCCGCTTTGTCCACCACAAATCTCACATGCGGTCGCTTGGGTTCGAACTAGTTGAGAGGCGAGTGGTCTAACCATTCGGCCACGGCGCGGCCCTCTGTGTGTGTGTGTTTAACATGTGCATAGTAAAACTCTTAGGTGTGATTCCATCTCATTAGAATTGATTGTACAGAACATTAGACCAAAAATAAGAACGTGCAACTGAAACAACCATTTTAATAGTATGATTTAATTGTTTTTTTGCTTAAGCCAACACTCTCGTTATTGTTAATTTTTTAGTAACTATTCGATCAAATAAGAACTCGCTGTTTATTGTTATAAGAGTATAATATAAATTGCTGAATTACATTTTCTATTCACAGAATTGTTTTTATATGCCGTTCTTTAAATAAATGAAGTGAGGAATCACATCAGAAATACATACAGAAGCTTAGCCAACTTAAATACACCATCCTAAACGAAATGTCATTTAACGAGTGTTACAGATGATTTTATTAAAAGCGTGCTTACAAAGGTAAGAGTGCTGAACAATGAGAGTTGAGAAGATAGTGTCTTTTGATTACATATTTACTCAGAACATCTGTAACAAATAATGGTTTTTCTATTTAAACACAAAAGCTTGCAGAGCTATTGAAGTGAAAAGCGACATAAAAAGCTGTTACTTTAGCAACTCACTTCATGAACATAGGATCCTTATTTTTTGAATGAGTATTAAATAACGCACACATTGGACCGATAGATTGCAATCTCATTCACTTCTCTAGCGAGGGCTGATTTTTCCTTCAGGAATATACATATAAATTCACTTGACAATAACCGATACTGGAGTTCAGAAAAACTCATTCTCATTCATGTAGTGTCCGGCCATGATGAGAAAGTTGGTTTATGGTGTGCTATCAGTTGTGATAAAATAGCTGTGCGGTGTTAGGGAGGGGGCGAAACAGAGGAAACTGTTGATTCCGATAGGTATGTGATTAATGATTTTGCGCTCCTTTTTCCCGGAGCTATCCGAAACGGTAATACATTTTTCTACAACAGGTTTAAACCACAGAATTGGAGTTTGCATGTTGTTGCAAACAATGTATAAAGTTTGGGCTTTCGTTCAGTCAGCTTATCCCATATGACATTAAGGCATATGTCTAGAGCAATCTGAAACCTAAAGCAGGGGTGTCAAACATACCATTTTTAGATAGATAAGTTTATTTGCCAGAACAAGGTACATTGTGTAGCAACGTGAAATACAAACAAGATCAAAAACAATTGACAATATTATAAAATTCATCCAAACAATAAAATGGATTTAAAATCAAAGTGCGCTTCACTGACCTCTTAAAAGATTCAATGGAGAGAGCTTTAGTGCTGTTACTGAGTTTGTTAAATAAATTTAATGATATTATCTCAAAGGAATTTTGTATCTTGCTATATTTACATCTATTTATGTAAATATTGGAACTAGTTCTGGTGTGATGAAGATGGATTTCGGAACATAGATTGTATTTATGACTATTTTTCTTAGCAAATAAGAGGCAGTGGAAAACAAACAATGAAGTCAAAGTTAAAACACCCAACTTAACAAATAAAGGTTTACAATGAGTTCTGGGGGCTACACCACATAAAATTCGAATTGCCTTTTTCTGTAATAAAAGTATCTTTTTAGCTAGAGCATGGTTCCCCCAAAATAAAATACCATAACGCAAATAGCTATAGATTTGTCCATAATAAACTGATAGTAAAACATTGGAAGACACATTATTTTTTAAAACACGTAACATAAATATACCTCTGCATACTTTATTGGCGATATAATTAATATGTGAACGCCAACCTAGATCAGGTTCGAAATGAATGCCTAGAAATTTTGTACTAGTTTCAGTTAAAAAAAAAACAGGACAACTATTATTAAAAGTGAGGTCAATTGTTTTGTTTTCATTGAGAACAAGACTATTGCATTTGCACCATTTATCAATTTTTTCAGTAAGTGCATCGAGTTTATCGTGCAGACTGGCATCAGAATTGACAAAGATACTTACTGCCAAATCGTCCGCTTAAAAATATGTTTGTAGGCAATCATCTCGGATATTAAAAGGGAGGTCGTTAATATAGATTATGAAAAATAAAGGGCCGAGCACAGAGCACTGTGGGACACCAAGCTTAACTAATTTAAAATCAGAGTAACTACCATTTATACAAACAGACTGATATCTATTACAAAAATAAGATTTAATAAAATTCAAGCTGTTCTTGCCAAAACTATAAAATTCTAATTTCTTAAATAACATTTCATGAGATAAAATGTCAAAAGCTTTTGTCAAGTCAAAAAATATACTATGAACCAAATCACCTTTATCAAGACATTTAAAACATGTTGTCATAAATGCAATTAGAGCATCAAGTGTGCTGTGAGAAGATCTAAACCCAATTTACAATTGGTAAATAACGAATTTTCATCAAAATAGTGTGTGATTTGTTTATTTAAAATAATTTCAAAAACCTTTGACATAATTTGCAATATACTAATAGACCTATAGTTTGAGCAATCAGATGTAGCCCTCTTTTTATAAATAGGAATCACTTTGGCAATTTTAAAAATGTCTGGAAATTCACATGAATCAATACAATAGTTAAATAGATCAGTTAAAGGTTCACAAATAAATTGCGCTGCCAATTTTAAAATTTTTGAATTCAAGCCATAAACATCTGAGCATGCACTTTTATTGTTTTAAAATGGTAAGATAGACAAGCTCAACACTAACATGACTGCACCGGAAGGTTCTCGTTGTTCTGGGTAACTTATCTAAAAAGTTAAAAGCATCATGATTAACATCAGGTAAATTAGAAATATCCTCGACTGTATCAATAAAAATGAATTAAAACAGTCTGGAGACAAATTAGGAGGTACCTTGTGAGATTTGGAACTGGTATTTAAAAACATGGATGCAACTGACCAAATACATTTAGTTTTATTCTCACTGTTATTAATTAAATTAGAATAGTAATTGATTTTAGTTGTTTTAAGAGTGTATTTGAATTGTTTTCTTAATTCATTGTATAATATATTGCAAATAGCTGGCAGCAAAGCAGCTTTTCTGCAAAGGAAACTCGTGGTTATTTTATAATAATAAAGTAAGTTTACATCCTTAAAACCAACACAATATAACATACACTGGTGCATATTTAGATCTGAATAGTGATTCTTCCTCCGTAAAAAGAAATTTGCAGACTTTCGATACATCGAATTTTTCGTTACTATTGAGATTTTTATAAACTCTATTGTCTCCAGTAGCCATTGGAGCACTGCACTTGAGCTCCTCAGTAATCGACAAGCTCTTCTTACACAATTATTAAACATTTTACAAATATAATGTGGTTTCAGTGCAATCATTGTAAAGCTTAACAAATTATTTACCTAAAATTTCTGTAATGTTCCATATATATTACTTTCTCTGCCTATTCTACAATAAACTACTTTTCCTCTATATGCTTCATGCAAATCAAGATAAACATTAGCAGAAATGGTTTTATTTTATATTTCCTTGTAAATACAACGAGTATAAAGCAATACATTGGCAAAAATTTAATAGTGGCTCGTTATTTGATAGCCTTATAATTCTCTTATTCTTGCACGACTAGGATGATAAAAAACACTACAAAAACATAAATAATAACGAGTTTCCATTTGAGATAAACATATCTAAGTGTAGAAACGTTAAATCAACAATAAGAAATATCTAAGAAACGGTTACCTCTAAAAACTATATGTGCCATAAACTATCTGCTCTAACAAGATCTACATGTTTTTGTGTAGTAAGATTTTGTCTGTCATGATTTACCATTTATGCAAAAATCGACCAAACTGAAGAGGACTTCAGAGGATATTTTCAGAAAATTCAAGATATACTTTTTATTTGCCATGAAAGTATCACAACAGTGGTATTTTAATCAAAAGTGTTAGTCATTTTTGAGAAAATATACTTTCGGGTGAGGGGACTTTGTTGAAATTCATTGTCTCGCATCCTTGGAAGATGCAAAACATAAATACAAGTTTTTGTTTTTGAGTTATGCTGTTCAGACAGACAGACAGACATACACACATGAAATTACAGCAGATTTTGCAAGTAACAAATGCAATAATTACAGAAAACAAAATACAGAACAGTAAAGAAATAGTTATCATTGCGTTTGCAATGACAATTTAACGATACTAGCGACATGTAAACCTTAAGGGTGATAAGTGAACTTAGGTTTTCCATAATTCTAATAATTTAGTTTCTCTAACTCTAATAGTTTTTAATGTATTAAAAATTTTGCCTAAAAAGTTGCATTTTTCAGTGTATCCTCTCGTCATTTTACTTTTTATATTTAGTATATAGGTACATAGATAGAGAAAATATTGCATTCCATAAAACCATCCTATACCGAGAATTCTCTGGAAATATACGTTTTAAGGTCCTCTGAATCCAAAAAGTAATGTTTGCTACTTAGTTTATGGTACCTAGGTAGAGAAGGTATTACATTCCACTAAAAAATTCCATTACGAGATTTTACTGGAAAAACACATTTTAGGGTCTCTGTATCCAGGAAATGCGTGTATTTGTGTCTATCCATGAGTCCAAGCTTATGTTAACACGATAAAATAGTAAAAGTGTTAAAATATAAAGTACCAAACTTGGTATTTAAGTTTAGTGTCTTTCAGGAAAGCGACACGAAGATTTTGAGAAAATTCCTCATAGCAAACTCCCATTTACATAAAAAAAAAGTTTATTTTCTCAAAAATGACTATAGATTTTGATTAAAATGCTGCATATTAAAGATATTTATATAACAAATTAAATGTGTGTCTCGAATATTAAAGGAATAACCTCTGAAATTCTCTTCATTGTGAATAACTTTTCCACAACTGGTAAACCGGAATAGATAAACAAAAATTTAATATACAAAAATGTAGTCACACATTAAAACACACAATTTATGTCATATAAAATTTTAGTGCAGTTCACTATTTCCGAGATATTCCTTGTTATTGGTTTAAATTTAATAATTAAGCTTTTCTCAAACAGGAATTTTTCAACTCCTGGCCATGCAAAGAGAATGAATTTCAATCACATAGCAACCAGTTTTTTTTTGTTTTTTTTTTAGTATTTGACTATTCCTTTAGAATGGTGTGATCTCTATTCCCCCTCTATTTATAGGGCACTAAGTAGTAATATAAGTTCTGATAATGTTTACTTTGATTAGTATGAAGTGGATAGAAAAGTATGTTTGTTAAAAATAATTTGTTACACAGATGTAGAGAAAGCAATGTGAATAGAACACATAAAAGTTGTTTATTAAAATAACCTAAAATGTTTTTACAATATTGCAGAAGTGTACAAAAAAACTTCAGCCATTGAATTTTCAATACGGTATTACAAAGGAAGGAACATAATTTATTTCCACAAATTTTATTTTATTTCAAAAAATACTGATCTAATAAACGCCACACTTAGTTTTACCAAGAACTTTTTTAAGAAAATTCATGAATGTTTTCAGATTTCTGACGTGTATTTTGTGGATGATATTAAGTTTTGAATGTCCAGACATTTGTAAAAATTAAATTTTGGAAACATATTTTAAACACCGTCTTCAAGGGATATTTAAATAGCGTAGACCTTTAAATGCGATTTAAAAAACCAGCTTTAGACGTCCTAGGACTTAGAAACTTTACTATAATTAGTAAAATAAGTATATATGATATATATACTTTAATATGTCCTGTATTTTGGCATGTAAAATCCCCCAAAAGCATATTATTGACTGAAAAGGCAAAAATGACATCCCTAACTCTTAACAAGATATAAAACAAGATATAAATGGCAAAATACCGAAATACGTATGTTTGCCCATTGAAAAGTTGACGCACTAATATCTAACTTCTATATATTTATTATGATCTTAATAAGGTTTTACCGTATACAATCACTGAGCTACGCTGACAGTGAGACATTTCGTTAATGTATCTTTATTTTCGTTGAAAATTACTTTTTTCACATCACATACGATTTAAGCAATAACGTACATATCTTGGTTCCGAGGTCATTTTAAGCACCTGTATATCAATATAAAACATTAATGAAACAGACTACAATATCCATTATATAAAATGAAAGAGGAATTCCCAATTAATAAGACTGGTTGAAAACTAAAAATGTAATTTTATGGTAATTTCTAGTATTTAGTCTCCCCTTAATAGGATAAAAAATCTAATGTGTTCCTTCACATGATCTAGCTGTTTCACATATAAAGTATTCTTAGAAAATATTATTCTTTTATATACATTCATGCTGATCGAGTTGAACTTTAGCAGAGTTGGTTTTATTACGTGATTCTTTAAGTAGAAATGAAATAAGAGGATACACTAGGATAAAGCGATAATCAAATATTTTAAACGCTGGTTTCTATGTGAAATTATTGAAATGTGACCTGTTAGAGAGATGAAAAGAAAAGAGGCTTCCCGTTTGGGAAAAGTTAGGTAGTTTAAAATTGAAACCAATACTGGCAACTCTACAAGAAAAATGTACCTATATAATACAAATTATGATTTAAGCTGATCTACATTTTTGGTGTAGTAATTTGTTGTCTATCTCTTACGGTTTAACAGTTATGCTGAAATTATCCAGAATGAAGAGTCTTCAAAGGCTAAATTCAAACTATATGTTTTATTTGTGTTGTAAATATATTTAATATACGGCATTTAAATCAAAATCATTAGGGCCATTTTTGAGAAAAACAACATTTTCAAGGGTAGTTTGTGTAGTGGGAATTTTCCTGAAGATCTTGGTGTCGCATCCCTGGAAGATACTAAATATAAACACCAAGTTTGGTATTTAACATCTTTTCGTGTTTGAGCCTTGCTGCTCACACGCGGACTCACACGCACACAGACACACGAACGTTTTTTCTAAAAATGCTTTGGGGGGGCTCACGGGAGCTCAAAAGATATAATTCCGGTAAAATATCGACATTTTTGGGTGAAATACAATACGTTCTCCAGCTACTGTGTACATTGTATGTACATAGGTGCTAAAGAAAGTAATAATTACATAGAATGAAACTGTTCAAAACTGGTTATCGAATAACTCAAACAAAGCTGCATACTAAATGTAACTGATTTCCGTAAATAGTGAAATAGTCACTTCCAGGCACTTTAGTGTTAACGTTAAAAATTCTACGTTTTTTCTCAACTTCTACAGCCCTTAAAGTATGCTTAAGTAGAAGGTTTTTAAATTTGGAGCACTGGTTATTGCAAACAAATGTATTCGTTATAAGCATAATGGAAGGCACACAAACACATAAATATATGTAAAAAAAAAAAAAAAATACGTTAACTATTTTAAATAAGAAAGAAAGGAAGGTAATGTTTAACATGTACTTACAAATGATTTTATCCTTGATGTAAATACTTGTTGAGCGCGCTATGGTTAAGCTTCGCGATATACGACTGAAAGTTAATCAAATGCTGCAAACCGGTGATGATACTTGTAAGATTTAAACAATAAAAACAGGGAACTTTCGCTTACCACTGAAACTTTTGTTTTCTTTTATTTTGTATAGGAACAACAGGAGCTAGTGAAAAATAGACGCCTCATTTCCTTTGGGTGTAAGATTAATTTGTTATTTCCTTGAGGAAGTGCGTCTGTAAGTGCGAGCTTTCTCCCTTGCTCTAGTGTTTTCTGGAAGGTTTGTGTTCTTGTTGTTATTAATTTCCCTGAATTATGTGACGTAATAAACAGAGAGCGGTGGTGGGGGGAACATGAATGGGCTCTCGGGAGAGAAGCCATTTTGGCACGAACTGCAGAAATGAAGTCATCGAGCAGTTATGATGCTGGAAGATTGTTCTAGGGGTTAATAATAGAAGTTCATGTTGTTCAAATAACTTAAAGTTAAACTCTCTGATGCAGAGAGAAAATCCCAAAAATGTAGCATTTTAAAACTCTAATGACTTCCATGTGTGCTAATGTTGGAATATAGTTGAATGTATGACATCCTAGCTTATATCAAGCCTTGGCTCGAATTACTATTCATTAGTATTGCATGAAATTAGTTTCATAAATCATTTAACCTACTATAGGTTACTCCAAAAACATTGAGATTTTATGCAGCTAATTTCTCTGAATTTCTGCAGTGTAATTGCTCTTGTCATCTTACGTTCGGTTGCGATTTTGTTCTCCTTTAAAGAAATTTACAACTACTCCACCACTCTTTAAATATAAATAACTCAGTAGCATTAAGATGGCCATCCTTGAGATATGAGAGGTCGCAGGTTCAAACCCAGCGGAGGGCGACGGATTTTTCCTTAGCATAAAGATAGGAAAGGAAATAAAATAAAATCGGTGGTCTCGTGTCGTAGATTTACGGCACGCAAAAGAACCTCAACTGTGATAAAGAGGCCTCTGAAGAAAATTAAGCATATTTTACGCCCAATATAGAATAGGACGATAGCAGCTAAAGTGTCCATAAATAAAACTCAATTTAGTTTTTGAAATATGATAGTCTCGTTATAAATAGCCTCATGTCTATTTGATATGCATATGAAAGCAACTATTACGGTATCATAAGAAAAGCACAAAATGTTTCGTTTTAAAGATCGACTTTGTTTATGTTGATTCTCATGGTTAGAAAGCGTAGCCACTCTTTTTAAAGCACCACAAAAAACAGCATAATAACACTAAGCATTACAAGTAACAAGCAAATCAATGAAAGATATCCTTTTACAGATCACTTATTGAGGGCGCCTATATTGATATTGAAGGCGGTCCATCAAAGCAATGGCTTCTGCAAGAAACATATTGGATTCAAGCCATATTGAGTGGTAGAATGTAGTCTACAAGCTCTATAGGGTAACAGCCTAACTGCAAAGGTGTATTAACACCATTATTGTATAACCTAGTAATGGATGGGCTACTGATTCAAGTCAGTAACCTATTTTTGATATTACGGCCAATGCTGAAGATATTGTCATCATAGTTCCATATCATAGACAGGAAACTCGTGTAATCTAAATACTGCGGTAGAATGGGCTGCGAATTAGGGTTTAAGTATTAGTCCTCACAACACTAGCTTATTTTGTTAGAAGGTTTAAAATAAAGGATTTAGGACACTTGTATCTGTATATTGAAGGCAAAGAACATAAAATGCCTGAGGCAATCAACTACTTGGGAGACACCTTTGAACCCCATATGGACTGGAATCTACATCTTAAGAAAATAATAAAACGTACATTCCAGATTTGCAATTTTTAGATACACACACATGGATAAAGATGGGGATTAAGAACTGCTATGTCCTTTGGATTTATATACCAAGATAATCATAACATCAATGACTTACGGAGCACTTATTTTATGGACAAATGTACTACAAACAGGCTCTAAAAACCAACCATGCTGAGTTCAAAGAACAGCCTACATGGTCATTATAGGGACAATGAAAGCAGCTACTGCAGAGATGGAAACACTCTTGAACCTGACCGCATTGTACATGGTATAATGAAGGAGGTAAGAATGCCGCTCCAGAGGCTACGGCATGAAAAGCAACTCAGACACCCAGAAACTGTCTCAACTGTCTCAACTATGATTAAGGAAACATATCCAAGATAGAATTTTAGAAATTTTATAATTCCAGTATATAATTTGCATATAATTTCAGGGTCATTATTGATCTTGAACCTTGGAAAAGTAAATCTCTAGTAGCTCCTGAGAATATTTTGTTGTGGTTCACAAATGGATGAGGAACTAGATTTGAAGTTATGCCGTAACATCAGTGAGTAAAATGTTTTCCCTTGGTTGAATGTTCTACTGTTTTAAACGAAAACTTATGACAGCACTCAATACATATATGAAAGCATAAGACGCGGTTACATAAGTAAGCAGTGATCACTAATTCCTCTAAGCAACCATAAGAAAACAACAGGGCTGATCTTAGGTTACCATAATGTGCTCACAGAATAAAGTTCAGCTCATCTGCACGTCGGGTTATTGTGAGATTGAAAGAAATGATACAGCTGATAACTTGCTCGACAAGGAGTTAAAATTCCAGAAAATAAACATGGTAAACGTTTACTACCAAACCTTGCAAGAAGAGGACTTAAAGCATGCTTAAATCCAACAGATTTCAGCTGAAAACAATAACTCGCGGTTTAAGAATAAATCGCGATAGAGAGAGGTCAAAGTTGCTCTGAAGTAGAATGTACCCTGGATTATATTATTCCTGTAGTGGCGATTGTATTATTCCTGTAGCGGGAATGGCGTTTAGCTTGTGCAAGTAGTATTTCCAAGACAGTAATTCAGAGAAATGTTTAATGAAAGTGGCTAAATTTGAAAACACAGTTTAAACTTACTATCAACGTACAAAAAAGATACATGTATACTGCTTGCCTCTCATATATGCGGCCCGGAGTTCGATCCCAGGGAAACACATGTGGGATTTGTAGCGTTCGGATTTACTGGTATCCCCGCCATTTATTCCGCCCATTGCTTTATAATCATCTTTTATCCATTTCACCGTCATTTTATATCATCCACGTCCTCACTTTCATACCAGGTATTGGACTGATCACCCACCCTGGCTGATCACGATCTCTTATTCGTAGGAACAACAGGGAAAGAAAGAAAGTAAAACATTTAAGCATTTAAATGGCGATACCATAGTTGTGCGAAGTTTGTGTAAGACCAGTCCTTCAGGCCGTTGTTGCTATCTATATCCCATCATAAATTACTATTTGTCCAAAAAGACAACACTAAATTCTGACCAAATGAAATTCTTAACAAGAAACTGAGGATGATAAACAAAAATCAACTCCTGTTCTATCACATACTTCAATAATATATATCTTAACCATTGTTATGTGAACTGCATAAAGCTTAAAGCACATTGCTTTCCTGTAAAATAAACTTTTAGATAGTAAAATGGTTCTATATCTCCATTTGTCTAGTTGCATAGACGCACCATCTGCATGCAAAGTGTTAGAAAATGGCACTGATTTATTTTTAAATTCTAAATGTAATATTGGGAAGCTTTAGTTTTGAGTTGTAGGTTACAATGTATAGGTATAAAAATAAAATGACTTAATGTTGTAAAAACGTAATGTTGTATAAAATAGTTTAATGTTGGGTTAATAATATAGATAAATAAAATATTGACCAAATTAAAATAAAATTATGTATTTTAAATATTTTGATTAGATGCAGTTTCAGAACAAGGATTTTGTTTATCAGCATTTCAGTGCAAAAAGTGGCAAAAATCTAGCAAGTAACAAAAGAGAAAAACAAAAAACAACAGAACACTTTTATCTTGCTACATCGATATTATCGTTTCTTTCGTGCTGTGCTGGCCCTTTAAATATTTCCTGCTCCATTTTGTTTCCACTTCCTTGACATTGTATAGCTTACTGTTTCTTCCCTTTTCCACTGGCATGTCTCTACCTGCTTGGCACAACTTTCCTCTCTACTCTTGGTGAATAGCATTTCCTTACTACATCTTCGTCGTCTGGTGCCTGAGGCGCAGCTTTTATGCTGAAGGTAAAGGAGGAAATTGGGAGTTTTCGGCTCTGTAAGAGCTCAGATATCAAGAAGGGTTGGTCTTCTTAGTCTCTTGCAGGTAAGTTATCTGAGAGGAAATATTTCAAAATTTAATCTCCTGCTTATACGAAAGTTATAACCCAAAGAATTCTAAGAGAACAATGAGAAATAATATTAATAAGGAAAAAGTTACTACATTATCGCCTATACTAAAACTACAATCAAGATGTTTCTAGTAATTTAAACTTTTAAATAAATAGCTGGTGTGAGCATGCAGAGACAGCTGGCCTCAAGCGTTTTCAAAATATTTGTATGTTTATATGTAATTTTTCACTCGTCAACATCGAAACACTAGAACTTTAATAAGTATTATTCCCCTTCCCGTAATATACTCTGAGATCAAATATATTAAATATTCTGATCGATTACTATCATTATTTTTTTCAAATATGTAAAGGGTAGTTTGGGGTGGGGGATTAATCTCAAAATCTTCATGTCGCATCCTTGGAAGGTACTAAACTCAAATACCAAGTTTGGTATTTTAAGGACTTCTCGTTTTTGAGTTAGCATGTTCACAGTCACACGGACCTTTTTCTAAAAATAGTTGTTTTTTTTATACAGGAAACCCTAAATGTGTATTTCCGCTGAACACTCGACATCGAATTTTTGGGTATAATGCAATGTCTTCTCTATACTCTATATACATAGTTAGTATATGTAGACAAAGTAAAAATCTGATGTGTTACTTTTACATGACTTTCTCTACATCGCTGTAACAAATTGTTACACAACTTATTCTTATATCTACTTTATGATAATCGAGATGCACATTAGCATAATTGGCTTAATTATTTGCTTCCTTGTAAGTACAAGGTAAAAGAGGTAATACACTAGGCAAAAACGATATTAAAATCGTTTAAAAGCTGGTTGTCATGTGGTTGAAATCCGTTTCTATGCAGGGCCAGAAGTTTACAAATTTCCGTGTGAGAAACGTTTAAGTATTTTAAATCTGAAACAAATATCAAGGTATATTACAAAAATGGACAACTCCACGAAATACATATATATGTTATAAGCTGTGTGTGTTTAAATGGGATCTACATTTTTATGTAGTATTTGTCAATCTCTTACGGTTTACCAGATTCGCTAAATTCAGCAAAATTCATTCAGAATAAAGAGGAGGTCTTTAGAGACTATTTACAGAAAATTCAATTTTTACATTTTATCTGTCATATCAATACCTTTAGTATACGGTATTTTATCAAAATCGTTAGATCTATTTGTGAGAAAATAAACATTTCCAAATGTTTTTCCATGTAGTTTGGGGTGGAAGATTTTTCTCAAAATCTTCGTGTCGCTTCCCTGGAAGAAGCTACTACTAAGCTTAAATACCAAGTTTGGTATTTAACCGACTTTTCGGTTTTGGGTTATGCTGTTTACAGATACACGGACACACACAGAGGTCTTTTCATATTTTTTTTTATACAGGGGACCGTAAAACCTCTATTTCCGGTGAAATCTCGGCAACGAATTTTTTGGTGAAATGCAATACCTTCTGTTTATACTATGTACATGATACGTGTAGAGATAGTAAACATTGGCTGATTTGGGGGGAAAATGTTCCAATATTTTTAGTTCTATAGCCCATTTTTATTATTTTCTGTAGCGCGCAGATAGAATTTGCTTAGTAGATAGAAGTATTGTATCCCACCCAAAAAGTCGATACCAAAATATCGCTGAAAATACATATTTTGGAGAGCCCTGAATCCAAAAAAGCATGTTTAGGAAAAGGAAGATGTGTGTGTGTGTCATATATGTGTGAGTCTGTCTGAGTATATGCGCGCTCGAGTGTGTCTGTGATCAGCTTAACTCAAAAACTAAAAGTCGCGTCAATACCAAACTCGGTATTTAGTTCAGAATCTATCAAGGATGCGACACAAGATTTTCAGGACTTACCCAGTGACTTACCCAAAAATGACTCTAAATATTTTAATTAAAATGTCTATGTTTAAGATGTGATCACAACAAATGAAATGTATATGTTGCATTTTCTGTGAATAGTGTTTGAGAGACCACCTCATTCTTGATATCTTTTGTAAAACTCGTAAGCCATTAAGAGATAAGACAAAAGCTTAAATCACAAAAATTTAAATCTTATTAAAACACTGAATTAATGTCATATACATTATTTTTCTTGTAGAGTTAATCGTTGCCGAGATATTCCCTGCTGTTGGCTTCAATTTTAAATTATTTATTCATTTCTCAAGCGAGATGTCAACTTTTGTTTCATCTCTTTTGTTTCATTCCCGGGAATTTAAAAGAGAACCAAATTCCAATTATTTCATATTGGGATAATCTTAAAAAATTTGACTGTCGTTTTATATAGTGCATTCCCTTATTTCCTTTCTGCTTACAACGAAGCAAGTAATAATACCAATTCTTCTTGATTGGCATGATGTAAATAAAAGAGTAATCTTTGGTATCTTCCAAGGATGCGAAACGAAGGTTTTCAAGAAAATCCCCCACCCCAAACTACCCTTTACATGGGAAAATTTTCGAAAATTTTGATTTTCTCAAAAATGCCTCTAACGATTTTGATTAAAATCTCTTATGTTTAAAATATTTACATGCCAAATAAAATGTATATCTTGTATTTTCTGGGAAAGCATACTGGATTTCACAGCCCAAAAATCTTGAAACTGAGAAGCCCCTCAATACTAGCTTAAACTTATGTAGTGCGCTAAAAGGAGGGTCATTGCCAGAAGGTTAGACGTGCGGGGAAAATAGCTGAAAACTAAATTAGCTCCTTGGCACCTGCGGGAGTTTCATATTGAAGTTGAAATGTCATGGTTAACTCTTGGGCGGGCACAGTCATCAGCTTCTCCTTCCCTAGGGACAAAGCGGGATATTAAAATGAAGCAACGGAAACAAAAGCAGGAGCGGAAAGAGAAGCTGTCACAGGACACTAAGAGATGTAACGGCGGAAGGATCACTCTTCCGTTTTGACGGGAAATGAGCACCAAGCTCTCCTTGGAGAGTGTAATCGCTCAACTCTCATGTCCTTCTGCGGTGCGGCGTCGCTTACAATAGACCCCTTCCTACTGTGTGTTTTGTTTGTGTCGCAAGAAAATATGGGTCATTTCTTACTTTTCAATTGCTTTTCGTTACAAATACTTACTCGTACACTTGGAACGAAGTAATATAAACGACGCAACGCTGAAACGTACTTTATGAATATCCTAAGATCTAAGACGAAACAAACAGATTTCAAATAACTATTTAATGACAATGAGAACTTTGGTGCCTAACTCGCTTCTCTCCGCTTTCGTTTTACTAGTATTTAGCGTCCGTTCTTACTACATTCATCACTGTAAGAAAAGAACACTGATGATACATGAAATTGGGAAAGGAAATTTGGGAAGAAAACGTTGTAGGCCTAAGTTTAACGTACCTATCTATCGTCGGAAGGCAGCCGAATATAACACGTGATTTAAAAATTCCAAAGTGTGTGTTTCTTTCCGGGGAGAGGGGATTGCAAGCTAAAAATCTGTAACAGAAAATGTTCTGGTGGATTTTTATTTCCAATAAATATTTGATGCTGAAATCCAAAAGTGGCATTTTAAATGTGAATAGCTGGATACTCCAAAAAGTTTAACCATATTAGGTCGATTATTAGTGCTAATTGTATCTTCCACACAACGTGTATAGGAAGGAGTTCAATAGGAATTAAGCCCGTGACTTAAAAGTACTTAAGTTGTCATTGGGATATAGTATGTTAAAGTAATTTCAGATCTCTTTATGGAAAAAAATGCGAGTCAACTGGGGCGCGTCGAAATGTTGTCATGGACGCTCAGTGTTACAGCAATCGGAAGGGACGCAGATCCAAGATTTACATTCCAGCTATGTTGTTGTTGTTATTGTTCATCGTCACTTTAACTCCTTTGTCTTACACTGACATTGTTATAGATTCATAGGTTTATTAAATCAGTGTACGTCAGACCAACGGACCTGGTTGTGCAGTCAGTTTCCTTCTTGTTTCACGTGCTTGTGAAACTGCTGATAGATGCATAGGCACCTTTCGTACATCTATATATTTCGTTATTGTTGAGTCTTTGGTGCAATGGATTTTGGGAAGCGGCACTTCTAGGAGTCCTTTAAGTGTACACATAGTCATTCTGATGTGGACCGACGGCCTTGTTGCGCAGTCTTCTTCCTGAACATAAGTAGCTTTTCACATTTGGCCTTAGTTTTGTCATCTTTAAGCATCATTTATTTCATTTATTTCTTCTTTTTTTCTATAGGTGGAACATGTTCTATTACCTCCATTATAAATCAGACTGGAACATACAATCCCATAGTTTGCCTCATACAAACAAAATATTTCATTTGAATTTCTTTCTTATTTTTTCTATAGGTGGAACACGCTCTATTACGTCCATTATAAATCAGACTGGAACTTATCAAGAGGCTCTACAATCCCATTGTTTGCCTCATACAAACATAATATTTCATTTGTATTTTTTTTTTTTTTATAGGTGGAACATGCTCTATTGCGTCCATTATAAATCAGACTGGAACTTATTGTCCTATAATTTGCCTCATATAAACATAATAGAGCGAATGTGTTTGTAGCATATAGTAAACGTGAATTTTTATTCAAATTTTCTCCGGACTATTCTTTATTCAACGATTTCATATTTTGTACTCCTTTCTTACACTTTTTCATTCATCCAATTCTCGCGCGTTGCACGTTTACCCTATTCTGGAACTTCAGAAAGTATATCAATACTCAGAACATCTAGCAAACTAATCGACAAACTAAAATAATTAGCCGTTTGGCCTCAAATCCACGGGAAAGCCTTCAGCACAGAAACATAGAACGAAGAAGGTCAGCCTGCTGAGTGGCTACTGTCTCAAACTGGCCGGTCCCGATGGCCACGCTCGCTAAAGCGTCTCGCTTTGGTGCTTCGTGGGCAGGGGATCGTGGGTTCGAGTCCCGCCTTGGGCATGGGTGTTATATGTTTGTCCTGATCAGACTCCGTTACTGTTAAAAAAAAAAAAAAAAAAAATAGAAAGCTGCGCGAAGAATGTAGCACTGAAAGGTTAAATAAATCAAGCACTTCTCTCCAGAAAGTTTTCATATACACTCTCTTGCGCAGAATATTGGTGCTTTCGTCCCATTCATGTAGTCGGTGGTCAGCATTCAAAAAGGAGAACAGTTACTGTTGCTCTTAGTCGGTCGTCGGTGCTGCTTGCTAAGCGCGCTGATCAGGTGACAGCACGACTGTAGTAAATATATTACGATTTGTCGCGTATGTCGATAAGGCAAAGAAAAAAACAAAAAAGGGGGGTGGGAAGTTTAAGCACTAAATTAATCACATATATTACACCAGGAAATATAGGAAGTGCCTCACTTCATTGTTGAAGCAGTTCTGGCCCTAATTAGGAATTTGATATTACACGCTGCAGTTCCCTCTGAGAAGTGGTAGCAATTTCTTACCGAATTAAAAAACATCTAATGTGTTCCATTCATATGACTTCCTCTATATCTTAGTAACATATGTTTGTTAAAAAACTTATCCTTCCATCGACTTCATCCTAATTGAGATAAACATTAACAGAGATGATATTATTACTTGCTTCTTTGTAAGTAGAAGGGAAATAATGGAATACACTAGGTAAAAGTAAGAGTCAAATATTTTAAAAGCTGGTTGCCATGTGGATGAAATCCGTTTTTTGGCATTGCCAAGAAGTTAAAATTTTTCCATATGTGAAAAGTTTTAAGTGTTTTAAAACTGAAAGGAATATGAGGAATATCTCAAAATTGGTTAACTCCACGAAAATATGTATAAAACATAAATTGTGTTTTTAACAAGATCTACATGTTTTCTGACTAATAAGTTTCTGTCTATCTCTTACAAGTTTGATTAAAGTATATTAAATATATTTTAATGACAAATGAAATCTATATCTTAAATTTTCTGTGAATGGACCCTGAAGACCTCTTTATTCTAGGTGAATTTTACTGAATGAATTATCACCTATGTAAAATTCATTAAAACTCATTAAAAATAAAGAAGTCTTCAGGATTTATTCCCAGAAATTTCATGATACACATTTCATTTGTCATTAAAATATATTTAATATACAGAATTTTAATAAAAATCGTTAGACATTTTTAATCAAATCAAAATTTTCGATTTTTTCCAGCTAAAGTGTAGTTTGGGGTGGGGGATATTCTTGTAAATCTTCGTGTCGCATTCTTGGAAGATACCAAACTTAAATACCATCTTTTAGTTTTTGAACACACAGGGACCTTTTTCTAAAAATCTGATGTGCTCCATTTCAAATGAGTTTCTTACATCTCACAAATTATTGTTAAAAAGCTTATTCTTCTATCTTACTTCATGATAATCGAGATAAATAGTAGCAGAAACAGTCCTTAATACTTGGTTCCTTGTAAAGCAGAAGGACAACAATATGTGTTCTATTCACATGATGTCTTCTAGCTGTTCCGTAAACAAACATTTTATTCAAAACATTAATATGTTATCTACATCATGCTATTAAAGATAAATATAAGCAGAATTAGTCCTATAGCTTCCTTGTAAATAGAAGGAAAATAAGAAAATGCACAGGTTATAGCGATAATCTCATCCTTTAAAAGTTGGTCGCTATGTGAAACAATTTAAATTCCAATCTCCTGGCTTGTCAGCAGTAAATAAATGAAAAACGAGAAAAAAATGTCTTCCCGTTTGAGAAAAGGAATGTCTCGAAAACGGCTAACTCTACAAAAAATATTATTATGTGTTACACTCACATAACTTTCTCAAGTTGCTCTAGTAAGAAACTTCTTGCCAAAGATTATTCTTCTTTCCTCACCATGCTAATCGAGAGAAACATTAGCAGAAATTTCTTATTACTTAGTTCCTTATAAGTAGAAGGGAACTAAAGAAATACGATATGCTAAAGTGATAGCCAAATGTTTTAAAAGCTGTCGTTATGCGATTGTCATTGTGAATCGCTTCTTTGCTTGACCAGGAGTAAAACAAAAAAAAAAAAACTTCCTGTCTAAGAAAAGTATAAATATCTTACAATTGAAAACAATAACAAGAAATATCTCGGAAACGGTTACATCCATAACAGAAACGTAAATACATAAATTGTGTGTTTTGACGAGATCTGCATATTTTGTGCAGCAAGGTTTTGTCTATCTCTTACGGTTTAGCAGTTAAGCAAAATTCGGCAAAAGTAATCCAAAATAAAGAGGTCTTCAGAGGAATTTCCCAGAAAATTCGAGATATCAATTTTATTTTGGGATGTAAATATATTTAATATACGGGATTTTAATCAAAATCATTAAAGGCATTTTTCAGAAAATCGAAGTTTTCGAAAATGTTTCCATGTATAGGTTAGTTTGTGGTGGGGGATTTTCTTGAAAATCTTCGTGTCACATCCTTGGTAGATACGAAACCTAAATACCAAGTTTGGTATTTAACGGTCTTTTCATTTTTGAGCTATGCTGTGCACAGACACATAGACAGATAAACGCACCTACACAAGGACCTTTTTATAAAAATGCCTTTTTCGGACTCAGGGGACTCCAAGCATATACTTCCGGTGAAATATCGATATCAAATTTTTGGGTGGAAATTGTAACCTTCTCTAGCTACTATGTACATTTTACATGCGGGCTAGAGTAAGTAAAAATGTAAATAACATAAATTGTTTGTTCTGATGAGATCTACATTTCTTGTGTAGTAAGTTTTTGTATATCCCTTACGGTTTTGCCAGTTATATAAAAGTCATTCAGAATGAAGATGTCTTCAGCGGCTATTCCCAGAAAATTCAAGATATACATTTCGTTTACCATAAAAATATCTTATACATAAGGTATTTTAATCAAAATGTTCCATATAAAGGGTAGTTTGGAGAGGAAGGACTTTCATTAAAATCTTCGTGTCGCATCCTTGGAAAATACTAAACTTAAATACCAAGTTTAGTATTTAAAGGAATTTTATTTTTTGAGCTATGCTGTTCAAAGATACACATACACACACACCTCGCGCGCGCTCGATGCTTTTTCTATAAATGCTATTCTCGATTCATGTGGCCCTCAAAACATGTATTTCCTGGGAAATCTGGACATCGAATTGTTGGGTGCAATGCAATACCTTCTCTATACACTATGTACAAACCTGTAAAGAAAGTAATTAATTGGTGTTGGATTTAATTTGTAAACGCCTTTTAATCCGCCCAGGTGTTAAAATGGGGCAGTTTGTATGAATCATGAACGAATATCTTTGGGGAACGGAGTACCCAAATCGAGCCAGTTCATTTAATACGCATAGCATTGAATCAATGAGTATATGCCATGTGTGCAAATAATTCAACTCTCGCTGGTCTCGCGCTTTACCGCCAGCCGCGTAAGAGCCGTGAAACCTTATCTGCTCTATTATACTCTGGTCAGAGTCCTTTAAGACAATAGAAGGGGGAGATAAGGGTGTCACGTAGCTGCACCGGCGGCTATCGCAAAGTGCCCAAACATGTATCCGATCTGGCAATGAGCTACCCGTTTCCTACTTTTGTCCTTTCCACTGCCTCAATACTCCGACCAAAGAATAGTACTAGTTACTCACACTTTTAACTTGCAATCGCCGGCGATTCATATAAATAATGTTTTGTTTTTTTTCTCTGTGCCGGGATACTAAGAGAGTATTCGTATATTTACAAGTTGATTACTCGTATATGATCGAAGTTGTTTATGAAATTAATAATTATATATGTGCATCACATCATATGCCTTTTCCAACCCACTAAAATTTCTTATAATGCCTACATATTGCACTATTTATACAAAAAGTGAATCTTTCATTGACTTTGTTTTTTCACTTCATGGTCTTAACTAGGAATAATTTCAAATTAGACTATGGGTTTGCTTAAATGCACAACACGGAAATCAAATTACAATTCTTCGCATATCGTAATCTCTTTTATCACCAAAGAACCCGTCTAGGAATAGGGAGCAATAAGCATAGACACCGCGTGAAAATTCATCCTAGGCAAACATAAATGATTTTACAACAACATTTTGAAAACCATTGTCGCTACAAAATAGTAATTGGACATAAATAGTAGGTAAGGCTTCTTGAGATCTGTGTTTTTTCATGCAGTACATCTTTGTTTACCTCTAACGGTTTTCTAATTATGCAGATTCTATTAGATTGAAGAGGACTTTAAAAAGCTCAAGATATACAATGTATTACTGACATAAACAACTTAGCAATCAGATATTTCTATCAAATGGATGAGGGTATTTTTGAGAAAATAAAAATAACGAAGCATTTCCATATAAAGAATTAATGGATTAACTTTATTGAAAATATTGCTATATTGCTATTACTTAGAAGATAGTGACAAGTTTAGTGTTTACTCTGACTTTGGGAACAGCATTTAGAGTTATGCTATTCATTACGCAGGCGTAACCTTTTCTAAAACTGCGTTCGGGGGGGT
The DNA here is from genome assembly GCA_030762935.1 of Hymenopus coronatus. Classification (NCBI taxonomy): domain Eukaryota; kingdom Metazoa; phylum Arthropoda; class Insecta; order Mantodea; family Hymenopodidae; genus Hymenopus; species Hymenopus coronatus. Next base: position 61,735,686 of record CM060881.1, read on the forward strand.
AGATAAACTCAACGCCTTTATTTCTCATTGCATTGTTGGCTGGTTTGCATTATTACATCTAATTAGGATGGGAAAATTAACTAAACGTTTACTATCCATTATAACATAACATGTCATGTTCATTCCTAAAATGTAAACGAGAACCGTGAGTATTTCCGACAACCTTAATGTCAGAATTGATACAAGCTACATATCTGCATTTTCCAAATAGCTCTTATTTAGTCTTTGCAATATTTGATGACTTGTGAACCATATAAAATTCCACAGGAATAAGGGTATTAAGAAATTATTCTAAAGAAAACAATTATATCTGTTTACTTTATTTCTCAGTCGAGTCAGTAATGTTATGCATTTTAACAGAAAATAGTTTTACAAAGAAAGGTATTGTTTGTAGGGGGTGAGGGTACCTGACTGAAATACCAAATGTGGCATTTATCTAACGTTTATCTGTTCACACACAAACACATTCAGAGTTAGGCAGAATTTTTTTTTTAAGTTGTCCTTCTAGACTCGGGTACCAGAAATATATTAATTTCAGATAGAAATTAATACTTCCTCTGCTTTAAGTGATATTATGGAGAGAAAAAAGTAAGCTGTTATTCCCTATATGTTTGACAATAGCTCAAGCACACAGCAAAAGTCGATCAGAAAATTCCCAGTTGGGAAGCTAATAACATTCCAAGGAAACCGCAGAATACCAGGGTCTCTGATAAAACACAATGTAACTTAATAATGGATTCGAAATCAATGTCATGTTCATTTGTCTTGGAACTTCATTCCCCGGGAGACTGAAATATATAAAGGGCCTGAGGAAGTTTGCTCTCTCTCACGTAATATATCCAGTACTAGTGTCAAAGTGCCCCCTCCCGCGCACAAGGCAGACATCAAAGCTGAGAATAATGCACCCTGGAATTAGTCGGGATCAGCCAAGTAATCTGCTGCTGTGCGAACAGAGATAGAACAAATTGAATATTCAATGCGAACCTTCCTGCCGCTGTCACGGATAAAATTGCTGCATGAAGAAGAGCAGCAAAGATGGTCTGATCGCATCGTCTTAGCTCCGGCCTGCCAACTGTCACAACGATAAGGATTACCATACGTTCTTTTCTATGTAGAGCGCTTTTATATGACCTGGAAAAGCATGAAAATTAGTTGAAACCGGGAATTGGTTGCGTTCTAATGTCCTTAAAGCGCTACCATACTTATTTTGCCTATGTAGCGCATTTCTGTATGACCTAGGTACCCAAGTTAGTTAAAAGTACGAATTGATTGCATTCTAAGTACTAAAAGTACTTTTACTACTACTATTACTACTACTACAACTTCTACTACTACCACTACACTACCACTATCACCACCACCACCACCACCACTACCACTACCACTACCACCAAGACTGTGACTTCGACAACTACTACTACTACCACTACCACTACTACCACTACCGCTACTACTACTACTACTACTACTACTACTACTCTAGTACTACTACTCTAGTACTACTACTATTACTACTACTATCACTAATAATAATGGTCATAACAATAATAATCCCTTGTCGTTACAGTCCTGATGAGCCTGAGGCTGCCAACTCGTCTGCCGGCCTCCCGCTCACTTACGCATGGCAGGGGTGGACGATCATCAACCCGATACGGGGGGTAAAGTGGCCAGTATCACCCTTCTCCCTTCTGAACCATTGGCTATTATGGCCGCTGCGACTCTCACTTCATCACGATACGTAGTGCGCACCAATCCTATATCCGGGGCTTAACATTCAAGTCGTCATGGCATCGAACCTGAGCGCATTCCGTAACTGGGAACCAGATTACCACGCTCAGGCCCACTCCTCCATAGCGCAGGGCCCTAAAACCATCATGCATTTTTCTTTGTTTGTTTGTTGGTTTTATTTTTATGCACAAAGCTTCTATATGCTCTTGAGCATAAAAGTTAGCTTAGTTTTTGTAGAGCGCTACCGCCATCACCGCTACCGCCGAACAACAAACACACGAAACAGAAGAGCGCGTTTTTTCTTAACATTCACACAGCCAGAAAACATTTTCATATGATGAAATATCAAATTTTCGAGTAAAAGAACCTCTACTCTTACATTGGAATTGTACTTCAGAATGTCAAGCTCAGGCTTTAGTGGGACCCGTTTTTCACTTCTAATTTTTGGATAAACTTAGCGAGCTTAATTCAATAATTTTTAGTTCGCCTAATTTTCATTGTTTTGTGGCTGTATTGCATTGTAATTGAGCAACAGGTCATCTGGTTATTGTGATTGGACATCAAAGGCTATAGGTAAAAGAACTGTTAACCCCGAAATAGCCATACAAGGAAATATCCCATTCCTTTTCTCACTTCATGTAAAAACGTCACGAAGGTTGAAATCGGAGTGGTCATTTCCATCGTTCATATCTCCTATTTGAAGCCAACAATCCCAACTGCGGATACGTTTTGGGTATTTAAAATTAACATCTGGTTGTACAAATTTGCTCATATGTTCTAAAAATGATAGGAACAATCGTGCAATCAAGTGATTTAAATAATTAACACCAACGCTACAGAAAGATTAGCAACAAGAGTTTCCGCTTCAAACATTCAATGATACCCGGGCTGGGGTTTTCTCGGCCTCATGATGGCCTTTGCTCAAAGATTGGACCAACTTTACAACTATGCCCTTGTCATGGTTACAGAAGAAATCAGCACAGAAAGCGCCCGGGCTGGCTGTCATAAAAATTAGCCTTAAAAATAAGAAAAACGGAACAGTTTTAAGCATATTTAGTGTACATAAATAATATACCTATTATTATAATGGACATATTAAGGCAAAAAAAAAATCACTTTCAATTTTAAAAGGGGGGCGCCACCCTTGAGCATCCCCTTCAATAGTCGCCAGTGCTGGAGGTGTATGAAGTCATCAGCACCACGAACCGTGAGTTTTAAAGTCCTAGAATGCATTCTTGTCTATAGAGCTTCATTATGCCCTGGAGGAGTATAAAATTAGCCAAAACTGTTGTTATAAAGTCCTAGAAGCATTAATATGCGATCTTTTCCATATAGAGTGTTTCATTATGCCCTAGAGGTGTAGAGAGTTAGAAGTAGATAGTTGGACGTGCTTCTAGTAATTGCAGTACAGCACCGAAAGTAGGCCTTAGCTATATTGTTTGTAAAATATACGTTAGCAGTAAGATGTATACAATATGCAGTGCTATAAAAGGTAATGTTAAAGTTATACTATGTACATTATTTACTACTACCACCAGACGCAGGCTGCCGTCCGAGACTCAATTAGCTTTCACCCACATGGATTTGAAGGAATAACAAAAATGACTACAGATAACTGAAATCAGCATTATTGACGAATAACGGATCACGGAAAGGATTAAACTACAATTACGGAAAGCACAATTACTTCAACATCAAAAGTAAGCGGAAAACTTCAAATGTATGTATATTTCATTGCTCTTCACTCACAGAAATGCATGTAATTTGTGCACACACAAATACATTTATTATTAAGGAATGTGCATAATGCTCGGCGCCATCTTGTCGTTTTCGGTAACGCTGGCTGTTCGTGACTGCGTATTCTGTTGGCATAAATAAGTACTTCTTGCACGTCTAGTCAATAATGCAGGCGGCATCTTAGCACAAGAAATTGAAACTGCAATTACCGAGTTCGGTACGTTGGTAAAACTGAATAGCAGCACACATTATTCTACTTGGCCTTAATTATTAACACTGTGTTCGCAGCCGACACGCAATATAAGTTACGGAAGAAGCACACAGGTGATAGGAGTGATACTACAAGGTATTCCAACTCAATAAAATTCTGTACAGGGGCTACATATCTTGAAGATTTCGAGCGCTATAAAGAAAAATTATCAGAGACCTTCTGAAATTAGATGAAGTAATATACGATTAACTCACTTACGAAGACTACGATGTTGATGTGTCAATCTGTGAGGAATACATTGAAACGGCAGTTCAAAGGACATTACTGAGAATACGTGATAAAAGCTCCCACAGTTACTGAAGTCGACTCCCACTAACATGACACTTTCCGTTACACCGGTCACTCCGATAAAATTGGAAACATTTACCGCAGACTTAGAATCCTGGTCCGTCTTTTTGAACAATTCTCATCTTCAGTGGACAGCGATTCTGTGCTATCGGCAGTGAATAAGCATGTATTCCTGCGAAGACATGTACTTGTAGGGTGAGACGAAATACCTCGTTGATGGAATAGCAATCAGTAGAGACACCTATAAGCAGACGAAACGCATACTCGTACTATCCACATAGTCCACGCACATTTGTTATTTTGAGTGGGGGGGTGGACAGTCTGAAGCCAGGTTGTGATGAAGGTGCTGAGTCCCTTAACACCCCTAAGCAGAATGGAAACGGCAGACTCAAGCTCTCATTGCTTGGGGAAGATGTCGATGCTTATAAAAGAATGCTAGAGCCAAATATTTTTCGGGCATTTCCTAATGAACTCTGTCGTCACTGAATAACACACTGCAAGGGAACTAACACACCTGAAAGTAGTATTTCCAAATTAATGGAGTTTCTAGACTACGAAGTTGAGGGAGCTCTAACAACTTAAAAGATCCGAGGAGATCTCTTGGCCGCACTCCAACCACAGCAACACTACTCGTCCGTTCAAAGAACAAGACGACATTTGAAACCTTTTGTGTTTTCTGTCAACTCAACGGCCTTTGGACTCAGGATCGCAGCACGTTCAGTAAAATGGAGGAGTGTATTGGGAAGCTGAAAGCAACTAACCTATGTTTCCTTTGCTTAAAACATGTCCACAGCTAAAGCTGCAAGCTGTGAGTGTAAAAGAAGCCGTCATAGGGCAATTTATGATAGCAAAAATGACTTTACAGCCAGTACACCTCAAACTTCTTCTATTTTGGTTGGCAAAATTGGCGCGATGTCGCATGCCTTTACGTATTTATAGACAGTACGGGTACAGTATAGTATAGTTGGTCCAGAGGGAACAAGTAGACTCATAAGATGCATCCTTGATCTGGGCAGCCAATCTTCCTTTGTGTCTAAATCTCGTATAATGATTTGCAACTTGAGACAATAGAGAATAGATGTTTGATGGAGGTTCCTCTGAGTCCTTACTTCCTCAATCCAGTTCACGACATGTCCGGTTTATTCTGAAGGGAATGTGAAACAGCTTCACTGCACTCATTAATGCCTTTGAGACCAATCAGTGTTTCTTTTCACATCCTAGCATTCCATGTCTTTAGGGAATATGCACAAACTGCAAATGGCCGATCCTAGACACCATATATGAATAGGAATTCTTATAAGTTCTGACTGGATTTTGTTAAACAGTCTGCACTCATCCAAATTTCACCATCATTAGTGTTGATACCATACACCTGAGTTGGATAATTAGCGGCACCCGCTCGATATCACTGTAAAGATTGTGGCTATAAACTACGAGTACATAGACTCCAACAGTCTCTCTACAAGATGATGGTTATCAATGCTTCTGGGATACGTGACTTTAGGAATATCCCGACAACACCCAAGAATCTTAAGTGCAAATGTATCATCCATATCAGGGCGTTTCATGACAGTTAGCATGTTGAAATGGGACGAAGAGTAGTCAGTCTTTTCAGAAAGGCCGACAGTTCTCTGTCAGAAAACCATCAAAATATATCGAAGCGATTTCGTTCTCTGGAAAAGAGACTGCAGATTGATGGGCATCTTCGAGACATTTACCAAAAGCAGTTGTTAAGTTATATCCGCAACTGACATATAGAAGCTGAGCCATTTTAACAAATATGGTGAGATATCATGTAGTTAGAAAAGAAAAGAGAAGTAATTGCAAACGGCACATGGATCTTCAAGTGAATATAATTCACAATAACTTAACGAATCTAGAGAAATGCACTGGTACTGTACAAAAGAGTATATTGTAGAATTGCAAAGGTTCCACACCGTAAGTAGTCCGGGAGTTAAATCCAAAGAGCTGAAGGAGGATGTATTGTTTTTTTTTTTTTTTTTTTTAAGCAGGACCATAATCCACGCTATATGTGGAAAATTGTCCATATCCCCGAGCTGAAGCCAGGGAGAGATGGGAGGGTGCGAACTGTGCTGCTAAGGACTTCTCAAGAGCAAAAGTCGGCAGGTACATCCAGTTGATCGTCCTTTAGGAGATTGTGACAGATCAGGATGGAGAGGATCTGGAGAATCCTTCTACGCTAACACAAATTTATATAATTGTATGATATTGTAATGCTGTATCTTTTGTAGAGTTACATTATCTGTAAGATGTATACAATATGTCAGTGCAATAAAGGTGTGAACATTGAAGTTGTACGAGTGCACATTATTTACTGTCACCACTACATGAAGGATTCCGTCCGAGACGTCTCTTAGCTGCCCTCCCCCACACCCTGGACCTTCTGAATACGAGGTTCGCACGTTACCATAGAACTTAGTGCCTTAGTGGGGAATCAATGTTAACCAACTACGAATTGGTGGAAACGGTGATGATGGAGCAATTTGTGGAATGAAAGGCAGGGGCAACCGGAGAAAACCCTCCCAGACGCCGTTTGTTCAAGAAAAATCCCAAATATGATCCCCTGGGATTGATGAGAGAGACCTGGTTGAAAGATGACCGGTCTAATCTGTCGACGACGGCGCCGCAACCAACTAACGGAGATAGTAATCCGATATGGATGAGAATAAAATTAAAATTGTATAAAAACCACTCCTATACCTGTATTGCTATCGTAGCTACGGATCGTTGAAAAACATGATAAAATAGTATAAAAGCACCAGAAATGAGATTTCTTAGCAACGTTAGAGGTGTTAACAGGGAAAACCGCATTGTCACAACTTCATCATTCAATTAACTCAAAAAACCTAACAATGCTTCCAATTTAGTTAATTATTAATATGGGACGGTCACTTGACTAGGAGAGATACATAGTACAACTTGAGGAACTTGGACACACGCATTAAATCATACATTAAACTTTTAACCTATTATTATTATTATTATTATTTTCACATCTTTATTGAAAGATCGGCCCTTACAACTTTTATCTCTTTGGCTGGCCAGCGGTACCGCGTAAAGTATTTTTTAGAACATGATGGCCCTGTCCCACCTTCTTCCAAATCGTCCTGACTTTAAAACTTAACGGTTAGGGGATTTGTTGTTGGAAACCAACCCTCGCTGTTGCCAAGCCTTCCACTTACTGGTCCCCTAACCGAGGCGTGATTCTCGGCTTGCAAGCAATGTTTTCAGAAAACAGACTTGACTACGTTGCCTCTCGCCTCTAAAAATGGTTCGTCTTTTGTTTGTCTTTTGTTTACCAATGGTTATTGCCTGCCCAGTGGTAGGAGGAGCGGTCCCGTTTGAGGGTCATCGTCTTCTGGAGAAAGCTATACCTCTGGAGATTCTGCTGGCAGTCACATTTATCCCCTTCCGTCCCTGCTCACTCACTGGCTTTGGAATGGAACATTGATACCCTCACTCCGGACCGTTAGACCTTAGCTACTCGTTAGCCACCTTTCTTCCACCCTATCAATCCAAGCGTATAGAAACGTCTGTGAAGCCACAACCCAACAAGATGACCTAAAACAACAACGTGAAACACAAAAATAGAAAGTCCTGGATATCACAATAAAAGAAATGAGGATATTAGGAATCAGTTAGACATTTCCAATATTAATAAAAATATTGAAGAAAATAAAACAGTATGAAAACAGCACTTACAAAAAATAAGTTAGAAATAATCTAACCTAAGGCTATGCTTTACCAACAAAAAGGAAGAAAGGATTTACGACCTCCCAGACCTTGCAGTGAAAAGTGCAGATGAAGCAGATATAAGTGCAGAAAAAAAGAAGAGCATAATCCGAAACGTTATTTAACGGTGGTTGATTTATCAAGGGTGAATATCATAGGAGCTACAAGTTGTAAAAGTCTATTTCTCCCTAAATTGTAAATATGGCATACAACATTGCTTTATCAAAATTCTGATCTGATACATTGCAAAAGTGACAATGACAGTTTCACTCACAACAATTTCACATACCAATATCCGTCGCATATTGTACTATCGCTGAAAAAACTTTTTTTTTTTTTTTTTATATTTTTTCCGCTCTCCAGATTGTCGTCCAGATGTAATTGTATCACGTCCAAATTCTGGAACATAAATATGTTTCGGTTATTTAATAACCAGTTTAGTTTTATCAGGACCGTCGCTGGCCATACGTCTAAATACGTGCTCCACGGTTATTATATATGACGTATTTATTATATAATGAGAAAAACTGTATGGCACCACACTTTGAGCCGCAAAGTTAAATTGAAAAACATTCGTGCTAATCAGATAAGCGTTCGCAGAAATAGTTTCATAACACATTTCATTGCAGGCACAAAGGGGATACAGAGACTAATACAATAATCGAGTCTTTAAAAACCATGTCGATGTAGGCTGGCGTTGAGTTTCTTGTTTGCTTTTTGTCAACTTCCAGGACCGTGTGCATAGGGCTATCGACTTTAAGCGCACTTAAAAACTATCAGTCTTGGCCATGTTTGAATCCTTGGGATCTGAAACCGGTGCCTAACTATCTGAGTCATCCAGAACGATGCGCTAGCGATGAGATCCTCTTATCCTTTTATGATCACGCGAAAATATATGCATGGTAACAGAACTTCAAAAAATATGATATTCAACTCACATGACTTTCTCTACCTACTCTGCAACAAACTATTCTTAAAAACGCATATTCTTAAAAACTCGTGCTAATCGAGATAAGCATTAGTAGAAACGGCTTTATTACTCAGGACCTTCTAAGTAGAATGGAAATAAGGGAATTCACTAGACTAAAGCGATAGTCATATCTGTCAAAGACTCGCCCTTGTAGTGTGGGGCTAACGTGTCTGCCGCACGTTCAACATTCGAACCTCGGTTAAGGTGAGTTACCCGGATTAGTTTTTTTTCTTCGGAGTTTCCTGTATCGTGAGAAGGAACACAATGGATCCCGAGCTCATTTGAGCATCATTTCACCGATTTCATTCATCGTCCGAAATAACGTACTAGATTAAAGGACGTTAAACTAAAAGAAACAAAAATACTTTGAGAGCTAGTCGCTATATAATGCGATTGAAATTTCCTTCTCTTTACATGAGCAGGATAAAAAGTGAATAATGAGAAAAGCCTTTATAACTGGAAATTTGAAATCCAATAACAAGGAATATCAGAAATATTACTTCCACAAAAAAGGATTTGTGGCATAATTTGTGTGTATTAACTGGAATTACGGTTTTTGTGTATCTCTCTTACGGTTTACCGGTTACGCAAAGTCATCCCAAATATTTTAAACAATGGTAATTTAATGAAAATCGTTAGAGCCACTTTCATAAAAATCAAACATTTTCGAAAGCATTTTCAAGTAAAGGCGTTTGGGATGGGAGGGATTTGCTGGAAAATGTTCGTGTCGCATCCTTGAAAGATGCTGAACTAAATACCAAGTTTGATATTTAACACACACGAGCGCGCGCGCACACACACACACACACACACACATACACATAACTACAGGCCCTTTATTAAAAATTGTTTTTTTGGATTAGGAGATCTCAAATACATTTCCGGTAAAATCCCAACATCAAATTTTTGGGTAGTGTAAAACGTATTTATGTTTTCTTTATTTCTTTCGCCATTTATTGGCTGCCGTTATTATTAGGGGCGTTCAATAAGTCTTTAGAAAAACCAAGAGATTACACTCGTAGCATAAAAAAAGTTGATATTTAGTAACAGTCGTCTCTTACTAGACAGTAGTTAAAGTTTCAGCTATACCCATGGTTTCGTTGCCATTCAGAATCTTGTGCTTCTTTAGAAGGATAGAAAAAAACGAGTTTCGTGCGGTGAGTAAATACTTCTACTCATATTTAAAAGACTTAACATCGAAAGAGATAAAAGCCGAGTTGGATGAAGTTCATAGCACATCTGCTCCTGCGTTTGCAACAATTTACAAGTGTATAAATGAATTTAAACGTGGCCGTACATCCGCCCACAAATGAAAGACTTCCTCGGAAATTATTGACAAAATGATATGGCTTTGAGTGATCGACGAATCAAAGTTCACGAAATAGTAGAGGCCACAGGCACATAAGGTACAGTGTTCTCAATTTTGCACCAAAAATTAAGATCTGACAAAGGTCTCGGCAAAATGGGTGCCGCGTTTGCCTTCAATGGAGAATAAACGCTTCGTGTGATCAATTCATAAGCTGTTTTGGTACTTTTCGTCGCAATCCTGACGAGTTACTGCGTCGATACATAACTGTACTACACTACTACACTCCAGAGACAAAAGTACAGTCAAAATAGTGGCTTTTTAAAGGCGAACCGGCTCCAAAGAAAGCAAAAGTAGACTGAGACAAGGTAAGGACCTCAGTTTTTTTATAATGCACGCGGAATCATCTACATTGATTACTTGCAGAAAGGAAGAACGATAAGTGGAGACTATTATGCATCGTTACTGCATCAATTGAATGAAGAAATCAAGAAAAAAGCTCCCTCATCTGGCAAAGAAAAATATTTTCTTCCTCAAGACAATGTAAGGGTGCACACCTGCGCAGTTTCGATGGCGAAAATTGTAGAATTAAGGTTCGAATTATTACAACATCCACCGTGTTTACCATATTTGGTCCCCAGTGAGTTTTTTTTTAATTCCAAACTTCAAAAAGTATCTCTGTGGAAAACGATTCACGCTCAACTAAGAGGTCATTATGCAAACAGATGCTTAATTTGAGGAACTTCCGAAATTATACATTTTTGAAGGTTTTAAACAATTGGAGAAACACTAGGAAAACAGCTAAACTGTGGGAAAAAATATACAATAATAATTTGTTTTCTATATTTTTATGAGACCTTATTGAAGCCCCTCGTATTTCTATACAACATACAATGAACATAGTAAGTAGACAAAATATTGTATGCAAACCTAAAATTCTATATCGAGATCTCACTGTAAATACATTTTTGAGAACCCCTAGCTACACAAGAGCATTATACTTACTCTACAACGTAAAATATACACAGCAATGTACATAGTAAGATAGAGAAAGTGTTTGTGTGTGTTTATCTGTTTGTAAACAGCATAACTCAAAAATGAAAAGTCGGTTAAATAACATGCTTGGTATTTAAGTTCTATGTATTTCAATAATGCAATAAGATTTTCAGGGAAATGCCTTAACTCAAAACTACTTACGTGAGGATGTCATCAAAAATGGCTATACAGTTGGCCCATAAAAATACTGCCATACTCCAAACTGGCACCACGTAGCCTTGAATAAGCGTATTAAATGAAATTTGCGACATTCGAAAGAAAATCTCAAATATTTTTGTGCATATCATTAGTGGATAACAGTGTCGCCCTCCGTGGTGTAGTGGTTACCATGCCAACTTCATATACCCAAGGTTGCAGGTTCAAATCCGGCGGGGGACGATGAATTTTTTCGGGTGTAAAAATCCTTAGCATGGCTTCCTTCGGAAGGGAAGTAAAGCCGTGGGTCCCGTGTCGTAGATTTACGGCACGTAAAAGAACCTCAAGCCTGATAGAGAGGCCTCTGAGCAAAATTAAGCGGTGTTTCACGCCCAATTTAGAATGGGGCGCTGAGAACCACAGCAGTTAAAGAGCGTCCATAAATAACATGCCATTTCCATTTTTTTTTTTAGTGGATAACAGTGGACAACAATGGAAGAGATCGTGGGAATCAAACACAGAAACTAAATTCACTCATGATTTTAACTAGTCGATATGGTTCATTGTTGGATGTATTTCGTTTCACTTGAATTTTTACCTTTAAAATTATTGGTTATACAAACGTTTTTAGGAGTTACGGCAAACCCACAAGAACGTAGTTGGTGTGTTTCGGAATGGCATAACACGCAAAGTCTGGTGCAGGTTCAGTGTGCTTTCAGGCGAAGGTTTCAACATCAAGTTCTTAAACACACGTCAATTTTGAAATGGCACCGTAATTTTGTGGATCATGACTACATGTGTCATCAAAGAAAGGTCATCCAGGGAGATTGTCTGTCAATGCGGGAATTGTGGAATGAGTGCAGGAGGTATTTGCATGTAGTCTAAAGAAGTCTGTCCGTAAAGCTATTCAACCACGTACGTGACTGAAGTTTTACCCCTAAAAACTGCAGTTAGTGTATAAATTTAAATCTGATGATATAAAAAAACAATTAGGTTTTTCTGAACATGTATTGCTACTAACGAAGAATAGTGAAAATCTGGCATTTGCCATCTCTAATATATTCTCTAATGTCTCGAATACATATCTGGCCAAACGTCCCAAAAAATACTGGAAAGTGTCTGCTCAACTAAGATCACCAGTAAACCAAATAGTATGCAGTAACCGTCGCAATATGGCCGAGAAGTTAAACCAACATTAACAAAAAGTACTTACACTTCAATCAATATGAATAATACAGGGGGACTAGGTCCTATTTCCGACGCCATATCCTGAGTGGCATTACTAGACTGTACAGGGCAAGATAAACAAAAGGTCTCGGGTTGCGAGTCCACCCAATAGTAAAAGAAGAATTAATACAGAGTATTGTGTTTTAAATGTTTGTTCACCTGTTTTCTTTTCATTTAAAAAGATACAACAATTGTTAGTTTGTAACGCCATCGGGTATTGTGTTGAAGTTAACGTTTTTCACTATTCTCTATTTATTTTTATAAAATGGATAGGGAAAATAGTGCCAAATATGCTAACATGATGGACATTGAAAGACCAAAAAGAAGACAATGCAGGTAAGCACATGTTACACGTATGTGCTGACTAGGCTGTTTAGTTAAATTTATATGAAAAAGATAGTTACAAATTCAAAATGTTAGTTTTCTTGGAAATATGAGTGGCACACATCGATCCAAATCTTAATTTTTTCAGGTATTCCCACCTTTAACGGCACTGCTATGTCGGCGACATTTCTCTTTGGAATGTATTGACTATCGGTAATGGTGTTAACTCGTGTATAGATTTGGTTTCCATATTTCTTTAATCAAAGTGTCACTCACACACACACACACACACACACACACACACACATATTTATATATATTTCGTGACCTCCGAAATGGTTGAAATTTCTGTCTGCTACAAGACATTTTAAGCACACGTATAATTAAAATCAATAATGGCAATTCATTTGGTATTATAGGTCTATGTCTAATTTTTAAGAGGTTTCCTAACAGTGGGATAAATAATGAGTAAATAAAAGATGAGAAAGCTTTCTGACAGGTCCTCTTCCTCTTTCGTCTGTGTATGTGTGTGTGTGTGTGATGTGTTATTTAAGAGAACGTCCTATGACATTTCTGTGTCATCCTATACGTTTAACTTTTATACTCAAGATTAGTTACGAGACAAAATAAAAAGCTAATGTTCACTTTGAATCGCAGTTTATTTTCATAATTACGTTCTCCTAACCGATAATATTACCTCACAATTTATCTTTAATCAATTTGCTGTGGGAGCCTATCTAATCAATGTGTACCTCTGCCCTGGTCATATGCTCGGTTATTCATAATGTTGTCAATTTGGGGGTTTCTCACTAAAAATAGGGGAGTTGGAGAGATAAGTACTTCAGGGGATAATGTTGGGGAGGTTTACTTCCTGGGGAATTTTTTAGGCTTCTTAAACGTGCAAAATACACATCAAATGTTAAAAATAATGTGTTGATTTTTTTCATTCTTCGTTGGCAGCCACCCCTTCCATGTGATCTCTTTCGCGATGTACACTCTTCCTGAATTGGGGATTACTCCAATTAGATTAATCGGAATTCCAATGAGATAAACTCCATGACTCATGCCTGATCTCTAACGAGAGGATTATTTGATTACTAGCACTCAGACAGTAAAGTGGTGTCAGTGACGTTAACGGTTCTAGTGAGAAAGGGAGCTGTGTCATTTTAGTAAGAAATGGAGATATATTGAGTTTTCTACATCATAATGTTAACACATTATTTGTACAGTAAAACGTTAGCTTTTTACTTCTTAACCTATTGTTAGGTAAATTGCGCAGAAGGAAAAATAGGAATGACAACATAAAAAGCATGTTTAATGAACATAGGTAAGTATAATTCTTGTATTGAGAATTTAAAATTGTTGTAATATATCAAAGATAATTTTCCTGATCTAATCACTCTTTTCTGAATGTAAATCATGCTAATTGAGTTATACAGGTGTGCCAAAAGTAGACCGACAGCTTTGGGAGCTAATAGATAATACTATTTTACTTTTGTGTTAATGAAAGGTTTTTGTTGCGGTACTTCGTTTAAGTATAGACGAGTTAATGTCATTACCGCCTCCCACCCTGTTGGTTTAGATACGTATATTACATTTGCGTACGTATCTTTTATCTAAAGGTGTTTTTTTTTCAGTAAAAGATTTCTTTTTGATTTCTTAGAGTGAACCGGAGTACTCTTACCTGCCTAGTTTGAATTCTCTATATTTAATAATATGAGTATCTTATTTTAAATCAAATATTTTCGAACATTATTCTATATTTAGATAGTAAAACGTCAATCAGCAATGTTTTGGTAGGCGGCGGTTTACAACCGAAGCCACGAGAGAGAACATTTTAGAAGAGTTGGTGGTAGTTTTTAAAAGAAGCCGAAATCCTGTAAGTTCTTGCATTCTTTCTGCGTGACAAACAATATGCAACCATTTCAGCGAGGACCTAGAAGCATGGTATAAATATAGCAATTGTTAATATCAGTTCTATGGAAGTATATACCTTTATAGCATATAGACGCTGTGGAGTATTTTATATGTTATTATTTAATATTATACATTTATAGCAGTGGAGGAAGAAACCAAGAAGAGAATCAATATTGTTAAACTAATAAAAAAATAATAATGAAGGTGTTAGTTTATCCAAGTAAAATTATTTTTCTTTCTTTCTTGTAAGGGACAGATCAGAATTAAATCACTGCACCCAGAGGTCTATTGCAGGGTATACAACAATCCTAGGACACGAAAGGATGAGATGAAAATCCGAAGGGATGTTGCCTGCACCAAGAGGCGATAGGTGCAGATATTGCGGGGTCCCTAATATTTACAGATGTTGACACACCTGCAGACATTTTCCAGCGCTCCTACTGACACGTAGGGTTCAACTTCCCAAGTTCCGTACCATAGGAAGATGAAACAATTTCATAGCGCATATCCACTACGCACCAAACATCACCAAACTATCCAGTCAAGCCCCGTATCCCGAAGGGTGATAGGTAATAAAATGATGAAGAATGAAATAAAATGACTTAGCATTTGGTGAGGAGTCGTCGTTATGAAAGACTAGAAGACGCGGACACTTTGTTTACAAAGAGAAGACGGGGTAGACGTGTCTCCAACGCCCATTAAGACCATAATCTAGGAAAGGAAAACCCGAAATTGCCATCAACTTAGCAAGTCATCGAAAATGTAGAAACATTGCCCAGAGAACCACCTCGGAATTTCAGACAATGTGACAATCCGGCAAAGGAAAGGTTCAGTTGTACTTCATTAGGATTTTCTCAAGTCCAGATGTGTTTGCTATGATAACTCCATGTAAAAAAAGTCAGTTTCATCACTGAATGGGTAACTGCTGAAAATTGCATTACACAGCAACAGACATCTACCAAAAGCTATTCTCGGCAGTGTATGCGTGAAGGTGATACAAATACACAAGGATTTTATTAGGATTTTCCAAATGGTCATGTGCTAACGTCTTCGCTTTTCGCCATTCTTCTTGTAGTATTTTATGGGGTTTTGTTCACAATACAAAAAACTTCTTCAAGTTCCCACCTTCACATAGTTGGTGCTTTTATTCACGTGTGGTTTTGTTTGATGACAAGTATCTCGTATGACATTAGAAATTTGGCAAATAAAAATAGGCAATCACTCCAGTGAAGGTGAACGCAGCGTCTTTACATATCATGTACCTTACCATTGGTTATAAGAGGAATGCGTTTGGACAAACAATAAATGAGGCCTTTGATGACACCTCTTATCCCTCAGGACAGATAGTTCTAAGAGTCGACATGGCTTTGTTTAAGACGTTAACAAAGCTTTAGCACAAACTATACTTCTCTTGGCCTCCCAACATCTGAAACCCTCTTCTTAAACGCGTTTGTCTCTAGCCAGAGTTGAAGTCTGCAAACGTTTTCACTTAGCACTTCCTTCCTAATGCATATCCGCCATTTCACCAACTGGATTTACCGTACTGTGAGGATTTAATTCTGAAATTCACAAGAGGAACAGAAACAATGAGAGAGGGAAAAATCTGACGTTTTACACTCACATGACTTTCTCTAGCTGTTCTAAAAACTTCTTACATAAGATTATTGTTCTTTCTACACCATGCTAATCGAGATAATCGTTAGCAGAATGTTCTTATTACTTAGTCCCTTGTAATTAGAAAGGAACTAAGGGAATATACTTGGCTAAACCAATAGACAAATGTTTTAAAACCTGTCGTTATGCGATTGTCATTGCAAATCACTTCTTTACTTGGCCAGGAGTAGAACAAAAGAAGAACGGACACATCCTGTCGGAAAAAGGTATAAGTACTTTACAATTGAAAGCGATAACAAGGAATATCTCAGAAACGGTTACCTCCACAACAAAAATGTAAAGAACATATTTTGTGTTTTGACGAGAGCTACATTTTTTGTGCAACAAGTTTCTGCCTATCTCTTACGGTTCAGCTATTAAGCAAAATTCGGCAAAATTCTTCCAAAATAAAGAGGTCTTCAAAGGCTATTCCCAGAAAATTCAAAATATACATTTTATTTGGGTATAAATATATTTAACATGCGATATTTTAATCAAACTCGTTAGAGCCATTTTTGAGAAAATCAAAGTTTTCGAAAAATGTTCTATGTATGGGGTAGTTTGTTGTGGGGGGCATTTTCTTGAAAATCGTGTCGCATCCTTGGAAGACACTAATCCTAAATACCAAGTTTGGTATTTAACAGTCTTTTCGTTTTTGAGTTATGCTGTCCACAGACACACACACACACACACACTCACTCACAGATAGATACACACACACGCACACACGGATATTTTGCTAATAATTCTTCTTTGGACTCAGGATGCCCCAAAACATACATTTCCAATGAAATCGTGACATCGAATTTTCGGGTGGAATACAATACCTTCTCTATCCACTATGTACATTGTACATATGGGGCTAGAGAAAATAAAAATGATATGACCAATTTGTAAAGATTCGCTATGAGGTGAATTACATAGTTAACAATTCCTTTAATAACTCCTTAAAGAAGGATTTTTGGACCCATATTGATATGAGCATTTTATGTTTTGGGTCATAAATACGCCATTACACTTATGAACACATATTTTAATACACCCATGTATGTTACAAGATATGAAAGAGCTCAATTTTCTAAGTGCCCGACCAATATGTCGTATTACGTACAGCAATATTCGATCACGGGTTAGAAGACTGCTTGTGTATTGTAGACAGCAAACCAGAAGTGGAAGGATGAAGATCGTTAGACACGCACTTCTCGTACGGAAAATTATATATAGGTTGCCTAGGTTATATAGAAAAAGGAACGAACCATCTAAACTTCTGAACTTCACATTCATAGCCAGATATGTAAATACGTCCATCCAAGTAACAGATGTATAACGACTTACAAATACTGAAACAATTATGTTTTCATAAACTCCAAGTCTATATTTCGAAGTTAATGTCGAATAGGTAAATATATTTTAAAATAACGGCTGAAAGTGTTAGTATTTGGGGAGAGGTTTCAACTTAGTAAATTTGAATCACAGTTGACAATTTCAGTGTCATTTCCGAGATTCGAACCAAGGACCTTGGATTCTACGCATCGATGCTCTTAGTGCCAGAGCTACCATGACATAATGACCGTGAGCATATAAGAATGTTTTCTTCCGATTTAAGTATCCCAGGATCCCTTAATATATATACATACCATTGTGAAACAACAGCTATCAAAGCATAGATTGTGGCCGTTGTTGTGTCCTTCCTTTCTGCACAATAGTATGTCTCGCAGAGTGCTGGTAACCTCCTAAAAGGTATGTTCCTCTAAATGATATATCCTCTACTTTTAGGTGCCTCACTACTTTCAAGAAAGATGCTAAAGGATTGATAGGTTATACTGAATAGTAGCCACATTATACAACGGCAATGCTATTAACATTTCATACGACCATTTAAGTGTTAAAAATACACTGTTCTGCATAGCTATCCCACTCCCGATTTTCCCAGTCCAACTACTTTATTGCATTACAACACCGCAGCACATTTCAGAAATTTTCTGGTGTCTAGCAGATTAATGGCCAACAAGGGATGTAAACATATTGTGCTCGCCCTTCCTGATAAATACAGGCATTAAAAACGTAACCTTGAAAGGGGTTGGTAAACCCGCGGTCATTATAACATGCCTAAACTGAATAGAAAACACCTCTCACCCTCGCTTTTGCCCTTCTTATATATTTCACACACAAATTAGATGCAATTTACAATAAATTTTAGAAACGGGCGTTTTAGTTACTATTTACTGTTTCTGCTGTAAGCTTTTCTTTTTCTAAATGGCACAGAAGAGGGAGGCGAAACCTTAGCTAAAAGTTTCCCAGTAAAGAAGAAGTATAGCCAGCTGGAGGAACGCTTATTATAGGGGAGTTTTCTGAGCATTACGTTCCCTCAATGGATTTATTCTGATGAGATCTCCCTTCCCTCTCTCGCGCTTTCTTTCGGCCTGCTTCGTGCCTCTCGAGCGAAGGATGATTATTTCAGCTTAAGAACTTGTTCTTGCGGATAATAAATAAATCTATAGTGCATGTGGTAAACATAGGGGGAGGGTTTAGTACATGAACCTTTATGATACAAAGCTATGATGTGTTATAATATTCATATAACTTCTGCAAATTATTCTTAGAAACTTATTCTTCCGTCCATTCTGGTTAATAAAGATAAATGTTCATTATAAATTTCCGCAATTCACTATAGGTGTAAGAAAGTTACATTAGGTTAAGCGATCATCGGATTTTTAAAAGATAAATTCCTATGCAATGCTTTGAAATTCCGTGATTTTTTTATGATCACGGGAAAAAATTAATAGCTACTCAACGCGTGAAAAAGTACAAGTATATGAATATTCAAACCAATAACAAAATATATCGACAATTTTTTGACATAAATTTAGCGAGATCTGCATGGACGTTTTTTTTCTGTTTGTGTGTAGTAAGACTAGTTATTTATCCGCTTACAAAAGTAAGCCTCACAAACTGCCCGGAGAAACTTAATAATTATATGCTATTATATTCAAAATTATTGCGCCAGTTTTAGAAAGTCAAAATTTATAAAACTCAGCGTTATAAAGTTTAGATTGGAAAAAAGGAATTTTCATGTGCATCATTGGAAAATACCGGACCTAAGTACCAATGTTTGTGCTCAATCAACTGTTTTTCTGTTTTTCTTATTGTTATGCTGTTCGCACACATGCGCATAAGAAACATAAATGCTATATTTATCAACGAACCTCAGAACTATTAGCATGTATTTCTATAAATCTCCAATTTTTATGGAATACTTCTTACTATAGATAAGCAGTAGATAAATTAAACAGGCAAGTAAGTAGATAATGTATACTTATTGTTAAGGTTACTGCATAAATAAGTTCTGCATTGTTCGATGATCGTACGTGCAAAAATAGTTCAGATACAAGTTAAAGGTGACACAAAGGAAAGTAAAAAAAAGAAAAAAGGAAATACATTATACTGTAACTACAAATCCGATCTGGCTTCACGCACTTTTTCCAGGAAATCTCCCTTTTTTCCAGTTCCTCTGGTCAGCCAGTAGATTCCGATATGCCAATTACCTTCTAGATTAAACTTATTAAAAATGTTTGTCTTAAACTACACGCTTCAATACCGGGATTTCACCTGAAGTACATGTGAATAAATTACAAGATTTTCAGAAAAAAGTCCGTATGTGCGTTTGTGTACAGTTCAAAATGAAAAGTCCGTTAAACATCAAAATTTAGTATTTAAGTTTAGTATTTTCCAAGGCTGCAACACGAAGATATTCAAGAAAATCCCCCGCCCTGAATTACCCTTTACACGGAATTTTATTTTAAAAGCTTGCTTTTCTCAAAAACATTTTTAAAGATTTTGATTAAAATACCGTATATTAAAGATATTTACATAGCAAATAAAGGGTATATGTTGAATCTTCTGGGAACAGCCTCAAGATCTCTTCACTCTGGATGAATTTTGAATGACTGGCAAAGCGTAAGAAATGGACAAAAATACATACATAGAAATATATATCTCGTAAAACCTCAATATATGTCATTTTCATTTTCTCTAGAGCTAACCGATAGAGTTTTCGGCATATTCCTTGTTATTGCTTTCAGTTTTAAGCTATCAAAACAAAAGAGAGATGAAACGAATGATGGTCTCCCATTATTTTTCGTTTTATCTCTCTTTTGTTTTACTCCTGGCCGTGAAAACCGAAAACCAAATTTCAATGTTTTACATAGCGACCGGCTTTTTAAAATATTTTATTATTGTTTTAGTCTCGTGTATTACATTATTTCCCTTCTCTTAGAAGGAACTAATGTAACCTACGATGGAAATAAAGGAATATTTTTTGTAACAATCTTTTGTAAGGAAATGCATAGATCAGATACTTTTTTCTTGCTGTGTACCATACGATATCTATACAGCAATACACCTCGGAATTTGATGCGCCTAGTGAAACTTCAAGAAATCTCTTCCACGCAAGCAGAGTGTTATTTACATGTTCTATTCTTGCCTACCCGAAATGTCACTTCCTTATAACAAAATCGGCTTTTCTAATGCATCTACTGCCACATCAGTTATAAGTGCGTAATAGTTCGTTTACCTGCCTTCGTGATAGATGGTTAGTGACTCAGAAATGGTTATTTTATTATTCTCCTCTCATATTAAATATTACTCTTAAATAGCAGAAATGTGTAAGATTTTGCATTTCTAGCCCTTTGTAAATAGTTTGTCCTCTTTCATATGCATTTTAAAGCCATGTTTTCCTTTTGTTGATGTTTACTATCATACCCCATTATTAACAATATTATCCCAACCTATTAATTACCTTTCCACAAGTTTTCCATCGTCACTGACAAAATTGTCGTCATCCGTAGGTATGTATAAATATAAGAACGCAGACTTTGTCTACTTCCAGACAATTCATTTCCTCTTACGGCATTACAAAATATGTCCCTTCAAATTGTACACAATCATTCGAATAATATGATATAAGTGAATGTAATTGTTAAAAAACTAAAATAAGCATAAATCCACTGAACATCTGCCCCATAACTTAAATGTTAAAATAAAAAGTCTTAAAATGGGTAAAAATATTTATAGCATTTATAAATTGATATTTTAATAGTATTAAACAATTTATATTTAGTGATTTAATATTAAAGGTTAATATTGCATAATGTTTTAATATTGAATAATGTTTTAATACTAAAATTAATATTTAATATTATTAAAATTGTTAAATTATATTCATATTAGAATATGATCTGCCCTCTATATAGGTAGCATTCCATTGTGGATACTCTCTCACTCTCTTGTCTATGTTGTCTGTGACTAAACTGAACATCAAAGGTGATAAAACACATCCTTGACGCACTCCTTTGCTGACCGATATAGATTTTGTTATTGTATTTTGGTCTATTTTAATGCTGAATTCATACTATTGTAACTTTTAACTAGGCTTGTGGTCACTTTACCGGGGTGAAGTTTCCCAAAAGAAACTAGAGCGTACAGGAGGCCATATATCATGAGGTTATTAATGCAGACGATATAGTAGTTGACTACACAACTAAAGCCATCTGCTAGCGCAAGTGTTGCTGAATAGATGCTTCAAATTCATCTTTCTGATAAAAATGTCATAACATTTAAGTGTATAGAATTAACAAAACACGACACAACAAAATTTCTTTAAGCCGTTGCCATGTAGGGTTACTAACCAGGCTATAAACAAGCGCTTCGCATCACATATTTCCAACAAGCTGCTATCTACTTATCAAAGAAAGGCTTAATTTAAATTACAATGGCATTACCGTGTTTGCAATTAATTGCTACGTGCCGGAGCTATAGAATTAATCATCTCCTCACGCATGCGTCCCTCGAAACTGTTCGATACAACGACAATCCAGAAACATGGCTTAATTAGACACGCATTAATCGAAATCAAACATTTACATATGCAACGACAGTTAATGCTCCATGTATGTAAAACATTTGCTGCTATTGTTTGAGCTGATGTAATGCAATAGCGAGAAGAGGGATTTTAGCAATCTCCTGTAAATAATTGTTACATCCACCCTGATGTGTTGTGTTTATTGTCCGTTTGTGTTTCGCTATAAATATAAAGTGCGAATTTTTTGATTGCCTACATTTTAAAAGACGTGGTGTGTATCTGTTATAATGCTTTCCCTGATAAATTGAATAGACGCAACACTTTATTTAGAACGTAAATGGACATTTCAAACCAATAATAAAGAGTTAATACCACAAAAAATGTGCGTTTTAACGAAATTCACATTGCTTGTGTAGTACGTTTTGCCTATTTCTTATGCTTTTCCTGTTAAACAAAAGAGGTGTAAAATACATTCAGATGCCTGGGTTCGAATCCCGACTGGTGCAAGGAATTTTTCTTTAACTAGATTTATTCCTACAAGAGTGTGAAAGTGTGCACACGAGAGTGAATGTGCCTGTATTTAACGCTATAGAAATATTAACCTAATGTCAATAACCTAAGTTAATATAAGTTTTAAAAATCAAAGTCACCATATAATCGTAGAACTTACAGAAGTATATATAAATTAAAAAATTAAAACGCTGAAGAGCACTTCAAATATTATTATCAGAAATTTCCAGATAAATATGGTAAAAATGCTAGTAATTTAGTAATATCGTTGGAGCAAATTTTGAATAAATAAAATTAACGAACTATTTTCCATGTAAAGGATAGTGTGGTTGGGTTTTTCTTGAATTGTTTATGTATTATTCTTAGAGGATGCTTAACTTACCTACCGAGTTTGATATATATATATATATCCAAATTTTAAGTTTGAATTATGCTGTTCTTATTATGATATTTTGTTCAAGCCAACGGCTATTCCATGCTTAATACATCAGTTTTCGTCTTATACCGAAGTTAACCAGCATTGGGTGTAGCCATTACTGGGATTGGTGACCGTTATGGGAACACAAATGCCGCTGGCAATTAACAGACGCCCTCCGTGGTGTAGTGTTTACCGTGCTAACCTCTAATGTCCAAAAGTTGCGGCTTCAAATCCGGAGGAGAATGATTTTTTTCGTACAGAAAAAACTCTTACAAGACTTTCATGTTTTGTGAAATAACAAAAGAATAGACAGTTCACCTTAGCTGTGATTCACAATTTATAAGGCACATAGAAGAAGAAGATAATGGTGATGAAGAAGAATAAGAAGAAAAAGTAGTAGTACTAGTTGCAGTTGTCTCCTCAAATTTTCCATTTCATTCCAGCCCAGGTTCTAAACGCAACAATAGAACTGCCGCGAAGAAATCGCTAGGACATGTATGATCACATTTCCACTTATTAAATCTGTTCCAAGAAAACACTTGGTGCTACTGAGGTAATAATCAGAATCGCATACTTCTGAACAGTTGGAAACATGCTTTGGTAGCAATGGTATCAAAACCAGGAAAACCTAAATCAGATTTCATGTCGCCCTATAAGCCTACTAACAATATTTTCCATAATATTTGAACGCTTAATTTCTCCCACAATGATTAGTCTTCTACATAAGCTTATCCAAGATACGCAAATTGACCTAACCATTCATGCCCTCAGCAACTACATTGAGTTATAAATGAGATACTCGATATCTACGAAGAAAAAAATCTGTTTTTGCCTGTTCAAAGGTTGATAAAGTCGGCGTAATAGGCTCTTGTACAAAATAAAACCTTTTGTTAGTAACACCATATCTTAGTAGTTAAATGTTATCTCTCTGGAAGAACATTCCCTGCAAAGTCAACGCTATCTTTAGCTCAGAAAGCGCAACCAGGATTCCCTCGAAGTATTGAATTAACTCCATTCCTTTATTTAATACTTAGCTCGAATTTTCTTAAACTTGATAGCCTGCCAATCTCTCAAGGTGCAAATGATGTAGCAAAGGGCCTGAAATCACAGCAGCTAGTAAATTAAAATATGTTATAGATAAATCGATGAGTGATGCACAGAATGGAGAGCAAAGATGAATTCAAAGCAATCGAAATTAATGAAATTACACGTAAGATGATACTGAAAATAGTTTAATAAGTTTTACTGGTGAAACAATGCCACAATCTGACACAATCTTGGATTAACACTCGATACAAAAGTAAACTAGAATGCACACACTACTGATCTCGTCAAGAAACTAAGATAAAAAAATTCATCAGCTCAAATTTCTAATATTCGACACTTCATCTTTACCATTATATACAAAAGATTGATCTAATTTTGGCTAATCAAGATCATCTAGGCATATGGCTGTACAATTTGGTACTCTGCTTCCAAAATGCAAATTAACCGAATACAGACTATTCAGAATTGTGTTCTTCGGCTGATACCGAATGCATTTTGGTACATTCGTAATTCAACATTTACGATAGTAAGACATTGCCAACAGTGGATATATCTTTCAGTCCTGCTACACGCGTTTCTTCACTTGCTTTGGTGAACATGAAAATGACACCCTGAGACAGATACTTCAGCACATGCCACAAGAAAGAACACGACGAAGACGAAGCGAAAACGATATACAGATCTTATAATTTGAAATGATCTCAAACCATGCAATTATGGACAGTCACTGGATTGCAATCTCTACACACGTACACAGTTCTTTTTGAACACTTATACCTTGCTAGCAAAACGAAATATACTGCATTGAAGGTATAAAAATTATTTTAATAAATGTGAGAAAAAAACGTTTAGGATGGATTCCTTCGGAAGGGAAATAAATGAAAGGTCCCTGAGCTAAATTCACCATTTTCACCTCTACAATCGAAATTTCGTCCTATAGTCCATCTATGAGCTATGAGTTGATCTTCCGTCACCGTGTGCGCATAGAGGAAGAATCTGAACTATAAATCCCCTTGATAAACAAGGTAGCGAGACGGAACAAGAGAAATTGATTCGAATTTGACTCAAGGGACCTCAAAACATGTATATGGAACAATATGGAACAATATTTCTAACTATAGATAAGAGTAGAGAAAATACAAATAGACGTACATGAAAGCGATCGCGAAAGCCATCTAACAAGAAGTTACCTATTCAGACGCACTGTCCACTATCACAATGACGCATGATTGTTGACTATTCCAGAATATCCCATAGTTTTACCATTCCAAACTCCATATAAAGCAAAAAGGAAAAATTCAATATCAATAAAACAGATGGTACAGGAAAATGACTATGCAACTAAGGTCATATCTCTGGTGTACTGTGATTAATGTGACTCAATGAGCCTATAGAAGCCATGCAATATAGCCAAGAAGAACTTACACTGTCATTAAACAAATATAAAGTATATTTTCTCTTCCTATAATAATGTATTTTTATGCAGGTTCAATACATGAGGAAAAGCTGCAAAGGGTATACAAAACCATATGAGTGTTATGTATTTTGTTTTTATTTTTATCGATTCATTAACTATATGCGGTTGTTTTCTATCTCAAATGGTAAGCACGAACTCACCGCCCTAGGAGGAAAAACTCTTGATAAGAATTGTATTAACTGAAAAACAAAATAAGCATAGCACAACAAATGCAGATGAATAAATACCAAAAACGCTACCTAGAGACAGAATAAATTACAGAAAAAGGCGGCTCATGAGAGAGAAAATGCACAAAGAAAGGAAGGAAAGGACCAAGGCAGCACCACAAATATCCAAAGCGCAAAGAGATAAATCATCTTATACGAGCTGCAGTACTGGTTACAAAAGAAAATTACTCGAAGCAAACACGCTGAGAAAGGAAATGGATTCGCAAAGCTTGAAAGGAAGGAATGTTAAGTGACTGGAGATAGAAGTTGTTTGTAGTTAAATAACCCGAGGCACGGCTTCAAAATGCAAATTGCACTCAAATAGGATCAGACAAAGAAATGGAGTCATTATCGAGAAAATGAGAAAGATAAAATCTGTTCTTAGGAGAGCGTAACCGCATGTGTTCGATTTGACTAACGCTAATTTGTATAGTGACCATTATTGTTTACAAAAACTACATGCATTTCTCGACACGTTTATCATTTACGTTCATTAGCGGTTGTTCTGAAAATGCTTCAGGGAAATAATAATAATACTCTTTAAATCCAATTATAGCAGAAAAACACAAGATAGTTCAAGGGTAGCTCAGTAAGTGCTCTGTGTTTCAAAATAGACGCTGTTACTAATGTTGCACGTAATTTGTTGCACGTCGCCAAAAAACGTGGTGTGTGTGTGTGTGTGTGTGTGTGTGTGTGTGTGTGTGTGCGGCTTCTACACTGCAGCCACCATAGGCTCTATGGTGCGTCAGGCCCCAGGAGGATGGGAGTATTAATGACGAGCGGCCGAAACCGGGTCGCAGAAAACAGACATCGTGGAAGGTCCCTAGTATAGTATAAGCAGCATTTTATCTCGACGCGGGGAGCGCTAGGAACCCACGCCAGGAACCTGGGTGGGTTCCTAGGTCCTGTAAGACCATGCAGCAATGACCTGACAAATCTGCCACTCTCTCCCCAGGGATCCGTCGAATAACAAGTATCTACCCTTG
Source organism: Hymenopus coronatus (assembly GCA_030762935.1). Classification (NCBI taxonomy): domain Eukaryota; kingdom Metazoa; phylum Arthropoda; class Insecta; order Mantodea; family Hymenopodidae; genus Hymenopus; species Hymenopus coronatus. The sequence goes on from CM060881.1 coordinate 61,762,555, forward strand.
GACGTGCATGGGATTTTCCATTAGGCCGGTGTCTGTCCTATATACCAGCCCACCTGGCACTCCCAAGGTACGGAAGTGGTCACGACACTTATACGCGTCAACCCGACCGGGAAGACTACCGAACAACCTCTGTGGGGGTGACATTCACCAACTTATCTACTAACTATTCAGGTTAGTGTTGGAGGACATTGAGATATCTCAATATCCCGCTTAGGCGTCGCCTTTCCAGACATACCTAATTTCCCACGGGTATCGGGACACTACCACTTCGAGTTCAACCCAATTCGAACGCCCCCTTCCAGGAGGGGCCCAGATGCTCGGCCCGACAACTTCAGAAGTACCGCGGGTGCTTGCAGTCCCCAGTGCTCTTACCTGATGAACTGAAAAATCGAGACCTCCACCTTTGGGGCCTTGGATCCTACAGACAACTCCAACGCCATCCCGCCGCGAGAGCTGTATTCTCAAAGCGCATTCATTCACCACCAAGGAAGGACACCATAGTCCTCGCCGACAACCCGAAAGAGATTGGTTGGATGAAATGGAGATGAAATGAAGGGACAAGAAGTTGGAGGGAATGAAGAAACCTCCTCAGCATTCGCCTAGTGACCCAGGAAAACCAGCGAAAAAGCCCATGGGTCACAGAGGCTGGTCGCGGGAATCGGACACATGACCTCCCGAATGCCAGTGTCAGACCTCTAACTTCCTGGACAATGGACAACCTATGCATCTTTTTCCTGTTGGTCTATAGTGCAGAGGTGTTTCGGAGTAATTCTCATCCGCCATTCGTTTTATGCCAGTCTTTTAAGTTATTTATTTTCCTCATTAAATTGTTTTTAAGGTTTCTCTGAAATTTTAATGTTGTCACCTATCTAAAACGGTAAATCCAATCACTGAACGTAACATCCTCATCTCTGCTACTTCGATTCTTTTTCTATCAGAGATTTTACTGTCCAAAATACCTGAAATCACAGCAGCCAGTAAATCACAATCTTTTACAGATAATTTGCGTACATGATCTTGTTTTGCCTTTTAATGTACGTCGAATGGTACCGCACATTCTCTGAAACTTATATATGAATTTCTTCATGTTTATCTTGGGATACATTGCATCCTAGATAACAACGATTATTACTCTCAACAAACCATAACGACTTCGAACATATTTTACTTTAAAGCTGATACCACAAAAAAGCTTTGAAATAAACTGTGTGCTTTGCAGATATTTAAAATTTTGTGTAATAAGTTATATCCATCTCGCCGGTTAAATAAAACTACAAAAAATTCCCCTCCATATGAAAATAGCCTCCCAGAAATTTCACGATACTTATATTTTTATTTGTCGTGCACATATCTTAATTATATAATATTTTAATTACAATCGTTTTTGAGAAAATCAGTAAACAATTAAAACAGTCCATATAAAGTGTACTTTGGGGTGCAGAGTTTTTCTTTAAAAATCTTCGCGTCAAATGTTTCGAAGCTACTGAACTTAAATACAAACCATTGTATTTATGCAACATTTCGTTTTAGTTTTGTTGTGCGCAGACCTTTTTCTAAAAATGCTTTTTAAGGATCAGGAAGCATCAAAACATTTATGTTTTAGGTAAAATTGTTATACAGAATATAAAACTTCCTCTACATACTGATGTGGGATAGAGATTTTTGTGTGTAGAATGTAAGCAATGACCAATTTAATTTTATATAATTTACTCATTCAACTTGTTGTTACTGATACATTTCTTTATGTATTTAAACCTATTTACTACATAGATATTGGGGTTCAATAAAATGGATCTAATATTCGGTGCGCCTACTTTATAATTCTGAATGACGGGTTTAGAGCTCCTGACTGACCTATAAAACAGAAACACTGATGTTTCAGAGCTATTACTTCCTCCTATTGTATCGACGTCATATGCCCTTGTGTATGAAGCTGCATTGCTATTCATCGCACTAATTGACGTATTGCCTAATCCATTTTTCACCTATGAAATAGGATTTGAAAACTGTTGCGGAAGGACGGGCAATTAGCAGCGGTTTTACAGCCTATAGCTATCGTAAATATTTAAAGGCTTATAATAGGCTAGAGCGTTAAAAATTGATCGCATACAGACGAAAGGCAATCATTCCTGTCGACGTGGAAAAAATCATCTGCAAACATCACAAAGCTCGATCGGTTTGCAAGTCCAACGTGCGGAGAAACAAAAAAGGGACAGTACACTCTTTAGATGTTGGTAACAATGCTCTCTCTGGGGAGCTAAGAGGCCCATAAAGCAAGCTCCAGTGTATACAAATCCGCATTCACGGTTTTTATTCTCTTCTTTTTTGCAGGAGAGGTATTAATAAATTCAATGCAGCACAGAGGAACATGAAAAAAATAAAACTAATGGGTATTGTTTCATATGTTAAAATGTTTCCGTTTTTACGATAATATTAATTAATCGAGGATTTGAGAAGCAAAGTGACACAAGTGATATTTTCATTTTATTTAGCACTTCAACAGGCATAAACATGGCATTCCAGCCAAAAATTAATATCGGAATTTCACTGAATTCCAAAAACAAAATAGGATTTTTAGAAAAAATATATTTACACGAGTATGTGTATGTGCATCCGTTTCTCTGTGGGCAATACAATACAAAATAAAAAAAATTTTGACTACCTTTTTGGCCCATTCTTTAAAATATCTCAAGTTTTACTTTCTCTAATTAGTACATTATAACCGACGCCAGTGGCTCAGCGTTTCGTCTGAGACTGGCATTCAGGAGGTCGTAGAATCGGTTCCCGGTGGCCAAGCTCCTTAACCCATGTTTTTTTAAGGGATTTTCCCGAATCACTAGGCAAAAGCTGGGGAGCATTCTTCATTCCCCCGAATTGCCTGTCCCTCCATTTCATCCGTCTGGTCTTTCAGAGTTGTATCGGCGGGTTCTACGGTGGTGGCGCCCTCTCGTGGAGATGATTGCGCTTTGGAAACTCAACTCTTGGCGGCAGGATGGCGTTGGCGGTATACTCAGGGACATTTATTCTGACCTGAGACGCGGGCTGCTAGCGCTCACCGCGTTGATATGAAGAACTGCTTGAGAAATTTTAGGGACTCTGCACACTGGCTTCCAGTCGCAGTCTGGTTCCGGCTGCCCTCTGTAATTCCTACTTTCATTTCATCTTCTCCTCCCGGGATCTGAGGTACAAAAAACCTATTAATGACTGAGGTGCGGAATCCCCTCCGGTGCAATACACAATACTAGTATAAAGTAGCAGGTACCAAAATTTCGATACCGCGATTTCATTGGAAATACACATTTTAAAATAAAAATAGTTTTTTAGAAAAAGGACCGTCTATGTATGTGTCTATGAACAGCACAACTAAAAAACAAAAATTTCGTTAAACACAAAACTTGATATTTAAGTTCGGCATCTTTCGAGAATGAGGCACGAAAATTTTAAAGAAAACCCCCACCCCAAACTACCCTTTACAAGGAAAATGTTTCTAAAGATTTATATTTCTCAAAAATGGTTCGATTTCGGTTAAAATACCGTATACTCAAGATATTTTCATATCAAATAATATGAATATTTTGGATTTCCTGAGAATAGCCTCTGAAATCTCTTCGCTCTAAATGACTTTTGCATAACTGGTAAACAGTACGAGACAAAGTGTTACCGCACAAAAAATGTAGATCTAGTCAAAAACCTAAAATTTATGTCCTGCACATTTTTGTCATGCAGCTAACCATTTTTAAATAATTCCAGACTGTAATTGATTTCAATTTTAAAGCACTTTTAGAGAAGTCGTCATCCGTTTTTCTTTCGTTTTACTCTTGGACATGCAAAAAGAACCAAATTTCAATGTCAATGGCTTAGGGACAGCTGTTAAAAAAAATGACTGTCGCTTTAGCCCTCTGTATTATCTTAGCTCCCTTCTGGTTATAAGAAACTAGTAAAAGCACATTTCTGTTAATGATTATCTTAATTAAAATGAAGTAGATAGAAGAAGAATGTTTTATGGTTTGTTTGCAAAACTTGTAGAGAAGGTTGTGTGAATGGAACCATCAGATTTCTCACATTCTTTTCCATTGCTTATTGGGGATGAGCAGAAAGTAACGCTACGTTGTAACGGTTACCTTAGTGCAACAGTTACTGAAGAATTGTGCACAAGTAAATAAGTTGTACGAATTAAATTTTACTTTGAGTAAGATTTAGTATTTTCTTAAGGTGTGCTTCGACTTGACATCAGCGACGAACAACGTAGCAACGGAGATAGCAATTCGTATTACTATTTAAATAAATAATAACACTTTTTTCAGTTTCAGCCACTAATGTATTAATGGGTTCTGATGCCCCCGATAAAAAATTATACACGTAATTTACAAACGCGTCTTATAGGTCTTATTGTCGAGCATGCGGTTACTTAATCCCGTAACCACGCTAAGTGTGTGTATGTGTGTATCCATATCTCTCTCTCTCTCTCTCTCTCTCTCTCTCTCTCTCTCTCTCTCTCTCTGTATGCTATTACCCATCCTGCAATTTTTCATGACAAAATAGCATCAACATACGTAAATATAATGATACATCATTAATTATTAATGTTTTAAATATTTGCATTGGTGCAGAATTAATTTACATGTTCATATACGTTCTATTCATTCACATCATTCGTGTATTTATTAAATTATTGATGCACATTATTACGTATATTTGACGTCTTATTGGTTTTCTGTGGCGTCAGAAATGGTTTTGCTCACATTTTCATTTTTTATCATATGAATAAAATAACACTTTAAAATACCTTAAGATAATGCATCTGACAAATTTGGAAAATCCACAGAATATAAGATATCGTATTGAAACTTATAACAGTTATTAACCACAATACTAAAGATATTTTGCCGTGTATCAAGATTCTAGCTTATATGGCTATTTAAATAATAATTTTAATGTTAAATTCACTGTTCTAATAAACATGAGTCACGTTATGCATTTTTAAAAATATCACATAAACTTTCAAGCTCTACAGAAAATGAGTTTACAAATATATCTATTATACCATATGTTATGTTAATCATAATTATTGTAGGATTAGTGTCTTGATATTTATCAATTTAATAAGTTGCAGCTCGAAATTAAAGCTTTATTTCGATAAAGTATATAATCATTTTATTTAGTGTACTTTTAAAAGGCAGTATAACATTTTTGGATCCCATAGTAAAACAAAAAATGTGATGTGTTCTATCCTCTACATCTCTGTAAAAAATTATTGCTAAAAAGCTTATTCTTCCATCTACTTCATACCTATCGAGATAAAACTTAGTATAAATTGTACTTATTACTTGCTTCCTTGTAAGTTGAAGGAAAATAAGGGAATACACAATGCTAAAGCGAAAGTCAAATCTTTTATAAACTGGTTGCCATATGGTTGTAATCCGTTTCTTTGCACGGCCCAGAGTTTACCAATTTCCGCATGAAAAAAATAGGTATTAGAAAAAAGTTCAATTCCACGAACAAATTGTATATGACATAAACAGTGCGTTTTAACGAAATCTACATATTTTTATAATATGCTTTTGCTCTTGCAGTTTTCCAATTATGCAAAATGCATTCCGAGTAAAGACGGTATTCAGTGACTATTCGCATAAAATCCAAGGTATTCCTTTTAATTGTCATCTACATATCCCTAATATACGGTATTTTAATCAAAAGCATTAGAGCCATTTTTGAGAAAATCAAAATGTTCGAAATTGTTTCCATGTGAAAGTTAGTTTGGCTATTTTTTTTTCCTTTCAAAATCTTCGTGTGGCATCCTTGCAAGCTTCTAAACTTAATACACAGATCTTTATCTAAAAATGCTGTTTTTGGATACATGAGATCCTAAAACATGTATTTCCAGTGAAATCTCGTTATCGAATTTTTGGGTGGTGTGCAATACCTTCTCTACCTATGTATAATATACTAAGTAGAGAAAGTAAAAATTGCATCGTGTAGACCATTTTGACTGTGGAAAAGTTTTAGAAAAAGTTTACGAAGAAACAAGGTTTGAAGTTAGGCGTGCCTATTAATAAGCATATCCATGTATTGCTTCAATTGGTAAATACGAGTAAAATGTGCCAAGTGAGGAAAATTGTATATTCCTTAAAGTTCATATTTTATTACGGAAAAAATCTTATTTGTTCCGCTCACATGACTTTCTCTACATCTCTGTAACCAATTATTGTTAAAAATCTTATGCTCTATTTATTTCAAGCTAATCGAGAACAAAATTGCAGAAATATTCTTATTATTTGCTTCCCTGTAAATAGAAGGGAAATAAGAGAGTATCACAGGCTAAGATGATAATCAAAAGCTAGTTGCTATGTGACTAAAGTTCCTTTGTTTGTATGGACAGGACTTGACAAATTCCCGTGTGAGAAAAGTATAAGTATTTTAAAGATGAAATCAAACACATGGAATATCTCAAAAACGATCTACTCCCTAAAAAAATGTATATAGCATAAATTGTGTGTTTTAACGGGCTCTACAATTTTCTGTTAAGTTAGCTTTTGTCTATCTCTTATTGTTTTTTTTTTAAATAAAATGTGTATCTTGAATACTATTTTTTTAATATAGCAGTTTTTTATTAATATTTCATATTTTACAACCTAATACATAAGAATTAGTTACATAAATCAATATTGTAATTGTACCTGTAATTCAAACTAGCTAAGGTGGATGTTTCACATTGTTTTTTTGTTTTTTTGTTTTTTTTTATTTTTTTTTTTGAGTGGTAGTTGCTCACTCTGTCACAGTTCGGCACCTAGAGTCTCTGTAAATGCCGAAGATCCAACGACAGAGGGGTCCGTTTTTCCAATAAGTTTCTGGAAGTCCGGTAGTTGTGCTGCGTCTCCAGCCAGCAGAATCCAATAGCATGTGGCAAATATGATCCAGGTCAGGGTATCTGACGGTTGCCTGTTTGCCTGTTGGAATTCCAAGGTTAAATAGAGTTCACGTTTTTCTTGTGCCCCACCGCAGATGACACAGATTCTGCCATATACCCAGTCTCAAATAGAGCGAATGCTGGCGCAATCCACTAGTTTATGGTGCAGTGTTTGCACCTCATTATAGCGGGGGCAGAGGTTAGAAGTTGATATGCCATGCCACCACAATTTGTCTGCTGTGGGTATAACAGCATTGAGAGCAAGATATACGCTAGCCTTCTAGTCTGTGGGGATCTTCGGGTTCGTAAATTTCTTCCAGATGACACTCCACGGACGCCGCGGATCGTTTGTTGCACCCGGGGTAGAACACGAGTTGAAGCCATAAGGTGTTTATAAAAGTAAGCTGACTGCTTAAAGAATAGCCGTTGAGGAGTTGTTTGCGGCAGTGTTGCAAAAGTCTGCCACCACGTCGAAATGCACTGAGGCGCTTATCTGGGTGACGTAGATGTGCTGTCCAAAGAGCTTGCTGAAGCGGAAGGCCTTCACCCTCCAAAACACGCAGTAGCAACTTCCCAAGAAGTGCCAAACATTTCGCGTCCACTGCTATTATGCCACAACTACTTTTAGTAGTGGGAAGACGCAGTTGTTCCCTTGCAATCCGATATGCAGCCCCAGACCACAGAAAATAACCAATGAGACATTCAATCCTTTGAGAAAACTGCTAAGAAATGGGTAACACTTGGGCAATGTACCAAATCCTACTGAGTACATAAGTGTGCACATACCACACACGTTGAAACAGGGTATGTGTCCGCGTCCGCTGCTCGGCTAAGAGAAACAGCAACTTCGTCAATTTTGCAGTCCAATTGATTGTCATAGTTTCATGCAAGCAGTGTGTAAACACAACACCCAAGATCTTCGTTTGATTGGCAAGCCTCATACCTAAAATTTGAAGGGGCTTTTGCCAATGACCAAACTCTAGAACTTTCGACTTGGTAAGATTGAATCTGGCCACAGAAACGGCGCAATATTCTCGAAGACACCAATGTAAGGTTTGCATAACAGCATTACTGGCCGGGAATACCGTCAATTCGTCAGCATATGCCGTAAGCTTGAATCGGTGGCCATAGAGTTCCAGACCGCCCAAGGATTACTGCAGGTGTCGCAGAAGGGGATCGAGGCTCAAAGCGAACAGACCCATTGACAAGGGACAAACCTGTCGGACTGACCGCCCCTTGCGGAGGCTTGGAGAAAGATGGCATAATAGTCCAGAGATTACAATGTCTGACGTTGTCAAAAGCATTTTCAAAATGGAGATCAACCAAAGCCGCTAGAAGCTTCTCTGTTTCAGCATGAGAAATAATATCTCTCAACAAGCCAACATTCTATTATGTTCCTGGCACTCGGCATGGCAGTCTGGACTTTGAAGAGGATTGCCTCATAAACCAAATTTAGCCGTGAAGAAAACGCTTTAGTCAACAATTTATATTCACAGTTCAGCAAGGTAATCAACCGAAACTCGGCAACGGTTCTAGAACTTTGATGCTTTGGGAGCAGAATAATTACACCTTCAACAAATTTCTCTGGAATCACTGCAGTCCGGCGAACCTCTTCAAACACCACGTTAGTTCTGCAGCAATAATATCCCAGAATCTAGAATAGAAAGCATAGGGAATACCATCTGGTCCAGGAGCGGTGTTCTATTTTACCCTTTTCAGACCTGCAGAGAGTTCTTCGGCGGTAATAGGGCACAAAAGGGAAGAGCCGAGTTGCGAAGATACCCGCAAAGGCAGGGGAGACAAAGCGGGATTGCTGTCGACACGTTTGGAAAAAGGAATCCCTAAAATAATCATGAAAACAGTTCAGGATGGCAAAGGTCCTAGAAAGCACATGCCCACTGTCACAAAGTTCTGGTATAAAGCGTTGATTGCATTGCTTGCGTTCGCCAGCAAGGTGTAAGAGTGAGAATTTTTCTTCTGCAGCCATTTGGCGACGATGCGACACGTCACAAAGGCGAAGGATTTCCAATTGTTTGAGGGAGATTTGTTCCTTGATGGCATGAAGATGGTGGGACACTCGCAACCAAGATTGGCGAGATCCTGTAAAACAGTATAATAGAAGTCGAGCAGTTCACAGCGTTCTCTAGCCCGTTGGAAAACTATCGGTTTGAAGAAGGAAATAATTGCTGGCTTAGCCTTATAAAGCCACCAAGAGTGTTTGTTGTGGGAGGCAATGAAGGAGGGTTGTAACTTCCCCCACAACAAACCAAACCCTCGTCGACACTGTTCCTCCAAGATAACAGACACAGGAATCGTCCAGTAACCTCTCCCAGGAGTGGGAATATGCTCAATCCGTTTGATTGAAACTACAACTGCATGATGGTCATTAAAAGCAAGAGGGAGAACTCATACAAGATGTACAGTGGAAACAGAAACACGAGAAAAATAAAATCTGTCAGTTCTAGACGCCGAAAACCCACGGAAACAGGTAAAGCCCACATGAGAACCATATTTGGAATCCCACGCATCCACAAGATCAAATTGGGTCGTAATCTGCTTGAGCATAGGACTAATATTGGGCATCCCACGTTGATCTTTGGCGCCAACAGTGCAGTTAAAATCTCCTCCGATAAGAACTTTTAAATCCTTAGAAAGGGCTGTAAGAAGAGCTGTTTTGAAGAAAGCTTCACGTTCATATCTACGTTGAGATCCAGAAGGTGCGTATAAGTTCACTAAGACTGTATCGGTGTACATCACGGAGATGAGGCGTCCTGAAGGGTGGAGGTTGACATTAGTTATGTGCATCCCTTTCCTGTAAATCAACGCCGTTCCGCGGCCGTCTGGGCCAAAATTCACAATGTTCTCATAATTATACAGAAAATCAAGAGTAGACACATTATTCTCTTACAAAAATCCCACGTCGACATCATGGAGCTATAGAAAATGTACGAGTAGACCCTGAGTCACTAGATTTGAAGGCCATTAACATTAATAGTGACAAGGAGGTGCAGAGGTATCATTCGGAAATATGTGAGGAAGGGAGAATTCTGAAATATGGGTAGAAGGGAGAATCAATGGAAGGAAGCAAGACGTATGGACTTTATATTAGCAGACTGGAAAAAGTTTAATTGGTTCCGCCGCTGTCCTGGCTGGGAGTGTTCCGTGGAGCCATCGGTAATGCATACGAACGCACTCTATGTTGTTGCGAAACACTATCTGTTTTTTTGATCAGTCATGTCATAATCATCATCCGGGGTTATTGCTGTTAACAGAGACACTTCGGAAGAATCCATACGTTGAACCACCAACGGCAAGGAACGATCCAATTCATCCGACCTGGGGGAGGATCCTTGTCGCCTTCAAGGTGCAAAGGTTCCATTCTACGAAGTCTGGGATCCCGCGACTGCGGTTCTTTCTCTAGTGGCACTATCCGATGTATAGGTTCAACCCGCGGAGACAGGAAGTTCTCCCCTTTTAACTTCTTGGAGTCTGGTTCTCCTTCCGGACGACTGCTCTGCAAAGAGTCTGAGAGACGAGGTAAAAGGGGTCGCCGCGATGTCAATATTGGTATTTTTCGAAGTGGTCGATGTCGGTACTGCAATATCCAAATTAGAAGATGAAACAGCATTAAACTCGGACACGTCCTGTTGCGCGTATACTACAGTAGACACTTCATCACTTGTCACACCGCCTGTGGCGGTCACTGGCTTAAACAGATCACTCAGAAGCCGCCACTGAAGTCGAGACTGAAAGGAAACAGGTGCTCGTAATCAGCGTTGAGGACAATCTGCTTTCAGATGCGTGTTATCCTTACAAATGAAGCAAACTTGTTCCTGTCCACTGTAAGTGATGTAAGCCTCAAAACCTACAATCGTTAATACTGAAGGAATTGGTTTGCTAAGCTGGGTATGGAGCAGGCGTATTCCAGTGTAAACTGGAAATCTATAGCGACCAGACCAACCATTGTATTGATGTTCAGAATTATTGCCGTATTGTCGTAGCTCGTATGTAACCTGTCATTACTAATTTCCGGTGGTACATTGTAGTCGCGAACCAAGGTATACTCTTTGTCTGCTGCCGTAATTTGACCATGTGTCACTTCACTGGACATTAGAGAAAACTGAAAGACTCCCTCATGCTTACGTAAGATGTCTTCATGAACACTGCACCGGTGGAACTTCATATAAATAGAATTTTCTTTACCTACCAATTGAATTGTATGTCCCTGTTCTGGAAGGAGTTCCAGTACTATGCATCCATTCATGTATTTCTAAAGCCGTAGGCCGTTGCACGATCTATCTAAACTGCACTTTTGTGGTATTTTCGCGTACAGTCTTCTGTTGCTCCATTTCACTGCCAGCACAATATATACAAGTCAACACGAAAACCCAGAGGCCACTAACACACAGGCGCTCTCCAGCTCACGCGACGTGAACGGGCCAAGAGCCAGGCCGCGACTCGTCCGGCTATGCAAATTCGTAATATTCATTCAGAATAAAGTAGTCTTCAGAGACTATTCCCAGAAAATTCAAGATATAAATTTTATTTGTCAGGTAACTATCTTTAATATACGATATTTTAATCAAAATCTTTAGAGCCATTTTTTGAGAAAATCAAAGGTTTCGAAAATTTTTCCATGTAAAGGGTATTTGGGGTGGAGGGATTTTCTTGAAAATCTTCGTGTCGCATTCTTGGAAGATAGCAAACCTAAATACCAAGTTTGGTATTTAACTGTCTTTTCGTTTTTAAGCTATGTTGCCCATAGACACACACGGACATTTTTCTAATTTTTTTGTTTCAGGGGGTCTCAAAACATATATTTCCGCTGAAATCTCGGTATCTAATTTTTGGGTGCAGTACAATGTCTTCTCTATATACTATGTACATAGTACGTGTAGAGAAAGTAAAAATAATTATTTTAATGTTTCACCATTTTTATTCAAAACTCTCCAGATTATTCTCCCTGACTAGTTGTTCTGACAGTTGGCTTTTAATATCGTGTCATTTAAACAGACTATTTAATTATTAGGGACTATAAAAGTAGCGAATATAAAGTAACTAGTTATACATTGATGGTTGCAAGTTAAGTAACAACTTATCGTTTAACGAGTAACTAAATTAGCACAGCTAGAGAAACTTCTTTTTAGGTTGCATCAAATAACATGTCTGTATCAATATTGTTCATATTGAAACGTTGTTAGAGCAAATTGTTATAGTTAGCCATTAATGTAATGTAGTTACGAAGGGGATAACCTTGACAGAAATTAACTGAATCGTTATTGGTAGCCATAAAATGTAATCGTTAACACTTTTTCTGCGACACTTATAAACGTTGTCACATACCAACTATTTACTATATAAAGGAGAGGGAGTGTTATATTCCACTCAAACATTACTACCGATATTTCACTGAAAATACTCGTTTTACAACTCCCTGAAAAAAACATTGTGTGTGTATTTGCTTTTTTTCTGTAAACAGCAAAACTCAAATAATCGGTTAAATGCCAAACTTATTATTTCAGTTCAACATCTTTCAAAGGTGCGACAACATTTCCAAGAAAATCCAGCTATCCAAACTGCTCTTTTAATTGATAATGTTCCGAAAATGTTTACTTTCTCAAAAATGGCTCTAAATAGTTTGATTGTAATGCCACATATTTAGTATAATTCCATGACAAATACAACACACATTTTGAATTTTCTATAAATTTTCTCGGAACTACTTTTCATTTTCAGTAACGTTTGCATAATTGGTAAACTATAAGATATACACAGAATATTAGTATATCTGTTAAAGTGCCCAATACATGTCATTGCTTTTTCTTTGCTTTAATAAATTCCAGGTATTCGACATAATTGCTTTTAATTTTGAATACTTATGTTATTCCTTAATAAGAATTTTTTATTCGGTTTTCTTTTTATTCTTCTAGTTAGACCGAAAAAAAAGGAAATTTCAAAGCCGTGATACAATGATTAGCTCATTAAAATATTTTAATATTCATTAAGCTCATTGTGTTCCTCTATTTCCATTGTATCTACCAGGAAATTTGTAATAAAAACAATTTCTGCAAATGTCTATCTCGATCAATACAAAGTAAATAAAAGATAAGCTTTTATAAGAATGTTTTGTTGAAGAATGGACAGAAAGGCATGTAGTTGCAACACATCAGATGTTTCTAAAAGTTTTCCTAGTTCATTGATTTATACTGTTTTTATTTATTTATTTTATTTGTTTCTGTATTTTATTTGTTTATTTATTTTTGCCTACATTTATCTCATTTGAAGCAAGACTTGTAGTAGCAATATTCATAGAAAGGTTTTACTCCCCTGAAAAGTTGTATTGCCTTTTTTGATAAATAGAAGGAATCGTTACTGGATACGCATAAATGGATTTTTCTTTGTATCAGAGCAAATGTGTTGGAAAAGCGATAAAGTACTACTTATACTGCGTTCTCTTGTAATAAAAAAATTAATATTCTTCTTTACATTGTCATATTATCTTTTTTACATTTTGTTTATAATTCAAGGGGCATGTATTCTACAGAAGCAAGAGAAAAATTGCTTCCGCTTTAATTTTTTGTAATGCATCAATTTCTACATTACTATTAAAATAATCTTGTAGAAAATTTAGCGATTCAGTTTTCAAACAGCGTTCGTGAATTATTGGTTTGCACTGTGCAAATATTTTTCTGGACCCCCAACAGATAATATGAGTGTTTTTTGATGGTCTATATTTACACTGTCGACATAACCTCGTTTTTCGGAAGTATGATATTTTTGCGGGTAATTTAGGTTACTGTTATTAGACGTTAGGAGGGAAAATCAAGTCAACTTCTTTGTAAATAATAATAGATTTTAGTATTACGTGATGTTGCAGATGTTTCATATGTAATTTTTAGGAAGTTTCATTTCTAAAAACAGATTAAACGTTTTGTGGTAATTAGGAATAGCATTTAGTTGAAGCAACTTTCAAGCTGGAGACTAATGATTAAATAATGATTTCTGTTTCAATAACAGTGATAACTCTTGACGTTCACTAACGTGAATGGCGATTGAATGTGAGCATGTCCCACGCAAGTGATAGGCAGTGATACGGCGTATGAGTGAACGACGGTTAACAACGTAAACACTGCTCGCCAGAGTTAGATGCGCTATCGTCTCGGGTGGATCTCTAATGTGACGGTTTTAAGTATAAAAAAGGTATTAATTAAATTTAATTTTATTACACTGACCTTGCTGATTTTGCAAAAAAAAAAATTCTTCTGCAACACAAATAATAGATACACCTGTAAACGCCGTTTTTTCTTTTTATTATTGTAGGTTGCTACCACATGCCAGTGTTGTGATTTTTTTACGTTTTCTAGTTCAACGAGTCTTAATATTTCACATGTGTATGTGCACATATTCTTAGATCCATTCTACCACGGTTTAAAATTAGAAGTACTGTATTATTTTACGGGTCAGTTTCCTCAAATATATTACCTTGCTTCCAGCTGATCGTGTATCCACAGTTAATAGAAGCTGAGAAATAATAAAGTGTAAACTAATAGTTGAGGTTAAATAAAATAGAAACAATACTAAATAATAGACTAATGTGCAACCATGTGTAACACTGCTGCTAATAAAGCGACATCCATCGACTTTGAAAGGTAAGCCAGATATCTAGAAGCTTTTAGTCAGTATCTACAGCTATTACTATTAATACATTTTTAAAAATATTAACTTTAAACAGGCACAACATTTTAACGTCATTAGCTATAAGAAGGAGAAATACTTTTCTAGCCTGCCGAAAATTGATTAAAATAAATGCCTAAATTAAGTAGTTACGAGGGCGGTTCATTTGTGTTGCAAAATAGATGGTGTTGTTAAGGTAAGTTGGTACTGCTATCATGTACTATCATTTGTTGCGCGTCACCAAAACAGGTTATTTGTATTTGGCAGGCATTTCAGTTCGTCGGTCAACTGTTTTCGCTTAAATGGAAAAACTGCAGGATTGGTCAGTGATTCACTTTTTACTTTTAGATGGGGAAAACTTGCGAGGAGGTAAGAGCCAAATTTTTGTTCTTTATGGGAACCTTTCGCCAACTATGAAAACGGATATTGGTTCAGTGACATTAAACGTGGTCCAACATCCGTTTCGGATGAGGGGCACCTAGGACGCCCGTTAGATGTAGACTGCGAGGAAATTATTGAAAATATCCAGGATATGATTCTCGCTGATCGCCGAAGGAAAGTTAAGAGGTGACACAGGCTATAGCTGTGTCGGTGGGAACGTCAGTTCATATTTTGCATAGTTGGAGATGAAAAAGTTGCCGTGCCACAATTGCTCACAGCTGAGAACAAACGGTTGCGGTTTTCAATTCTAAATGTGTTTGTAGCTGTTTAAGCGAAATCCGAAAGACTTTTGTGACGAGTTATCACCGTCAATGTGACCTCTTTTCATCATTATACTCGGAAACCAAGTAACAATAAAAATTGTAGGTTGCTTCTGCTGACTGCTCCAAAGAAGGCAAAGGCGTTCCTACCGGCCGGAAAAGTGATGGTGGCGCCAAAAGTGTCATACTCATCTCATTCTTAGAAAAAGGAAAAATAATTACTGCACAATGAGTTACTGGCCCGATTCCACAAGAAGTTGAAAGAGACACGCTCCATTTGACGAAGAAGAGAGTGTTGTTTCACCAGACAAACCAACATCCGGAGTTGTCGCCGCTAAACTGCAACTGCTGCAGATCTGATTCCCCGTGATAGTTTCCTGTTCCCAAACATGAAGAAATGGCTCGCAAGAATAAAATTTAGGTCAAATGAGAAGGAATTCGTCAAGATAAAAGCTTACTTTGCAAAGTTTTGACAATTTTTTTTTGGAAGGGTTAAAATTGGCAGCAATGTTGGGAGAAGTGTGTATCTCTAAAACGGGACTATGTTGAGAAATAAATAATTTGTGTTTCAAACATGGCCTCTTCATTCCTACCATGGGTACTTATTGAATCGCCCTCATATACATATAGCTGTACCTAGATATTGCAACATTTTTCATCAAAGAAACTATTTTTACCTTCTCTATATAATACATGGTACGTATGTGGAGAAGGTATTGCACTTCACCCAAAAATTCGATACCGATGTTTCGCCGGAAACACACATTTTAGTGTCCTCTGTATCAAAATAAAACATGTTTAAAAAAAAAAGCTCCATGTCTTTGTGTGCGTGCGTGTGTGTGGGTGTGTGTGTGTGTGTGTCAGTGTGTTCGTTGAACATTGTGAACACCCTAACTCAAAAATTAAGTCAGTGAAATACCAAATTTGGTATTTAAGTTTAATATGCACCAAGGATGCGACACGGAAGATTTTGAGAAAAAATCTCCTCACTCCAAACTACTCTTTACATGGAAAATGTATAAAAGTTCTGACTTTCTCAAAAATAGCTATACGATTTGGATTAAAATGCCGTATGTTAAAGCTATACATGATAAATAAAATTTTAATGTCAGCTTTCTGGGAATAGCCTCTGAAGTGCGCCTCACTTTGGGGGAATATTATTCAGTTTTGCATAACTGGTAAAAGAAGCAGAAAAAAACTTACTCTACAGGAAATAAAGATCCCGTTAAAACACATAATCGATGTGATATACATTTTTTCCTGGAGATGACTATTTCCTAGATAGTCCTTAGTAGTTTCAGTTTTAAAATCATACAGGAATTTGTCAGCTCTGGCCATGCAAAAGAAACGGATTTCGACTACATGTAAACCAGTTTTTAAAAGATTTGACTATCGCTTTAGTCTAATGTATTCCTCATTTCCCTCCTACCTACAAGAAAGCAAATAATAAGACAATTTCTGCTAATTTTATCTCAATTAGCTTAAAGTAGATAGAAGAATAAGCGTTTTAATAATAACTTGTTACAGAGATGTAGAAAAAGTAATGTGAATGGAACAATCAGACTTTTGGTCTTCTAACTCAAAGAAGAACTTGCTGGCTATAATCGCTGCCAGTGCTAATTTAGCTGGCAATTCTCTGAATTCAGATCGAAGGTCAATAAGTAGGACACAAACATTCGCGAACGGAAACATGAACTTCCCAAAGCATGACCACTATGCCTCTGTGGTTACAATTTACTCGCTTTGGTAACCAGTGTGGACTGGCGCATATATTAATTAGTTAATTAATTATCAATCGATAAATCAATTGATTAATTAATTAGTTTCATCTATCATTCAGCTGCGGCTAATGTCACCCTTAGTTGGTACACCCATGTTAGTTGCAGTTAAATGAACACGAATACTGTGATGGCATTCATAATTTTCTACTCTCTGACATAAAGTGGATCTCGTTGAATAGTAGTAAACAGGAACATTACAGTCAGTCATAACCTATTTAGAAACCCAGTATTTTAACTACTGAGGTCAAATATGGTTTCTCTATCTCAGTGGCTTTTAGTTTTTGTTGTTTATGCACGCCATCCTTTGTAGCGAATTCCCGTAGAGACCATTACAGTCATGTCGAACAGAGCCAAACAGGACGTATTTTAGACACCATTTGGAGCCGAATGCTTTGTCAATAGGAAAGAGGGAGACAGAAGATTGGAATAGTTATGTCACTCAATATGTGCAATGGAATGGACAAAGTGTCTACTGAGAAGAAGGAAAGGAAAATGCAACAAAGTTTATCACACTGAGGTTTTAAATTAAATATGAGCATTGATGGGAATATACAATGCAGAAATTGGAATTTAAAGTGACCACTCTGATTAGCAAAATGTCGGTTAAATACATGAAATCGCTTCAGCTCCTACATTGCTCTTATGTCTACAAGGAAATGAATAATAAAATCATGCTGCAAACCTTTGTCTCGATTGAC
The DNA here is from genome assembly GCA_030762935.1 of Hymenopus coronatus. Lineage (NCBI taxonomy): Eukaryota > Metazoa > Arthropoda > Insecta > Mantodea > Hymenopodidae > Hymenopus > Hymenopus coronatus. The sequence continues at coordinate 61,780,316 of CM060881.1, forward strand.
ATGGGTTAGATGAGAGAATAATAAACGTTATAGAAGAATGTAACTATACATAAATTTTACACATCAGAAGTTTCTATAATTGTATTTATGAATGAAATACGTAGTTATAGTATATACTTTCTGAAGTGATGTAATCCTATACTTGGCTCACCAGTCTTGCAAATCCAATTGTGCCAGGTGGACCAACTGCCCGGTATATGTTTATTTCATGTTTAAAACCCACCAATGAGGAACTGGCCTGTGCAATCTTCGTTTACCCCTCTTGCTTATCAGCGGAGTCGAGAGCAATCTCTCTCACTGAGTTTACAGAATACACAGCCCGTGCACTGCTTATTTCCATTTGGAATATTAATTATATCCTGCAGCGTGGTGCTTTGGTTATCGGCTTCGAAATGCTGCAGAGTTGGATTCCACCTGGAGAGTGCGGATTTTTTGCCCCGGAAATAGGACTGGTGCCCGCTTGACATCTTGAGGAAAGTGAGGGGCTCCGATCCCAGATAACAGCCAACATTCCGTCTGAGGGATGTGTGATGCTGGCAACATCATCTACACGTAGGTATCGGGGAAGGGTCGTTGGTCTCTGTTGTGCTTGAGGCTGGCAGTCAGGTTGGTAGCCCAAAGGCTGTAAGAGCGACACTGAATGTTATATTATTTTTTTTTAATATCATTATTATTTTGTTTAAGGGATAAAGATACAGCTTACAGCAATGAAATTTTGATAACATCAAACTTTTTTTCTCTAGAACTCTAATACATTAATGAACAATTTTATAAGGAAAATACATAAAATATAAAAAATACATAAAATACGTGCACACACACGTTGTTGTTTTTAGAAATGTGTTATTTGCAATCAGGGGGTCCTAAAACGTATATTTTCGCTGAAATATCGTAATAGAATTTTATGCGGAATACAATACATTCACTATCTGGTATGTAAACTGTACATACTGCTAGAGAAAGTAAAAATTTACTGCACAAAATTGTACATCTCGTTAACACTTACCATTAAGTCATATATACTTTTTTATGTAGAGTTAACGATTTCCTGTCACTGGTTTCAGTTTTTAAATACCTAAACTTTTCTCAGAAGGAAGTCCTCATTCGTTGCATATCTCTTTTGTTTTCCTCCTGGCTTGGAAAGAGATCCAATTTTCAATGTCAATGTCAAGATTTGAGTATCGCTTTAACCTATTTACAAGAAATCAAGTAATAATAATAATTCTATTTGTATTATGTTTATGTGAACTAGCACGATGTAGATAAAAGAATAATCTTTTGTAACAGTAGTTTGTTTGAAGAATAGCAGAGAAAATCGTGTGAATGGAATACATAAGATTTATTTTTTGTTGAATTGTTTGGGATTTTGATAACATATGTCTTCTTTTGGTTATATCTTCTCAATTAGGCGCTGTAAATGAAGTATTATGTATATTTATACTGTGCATGGAATAAAAAAAGTCCTAGGTCAGTTTTAGCTTTTTTTAAAAGATATTAATTTCATATTTTAGAACTTTACCAAAAACATTTTGCCACTATATTCAGTACCTTTTCCTCTGGTACTTTTGCTTATTTACCACATCTTTGCACCTTTTACAGCACCTCCTGAATCAGAGTCAGTGAAATCGGACATCTTTTAACACACCAAGAACCAAACCTGAACAAGTAACTGAAACCTCTTATAAAACTTGTAACGATGCCTTATGTAGCTTTTAAACCACGTATTAAAATTTAAACAGATCGCTAAAGATAACTATTAAAGATAAAGATAATATTTGCTTCAGACTAAGGTAGGTAACAAGTAAACATTGACATTCAATACAAAAAAAGCATGTTTTTCTCATGCGTTTTGCCTAAAATAAGCACAAATATCACAGCAATTAAAAAGAAATTAACAGATGAATTACCAAATATGCGCCCTAGTTCACGATCTATCAACCCATGCCTAATTAAAAACTTATAAAATTTGTTTCTGAAATGGCCAATCTAACTTCAACACAGGCATCCAAACACGAAATGTACAAAATCAGTGCATTGACACGCTAGTGCATAATGCACATGTCTCGCGGATTTGGTTTCAATTTTTTTTTTAAATACTCTTTTACCAGTTGTTTCTTTTCGATCCCTTCGTGTATTATGCATGTGCTCCTATTCAGCGTGTCCACGAAATGGGTGGCCTTGAGGGGAAATACTAATATGTTTTACTTTCTCTACGTTGTATTGCACCCAAAAATTCGATACCGAGATTTCACCGGAAAAACATGTTTTGCGTCCCCCTGAATCCAGAAAAAATATTTTCGGAAAAAGGCCCGTGTGTGTGTGTGCGTGTGTGTGCGTGCGTGTGTGCCTGTCTATCAGCTATCTGTCTGTATGTCTTTGGACAACATAGCTCAAAAACAAAAAGACCGTTAAATACCACACTTGGTATTTAAGTTTGGTATCTTCCAAGGATGCGAAACGAAGATTTTCAAGAAAATCCCCCACCCCAACTACTCTTTACATGGAACTTTTTTCGATAATTTTGACTTTTTTAAAAATGGCTCTAACAATTTTGATTAAAATATCGTATATTAAAAATATTTACCTGATAAATAAAATGTATATCTTGAATTTTCTGGGAATAGCCTCTAAAGACTACTTTATTCTGGATGAATTTTACGGAACTTTACATAACCGCTAAAACGAAAGAGATGGACAAAAACTTACCATACAAAAAATGTTGAGCACGTTAAAACACACATTTTTCGTTATATACATTTTTTTTCGTGGAGTTGATCGTTTGTGTGATATTCCTTGTTTTTGATTTGAAAAACTTATACTTTTCTCATACAGGAATTTGTCAACTGCTGTCCATACAAACAAAGGAACTTCAGTCACATAGCAACCAGCTTTGGAATGTCATTTTAAACTACGGTATTCCCTTATTTCCCTTCTACTTACAACGAAGCAAGTAATAAGCCTATTTCTGCTAATTTTTACTTTCTCTAATCCCGTATGTACAATGTACATAGGGATAGACAAATATTGTATTCCACCCAAAAATTCAATTTCGAGATTTCCCTGGAAATATATGTTTTAGGATCCCCTGAATCCAAAAAAACAGCATTTTCAGAAACAGGTCCTTGCGTGTGTGTGTGTGTGTGTCTGTGGACAGGATAGCTCAAAAACGAATAAACAGTTAAATACCAAACTTGGTATATGAGTTTGGCATCTTACAAGGATGCGACACAAGATTTTCAAGAAAATCCCACACCCCTAACTACCCTTTACATGTAAAAATTTTCGAAATTTGGTTTTTTTTTTTATTAAAATGCCGCATATTAAAGCCATTTATTTCCCAAATAAATGTATGTTTTGAATTTTATGGAAATAGCCTCTAAAGACCTGTTTATTCTGGATGAATATTGCTTCATTTGGCATAACTAGTAAACCGTAAGAGATAGAGAAAAACTTGCTTTAAAAAAAATTAGATTTTCTTAAAATACAAAAGCTATGTTACATACATTTTGTCGTGGAGTTTAACGTTTTCGAGGTGTTTCTTGTTATTAGTTTCAATTGTAAAGTATTTATAGTTTTCTCAGTCGGAAATGTCCGTTTTTCTTTTGTTCTACTCCTGGCCAAGCAAAGAAGCGATTTGGAATGACAATCGAATAACGACAGTTTTTATAACATTTGACTATCACATTAGGCTAGTGCATTTCCTTAGTTCCATTCTACTTATAAGGAACTAAGTAATAAAATGCTGCTAATGTTTATTTCAATTAGCATTGTGTTGAAAGAAGAATTATTTTTGTAAGAAGTTTGTTTGTAGAGTAGCTAGAGAAAGTCATGTGAGTGTAACACATCAGATTATTTTTGTTATCGCTTAACGTCCTTTAACCTGGTTGGCCATATCAGACGATTAATGAAATTAGTGAAATGATGTTCAAATAATCTCGCGGTCCATGGAGCTTAAAGTTATTCAACATTCGTCTTCTCAGGATAAGGGAAAACCCCGAATAAAACCTTATCCGGGTAACTCAACCTAAGCGAGATTCGAACACACGATCTGTTGAATATGAGGCAGACACGCTACTATCACACTACCCAATCGGAATAATATCTTAATAAGTAAACTGTGGATATGAAATGAATTAATTTCTTCAGTAGAAGGCATTATCAATTTAAAAAACACAGCTATTCCAAAATGTTGAAGTTCTACAATAGGCTGTCATTCATCTGGTTATGAAGCATTGGGCATTTAATAAATGACTGCTTCTCCATTAAATTCCATACCAGCTATAGCAATTCTTGCTACTGTGTATGTTTCTGTGTTTTCCGAAATCTTGACACCTATGATTTTAACCTACAGAAATAATTTCATTAGTGTACATCCGGAAACGTTGATGCAGACCTGCATTCCGTCTAGGTAGGTAAATCTGTATCACCGAAATAGTGTCTATCATTCAAAAATATGTCTGAAATCGTTTCTAGCGCCCCATAAAAATCTGTATTTATTTCGTAGACATATAAAATATAATAATTGTTAAGTAAAACCCTTTAACTTGCAATGCATTTGGTTACAGTAGGCAAAATGAATGGTTAACTTTTTTTAAAAATCTGATATATTTCATTTACATGGCATTCTCTTGCTGTTCCACACACAAACTTTTTGTTACAAAAGACCATACTTTTGCCTGCACCATGCTAATAAAGATAAACCTTACCAGAATTTGTCTTATTGTTTGTTTCTTTACAAGTAGAAGGGAAATAAGAGAATGCAGAGGCTAAAGCGATAGTCAAAACGTTTAAAAGCCGGTCGTTATGTTGAAACAATTGAAATCGGGTTCTCTTTGTTTATTGGGAAAATTTCGAGAAAATTTAAGTATCTTAAACTGAAACCAATAGCTCAGAATATCTCGAAAACGGTCAACTCTACAAAAATGCATATGATACAAATTGTGTGTTTTAAGTTATCTACATTTTTGTGAACTAAATTTTTGTCTATTGCTTACAGTTGTACAAAAGGTATACAGAAGTCATCCAGGATGAAGAGGTCTTCAGAAGCTATTCCCAGAAAATTCCCGATATACATTTCGTTTGTTATGAAAATATAATAAACATGTGGCATTTTAATAAAAATTGTTAGAGTCATGTTTGAGAAATTCAAAATGTTTTTAAAATGTTCCATATAAAGAATAGCTGTGTGTGGAGCGATTTTCTCGGAAAATCTCCGTGTCTATACTTGGAAGATAGTGAACTAAATACCAAGTTTGGTATTTCACCGACTTTTCGGTTTTTAACTATGCTGCCCACAGGCACGTGCGCGCACACACACACACACAGACACACGGTTATATTTCTAAAACTCCTTTTTCTGGATCCAGGGAAACATGTATTTCCGGTGAAATCTCGATCTAGAATTTTGGGTAAAATACAATACCTTCTCTATCCACTACGTGCTAGAGAAAGTAAAAAGGGTCATTTGAAAACCCATGTATTTTGTACCATCCCGAAAAAACGAATAGCGACTTGAAAAGAGTAAGTGTTTAAAAATGTCAAACCAATAACAAATAATATATCGAAAATGACTAATACAAATTTTATTTGGCATGAGTTGGTGCTTTAACAAAATTTAGTGTTTTAAGATTTTGTTTATACATTACAGTTTATTAATTATACGAAAGTCGCACAGAACTAAGACAATTTCATAAGATATTTCCAAAACCTTTGAGATAAGTATTTTATCATGAAGTATCCTAGTCAAATGGTATTTTCATAAAAATCGTTACAACCATTTTTGAAGCTATCAAAATGTATGAAGATTGCTGCATGTAAATTGTACCTTGACGTTAGGATTTCCTTGGAAATGTTCGTGCCGCATTCCCGCGAGATACTGACATTTGGCAGTTAACTATTTGTTCTTGAATTGCACTATTCTCAGACATACGCCACATACGCACTCACACACACTCTCTCTGTCTCTCTCTCACATAGATACATACATACATACATGCATGCATGCATACATACATACATGCATGCATACATACATATACGGAGGATGTTTTTTCTAAACTCCTTGTTATTGGATTCGGGGACATCAGAGAATGTATTTCCAGTACAATTTGGGTATGAAATGTTATAACGAAAGGTAGGCAGTAGAGAAATTATATAGTACTTCCAAGTAAAAGTTTATTATTGTCCTGATGTAGATGACGTGTTGGCTATGACAGAGAGGTGAAAAGCTAACGCCTCCTAGTAGGCTAGATCATCTGAAGAAATAATAAAACCACTAATCCTTGTTTCTCATAAGCTTACCTCGTAGAATGTATTCATCCGCGCTGTTACTTTCCCCTTTGGCCTGCTTGGCTATGTACTCCTTTTATGATGAAAATAAAGTCGCGCGCCTCGTAAGGATATGCCAAAAACAATATAAACACACTGTCACGATAAACGCACTTGCTATCGAAATCCTGAGAGCAGTCTGAACCAAAGGATCTCCCCCCCCCCATTTATTTTATGATACGAATTTATATGCATTTCATATGCATTGACTCTGTTAAGTAATACGTTTATTTAATACAGTTGTAATAAAGTGCATTTGACAATTCTTTTCCAATATATAAGATAAGTAATCATGTTAATAAGTAATTTGTAGCACATAACAGCCTATTCCTTGACGACAGCCAATAAGAGGTGACTAGTTCACGTGACAGTTAAGAGATAAGCAGCAAAGTTATGTGGAACAAATCTTAGGTTGCACCGCTAAAATCTTTATGTACACACCGACAATATACATTGTTCGTTTGAAAACCCCTAAGCTGTTGGGTAAATCTCACTTACCCGGAGGCAATAACATTTAAAACACGCTTCATTAAAGAAAGACGCATTCATGAATAATGTGTTTGTTAGTATATCCGATATATTCCAGAACATTAAAGTGTGACGTCACTTGAATTAATCGCATAATTACGCCAAGCGGCCCAAGGCAAGCTTTCCAAACGGACGCTAGACCGCTCTGCCGTCTAGAACTGAACGCACCCTGCAGCTTATTTCCGCACGATGATGATTAATGAACGCACTCACTAATAACAGAGAACGTCATCACCAGAGGCTTGCGCGAGGAAGGGGTATGCTTGCAGCTACAAGTTCGTTCCGCTAGATGGTTATACTGTCATTAACAAACAATTATTTAAAGCATTATGATGTTTTGTCTAGGATCATAGAGAAAGCGAAAACAGAGATTTAAAACACAAAAAAAAAGTCCTATATTATGAATATCAATCATCCTATATTTAAAGTATTAAACTTCGATTCTCTGTTTTTATACGATTATACTGAATACTGTTATTTATGTGATTTTGATTTACTCAGAAAAATTGATGCTTCCAACCAATTTGGTGTCTAAAATGTATAAATTTGTTTCTTAATTTCACTTATATTTAAATATAAATAGAAAATATCCTCTAAATAGTTTGTATTACCAGTCTCATATAAGTAATAAAATAAATAGCCCACCTTGATTGTATGGAGGTAACGTGTCTGCCTCACATTTAAAAGGATGCAAGTTTGAATCTCGCCTAGAGTGAATTACCCGGATAAGGTGTTTTGGGTTTTTTTTCTTTGACCTGAGAAGAGGAATAACCAGTAACTTTAAGCTCCATGACCCCGAAAAAGCTGGTGAAAAGCAATGTGAAACAATTGAAGCTCAGCTTCTTCGCATGGACAGCAGTAAGAAAAGGTGACTTCGTTTTTGAAAAAATTTACATAGTTTAAAATTGAGGCGATTAACAAGGAATATCTCGGAAAAGGTCAACTGTACAATTTATGACATAAATTAATATTATATATGACAGCCTACATGACATAAATTATGTGTTGTAACGAGATCTACATTTTATGTGGTAAATCTTTGTCTATCTCTTACGGCTTATCGGTTGTGCAAAATTCTGCAATATTCATCCAGAATAAAGAGGTCTTAAAAGGCTATTCTAAGAAAATTCAAGGAATACATTTTATTTGTGATGTAAATATCTTTAATACGATCGTATTCAATATCGTATACGGTATTTTAATCAAATTCATTAGTCATTTTTAGAAAAAATAAACTTTCAAATATTTTCCATGTAAGCGTAGTTTGAGGTGGGGGATTTTCTTGAAAATCTTCGTGTCGCATCCTTGGAAATTACCAAAAAAAAAAATACAAATTTTGTATTTAATGAACCTTACGGTTTTAAGCATGCTGTTCACAGTCACTCGCACACGCGAACACGCACACACACACACACAACGGATCTTTTTTAAAAAAATATATTATTTTGGACTCAGGGGACTCCAAAATATATATTTCCGTGAAATCTCACATCAAATTTATGGATGTATTACAGTAGGTAGATTCTCTAACTACTTTGTGCATTGTATGTACATACTTGCTAAAGAAGTAATAATGATGATAACAATAATAGTAATAATAATAATAATAATAATAATAATAATAATAATTCTCCCTTATGGAATTATAAAGATCTTAATATTATCGGTTAGGTAGCTGATTTAACCTACAGGCTGTGCTTTGTGTACGTGTGGTTAGGGAGGTGATTTTCTACGAAAGAGGTTCAAGTTCGAATCTCGCTCCCGTCTGCAGATCGCTGTGTCATTAGTATGTCTTTTATTCAAGAGAATAACAGCTTCCCATAGAATTAATGGGTTGCCAAAATGACAAAGCATACCAAAATAATATAAATATAAACAGATATTACATAGATAAATTTAGGGTTACCAATAAAGTCATTATAACAACATAAATATACATATGAAAAGCTATGAAATAATAAATGTGCACAATGCATTATATAAAGATTTCTAAAAATTGCAAGTGATCCCTTAAGAGCACCAAGCACTATTCCATAAATAAATGCAGTTCTTAACGAACAGTCAACGAAGTAACGAGGAAACTGTACTAATTACGTCCCTATTTGTAGACATTTTCAGAGAGATTCTCTTATTAGTCTAGATGATTACTAGAATATTCCTTTCGGGTATAACAGCGCTGATGTTATCATACCAAAGAGTCGTTCAGCAGCAACGAAGATGTACGGAAATTAAGAATACATAGCAATAGTTCAAATAGTTGGTAATGCTGGAGGAAAGCCTTTTATGCACCAAGACTTATCGACAACAGTTTCTCCGACATTGTTTGCCTTAGTGTCGTGTTTCGGCGCACTGTGCAAGACTGGAGGCGCACGGATCTCTATGACGAGCCCGTGCATCGTGAAGATGACCTCACATGAGCATCAGACAAGTCGTAGTCGAGTTACGATTTGGCAACTCTTCCATTCAAAAATCCCCCACCCCAAACTACCCTTTACATGGAACCTTTTTCGAAATTTTTGATTTTCTAACGATTTTTATTAAAATATCGTATATTAAAGATATTTACCTGACAAATAAAATGTATATTTTGAGTATTCTGGGAATAGCCTCTGAAGACTATTTTATTCTGGGTCAATTTTACGGAATTTTGCATAACTGCTAAACCGTAAGAGATGGACAAAAACATACCACACAACAAATGTAGAGCACTTTAAAACACACAATTTATGTTATTTACATTTTTCGTGGAGTTGATTGTTTTTTAGATATTCCTTGTTTTTGGTTTCAGCTATAAAAACCATTTTTCTCATTCAGGACTTTGTGAACTCGTATCCATACAAACAAAGGAACTTCAGTCACAAAGCAACCACTTATTTCGCTTCTACTAACAAGGAAGCAAGCAATAAGACTATTTCTGCTAATTTTTTCTCGATTAGATGAAGTAAATAGAATAATTTGTTGCAGTGATGCAGAGAAAGTCATGTGAATGGAACACATCAGATATTTTGGAGTTGGTTCATCTGGCGCAATCCACTGTTTTGACAGTGATTTACTTTCTGGAGTGTAGTGATGTATCCAAGTTCCATCCATGGCGATAAGCCGTCTCAAAAATTCACTGGGATTTTTACGATAGAGCTCCACATTCTTATCAGAAACAGTTTTTCTTTGAAACTTTTGATCAAGTGTCAATAAACGTGGCACCCATCTTGCACAGACCTTGTGAAAGCCCAAAACATTACTTAAAATATTGCCTGCACGTTCTTTTGATATGTTTACAGTCTCTGCTATCTCTAACAACTTTAAACTGCGGTCTTCCAGTAGTAAACGATACATTTTTTCAATGATCTCTGGATTTGTCACTTCTACAGGATTTCCAGAGCTAAATTCATCACTAGTGCTCGTACGTCCCATTTTAAACTCTGCAACCCATCCTTTAATCATTGAATATGAAGGAGTAGAGTCTTTCAATGTACTGTCCATTTCCTCCTTGATTTCTTTAGGTCTTAAGCCTTTCAAATGGAAGTATTTAATCACTGCTCGTTTTCCCAAATCCTCCATTTTCGTGAAAACTCAGAAGTTGTCTTGTTTAAAATGCTATACTTCGAAAACTAAACAAGCCATTGACCTGTAACTGTGGATACAAGGTAGTCTAGAGTTAAACTATACGATGCTACCGTCTAACTTGGCAATGTGGAGCCATATCTGTGTGAGGCGCGGGACATATCAGCCGACCCTTGTATAAGGGACTTTTCGATTTTGTTTAATTTTGATTCACAGAAATGCACACGCTCGTATTCATACGCGAACCCATACACTTTTGTTTAAACATGATTTTTATTTTTCTCCCTCTATAAGTTACATAATCCGTAGAGAAGGTATTGCATTCCACCCAAAAGTTGACTACAATCGATATTTTGCCGGAAATACAGGTTTTGATGAACATGGAATCAAAAAGGTCAACGTGTATAATGCTACCAGGCTTCCTCCCCCCCCCCCCCGTTCTCTTTCTGTTTTTCTCTCTCACTGTATGTGGTTGTGTTTTTCAAAAAAGAAAAGACATTCAAATATCAACCTTGGTATTTGAGTTCAGTATCTTCCAAGGATGTGACATGAAGATATTCAAGAAAACAACTCTACGCCAAATTTTACTTTACATGAATTTTTAATTTTATAAAAAAAGGATAAAAAATTTTTATTAAAATACCGTATACTAAAGATATTTACATGACAAATAAAATGTATATCTTGAATTTCTTAGGACAGACATCTGAATAGCTTTTATACAACTGGTACACTCTTAACAAATAGATAATCTGATGTGTTCCATTCACATGACTTTATCTGCATCTCTGCAACAACTTATTGTTAAAAATCTGATGTGTACCATTCACATGACTTTCTCCATATTCCTGCAACAAATTATTCTTAAAAAACTTATACTTTTATTTACTTTATGCTAATCAGAAAAAAATAGCAGAAATAGTCTAATTACTCGCTTCCTTGTAAGTAGAAGCGAAATAAGGGACAACTGTAGGTTAAAGTGATAGGCAAAAGCTGGTTGCTATGTCAATGAAGTTCCTTTGTCTATATGGATAGGAGTTGACAAGTTCCTGTATGAGAAAAGTATACGTTTTTCATAGCAGAAACCAAAAATAAGGAATGTCACAAAAACGACGAACTCCACGAAAAAAATGTATATAACATAAATTGTGTGTTTTAATGTGCTCTACGTTTTTTGTGTAGTAAGTTTTCGTCCATCTCTTACGGTTTAGCAGTTATTCAAAATTTAGTAAAATTCATCCAGAATAAACCACTCTTCAGGGGCTATTCCCAGAAAATTCAAGATAAACATTTTATTTGTCAGGTAAATATGTTTAATATACGAAATTTTCAAAATCGTTAGAGCCATTTTTGAGAAAATCAAAATTTTCGAAAAAAGTTCCATGTAAAGGGTAGTTGGGGGTGGGGGGATTTTTCTCAAAATCTTCGTGTCGCATCCCTGAAAGATACTAAACTTAAATACCAAGTTTGGTATTTTACCGACTTTTCGTTTTTGAGTTATCGTGTTCACAGACACACGGACACACGGACCTTTTTGTAAAAATGCTTTTTTTGGATATTGGGGACCCTAAAACATATATTTCCGGTGAAATCTCGGTATCGAATTTTTGGTAGAGTGCAATACTTTTTCTATACACTATATACATGGTGCGTATGGAGAAAGTAAAAAGCTTTTGTTTTTATTTACTTCATTCTAATCGAAAAAAATAGCAGAAATAGTCTTATCACTTGCTTCCTTGTAAGTAGAAGTGAAATAAGGGAGTACCATGGGTTAAAGTGATAGTCAAAAGCTGGTTGCTATGTGACTGAAGTTCATTTGTTTGTATGGACAGGAGTTGACAAATTCCTGTATGAGAAAAGTATAAGTTTTTGAAAGCTGAAACTAAAAACAAGAAATATCTTAAAAACAATCAAATCAACGAAAAAAATATATATAACATAAATTGTGTCTTTTAATTTGCTCCACATTTTCTGGGTAGTAAGTTTTTGTTCATCTGTTACGGTTTAGCAGTTATGCAAAATTCCGTAAAATTCATCCAGAATAAAGTAGTCTTCAGTGGCTATTCCCAGAAAATTCAAGATATACATTTTATTTGTCAGCTAAATATCTTTAATATACGATATTTTAATCAAAATCGTTAGAGCCATTTTTAAGAAAATAAAAAATTTCGAAAAAAGTTACATGTAAAGTGTAGTTTGGGGTTAGGGTATTTTTCTCAAAATCTTCGTATTACATCCCTGGAAGATACCAAACTTAAATACCCAGTTTGGTATTTTGCCGACTTTTCGTTTTTTGATTTATCGTGTTCACAGACACACGGACACGCAGACACGCACATGGACCTTTTTCTGAAAATGCTTTTTTTGGTTACAGGGGACCCTAAAACATATATTTCCGGTGAAACCTCAGTATCAATTTTGGGTGGAGTGCAATGCCTTCTCTATACACTATGTATATAGTGCGTGTAGAGAAAGTAAAAATTGTAGATCTCGTGGAAACACACACCCTTTTGTGGAGTTATTCATGTCCGAGGTATTCCTTGTAATTGGTTTCAATTTTAAAACACGTATCCTTTTCTCAAATTTATCATTTCCATTTCCTTTATTTTGCTTCTGATCAAGCAAAGAGAACCGAGTTTCAACCACATAGTAACCAGCTTTTAAAAGATCTGACTGCCACTTTAACCTTATTTTTCTTCTACTTGCAAGGAACTAAGTAATAAGACTATTTGTGATTAGCACGAAGTAGAAAGAATAATACGTTTTTGTAAGAATAGTTTGCTACAGAATAGATAGAGAAGGTCAGTGAATGGAACACATGAGATTTGTTAATTATAGTTTGTTGCACATAGATAAACGCATGTGAATGTAACACAGTACATATACAACTTGTTTATATTCCGGGAGTTTCAAAACATTTTATTTTCGGTGAAATCTCTACTTGCTATAGGTAAGTAGCGGAGAAATGAATAGAAAGATACTCGAGTATGCTACGCTATTCTGAAATGACCTACCTCCGGCTTCAGTCGAGCTTCCACATATAGGATAACTGTACCCACCGTTAGCATACGCCTTTAGAAATGCCTCAACAAAGCAAATCGAGTCCGGTGCCCCGTGTGTGTAATGGGTGGAGGGTGGAGGTGTGTTCGCTTCGCCACTCTGCAAGTAGAAAGTCTATTCACCGCAATCGTGAATTATTATTGTGCAGGTCTGCAGAGCACCACTCCCAAAAGCAGCAAACTATTTATAAAGTTGGTGTGTTTCCGTGTTCAGAACATTACCTCCTTCGTTAGCCCATGAATTACCTGAGTATTGGCATTATTACGAACCGACCTAGGGTGCCGGATAAACTAGCCCTATTGACGTAGTCAACTGATTATGCTATTTCGTTTACTCTTTTAGTTTTGAAGCCCAAAATTGATTTTAAATTAAATAATAAGCTTGTTCGTCATTTGCTCTTTACCTCCCGGTCTCCTTAGCACGGTGGTAGTGTTGCTGCTTACCAAGTGGGAGACCTGGGTTCAATTCCCAGTAACGGCGTGGGGATTTTTCCCCAGCTGGGAGACCTGGGACAATTGAGGAGCTACTTGATGGAGAAGTAGCGGTTCCAGGTAGTGAAGACCGCATTAATTGGCCAGGGGAATCGAAGCGCTGACCACGTCTCGCCCCCAATACTGCACCCCATCCATGACGTCTGAAATGGATCGAGATGGAGAACGCAGCGGCCGGGCGGTGGGTCAAGGCTCTTAGCGAGCTATGCCAAAGAGTCTACCTTTCACGGTATCAAAATGGCTATGTAGACATCATAATAGCAGAATTTCGTTGTGGTACATAGAAATCAGGGGTTTAAATACTGCTGAAATACTTTTTGCAACCTTTTACGAAAAATATTATGTGTTCCATTTGCATAACTTTCTAAATCTTTTCTGCAAACAATCCTTACAAAATAATATTATTTTAATTGCATAATGCTAACCAAGATAAATTCTACCAGGAATGACTTTTTACTCAGTGTCTTCAGGTCAAATTTGTAAAATCAATTATGTAAGATAATACATTAAAATGTATTACGGTTGTTACGCTATAATAACCGTAATATGTCTCTCATTTGTCAAAATTCTAGCTTGCGTGATTCATTTAAATAACAAAGTTCTATTGTCTAAATTCAGTTCTAATAAAACTGTGTCACGTGATGCATTTTTAAAATTATTCGCATAAAATTTATAGTTTTATAGCAAGTTTACAAAAACATATAAATTTCATATTATATGTTTTGTATTTTCCCTAATTAGTTTAGCAAAATTAATAATGTTTGTACTTTCCAAAAATATTGATTTTTCAAAATGTAAGTATTTACTTCTCAAAATTGGAGCATATTTCGAAAACGCATATGATTATTTTCTTAAATATTCTTTTGAGAGGCAGTATAAACTTTTTGAAAAAATAAATAAAGGTTGCATAGTGTGCAGCACTAAGTATGGGAAAGCGTTGGAAAAAGTTTGTAAGAAAACAGGGCTTAAATTTGGGCGTGCCTATTAATAAGTATGCACCTGCCCGTTTATAGCTTCAGACCCGCACGCGCACACACACGGACCTTTTTCCCAGGTGGACCCAAAACATGTATTTCCGGTGAAATCTCGGTATCAAAATTTTGGGTGGAATATAATATCTTCTCTATACGCTATGTACATAGTACATACTACATAGTACGTGTAAAGAAAGTAAAAAAGTATTTTTAGGAAAAGGTCCGTTCCTGTGTGTCTGTGTGTGTCTGTGAACACAATAACTCAAAAACAAAAAAGTCGGAAGTGCGTAACTTAGTATTTAAGTTTAGTATTTTTAAGCCTACGACACGAAGATTTTATAGAAAATTCCAACCATTCTGAATTAAAAAAAAATCGAAAAGTTTGATTTTCTTAAAAATGGCTAATGATTTTGATTAAAACATCATATATTAAAGATATTTACATGACAAAGGAAACGCTTGAGTTGAGTTTTCTGGGAATAACCCTAAAGAGCTCATCATTCTGGATGGACTCTGCGTAACCGTAAGAGATAGACAAAACCTACTGCACAAACAATTTAGACATCATTAAAACACGCAATTTACGTCATATATTTTTTTCGTAGAATTGACCATTTCCGAAATTTTTGTTGTTATTGGTGTCTTTTAAAATATTTAAAACTTTTCTCATATACGAATTTGTCAACTCCTGGTCATGTAAAGAAATGGATTTCAATCATATAGCAAGCAGCTTTTAAAAGATTTGACCTTCACTTTAGCTAATGTACTCCCTTATTTCCCTACTACTTACAAAAAAATTAGTAATAAGACTATTTCAGCTAATGTTTATTTCGATTACCATGAAGTAAATAGAAGAATAAGCTTTATAACAATAATTTGTTACAGCAATATAGAGAAAGTTCTGTAAACGGACACATCAGAGTATTTCTACCTGCTTAATGTGGAGTGACAATCATTTTCAGATATAATTGCATTACACATTTCGTTATAGATACAAGAGGGACAGAGGTAACCAAATCGATATTCTTATGGCTATGGCCTTAAATTTTCAATGTGTTTTCTTGGCATTGCAAGGATATAAACTTAGGCAATGTTTCAAAAAGTGAATAAAATGTTAAAACATTAATACCTATAACAGCGACTTTCTCGGAAACGGCTTATACCACAAAAAGTTATTTGAAATAAATCGTGTGTTTAGTATGGTACATTTTTGTTTGTCTCTTATGTTTTACCAGATGTATGCAATTATGTTCCCCATGAACGCCAGAGAGGGCTTTCTCGGCGACCAGGGCCACTGGGCCGCTCTCTACGATTGCTCTCTAATGGTGCGAGGGTGTTCAATTAGTGCTGTAAATTAGTGATGGGCGGTATCGAATTATTCTGTAGTATCTATCGGTTATTCGATATTACTCAGATATTCGGTTTTCATTCGGTTTTAAAATGTTATATAATAATGATTCCTTGGCAGATGATACTTCCTATTTACCTTTCAAGTCACTTTTATCGGTGAAGAACACGTATTTGGCTAGAAGATGTGATGCCAGACCCATTCTAGAGAGTATAAGCATCTCCGTCCAACTCCATTGACCGATCACCGGAAGTGAAATGCAAGTCCAAATTTTTAACAGTGAGTTAACCATCTATTCGTTTATAGCTAACTATTTTTTTTTTTTTGTTTTTCTATATTTAATGACTTTGGAAATTAGTATTAACATTACATAAAGAATGCCAAATATAAACAAGAAAATAAATTTGCACTTGATCTAATTATTAATCAAGGTCTTACCATATTGAGAGGGAATAATTTTGGCACATTAGTTTTATTCTCACATCAAATGGATACCAAATAAAACGCGATATAATATTTATAACATAACCTCAAATTACTAACCCATAACCGTGCATAATTTTGAAACAGATAACCTTTAAAAGGAAACTATATTTCTTTATATATCTTTGCTTAAATAATAGAGTTCTGTTTGAGAGTTATACGTATGTACCAGTATTATTGAGAAACGGTATGCTTTCATAATCCGATATTCATGAAATTGATTATTAATTTAATTACTAAATAATAACTGTAAGCAATAAGGTTTAATAGCATCGGAAATGTGCGCTAAGGTTGTATATTACTCGAGAGCTAGAACACCTATTACATTTATTTTTAAATTCGAAAGAAACCATTTTATTTTAGTAACTTATGTATGATATTACTTCACACATTTTGCGACAGTAAACAGCTTTTAAATCCGAATGAAAACCGAATCGTTCGTTATAAACTTCTATCTTAAATATCCTATTGTTGAAAACATTCGTTAGTGTCCATTATTATTGAAAATATTAGGAACCTCTACGCGTCTCTGATGCCTATCTGTCCGCGATCTGTATATCTTATGATTCCTTCCCTTCATCCGTGACTCCTGCGATGGGAGGGAGGGGTGTAACCACAAAAAGCGCCTAATGGTGTCGCAGTGGGCGAGGAATGCCCTCTCCTTACAGTATTCTAATTCTAGTAACACACAATAGAAAATTCCTTCCGAGTGAAGAAGCCTTCTCGCACCATATCCAGAAAACACAAGAAACACATTTATATCTTAAACTTACGCTATTTTGAATAAAAATTGTAAATCCGCGTAGAAATGTTTAAATTTCGAAACATCATTTATGTACTCTCAAGATTAGTATTAGAGTGATTTTCTTGAAAAGTTTCCTGTGGCATATTTGAAAGATGCTGAATCTAAATACCAATTTTGATGTTTAATCAACTTATAGTTTAGTTAATTGTGCTGTTCGCTGCCACAAACACTCACTCACTCATACATACGCATGTACGCACAGCGAAAGTGAGTGAGTTAGTGAGTGATGAGTGATTGGGTGAGGAGTGAGTTAGTTATTGAGTGAGTGAGCGAACTTTTTTCTAAAACTATTTTTTATATTCAGGAGATTCAAAACGTGTATTTCCAATGATATCTGACCAGATAATTTTTGGCTTGAGTGCATTAGTTCCTCTATTTACAATGCGTAAGTAGTACAGAGAGTAATAACTTACTAATATACTACTAAATATAACCATTAGTAAAAACTACAAGGCTAAAATAACTATACAAATTAAAATAATTATAGAAGAAAATGATAACAAATTAGCTATACCACAAATGATTTTGTCGTTTTGAGTCTAAAACTATTTCCGTTAAACAAGAAACTATGCATGGCAGGACTGTGGTTACCAAAAGTCCCAATAACACCATTCCTAGAGTTGCGGCAACTTCTCTGCCTCTACTGTGCAGCACAAACACATACCTTCCAGGCAATACATTGGTAACTAACCGTAAGCACAAAATACAGCAGTTAAACGAAATACTTCTCAAATTTAATGATGGTTTTTATGTACGTATACGAGGTATGATAAAAAAAAATAACGGGAATATTTGTTTTTCTTAAACAATATTTATGCGTCTACATCAACTTTGTACCCTTCAAAATAAGTTCCCTCAAATGTAATATACTTGTGCCAGAACATTTTCCAATCTTGGAAGTAACTCTGGAACTCACTTTTCCTTATGATGTTTAGCTACTTCAGCGATTCTGTTTTTAGTTTACCAAAAGTGGCTATACGACGTCTTTTCGTGCTCTCTTCAGCCTCGGGAACAGAAAGAAACCGCAAGAAGCTATGTCCGGCGAATTAGGTGGCTGAAGCAACATAGCGTTTCTGGTTTTTGCCAAAATTAATCAACAAGAGTTGAGTTGTGAGCAGGAGCACTACCCATGAGTGTTTTTGCGAAAATTATGGTCATTTTATACTATTACTTGCAAACGGCGCATAGTTTCTAGTAGTATTCCGTCGCCTCCCCCCGTGGTGTAATGTTTACTATGCTAACTTCATATACCCAAGGTCGCGGGTTCAAACCCGGCGGAGGACGATGGATTTTTTCGGGTGTAAAAATCCTGAGCAAGGGTTCCTTAGGAAGGGAAGTAAAGCCGTGGGTCCCGTGTCGTAGATTTACGGCACGTAAAAGAACCTTAAGCCTGGTAGGAGAGGCCTCTGAGCAAAATTAAGCGGTCTTTAACGCCCAATTTAGAATGGGCTGAGAACCACAGTCGTTAAAGAGCGTCGTTAAATAACACGTCATATCATTTAGTAGTATTCCTTATTGACTGTATAATCATATGGCAGAACCATTTATTTACACCTTCCACATTATTGTCAGTATTTGATCTGTTAGGACGTCCGGAGATCGTCGTCTTCAGAGACCTCTCGACCCTCTTTGAAACGTCGATATCACTCGAAACCCCTTGTTTTAATAGCAGATTTGCCAAAAGCCACAGTCAACATTTCTAACACTTTATATCATTTTTCAAGCAAAATTTAATGCAAATCGAAAACATGTACAACTCTTTTAACTGCTAACAAAAAACTAAGTATTTAAAATAGCTGAAAATGCAAACATACATCAGGGACATGTCTACCAACAAATCAAGGAAAGTTTTGAAAATCGGTTGTATAAAGCCCGCGATGTAAATTTATATATACTTTCTGTACAACTTACCTATAACAATAAATAGAAAGTATGTCATTCAACCCATAATTCTATACCTATGTTAAACTGGAAATACAATTTTGAGGCTTCATGAATAAAAAAATGCACTTTTAGAAAAAAGTCTGTCAGTGTGTATGTTGTAGAAATCAAAACTAAAACCGACAATTTGGTTAAATTTCAATTTGATATTTACCATCTGTGCCTCACATTATCAAAGACTGGCAATATCGAGGAGCACTAAAGTGGCACCAGCCTTGTTAGCCTTAAGGATATGAGAATCGATTCTGAAATAGTAATATATATTTGAGAGCCTAGCTGATTCGAAAAATACATTTGATTTTCATGTGTGAGTTTAAACGAAAATCTTCAGCAATGCATTAAGTTGTTGATTGACACTTCTAAATAACGAAATCGTGAGAATGTATAGGTACACTGAGATCACGAGACTAAAAATATGAAAAGTATTATACATTTGTAATAAATGCAGGTATTGTGTGATTCTTGTGATGTAATTAAAGTGCCTTAGATCGCGTGTATCGGATCGTTTGTGAAGGATGTATTTTGAGTAAAACAGACAAAGGCCTATCCTCCCAAAATACTGACATTCTGCCCAAAACTGATTTAAAGAAGCTTCTACCATGGTGTGTTCATTATACATTTAGTATTGTAGAATCCCTGAATTATCTTAGAGAAATATTAGTCCTTTTGTATAAGAACTAAGATAGCAAACTCCCCCACAGTTAGGTTAGATACGTGAAAAGTAAATAACAATATAAAGATAATGCAGTTACATAACAAATCGAAATTTTGGTGTGTGGTTTGGAGTACTTTAGATGTTTTTACTCTCTAGGTCACTTTTACACTCGCTTATGGCAAAGTGATTAGAATATTATATAATTATTTTATAAGTAAAAATACAAAGTTTCAACAATCCGCAATTCTTACGTGGGAATGCCCACATACATAGCACAGAATGTTAGATGTAATTTGAAGCTTAAAATTAGTTGGTTACCCAATTTTAAAAATGCTCTTCAGAAATGCATTGATTTTTGGTATGGTTTTCTAGTAATTCAATTAATCTAACCAATATTTCTTTTCATGATAGCGGAGTCTGATTATATTACCAAAGTGGAACCTATGAATATTAGGAGTTACATTCTATGGAATACTTACAATAAGAGAAAGTGTTATTTGTGCTTCGTACAATGATTATGTAACCATGATCATATGAGAGTAGTGTATCAACCTCATATTTCTTGTCTAAACACACACACACACACACTCATTTTAGTTTCTCAGCTACCTATAACACCAAAAATATTGATATCGATATTTTATAGAAAATGTATATGTATGTGAATCTATACGTAAAGTGTGTGTCAGTGAGGGCGTGAGAGAGAAGAGAAGAAGACAATATAGCAAACTCAGTTCAAGGTTACGAAACGGAAATTTTCAAGAGAATAGCGATACCTTATACATATGATGTGGAAAATTCTTATTATTTTAGCAGATCCAGCACTTTATTTTAAATTGCCTTGTTTATTATGTGTGATGTGAAAAATAATATGTATACTCATTAATTTTCTGTGAACATCCTCTTCCAAGCGATCGTATGTGAGATTTGTGGTGGACAAAGCGGAGCAGGGGCTGATTTTCTCCGGGTTCTCCTTTCCCCCGCCATCTCATTCCACCGGGGCTCCATCTTCATGTATCATCAGTGTCATCGCCTGCGGTGCCAGAGCAGTAAAAGCGGGCGTTAAACACTACCAAAAAAAAAAAAAAGAACATTCTGTGAGCTTTGATTGAGTTACGTCAGAAAAGGTATGAATTTATTTTGAACTTGTCCGATCAATTATTTCGTCGCTTAGCCGTTTTCGAAATATTTTAAGAGGTACACTTTTGCTAAGAATAGCCTAACAATAAGTTCTTATAAGTTTGAGAACCAAATTTCCCTTTTTTCTTTTCTTTCCGCCGCAAGAGCCTGCTAATACAAATAAAAATGTGAATGGTGCTTTCACATGTTGCAGCCTTTTTGCTTAATTTTAAGAATTCCTAAGCAGAAAGGAAGGCGTTTTAGATGATTGGTACATTGTATAATAAATATATGCGATTCTTTATCTATTTTATTTTACGTCGCTTTAAACATCTAGGTCAAATCGCGACAGAACTATTCTGTAAAATACCTCGTTGACCGTATATTGTGGACAATAGCCTTTTAAGACTATCGCCGTGCCATACCACTTTTCGCTTGGTGCCAAGCATATGTCGATAGGGGTCACAGTCTGACTGCTTCCAGTATTTATAGACACTTTGGCACATACAGCAGAAATCATGGTCTCTAATCTATCATCCGTAGTCAGATGAAAGAATTCAGCTAACCCTTCGAGGCCACAACTACCTCGCTGCTTTGTTTTGTGACAAGCAGATGGCGTGACACATTAGTCTAGCTGTTTTAATTATCTGTTGACAGATGGTAACCCAAGTCCATTACCATCTCCTTTTAGTTTGTACCCACTGAAGGTGGAACTTTGTGTCGCGCATGTAATATCCAATCTGGTATATACCTGAGCGATTGAAAGAAACCACACAAAAAATCCAGCTTGTCGTATTGATGTCACGAACTGGTATATGTAAGTTTGCCATTGGTACTAGGTAGTGGGTTCAGATACTTTTATTCCAAGTTCAATTATGTTCACAGTGAGTAAATATTTGAGTTAATAAAATAAACAATCGACACATGAAAATTATTTTTGTATGTTTGTAATAGAATCAAAGCTTGATGACGGTAACGCAAATGAATGTATAACGACAAAGAGATTAGGGTGCTACTAACTACGGGAGTTCTATTGGTTAAAGTGAAGGAACCACAGGAAGTTACAGGCCGCAGAAAGATAGACCACAAAGTCGTGCGAACGTCCCTAACAGCTCCCGGCTCGAAGACCTATGCCACTACTGGATCTGCCCAGAAAGGGCGAACCAAGCTGTCCTCAAGTGTTCATGGGGAACACGCTTTCCTAGGAGTAAGTAACCGCGCCATCTAGAAGCATATTTGAATGATGAGAAGACACGCTATGCTATTGTAGGGAAATGAGGCAAAGAAAGTATTGGTGGGTGATGAATCACTCCAGCATTCGCCTACCGCTCAGAGAAACTCACAAAAAATGTAAGGTAAAAGTGGGGGTCGAAACAGCCACATTCTTGAATACAACCCTCACCTGTTACTGTGGAACTAATCCCCTAGGTACACAAAACTATTAATGGTCTTTTAAGCGCCACGTAATTCGATTATATTGGCCAATCGAGTAGCAATTAGCCCATCGAATGGCCGTTGTAGCTTTCTTATACTTAACTACTCGTTTCATTTATTATTTTCAGGATATATGTTCATTAAAAGTTATTAAGATACAATTGTCTTCCTCCATTTGCTTTTCTAGTTCCATGTGTGGATGTAGTCTCAGTTAGAAGAATTTGTGTATTTTAACACACTAAAGACCGATAGCAAAGCATATTGCTATAGCAGTCAAACTCCAGATAACCAGAGACTGGAGATAATGGATATTGGAGCTTAAAACTAGTTATCAAATCAAATCAATAGAGATTCGAACACGAGCAAAACGTTCGCATATTTTTGTTCTGTTTCTCGTATTGCAGCTTTATAAAGAGGGTTATTAATAGAAAGCGGTCTTACGGCATTGATACGGACATCAAAAGCAACTATGGTACCGTCATGATGGGGCTTCAGGCCATTCTGTCGAGAGTAGAGGGTAATGTGCTCTCTAATGAGTGGGAGGAATTAATCAGTGACCCAATTGAAGCCAGCGCCTCCTACAAGTGCAAAATATGCAAAGCGATAGGAAAGAGTAGTTCAAAAACTGATCGTTTTATTAGCAGTTTTTAAAATGATCCTCAAATTTATTTTATGAAGTATATTTCCCTAGTATTTCTGGTAAAATATTTTAAATTATTTAACTTTTCTATAAAATGCGTTTTAAATAATGCCTTTTTAAATATAAAAAGTCAGATGTGTTAAAAATACGAACATTTACTGCTCAACGGGGTAGCTAAAAGTAACGCAACGGATGTGTTGTCACTCTCAATTATAATTGTAAGCAGATACAAAAGTCACAAGGGGAGAAAGTAAAGAAGTATAGTCTTCCACTATGTTCGCTGTATTTGCTGTGGGCTAGTCTCTATTGTTATCATGGCTGAAACTAGCAGACTAATATTATAACCGGCTATTATACTGTTCCTGAAGATAGCGTGCTTTATATATCGATAAAAGTAGCAATTAGGTGCTTTGAGTCAAGCAGCCAGTATTATGGGATTATATTGAAGTATTTATATTATATATACTATTCTGGCATATGAAATCTCTTCCAGTTTATCCGATTGGTTTATGAATTAGTTCTTAGAGTGAGTAAATGCATCAAAATAATACATGTGTAAATTATTTCCAATATGTAATTAGTAATTATCCAAAATGTGATTTATGTAGAAAGAAAATAAGCTCCTTCAAACTAACTTGGCCGCGGCCAAGTGGTTAGACCACTTTTTTTTCACCTACGCGGCCCGGGTTCGATCCCAAACGACCGCATATGAGATTTGTGGAGGATAAAGCGGAGCAGGGACGTGATTTTTCTCTGGGTTCTCCGTTTTTTCTCGCCATTACATTCCACCGGTGCTCCGTCTTCTTTTCATGCATCATCAGTAACATTGCCTGCGGTGTCATAGTAGTAAAAGCGGACATTAATCACTAAAAAAATAACTAAAAGCTAAATTTACAAGAACTATACGTCTATCAAAATAATTAACCTTCAGATTAAAAATGTTAACTACTCAGCATTTTTTAGTTGGAGCTAAAAGATATTGGGTAAGGAACATTTTTAATCTGAAAGTTAATTATTTCTTCGATCAAGATTGACCGCCATAATCCAACCACATATATATATATATAATTAATAGACATACTGTGGCGGGAATTTTATGCTTGGTAGGTCATTTTATGGCAGGATTTTGTAAGGATAAGAAGGGTGTTAAAAACAGGATCTCTTTTAGAGGTTTTCATTAAAGCATGAGTAGAGAAAGTAATGTAATTGCTTCTATATACTATGAATACTTATAAAATATGATGTTAATCGAGAAAAACGTTAACAGAATTAGTGTCATTACATGGTCAATTGGTAAACAGAAGGGTGAAGTTATAAGCCAGATCTTTAAAAAGGTCATTCATTATGTGTTGGTTTGAACTTCCAAGGCTACCCATGACATTGGAAAAACACTTAATGGGGGCAACAGTTTCAAAAATCACAAAGTATTCAATAATTCAAAACAATAACAGCGAATGCTTATAAAATGCCTGATGCTACGAAACAAAGCGTTTGTTTTAAAATATCTGCCTACATTCTCGTGTGTCGTAACCTTTTATCAACATACATAAAACTGCTTCTAAAGCAAACTTCAACAGCCATTTCCAGAAAAGTTATAAATGTTATCAATCATGCATGTATGCTTACAAATATGTTCTTCAATCAAAAGTGTTGGAGCTACTTTTGAGAAAATACAACTTATAAAATGTTTTCGAGAAAAGGCTAGTTTCATGTCGGATCTAAAATATTTGTATCGTATCCTAGGAATATACTTAACTTAAAAACATCGTACTTAGCATCTATCCGACTTTACGTTTTTTTCACAAAAACACGCATACATACACGTGTGACTAGTCTGTTCATAATAATTTAATTTTTATAAAACGTTTATAACTGTTAAATCATAAAAAGAGACAAAACCATACTAATCGTAAAACATATATCTAGCTTGCTAGTAAGTAAAATATTTAGAAGTACATTATTTGACCTAAAACGTAAAAATTCTTCCTTTTTTCCATAGCTAAACATTTGAATGCATGTCGTGTATAGAAAAGAATTTATAGTTTAATTTGAAACCATACCTAGCCAAAAAATTCATCATGGATAACTAACGAGAATAGAATACAATTTTACAAAAACAAATTTTTAGTAATTAGAGAACGTCAAATTTATGATTACTGCATATTTTCTATTTTATTTACACGTACCTGTAGTTAAATGAAAGAATACTGCATTCCACTCTATAAAATTTTGAAATATGAGGTTTCACTCAAATTACATATTTTGAAGCCCCAAATAAAACCATTTTCACAAAAAAAATCCGCGCACGTATATATTAATGACATAACTCAAAACGAATTTATGGATAAATACCGAACTTGGTATTTAAACTCCGTATCTTCCAAGGATGCCGGAAGAAGATTTTCAAGAAAACCTCCCAACCGCAAGCTATCCTTCTTTTAATTAAAATTTTTTATGAAAAATGACCATCACGATTTTAATTAAAATACCAAAGGATATTTGCTTGAGAAACAAATGTATATCTAAAATTATCTACGAATAGACCGCATTTTATTTGAAATGAATTATTTATCAGAGTAAACTAGTCTTATTTATAAGACATAGACGAAAGCTCACTAGACAATAAATTGAGATCTCTTTAAAACACAATTTATGTCAAATAATCCTATGGTGAGAATTACACATTTACGAAATATGCGTTGTTATTGCTTTGAATGTTTCAAAAAAGTAGTCCTTTTTTAAGTGGTCACCATTCAGTTGTTCCTTGCGATGTCATTGATAGAGGTTGTAATTTTAAAACCGTCGCATAAAGGCCTTTTTTTTTTTTAAGATTTGATTATCACTTCTGTAATTCCCCTTGTACCTACTCGAATCATTCAATACAATATATATAAACATTTTTTCTCAGTTAACAAGAAGTAGAGTGAAGAATAAGCAATTGCAAGAATAGTCTGTATAAAATAGAGAAGGTCATGTGAATCTAACAGATGTTTTACTTTCTTCATGACCCGATTATAGTGATAAGAAGTATTGCGTTCCACTCAAAACTTCGATACCGAGATTTCGCTGAAAATACACGTTTAGAGGTTCCTTGGATAATGACGCTTCCAGAAATTTAAGTTCAGAAACTTCCAAGAGTGCAGAACAGATTTTCTGTTTTGTTCTTTTTTACCTTTTAAAAATGGCTCTAACGGCTTTGATTAAAGTGCCTAAGATTGAGACATTTCCATAAAAAAAATGTGTATCTTAAATTCTCTCCATGTAATTTGTGACGACCTTTTTATTCTGAATTACTTTTGAGCAATTTGAAAACAACAAGGAATGGAAAAAATTACCACACAAAAATGTATATATCTTTAAAACACAAAAGCTTATGTCTTTTCCTTTTTCGAAATATTATTCGCTGGAATTTTCAATACCTGAAAATTGTCAAAAGCCAGATCGCTATTCTTTATTTCCTCGCGGTCATTCAATGAGGATGGAATTTCTAAGCCATCACATAGCAGTTTGCTTTTTAAAAATCTGACCGACCATCCCTTGGTTGTTTTTCATTTTCCTCTCCTAGTTACAGAATTTGCCCGTAGACATAAGATATCAATTACAACAAAATTACATTAACAATAGCTGAATAACAAGAATAATACATCTTAGAAACAAACATGTAGAACAAAAATGCAAGACAACTTACAGTTCCGTAATTGGCTTACCCTCCCCGTATGTGTAGGAATGTCACGCCCCTAGAACTTACAAGCCAATGCCTAGGGGTCAGAAGCCTGTTGGGGATCCAACGGCACGAAACCACAGAATGGAGAATCAGGACATGGCATGGATATGATGAAGTGGATAATATATAATGTAAGCAAAATTAATTGGTGGAATGAGTAGCAGGGGAAACCGGAGGAACCGGAGAAAACCCGCCCAGGTGCGCTTGGGACCGAACCCGGGCCGTCTAACTTACATTTACATAGCAAAATAACAAGCATTTAAATGGTAAAATAACGGAAGAGAAAAAATATAAAAATAATCCCTTTGGGGAAAAAATATCAGAAAGTGTGCATAAAATGTTTAACATACAGATGATTCCTTAAAAGTGTTGACGATCCTTTCCGTGCCTAAAGGCCAGCTTGTTCAGTGCTGAAGACCTACTGTAATCTTAGGTATAAATAGGTAATGACAGCTTATCTAGATTAACCAGAAGTAGACAGCACAATAAGAGTAGTTAGTAGAAAAGTGGATAGAGACATTTGTACGGAAATAACATCACATATTTAACTAAGGCAATCCCGTCCATAAACAGAGGCTCAGTTAAATTCTCTTGATGTAAAATGTGTCTATACAGTTGTGTTGCTACAGCCGACCGCAGGAACGGCTGATAAAACACGCTACTTGCTCTAGAACGCGATGGTATACAGCGAACATTCCGAAAGCCACGTAAAGCCAAGCGCATAAAACCGTTCTAGTTTCGTGAGTGGAGATCTACAGACTGCATGTTATGTGTATCGGAGATCTTGCCTGTAGTACCAGAACCTGTTTACTTTTTCTGCCACTAAGTGGCAATACTGGGCAACTTTTTCCACCGCCTTCATAGCCACGTTTCCAGGTCAAAAGTTGTAATATTACTTTTGCTGTTGGAGCGGAAGCGCTTGTGCTTTCAAGAGGCCGGATATTACTGCATCACGCCTCTACGATGGCAAAAACGCATCTTTCTTCCCGACAATCAATACCTAGCTAGAAAAGCTTCTCTCAGACCCCTCGTTATTTATATCATTTCCTTATTGCCTGAGAAGCTAAATATAGGCGAGGCTTTCAGATGATTTTTCACGGATACTGCATTCTGTAGCGTGTTTTTGGTAGCCCCTAAATACTATAGACCCAGAAAGATTTTGGCATGAGCCTCTTAAAGGTTTTGCTAAATATTACCAAAATAGTGCGCCTGAAAGAGATATCAATCATAAGTTTCGGTCTCATATGTATAGGGAGATATCTATAAAAATACTCTTATTAGCCTTCAAATCTAGAGATCCCGGGTTCCATCCCCGTTAGAGGTTAGGGATGTTTATTTAAAATGATATGATTTCTGTGCCAGGACTATCCCTTAGGCTCCCTAGAGTCTGTAAGTATGAATGAAACTGTGAAAGTGATTTAATATAATTATTCAAATAAATACTACCCACTGTAAGACGACTGAACATCATAGCTGATGAGTAGGACCTGAATTTTGATGAGCTAAATAATGTTTAAAATAAGCTTAAAATTATAAATGTATGAGTTTAACATTTATTAAAGTAGCGTAAAAGCAAAGAGTGTCTTGAGAATTACCTTGATTTAGTTCTTTTTTCCATTCCACTTAAACTTTGTCACTAAATACTGAATTACATTACTTTTGTAAGTTGTTAAATTTGAATTACTGTCTGTTGGGAAATTATAGGGTCTCTTAAATGGAATAGCTTCTTTCAACATCAACAGAAGATACTTATAGTAGTAAATATCGTGGGATTCCAGGTCCTCTTCATCAAGTAATTCTTCTCTCCTGACAGGATATCAGCAATCGTGCACATTGTATCATATCCACTATTCTGTTCAACATTTTTACATTTTAATAAAGAGAAATTTTTCCTCTTCACCTCTCACGTGGGTTATATTATGTACTTTCAGTTGATTTCATCAATTCATTTTTATTTTCCACAAGACATCCACATTGTACCAGGAAAGTGATAATGTGAAGCGGCAATGCAAAATCAGATCTGATGTAGACCAATTTTCCTTGTATTTCAGAGTTAGTGAGAAATCCTGGAATATTTGTATTAATGATGAACTGTCACTATCAAAAATTTCTACAACTCTTTTACAATTTCAAAATGTTTGCAGGCATCTAACCAGCTTTCCTAAATAGTGAATACTGGAGCCGGTGGAAGAGGTATGCTATGAGCTCTACTTCACAGGAGAAAACGTTTTTATTTTCCGATTATTTATATACATCTGAAATTACATCTTATTTCTTCCGCAACTCTATGCAAAGCATGTGCCTAGTAGGTTATATGTACCATCTTTGAGTACAGAGTTTTAAGGCAAGTTGCGGATTCCACCATATATGGTACTGCGTCTGTGAGAAAGAGTAACATAAAATTATACTGGAAACCATAGGCCACATATAGTTCAAATAATTTGCTTATACTGGAGAATGTTGCTGTCTCCATGACTCCAGAATTTAGAAGGAAAATCTCAAAACTCTTTTCTTCATTCACTTCCCCAATTATTACATACGCAATGTAGCGGCTCAGGAAATCTCTAATACCATCAATTGAAATCCAGATATTTATCTTATCCTCGTGTGATACCTACATATTTGTTGTATCGATAGTTCAATGTAATTATTTATATTTATAGACGCATCTGAGATGGGTTTTCCAGCGTATTCCTGCAGGAAACCTCGGAGCACATTGTAATTCAGTTCATGGAACGAAATGTTTCCTGAAAAATAGTTTCCCGCTAGCTTTTCATAAAACAGTGAACATTTTTGAAGTGTACTGCTCAAGAAGCATCTATTATATTTTTCTTTCTCCTACTGCTTGAAGACCCCGTCTATGTTCAATTTTACTTTACGTTGAATCTTTTCTGTGCTGAAACTTTTCACTTCAAAAATGCTACAATACAACATGCTGCCATCGCTACAAAATAGAATGTCACCTTACTCCAACACAAACCGTTTCAATTTCTCGGAAGTACTTGTTTTTACCTTCCGCATGACAAAATACAGATATCGCTCTAACGACTGGCTTCTGCTCTGTTAATAACTGAACTGTAACAGTAGACGGAATAACCTAGGTAGATTCACACTCTTAAGCCGTCTTACAATAGGCATAAATCGTTCTGTTGGACGGTCCAAATGTTTAATAAAATATGAATAGGGAATATTTCTAGGAATTGTCAGATTACGAGGTTCCAAAACTTTAGTAATATTATAGAATAATGCCTAAAAACTCGCTTAAAAACAAAACCTCTATTTGTTGTTAAAATAACTTATAACCCTTACAGATGTCCTTTCAGAGAAAAATGGCTAAAGCAGACAAAATAATGAATAAAAGTAGTTTAATTTCACTTAATTTAATATGAGTGACTTTTCTTCCTTTCTTTTTTTCCACAGATCATTATCCTAGCATCATTAGAGAAAAGTTGCAAAGTTATAAATATCCGGGACCTGCAAATGAGTAATTATTTCAAAAAGCAGAGTAGAGTAGTGTTTATTGATTTTAAATGTATTACATACAATGCATAGATAAGATAGACCTACGATCTTATATTATAACTTTACACTATGTTTGTACTCAACTTGCTGATATTGATAATTAAATTCACTGACTGGTATTTCTTTATCTACATCGTGGTAACCGATTTAAAGATTAGCAGAAATTCTAATGGAAGGGAAATAAGGTAATACCTAGGATAAAGCGATAGTCAAGTCTTTTAAAAAGCCGATCGCTATGTGAAACAATTGAAATTTAGTTGACTTTGCACGTCCAGGAGTAAAACAAAAGAGAAATAAAACGAAAGATGGCTTTCCGTTTGGGAAAAGTTTAAGTAGGTAGCTTAAAATTGAAATCATCAACAAGGAATGCCTCGGAAACTGTTAACTCTACAAAAAATGCATGTAACATAAATGTTGTGTTTAACGAAATCGACCCTCCGCTAACCTAGTGTGCTCCGCTATTTCTCTTCTACTTACAAAGAAACAAGCAAAACTATCAATTTTCTAATGTCTATCTCTATTATGATGTGGAATAAAGAGTAATCTTTGTAAGAATAGTTTGTTTGCGAAAAATTAGAGAAAGTCATGTCAATAGAACATATCAGATTTTTACAGATATGAGCAGTAGCTCCATATACTACTCCTTTACCCGCAACTAAATATAAAATAAACCATTTCTGCAAACATTTATCTTGATAAACATTAAATAGATAGAAAAAAATCTGATGTGTTACATTCACATGATTTTCTCTACATCTCTACAATAAATTATTGTTAAAAAGCTTATGCTTCTATTTACTTCATGCTAATCGAGAAACAAATAGCAAAAATAGTCTTATTACTTACTTCCTTGTAAGTAGAAGCGAAATAAGGGAGCACCATAGGTTAAAGTGATAGTCAAGAGCTGGTTCCTATGTGACTGAAGTTCCTTTGTTTGTATGGACAGGAGTTGACAAATTCCTATATGAGAAAAGTGTAAGTTTTTTTAAAGTTGAAACCAAAAAAAAAAAAAAAAAATCAACTCCACGAAAGAAATGTATATAACATAAATTGTGTGTTTTAACGTGTTCTATATTTTTGTCCATCTCTTACGGTTTAGCAGTTATGCAAAATTCCGTAAAATTGGTCCAGAATGAAGTAGCCTTCAGAGGTTATTCCCAGAATATTCAAGAAATACATTTTATTTGTCAGGAAAATATCTTTAATATATGACATTTTGATCAAAATTGTTAGAGCCATTTTTGAGAAAATCAAAATTTCCGAAAAAGGTTCCATGTAAAGGGTAGTTTGGAGTGGGGGTGATTTTTCCTCAAAAACTTCGTGTCGCATCCCTGGAAGATACTGAACCTAAATACCAAGTTTGATATTTTACCGACTTTTCGTTTTTGAGTTGTCGTGTTCATAGGCACACGGACCCTCTTCTGAAAAGTGTTATTGTTTTTTTTTTATACTGGAGCCCTCAAACATATATTTCCGGTGAAATCTTGGTATCGAATTTTTGGGTGGAGTGCAATACCTTCTCTATACACTATGTACATAGTACGTATAGAGAATGTAATAAGTATTTGTAAGAATATTTTATAGATGTCATTAAAAAATAAACGATGGTAGCTAGAGAAACTCGTGTGAATGTAGCACAGCAGATATTTTTAATATTTTCGTAAAAAATTTAGGTTTGAATTATAGCTTGTGTTGGCCTGTTTCTTGATGGTATCAAATTCTGTAATGGCGAATAACATGAAACATTAGAAATGTGTTAAATGAAATATTTATGCAACCAGTGCATAATCTGACTGATTGTGATACGAGTGAGCGAACGCTTACGCGCTAATGTTTACTAGTGTTACAATCAGACTATACCCCCACCTAGGTAGTGTGGTGGCAGCGAGTCTGCCTTACAATCAAAAGGTCCTGAGCTCGAATCTTGGCTTCTCGTTTTGGTGCTTCGTGGGTGGGGGATCGTGGGTTCGAGTTCCGCCTTGGGCATGGGTGTTATATGTTTGTGCAATGTGGATATGTTTGTGTAAAGGAACAGTAAAACCAGTAATCATACAGTAAATTTAGGGAGGGAAATGTAAACAGGGATACACGCCGGAGTCCTGACCAGACTCCGGTACTGTTTAAAAAAAAAAATACACGTGTTACATACAAATGTTTATACAATTTTAGCATTAAAATACGTAAAAATAATTAATAAATTTGCTAGAGGATACTATAATGTATCAGAGATCACAGATTATGACGTAATATGGTTGCTAATCAGTGGTTTCATTTGTTTCAAAGGGCAAGGTAATTTTGAAAGTATGTTTGTATTCCGCTTGACATTTTGAACGAAGGCAAGAGTGCTGAGAGTTTGTTAATTCCAAAAAAAAATCAATGTATATTGTTGTTGGTTTTGATTTTAAAATAAATTGAGTGAGACGATTCTTGTGTTTGAACGTTGCTGCACTTGCGAGAATGATGATTTCAGGTTTTCTTACAGGCACGTTGGAGACAATTATATTGTGGAAGTGATGACATCTTGCTGTTTGCAGCCATTTTCTCACGCTGATGCCAGAAATAGGTAATTATGCGCACTTTATACCGTTATAATAAGCCTTTTTACTGCTAGAATTGCATAAAAAGAATTTATTGTCGGTGCGTCAAGTGAAGTTGTGTTTCACGTAAGCGTAAAAATAGTAAGTTGTAAATATACGTGAAAAAATGCAGTATGCAACTTACAGTGTTTATTAAACATTTTAGGTAACAAATTCTTACAGCAATAATTCCAATACATCATTTGTTTCCGTTGAACTATAGATGTACGTTTCAAAATCTTCTAAATGAGACAATTTTCTTTTTTAATTATTTAATGTTTGTTGAAAGAAGTAACTAACAAAGCAATTGTTCTTAAGCCGTAAAATTGCCATGACCATCTTTACTCATTATTTCCAATGTTTATTAAAATACACATAGCCACATAAATAATCGCTGTCGTATAATATGTACGTGAAAATGATAAATATAATATCTAATGTTTATTTTATTTTAATTTCGTACTGATGAACAACAAACATCGCAGATACACGTGTGTAACTAAGCTACGTTTCGTTTTATAAATTCCACACTCGATTAAAAAAACTACGACTTTACACACTTATGTCATAAATAATTATTATAAGAAATGTAAAAAGGTCGTGGACTTCTTGCCAAATAAGTTAGAAAATAGCATTGTATTATACTCAACAGACAGCGAGGTAATATAAAACACTTAAATCATGCAAGTAAGTACGATGTGAACCAATAGCATTTAACCTTGGTATTAAGCAATTGTCGCTTGTTACAAGGCAACTATCCTGTCCAGAAAAAGTGATGTAAGTAAACTTAAACCTATAATTATGCTCCCATAGCTTTTGTTTTCATTTGTGAGAAATGTTTAACAAAATGGCTGTTTTAATTTCGTTCAACATAGAAGCTTATGCCAGCTGAGTTGGGTAAGTAGAATCAGACTGAAAAATGCAATGCTACAGCCGGGATTTGAACCGCCGATCTTTGGGTCTCTAGTCGGTTCTCTGACCACCGAGCTACCATAGTAATATATCAGCATGGCATTAAATTCCTCAACTGACTATAACCAACTCTTAGGATATACGAATGTTTCCCGGTAATCTACAAGGTGATCTCTACCTATTTAACTCCTGTCCTACAAATAGCTTGTGTGGAAAAAGCAATTAGTTAACAATAATTTCCCTAATTTGGTTAAACTATGAGGCCCAGGACTTATAGTACTTACAGCATTGGGGTATGTCTTCTCAAAATAATTTGAGATCACCTTGTGGTTTACCATCAAACATGCCAATCAGTTGAGGAATTTGATGGGAGTCGGAATGTTGTCATGGTAGCTCAGTGGTCAGATCAACCGGTTAGAGACCGAGAGATGCGTGATTCAAACTACGGTTATGGCATTGAATTTTTCAGTCTGACTCTATTGATTAATTTACAAGAAAATTTAGTTTTTATTCCGTTAATGTAATGTTCTTGAGATTATATCTAGATTCAGATATTGTTTTATAATTCAGCAGTTGTGTGATGACATTAAAGACTACATAAGTGTAAAATATTTTGCATATATTTTTAACACTTATAGATATTTATGTAGATGTTATTCCTGCATATATTATAACTTCTGCTTAAAGTTTTAAGCTTAAAAAGGAAATTTTCTCATGCTATATAGTTGCAAAATTACTAGATGATTTTAAAATATTTTAAGTTATTGCTTATAGTGCAATTTAGCTGCATATTTTAATAAATCTCCTTATAATATATAATTCATATAAATAATCAGGCAGTCTTCAGAAAGCGTATACCATATAAGAACAGCAATTTTATGTTTTGAATTTGCTTTTATATCTGCTCTCTGTTTTGAGAGATACTATTTGCTTTTAACGCTAACATCAACAACTACTTTTTACACTTTAGACATTACACTAATGTTGATGTATTAAAATGTATTGAAAGTATACATAAACTTACTTCATTAGTCAGTAAGAGAAACAACTGAATATCCTACTATTTTGTTTTCTGATAACTGAGTTTAAAGTCGGCAGTAATTTGTTTATGCTAAATGAAAATCTCTATGATAAATTTGTATAAAACATAAAATATTCAGTGTGAAGCAAATATGCTATATGTATATTATATTATGTTTAGGTATACCATTATGACCCATTATTCTGTTGTAATCTGATATGCTTCACAGTGTGTTGGTAAGCATAAATAGTGAGGAAAACGTTAATGATGTCTATTGTTACATTTTCTGGTATATTTCCATTTTGGAGACGGGTAAATTTTAACATAGCTTAGTGCGTAGATTTAGCTCACATCATCAGCATGTCATCTCAAAGCTAATTAGCATATTTTACCATTCTTCTTTGCTACTCTTTTCGGTTACTATTCTTGCTAACACTTCTATCTTTGGCTTCCTTAGTAAGATGCACAGGAAACTTCTCTGGAGCCCATATATGTAACTTATTTTTTGCCTATTTTCCTTCAATTTATATTGCTTTTGTTTTTTCCACAAATGTTGCTCCACAAATACAAAAACTGACACATATCTCAAAAAGTTTCATTTCCGATGTTTCCGGGTATCTTTCATGTTTCCCCACATGTTTCTCTTCCCAGTTTAATACCAGCAATAACATAGTTTGACCGCCTTCGTGTCTTTTTAGCTAGCATGCTATATTTGTGGTTAATCTCTTATGATTCTGGCGAATAGTTCACCAGTATGTTCGTTTTAGCACCTCACGTCGTCAAATGGGAAGCTGCCGTAACGAATAAAGATCACAACACAAGGTTGCGCTTCATCATAACTAAGAGAGCGCAGACAGGTAACGTTTGAAGAATTACAAATTAAGGGGACACAGGAGTGTTTTTTACTTTCTCTATCACGTATGTACGATGAACATAGTACAATGTGTTCCCTGATCGACCGGACCGTTTCGCGGCGACCGGCCCTCACCCGTTATGGCGCAGCCACAGGGCGGTTCGGTCGCTCAGGGAACGCACGGTAGATAGAGAATTACTATATTCCACACAAAAATTCGATACCAAGATTTCACAGGAAACATATTTTTAATACCTCTGAAAAAAAAGTATTTTTAGGAAATATTGCGTGTGCATATATCTGTGTCGGTGGATGCATAATTCAAAAACGAAAAGACGGTTAAATACTAAACTTGGTACTTAAGTCCAATATCTGAAGATGCGACACCAAGATTTTCGGGAAAATCCCCCACCCCCAATCACCCTTTTTTCGAAAATGTTGATTTTCTAAAAAATGACTCATGATTTTGATTAAAATCAGTATATTAAAGATGTTTTACATGGAAAATAAAATATATGTCTTGAATTTTGTGGAAATAGCCTCTGAAGACCTTTAATTCTGGGTGATTTTTGCATAACCGGTAAACTGTAAGAGCTAGACAAAGTTTACTACACAAAAAATGTAGATCTCTTTAAAACCACAATTTATATTATATGCTTTTTCTGTAGAATTAATCATTTCCCAGATATTTCTTGTTATTAGTACACAATTTTAAGCCACTAAAACTTTTCTCAACGGGAAGTTAATAACTTTCGTTTCGCTTTATTCCAGACCTTGAAAAGAGAACTGGATTTCAATGAAAAACGCACAACTTTTAAATGACGACTGATTTGAATGTATTTTCTTATTTCCCTACTTAATAGGAACTAATTAATAGGCCATTTCTGATAACATTTATCTTGATTAGCATTAGCATTATGTAGATAAAATAATAGAAATTTTTAAGAATAGTTTATGTGCTAAAGAGAAAATTAGGCGAATGGAACACATCAATGTTTAGCGATTTTAGTCAAACATACTGATTTTTGGATTATTGGTACAATATAATGTAGGTATGTACCATACATTGAAGTATATATTTGCAATGCCTGATTCACCGAGGGTTTTTGACACCATATAAAGCGTCTATATCAAACTTTAAAGCCATTTTTTTCACGTTCAATGATTTAATTTCCCATATTCAGAATCTATCTTCCCCACAAAAACACATCTAGAGAATTAAAAAGTTTCCCAAAGCAATGCAGAATGTATGTAACGCAATTTTTGGTTGTATTTTTAATGTTGCTTATAGATTGTTTTAAAATTAATTAGTATAATCGTGTGCTGTTTTTCCCATTTTGTGGTTTAAAATA
Organism: Hymenopus coronatus; assembly: GCA_030762935.1. NCBI lineage: Eukaryota > Metazoa > Arthropoda > Insecta > Mantodea > Hymenopodidae > Hymenopus > Hymenopus coronatus. The sequence continues at coordinate 61,817,642 of CM060881.1, forward strand.
TTTTTTTGAAAAGAATATCCACATAGTAAAATTTCAACCCAGCAATTGTTGCAAAGGTATTAAGGTGTTTAATTTTTAAAAAATGTAGATGTAGCTCAATATCTGTAGATGAAGATAGATTTTTAGTTTAGGTAATTTTATCCAATAAATTAACAAATAAATTAATTAATTATACAATATGTTAAGAAGAAGCTGATACAAAAATGGAAGAACAACTGGATTGAAAATAAGCACAACAGTAAACTGCATGAAGTAAAAAGTAACACATAATTTATTAAAATGTAGGAAATTCTAAGCCGGCGTCAACAGATGATACTCACCAGACTAAGATTTGGACACACTAAACTAATTCATGACTATGTATTCACCAAACAGCAACCTCCATCCTGCGAACATTACAGCCAGAGACTATCAGCCAAACACATCATAGCGGAATGGGCCCATATTCTAACTGCAGAACCAGCCACCAAATTCCTCCAGATCTTCAGTCAGCACTCGACCAACCAACCAAATTATCATCATTGTTTAAATACATAAAAGCTTGCAAATTTGCTACTGCACTGTAAACTATTGTATACTTTTATTACACCGTTGTATGAAACACTACATAATATATAAGTATTATTGTTAGAATTCCAATAACTAATGTTACAAGCTAGATATAATTATTAATTTAATGTGTAAATATTGTATTCAAAATGTTATAAAATGTCTTATTGTTACATGATGTAGTAGAAGACCTCTGTAATTAGGCGACTTTAAATCAAATTATAAATAAAAAAACAATTAATATATCCAGATGAAAAGACATACTTATATGAAACTTGGTATTACACTTCTTTTGTGGCCAGTAATGTCTGTTTAAATTAACAAATCTGATGAGTTCCATTCACATGACTTTCTCTGGCTATTCCACATATAAACTATTCTTAGAAAAGATTATTCTTTTATCTACATATGCTAATCGAGATAAACATTAGCAGAGTTGGTCTTATTGTTTGCTTTTTTAAGCAAAAGCGAAATAAGGGAATATATTAGACCAAAACAATATGAAAATATTTTAAAAACTGTTCGCTATGTGAAACAATTGCTTTGCATGGCCAGTAGTAAAATAAAAGAGACAAGCGAAATATGTGTTACCGTTTGAGAAAAGCTACGTAGTTTAAAACTGAATCCAATAACAAGGAATATATCGAAAACGGTCCACTAACGAATGACATGAATTATGTGTTTTAACGAGATCTAAATTTTTGTCTATTTCTTACGGTTTACCAGTTTATGAAATCCAGCAAAATTCATTCAGAATAAAGAGATCTTTTGGAGGTATTACCAGGAAATTCAAAATATACATTTTATTTGTTATGTAAATATCTTTAATATTAGGTATTTTAATCAAAATCGTTAGAACCATTTTGCAGAAAATCAAAACTTTCCATGTAAAACGTAGTTGTGACTGGGGGATTTGCTTGAAAATCTTCTGTCGTATCCATGGGAGATACTAAACTTCAATACCAAGTTTGGTATTCAACTTATATTTCCGGTGAAATCGCGGTATCAAATTTTGGGCGGAATAGCATACCTTCTCTAACTACTATGTACGTTATATTTGTGCGCTATAGAAAGCTCTAGCTTTGAAACTTTAGAAAATTACTTTTATCACATCGGTGTCCCCATAACATCGCTACGGTGATTGATGACGTCAGATTACACTCGCTGTATGTCATATATGACGTGTGGCCACCGCTTCCGGCTCATGGATTTGTGTTCTCTGTTCAAAAACCGGTTCGGCGTCTACAGATAAATATACCTTGATCACCAGTATTTACTTATACAAAATGTGTCTCTAGTCGTAATTTACCTTCTTGAAGCATCACTTTGGCAGCAATTGGCTTTATCTTATAACATATTTAAGATATGGTTTGCATATTTCGTAATCTCATCATTTTAAAATCCATGTACTTTGTTTTTATGCATCAGCATACTCTCTACAATATTTTAGTTGCATTGTTCCTCTAACACTGAATGTCAAACATGGTTTCTTTATACTTTATAAATAGATAACGGTGTACTTTCTAATGATATACATTATCAATGAGTATTTTTTCCTTAACTTGTTTAATTTGTAAAATATTATGCACTATGATGCATGCTCTTACGGATAAATCTGTGATTAAACTGTAAAATAAATTATTATTAATTATTTTAATATAATTTAATTTTTAAAATTATTTTCCTCACACTTCATGTTCTTAATGAACGCAAACGTTTGTAAAATGGTTACGCATCTTCTTGTAGGCACGAAGAGAATACAGGAGACTGAAGGAATATTTAAATCTTTAAAATGTTTATTGTCACTATACAGGCTTTGAAATTTCACTCTTTGCATGGCATTGCGAGAATCGGCAGAAGGTACCCACTGAAAAGCTCAAACCAATAACAAAGGATATCTCGGAAATGATGATGTTACAAAAAGGATGATTTGAAATAAATGATGTTTGTCGACATTTACTTTTTGTGTAGAAGCTGTTCTTCTATCAATTATAGTTTACCAATAACACAAATTATACAAAATGGTTTTTCAAATAAAGAGGACTTCACAAGCTATTCGGAGAAATGTTACAGATGAGTTTATTAATCACTTAAATGTCTTAAACGATTTAACCAAAATTGTTAGTGCCACTTTGTGAGAAAGTTAATTTTTTTTGGTAGTGTTTAACGCTCGCTTTAACTACTTATGGCACCGCAGGCGGTAAAGAAAGTTAAATAAAACGAAATATGTTCCATACAGCTGTAGTTTGAAGTGGAAGAGGTTTCGATAATCTTCGTATCGCATCCTTCAAAGATATTCTTTGGTAGTCAAACCGATTTTGTTTTTTCAGGTACCTGTTCACAGACATACGACTTTTTTTTCCTGGATATTTTATAATTATAGGCCTGAAAACAAGTACTTCAGGTGAACATTTGATATCGAATTTGTTACTAATTGCAGTACTTCCTCTACTTATTATAAGCAAGTGCTATAAAAAATAAAAATAAAACTAAAGCATTTTAAAAATGTGCTTAGCTTTCGTCACATTCCTGGCCTCTCTGTCCTAGTTTCTTGGTGTAACGTAGACACCAACGAGAGCGCAAGAATGCCTTTTCGTTGACATTAATCTGTGCTCAGTATAATCTGTAAACGCAACGATTTATTCATTTGCAAAACATTAAATTAAAATACTATTATAGCTAATAAGCAAAATTATTAGAAAAATATCTTCACAATATCTCCTAAGCCTGAACATCTACGGAATTAAAGGTATGATTTTTTTAGCGGCGTTGCATTGGCGCGATACGTTTTCACACTCACGTCGTTGCCTGGCGTGACGTTTTGTCTGGACTGGTCCGAGTAGCAGTATAAACGTCAAGCGCTGGCAGTATTATGAGAAAATGACATTAGTTCAGCTAATGAGGGAGCATCCTTACCACTTCAACGAAGTGATTACAAAAATGACAACACGAGAGGAAATATCTCATAAATAATGGTAAAATCAACGAAGGAATCTGACTTGTTTAATAAAAATTCCATATTTTCGCATCTCCAGTGAGTATAACTTTTTAAATAAAATAATGTATGGTATTTGTAGTATATTATGGTCTCAGAACTAATGGTAAAATCAGCGAAGGAATCCGTCTTGTTTAATAAAAAGTTCATATTTTCACATGTCTAGTTTTAAACAAATAATGTACGGTATTTGTTGTCATACAAATTAAGTTTGGCATTATGGCATTCACCAAGCTTTAATTTCTGTAATACATCCTGGCTTCTTTGTCTTTAGTTTATTTTACTAGCTGTAGGGTGTACACATTGTAGATGTTCATCATATAAACTCCCACTTTTATCTGTTAAATGTATCACTTACTTATCTGAAAGAGAATGTTAATACTACGAGATGCTATTTTAATACACTATGTTTTACTTTCGAAATTAGGAATAAGATTAATATTCTGATATTTTCAGAGCAAAATTGTGGGAAGCAAACTAGTCATCTTGAACAAGATGTTTATTTACCATAACAGATGTAGCCGCAAACACATGTATTGACCTTGAGTCTCAATTCTCATTTATTGATAAATTATGCAAAGAGCGACTTAATGTTATAATTTTAGTGGTTTAACATTAAAAAACACACTTTTTGGGATTTTAGCTTAGTTTCTGTAACCTCTCATAGGAGTATAAAATCCAGCCACGTGAATAGCCATGCAGAGTTTGTACGTGCAGTATGTTTGTGTCGCATTTCTCCCGCAACCCTATCTAGCAGTTAACAATAAGTAAACAAATACTCCTAATAAAATAAAGCGTGAGAAGTATCGTATGTATCTAATGTGAATATTTGTATATAGCTATAATGTGTCCTTGACCGAGACGGAATCTCACTCTGCAAGGTCATAAAAGTTGACAGCTTATGCTACAATACAGAGGAAGCTAGAAACAGAAAACCTTGTTCCTGAGGAAGAACAGCTGCAACTTGCACTTCTTAGCAAGAAGTTCATTTTTGCCAATATAACATCTCATCTAGTAGAATTAAAATCAACTACAAGAAATTTTGATCGTAGGCTTTTACGGCCGTATTATAATTTACAAGAAAAGATCTCTTAAAGTTGTTATAGAAAAGAGCTACGTATGGAGAAGTGCTAAAGACTTGCATTCAAGAGGTCATGTAAAAGTATTCTCCTCACGATGATTAAGTGGACACCCCCCCCCCGGTAGTATGGCCCTATAGAAAAACAAATTGGCCTTCTCTAATTGCTAGCCAAGAAACAATTTATAATATATTCGTAATTTCCAATTTAGAAATGCGATCATAGGATACCATTTATAATCGATAAATATCCTTCCTACAGAAAACCCTTCCGCATGTCTATGTTCGATATTCATTAGGAGGGGCTAATAATCAGAACAATGAATATATGTAACTTAATTAGATTTTATCTAGTCTACTTACTATGACTACTATTTTTCCAATAAAATTGTTTTGTTCAACAGATTTAATCCATTCTTTAGTTCTGTATAGGTGTTAAAAACAGTATTCACAGCGCGTGTTTACAAATGCTCAATTAATAACTAATACCTGACGAGAAAAATTAATTAAATCTACATCGTATTAAAAGTAAATCTTTCATATAAATCGTAGTTATTTAGACTGTGCAACAAATGAAAATTAATCACCCATAATTTAAACATTTACAATACTTTAAAAACCACCTCAAAGTTACTTCAACTTTCTCAGAACGCGTTTTAGTTTACTTAAATAATGTGTAATTTCCTCTTCATTTCTACTTCGTATGCTTAGGCCGTAATTGAACTGATTCACATTCAGGTAGAAAATTTTTCAAATTTCGCTTCATTGTCAATGAGATTTCTGTTTATACAGCGCTTAAACTTTCGAATGCAGTATACTGTCGTATACAGTGAATTAATTAACGCTCTTCTTCTTCATAATTTTATCGTTAATCACAAACAAGAGCATCTTAGTCCTCTTAAAAAAAAAAAAAAAAAAAAAAAAAAAAACTTGTTATCGTTTTGCAATCAATCAAGGTATTTAGGTATTTCTTGTGCCAGGGCTGTTTATGGAATTGTTCCTCTTCAGCCATGATTATATATTTTGTCCTGGCCTCCGTTATTCAGCAAAGCTTTGCGAGAAACTGTACCTTTTTTCTATGTTCTACGGAAGCTTCGCCGCACCGAGCTCCTAGGACATCATGCAGTGGTCAGACGTGACGTTCGTTGCCATCGCCGCGCTCCAACGCTCCAACGTCGCGCCTCTTAAGGAAACACACCTTAAGAAAGTAGGCCATTCAGTCTGTAGGATATCCACAGCTGTAACAACTTCTGAGAAAAGGTATACTTGACAAGTTAGAGTTGACAGTAGAAGGGCTACAGTTTCTCCTTAAATGTAAACTAATGCATTAATGTGACCCGAAAGTACATCAGCTCTATAAAGACTACAAATATAGAGGCAGTGAGTCCCATAAGAAGAAAGTAGAAAGAAGATTGTAAGTGATGAAGTCCTAGGTTCACAAATTCTTCTGCGATGTTAGAGATGCTATGCGGAATATGAAATATCCCTCTTTTTCTGTACAGGCGTTCTATCCAGTGGGCATATATACCAGATTCCATCAGTCGGCCTACAATATCATTGAAGGAGTCCAACAATGGACTACCTTTTGGTACAAGCAAATGAAATGGAAATGTTGCATCATGGCGCTTCACAGTGCATAGAAGCGCCTTTCTTTGCAGAATATCCTTCAAGCCGTTATCGATCGCCTCCTTACCCAATAAGGCGATTTGTTTCCAAGGATATTCGCCAGATGTCTTTCTTTTTATCCTTTTATAAAGAATTTCACCTATCATGCCCGCTTCCAGCATTTTCACCAACATTTGTGTATCCATATCCAACTCGGGAACATTTTCTACTCTGGTAATAAACAAATATTTTGTTTCTCCCTCTGTGTTCAAATAGTCAACAAATGTCATACTTTTGTTTACGTCATAGCCTGGATCAATAAGATATGTAGTGAAAAATGCTTGAAAAATGGTATTTATTCCGTAACAGGCACATATCCACGAAATAAATAATAACCTTGGAGAAGTTCTCTTCGGCGTTGAGTTCACTGATACTCCCAAAATTATAGCCCAAGTGTTTAAAAACACTTCTGAGAAACTCTTGTGCTCTGGAGGTTGGATTTGTCTTGCAGTATAAAATGCGATAATTGCGATAATGATCATGCAACACAGATAGCTGCTCCAAACATACGATGAATACACTCTTGAAATGCTCATCCATCTGGGATATTTTCTGCCGCACGGAAAGTACATTTTAGGCCTATGTATTTCAAAGCCCAGTGGAATATAGTCTGCATATAGTAAAATATAGTTACTTAAAATACTGAAACTTGAGATATCAGCCCTTTGTAACATAACATCATTAACGGCATCAAGTATCTTGTGGTCCTTTTTATGTGTGACCGTTGGATCTGTTAGATACACAGGTGTCATATTAATTGCCTCACATATTGTTGTCATAAGCAAAGCTTCCGCACCGCTAGTGTACTGCAGAACAGATGCATTTCTTCCTTTCCATGTAAAATTAATGTAACGGGGATCTTCAAACTTAAATGGAGACTCTAAAGCACTGACCAGCAGAGGACATCCTTGGAGATTTCTTCCTACTTTTGCAGGGAAAATGTTGCGACTTAATACATACTCATTTCCATACACTCCACACGTATCAAAGTGAAGGTACTCTCTAGCTTTACGACAGTTATTTTGGTTTTGAAAAGGATAGTAAGTATAAACTGACACGTTTCTTAACTCACCCTCGGATACAGGTTCAACCTCCTCGACCAGTAGTACAATGTTGACAACATTCCAAGTGCTCAGCGTTCTTAAAAAGGAACCAAGTGTTTCTTTGATTCCAGAAATCACAAAAAGAGCTCTTGCGTTCCAAAGTGGATTCATAAGTATATTGAATAAGTGACTGTTGAACTGAGACATCATACTTTTAGGATCTTCTGGGTCTAATACAACAATGTAGATGTCGTGTCTGTAATCTTTTCTGAAGTAATATTTGAGTTCGTCTTTGTAACCGTAGTTAACGATTGGCCAATGTTCTGTGCTGTGCAACTGATTAAGAAGCCATAGATTTGCTTCATTATCGCTGAAGGACACAACAATATTTTTACGAACTGGAAAATGCTGTTTGCTAATTGCCAGGATACATCTCTGTATGCTGAATGACGTGCCACATTGAAGCACGTAACTTGCTGAGAAGAATATCAGCCATAGGTAATGCATCATCTGTATATTCTGAAAATTACTTGAGGATGTACATACAAGGTATTGAGCACTGAGCTCAGATGAGAACTGAAATCATGGTGTATACGAACAGTATCTGGAATTAGGTCAGGTTGTTTAATGACGAGCTCAAACAAAACGGAATCGGAAAGGTTCTTAGCATGCCTTGGTATCTAAATAAATGATACCTGTGATATGCTACACCCCTCTTTTGAAACTTTTAATTTTGCTCTTTAGATTGCATAGTGAAATTTCTTTTCACGAAGCCTTAAATACAACCTCCAGATAGCGCATCTTGATCTATATCATTAACGTCCAGAGCTAATGAGCCTTTGCCATTAAAGTGAGTGATGTATTTGTATGCCTCATGCAAATGTGGCTTTGTGTAGTGTTCTATTTGACGTGGGTCCTTTATTTATCTAGAATCAATGTTCGCGTACAAATTCTCGCCATTCGCAAAACTCTTGGCCATTAAGAGACCAATGGGATCTAAGTAACTAAATGTTATAACAGTGGCTTCCCTATTTAACTCAAATATTAATGAGCCTTTATGGAATACGGCACTGCAAAGTATAAATTGTGTTCAATATTTCTTACTAATAATTCACTACTGCACTTTTATTATGATAAATAGTATACAGGTTTTGGAACTTTAAAAAATGTATTTTTCTTTATCATTTTCCCTATAGCTGTAAACTAAGCTGCCAAGGAATTGTTATAGTTGGAAATTCTGAGGTTAAAATATTAGCATAGTATGCTCATTTTGAAAAAAAATAATTGAGTGTTATCAAGATGACAATATTCATCGGAATTGGAAAATGCGGAGGAATTATTCTTTTCAAGCTCTCAAGACCATAATTGAGTATTGTTACTGTGTTTAAATTTTGAGATCTTGGATCCATTTATTTCGTACTTACAATTTACATGAACAGAATGGTGGTAAACTGTGGGCTTTCTAACATGGCTTTATTTGTCAACAGAAATCTACAAACAGATGCATTTCGGGGGGGCTGTACGATCGACGCTTCAGTAGCTTCTGATGATAATCGTAACATTTATTAAATACAATTTGAAGATTGTCAATGATGAAAGAACAAAAACTATGGTTTTTGTGGAAAGCATTCTGTCCCAAGTAAAGTCGGTTCATCGGTGGGCGGTTCATTGGTTAGGGGCTGGCTTTGAGATTCCAAGGTTGTTTCAATCCGGTCCAGATCGGTGGTTTTCAAGTGTATTTAGAAACGACAGCCCCATGTTGGTAGATTTACGAGTATGTTAAAGAACTCCTGCAAACAAAATTGCGGCACACCGGTGGCGCTGATATGATCCTAAAAATGTACAGGATCGTTAACAAACAAGTTACCAAAAGTTATATGGAAAAAAGTTATTCAAAATGTTAAATTAATTTCCTTGTCTTACTACAATTTTGTTAATTAAACAGATACTAATGATAAAATCCGCAAATGCAGAAAAATAAATTAAAAGTAGGATATAGGAAAATCAAAATCTTAAAGATATATAACCTCTGATTAAACATATACAAATTGCAGAAGCTGTTATTGAGATAATTATCTTTTAATATTTTTATTAAAATTAAGTTTTATTTTTACAATGAAATCAATGGGAATCTAATGGGAATGATTGACAAAATGTTTAAGTTGCCAATAGTACATGACACAATATTATAACTATAAACCTTCTCAAAACCAATATTTTCCTTCGGTTCCTTGTCTTATTTTAATTTTATTAATTGAACAGACCTTAATCATAAAGTCGGCAAATTAAAAGTAGGATATAGGAAAATCAAAATCTTAAAGATATATATCCTCTAATTAAGCATATACAAATTACTGAAGCTGTTATTCAGATAATTGTTATCTTTGAATATATTTATAAAAACTAATTCTTGTTTTTACAATGAAATCAATGGGAAGCTAATGGGAATGATTGACAAAATGTTAAAGTACAGGACACAATATTATAACCTTCTCAAACCCGATAAGGTATTATGGAAGTGAAATTTGTACAAAGGGAAATAACCTTCTTCATAAGATTAAAACTATTTTATGAAGTTTATTAGTTATCGCTTTTTCCCATGGAAGCACAGAAGAAATTGAAATCAATTAAAACACCCAATAGAATCAATTATGAAATTTTAAATAATTAGCTAAGGCACCCACATTGTCTGGATATTTAGGGTTTTGGAATAGTAAAAAGTAACTTTATGTTTCAATGCGTTTGTTTAAAATTCAACGCTTTTGAACTATATTTGGTATTCAATTCTGTTGATCTGCTTAACTCACTGCAGACATAAAGGGATAATTCTTAGCAGTCAGTCAAGCCATTCAAACACTAAAGCCTCGAAATTGACTGAAGCGGAATTGCATATTTTCCCTTCTGTTCTTTCTTTCTTTTTACAAAGCTAGAACTTGGGTGGAAATGTAAAAAAGATGTGTTCCACACACACACACACACACACACACACACACACACACACACACACACACACGAGTTGCTCTATCTATTTTGCAACAAATTATTCTTACAAACCTTATTCTTCTATTTGCTCCATGTTAGCCAAGACAAACGTTAACATGCATTATTACTTATTTCCTTATAAGTGCAAGAGAAATAAGGGTATATATTATGCTAAACTGCTGTCAAATATTTTAAAAGCTGATTGTATCGCTAATATGACTGATGACATTGAAAATTCAATTTTCTTTGCTCGACCAGCAGAAAGAAAACATATACCGACTTTCCATTTACGAAAAGTATAAGTATGGAGAAATTGAAACCAATGACTTGGAAATGGTTAACTCCATAAAATTGTTTTAACATACGAGGGTCTGCTGATAAGTCCTGGGCCTCACACAGATATGGCGCCACTAGTCCAGTTAGACGGTATGAATATACAATGATTATAAAAATATCACGAGAGTTAAATAAAGCTTCCTCCATGCAAAATGCAAATTATCCTTAAAACACAATGCATTTAAATAAATGTGTGTGACATTAAGCATTTTGAGATATTCGTTGTTACTGGTTTAAGTTTTCTTGCACTTTAAGTAATGTATCATGATATAATCTAGGGAGCAGCACATAGTTAACCTCGTATAACCCCCCTTATATCCCCCTTATACACACATATATGTAATGAAACCGGTTTATCTCTTTTAAGGTGAAGAAGATAAAAATCTGATGTGCTCCATTCACGTGATTTCTCTACATCTCTGTAACAAATTATGTTAAAAAGCTCATTCTTCTATCAACTTCATGATAATGGAGAAAGCATTAGCACAAATTGTCCTTATTACTTGGTTCCTTGTAAGTAGAAGGGGAAAAATCTCATGAATCTCATTCACAAGATGTTCTCTAACTGTTTGGCAAACAAACCTTCCATTCAAAAGATTAATCTTTTTACCTATATTATGCTAATCAAGATAAACATAAGCAGAATTAGTCTTATTACTAGCTTCCTTGTAAATAGAAGGGAAATAATGGAATGCACAGACTAAAGCGATAATATAGTCCTTTAAAATCCGGTCGCTATAAGAAACTATGTTGAAATTCCATTCTCTCTACTTGCCAGTGGTAAACAAAGGAGAAACGAGAAGAAAGATTTGTCCTGTTTGAGAAAAGTTAAGTGGCTTATAATTGAAACCATACTCTAGAATATCTCAAAAACGGTTGACTCTACAAAAAAGTTATATGACAGAAGTTGTATGCTGTAATGAGATCTACATTTTTTGGTGTTTTAAGTTTTTGTCTATCTCTTACGGTTTCCCAGTTATCCAAAAGACACCCACAATGAAGAGGTCTACAGAGGCTATTTCCATAAAATTCAGATATGCATTTCGTTTGTCTAAAGACATCTTAAACATAAGGTATTTCAATCAAAATCGTTAAAACCGTTTTGAGAATATTAAATGTTTCGAAAAATGTTCCATGTAAAGAGTAGTTGGGGGTAGGGGGGTTTTCTTGAAAATCTGCGTGTCACATCTTTGGAAGACACTGAACTTAAATATCAAGTTTGGTATTTACGGAGCCATGCTGCCCACAGACACATACACACACACACACACACACACACACACACACACACACACACACACACACACAGACACACATAGACCGACACACTCGGACTTTTTCTGAAAAAGCTTCTTTTGGTCTTTTGTAAAATGGTTTTATTGCACATTTCCTTGTAGCTGTAAGGTGGATAGTAGAATAAAGAGGATTAAGCGATAGAAAAATCTTTGCAGAGTTAGTCACTAAGTGATGGCCTTCTAATTCCATACCCTTTACATGGTGAAGTAATAAAATCCAAATGCGATTTTCCTTTTGATAAAAGTGTAAGTTTTTTTTTTTTTTTAAATTGAAACCAGTAACAAACAAAATCCCTAAAATGGTTATCGCTACAAGATATTTTGTTTAACATAAATTGTGATTTAGAGATCTATATTTTTACTTTCTCCATACGCACTATGTACATAGTGTATAGAAAAAGTATTGCACTCCACCAAAAATTCGATACCGAGATTTCACCGGAAATATATGTTTTAGGGTCCCCAATATCCAAAAAAAGCATTTTCACAAAAAGGTCCGTGTGTGTGTGTGTGCGTGTGTCCGTGTGTCTGTGAACACGATAACTCAAAAACGAAAAATCGGTAAAATACCAAACTTGGTATTTAAGTTTAGTATCTTCCAGGGATGCGACACGAAGATTTTGAGAAAAATCCCCCCACCCCCAACTACCCTTTGCATGGAACTTTTTTCGAAAATTTTGATTTTCTCAAAAATGGCTCTAACGATTTTGATTAAAATTTCGGATATTAAACATAATTACCTGACAAATGAAATGTATATCTTGAATTTTCTGGGAATAGCCTCTAAAGAGTAGTTTATTCTGGATGAATTTTACTAAATTTTGAATAGCTGCTAAACCGTAAGAGATGGACAAAAACTTACTACACAAAAATGTAGAGCACGTTAAAACACACAATTTATGTTATATGCATTTTTTTCGTGGAGTTCGTCGTTTTTGTGACATTCCTTATTTTTGGTTTCTGCTATGAAAAACGTATACTTTTCTCATACTGGAACTTGTCAACTCCTATTCATATAAACAAAGGAACTTCATTGACATAGCAACCAGCTTTTGACTATCACTTTAACCTACGGTTGTCCCGTATTTCGCTTCTGCTTACAAGGATGCGAGTAATAAGACTATTTCTGCTAATGTTTTCTGATTAGCATAAAGTAAATAGAAGTATAAGCTTTTTAAGAATTATTTGTTGCAGGGATATGGAGAAAGTCATGTGAATGGTACACATCAGATTTTTATATAGTATTATTTTATGTATCTCGCACTGCTTACCAGTTTTGCAAAAGTCAGTCAGAAGGACTTCAGAGATCTATTCCCAGAAAATTCTATATATTATATAATTTGTTGTGCAGATATCCTAAGCATGTGATATTTTAATCAAACTCGTTAGTGCAATTTTGAGAACATAAAAAATGGTGAAACATTTCCATGTAAAGAGTAGATCAAAATGCGGAATTTTCTTGAATATCTTTGTGTCACATCCTTGCAAAATGCTGATCGAATTTTCGTTTTCGAATGTTCAGACAGACACGCAGTCTCACAAACACACACACGTAAACACACACACACACACACACACACACACACACACACACACACACACACACACGGCTATTCAAAAAAATTAGAGTCAGGAGATTCCAAACATCTATTTCCGTTGACATCTGTTTCAAGTTTTTAGTTGTATACATTGCTTGTCCTACATACTACGTACTCTAAGTAGGTAAGAGAGAAAGTTACCAGCTTTTAAAATTATAGTTTTGTGACTATATATATAATTTATATATAATTGGGTACAGTAAGTCATTTTATGTAAAACTGTATTTTGTTAACTGCCCCTTTAGAGAAAGCAACATGCATTTACGAGCATACATACACACATACATACATACATACATACACATACATACATACCTACATACATATATACATACATACACATACATACATACATAAGCTATTTAATGTTGTTTTTTGGCTTCGATTAGCCCATTATAGGCTTTAGCAGTGTCGATTATTTATCTAAAATCTAATTTTTCAAAAAATTTGTTTTGGTTACAATTGAATTTTATGTGTTTCCCTTTAATTTTTTTCTCTATTCCCGCCTTATACTATTTATTTCATATGTCTTGATATTTGCTTATGTATCAAGGATATCTAAACGTTAATATAACTCTTAAGTTTAATCTTAAGTTAATAATTGCATCCAGTCATGTTTATATACAACTGAATTCTTTTTCCAGTGTCTCGTTGATCCCTGATGAAAGCTCCCTCGCCCCAAAAGCTGTGTTCCTTAATAATCGGAGATTCGGTTATCATTATTACAGTTATCGTCATTTTAATCATCAAATACTTTATGTAAAAATGTATCGCTACATAAATTCGGATTTTGATATGATCTGATGGAGAAATCAAAAAGCAGTTTGTTTTAGTTTAAAAAATTTTAACGAATATATATTCGTAATTGCTTTGTGGATAGCCCAGTAACTTGCCTCACTGACTTCAAATCCCAAACAATATACCAAAAGCCAATAGTGCACATAGTTATTCTATCTTTACTTGGAAACGCCAACGTTTGTTTAGGCACTGTGAGGCTTTACATACTAATGGAATGCCAAACACCAATATTTGATGGCCAGTAGGGGATACATGCTGGTGTACTGCATGTGCAACGTTTAAATATTGACATATGCTACGCCCTTGATCAGGATCATATACCCATAGTCCATTGCAACTGACGTCCGCAGTCCTTGAGATTTCACTCAGAGATTAGCATTTTGTGCAGCGACCTGTTGGTTCATCTGTGTGAATACATTTACTATAAAGTTAACTTATATCATCACCATGCTTTCATTTCTAATAAGAGAGCTTTCAAATTATTTAAATAAATTCCTCCTCAAAATAAATTCCAATCACAAGCCAATGAAACATGAACGTCTTGTAAATTCTCGGTTTATAAAGGAGCAGTGTTTTAAATTATTGGGATATAAAGGATATATAGGGTAAGGAATATTTTATTTGTCATACTCGGAAATTGAACCACGTTTCAAATCCCGATTATGGCATTGAGTTTTTTAGTCTAATTTACTCTTCTAGATTTACACTACGCACGGTTGTATAGAACAATTAATATTTACTTTATCTCCTGTAATAGTTATGGGGAGATATCGTATTTTACCCGAAAATTCGATATCAAGATTTCAGAGGAAATACATATCCAAACGAAGTATTTTTAAAAAGGCCCAAATGTTTCTATGGTGAATGTATTATGTATCTATTTATATGTTATCTGTGAGCATAATTCAGAAGTGACTTCTGAATTCTTCGTATTTAAATTCACGATTTTCCAAGATTTTCAAAAAAGCTTCCCTACCTCAAATGAAGGATGCGATAGCTTGAATTAAAAAGTATTTTAATGAAGCTTCAGTAGAATATATGTTTTCAATTAATAATTTGAATTCTTCATGTAATTTATTAATTATTAAATTTTATATTATTCATGCCACACGGAGTGTCCTAATGATTTTTATTAAAATACCTATTTTAATATCTATACAAATGTGAGAAATAAATGTACATTTTGAATGATTTGTGAATATCCTATTAACTTCCCTTGATTTTACTGAATTTTAAATCATAGAAATGTTAACAATGGGTATACTTTTACTACGGAATATATGCAAAGTTCTTTAAAACCCACAGTTTGTATCTAATAAGTGTTTTACATATCATTAGATATTTAGAAATAGTCTGTGTTACAAATTATACCGTATTCACAATGAAATCTAAGCTCAGATGGAGCGTAAACTCAAGACTTTTGCACCCTTGGTGTTCAATGTAAACATTCAAATACACACACGCAACACAAGGATTTGTAAGCTCAAAGCTTTATCCTTGCGGTGCGTACACATACAAAGAATTCGGTATTCCTTCCTCTGTGCATTGTCTGCTGTTCAACAACAGGTCACAATGCAAAATTTTACAGGGCCTACTGTGCATATATACTCTTCCATATTGCTGTGCCGCGCCATCATTTCCCTCAAGTGCTTATGGCAAATGTTTGCGAATAATCATTTGCCTTTAAATTTCCTGGCTCTCACAAATTTTAAGCAGCAAAGATATATAAACTTCGTTAAATGTATCTGCAGTCTTTATGCTTGTATTATTTTCAATGTTTTGAATGAACATCATTGTGACGTTACTGCCCCGAGCGTCATTGTTACTATATAATTTTATAACCTATTTATTTATAAAAGATTGAGTGAATTTTCTTATATGGTATTGTTGGTTATGTTATCCGATTTGAAACTTGCGGAGCGCTTGTAAGCTATCCGCAGGTACGCAATTTACACATCTAGAAGCCCGTGTCAACTTCTTGAGTTTCGCTTACTACTGCATTATGAACGGTCTTTTCCCGTGCTTGCGCCTATGCTGCGTTACGTCTGTGCTTGCATTTCATTGTAAATGTGACTTTGAACTTGACCTTTACATCAACTAATAGACACGGTTGAAACTTTGCAATTATTCATTCCTCTCCTACTTCTTTACATGTTTACATCTCAAGAGCTTGTTAACATTGTAAACATTTGAATATTGTAAGCCAGAATTAGACTGAAAAAAATCAGTGTCATAGCCAGAATCACATATCTTCCAGTTTCTATCCGGTTGCTCTAACCAGCTGAGCTACAGTAGGCCTCTAACGAGAAAACGTGTGCGGGGTGTACTGCTTCCTGCACGAGTGTCACATGGCAGTTCACGGTGGTATCATAAATAAATATACAAGACTATAGGCGCGGGTGGTATGCATTTTGAAACCCGGCAAGGACCCGGTCTTCCCGTCAAGCTACAGATCTATTAGCTTACTTCCGATCGTCTCGAAAGTATTCGAGCGGTTACTCCTGCCTCGCCTCACCCCTCTCTTCGAAGAGAGACTCCTACTCCCGGATCATCAGTTTGGTTTCCGTACTGGACATTCCACAACCCTGCAGTTGCTGCGACTGGCTGAGAAGGCTGCCCTGGGCTTCCAGGACAACTTCAAAACAGTCGCGGTGCTCTTGGACGTGGAAAAGGCCTTCGCCACCACGTGGCATCAGGGACCCTTGTACAAGCTCAAGAACGCGGAAATTCCTCCCCCCTACCTTCACCTGCTTAGTAGCTTCCTTCGGGACCGCACTTTCAGGGTGAGGGTGGACGCAACATCAGAATCCTTTCTGGCACAAGATCACATGTTTTCTAAGTGTCTGGTAGCCTTGTTGATATTTTGAAAATAGAGCCGTGGATTTTCTCAGAAAATGATAAGAGTTGCTGATATCAACGATACATACAATCATATTCTGCTGAGTGGAACACAGACCCATGGCAACATACGGGTACGACATTAAATTTCCCAACTGACCTGCATTTTTTTCGGTAACCACAAGATCTCAAATCATATTTCAGATAATACACCCAATGTCGACTTACAATTTCATAAGTACCTTATGACTGGGGTTTAGGTCAATCACAGATGAATCGTGGTTCAAATCCCGGCTTGAGATTGAATTTTTCAGTCTTCTACCTTTTAATCCTTGGCCTCAATAGGGCATTTTATGAAATAACTGTTAATTATAATTTGAATACTATTTCCGCATGTTGAAACATTTTCTGCTTAATGTTGAACAATCCCTAGGTAAACATATGTTTGTAACTGTTTTTGAGGGTGTAATGTTCGGTTTTTGAGAGGACATTACATGCATACGAGTATATCTTAGCACGAAACAGGAAGGCAAGATCTCCGAGAAGTAAAATCCCTCTGGTTGCGTCAAGGCTATGTGGTGTATGAGGCTGTGTTGTAGGGACATTTTAAAGCTTCGCTGGTTTCGACTGGGATACAGTGTCTGTGAGGGCCAGATTAAAGAATCCGCCGCCACAGTAGCTTTATTTGCAACCACATAGACTACGTTTAAAAGTAAAAAATGGGATCTACGTAGTTGTAGATAACGATACCATAACTAAATCAATATTTTAAAGGACCCTTGAAATCGAATTAATAGATAGGTAAAAAAATCACTTTTAACAAGTTCCATAAAAAACAAACACATTTAAATCTTTCTTTGGTAGAGGATGTCGTGTAAACAATCACTTAATTTTTTTTTTCAATGAGAACCGAAAATTTTCTAAATATAGAAAAATATGGTGGTATACACCAACACTCTCTTCTGAATTGAAAACCCATTATTCTGACATGGAATTAGATATTTCTCTTTCTCAAGAATAAGTACGGTAAAATGGTTGCATATGTAAAAGTTGCGTAAAGAAATGTTGGCCACAGATTAAAAGATTTTAATTGTAAACAGAGAGCCTACTAGATAGAAATGAAAAGAGTGCAGTGGAAGCAAGGATTTAAACATGCGACACCATGAATAACATTTTAGAGTTTTGGAGAAAAAAACAAGCTTTCGATACTCATGGAGAGAAGCTTTCTTCCTTAATTAAACAATACCGTTAAGAATATAGATACAAATTAGCATATATTAATAGTATTTTAGTAATTTTACTTTAGTAATGCCTGCATTTCTGTTGTAGATAAGTATCCGTGCAGATGTAAAAAGTATATCATCTCGAAACTCAGTTTCTAAGATCAAAGGCGCGAAACACTAAAACTTTAATCCCGGAAGTTCAAATGTTTCAACTAAATCTCTGAGAACATACGTGCATTTGGTTCTTTCGTACAATCTTATCATCCTTCTGTAGATAAGTATCCGTGCAGATGTAAAAAGTATATCATCTCGAAACTCAGTTTCTAAGATCAAAGGCGCGAAACACTAAAACTTTAATCCCGGAAGTTCAAATGTTTCAACTAAATCTCTGAGAACATACGTGCATTTGGTTCTTTCGTACAATCTTATCATCCTTCATTCCCTTCATGCATTGCAGAATACAAGCACAAGCAGGAATGGGGAGAAAATTATAATGAGATTACTGAAATTATGCCTGTTAAAATGGGTCATAATGAAAAAAGAAATAGGTATATATAATATCAGTCTATTGAATCTATGTTGTTTTAATTTTAAAACGTTAGAAAATATGCATACTATGAATAGCATACTCTATCATTATATTTTAAGTTGCTTTGATATTCCAACTTATTTTGGGAGTACATGACTTGGCCTATGGTTATTTACGGAAGAGTTACATTCCAAAATAATGATTACGTATTTTTGGACGATGTGTATAATTTATACTACTTACTGATATTGTTGTTACTGTACCTAAGTTAATATTCCCACATATAATCTGGTTGCTGTAGAAACAAAAGAAATCTCAATACTGATTTGGACTCAAAAAGCACACTTGCGGTAAGTAAAACAATTGCTTATCCATTTTTTCAATGTATTCTCTATTAAAGTCGTACCTTTGTTTAGACTTCTCCGGAATTAATTTAGAATAACCCACTTTCTAGACTTCTTCTATTTTTATGTCCTTTACAATAATTTCCACATAGTAAAATTGTCAAGTAAATTCTAATTAGGTACTATAGATAAAAATATCTCCGCAGCCAACAAACCTTGATTATAAAAAAAAAAAAAAATGAAAAGCTACATAACGACTACCAAAAGGGTCTTTCTCTTAGATGTCATTTTCTCCCAACCAATATTTTAATTCATTTATCGCTATATTTTAATTAATATTAATACCCATTTTACAAAACATAGTATATGATACACGTGTATTAAATGTGTTCCAGAATCTTCATTTCGTCTTTTCAAACTTTTCCTCGATTTTGCAATAATACAATTCCCGCACTTGTAACGTAACATACTATTTTCTCACTCTGATATGATATAAAGAGTTCTTAAATGTATTTTAAACGTTTATAATCATTCAAACGCAGAAACGAAAACCTAAGCAAGACAGCTTCGTGAGTTTTCTTGGTGCTTAGCGGGAGTTTTGTGTAGCCCTATAGCGGCAGAAAAAACAGCAGATGCTTGCCTGAACTCTGTATAAATAAGGGTGCAAATTAAACAATGGGGTAGTTAACAGATAGGGGCCAGCAGGCCCATGACTGCAAGAGGGCGGTTCCCAGTGGATTCTCGCCAACTTCAAATGTAAAGGTGAAACAAACACCAAAGGAAGATTTTTAGGTATGCAAATTATGTTATCTGCATAACTGTGTCCTAGAGAACAGGTGACTCTAAGCTATTCACCATGTTTTCTGTTTTAGGCATACTTTTAATGTATTAAATCCTTGTTTACTCAGTTATATTCATTAGCTTTTAATTTTAAAGTTTGGTAAAATTTTCTTGGTCCAGATTGGTTCATAAGTAACAATCAATATGTGGCAATTGTAACAATTTTCTCGGACCAGTCTTCAATAAAGCACTATCTATACGATATATCTAAGCATAACCATCCCCGATAAGTTTTCTTGTGTAGGAAAAATTGGTGAAATAAATTAGGGAATACTTTTTGCATAATGTAGTAATAGAAGAAAATGTAAAACTTTGCATCTTTCATAGCTTAAAAGCACTGATATACATAATATGCTTAACAACAATATTCAATAAATGGGGGGGGGGCGAAATTGACGGTTGCAGACGTTTATACATCAATTTGAAAGCTATAGTTATTGATATGGATTTTACTTTGAAAATTACATTTTCGATCGAAAACAAACTAATTGAGAAGTTGCTGAGATTACTTTGGATATGTTTCCCCCTTCTTTATACATTTAGCTTCTTTAGTACTGAACTTGATTACAACACGTAAAAATGTAGGAACAGTATTCCTAGAAAGGTTACTAGAAGGTTTCGGCACGCTAAACCTTGTAAAATTTGAGCTTATAGACACATTTTTTGCAGAGATTTTAGTACTAAATTAAATAGCACATATCTACGTGTCTGAATAAAATGCACTGATGCGTATAAACTGTACAGCTCGCATATCAGCATGCTCTTATATTGCCTTACCTGTTGAGAAAAATCAGACTTAATACAGTATTTTTGTTGTAGGTAAAACGCAAATTTATATTTATTGCTTTCTCTACCGTGTATCTATGGTCGTGGAAGAAGCACTGTATTCCACCCAACGCATTACATCAAAATTGTAAGTGAGTTCCGTGAATCCTAATAAGGAAAAAGACGAATTCCCGGGTGTCTGCTAATTAGTCCGCCATCCACGAGCAGCACAAGCGAAAAACTAACAGCCGGATAAATACTAAATTTCGTGCTTAAATCCAGCATATTTCAAGGATACAATACGAAGACTTTCACGAAATTTATTCTACCCCAAACTGTCGTTTACAGGGAAAGCTTTTTGTTATGTTTTAGTTGTACAGACACAATTCAAACACTTTCATTAAGTACCCTTATCGGCATATTCATATTTTGGAATAAAACCTAAAACTTGTACTTTCCTTTGTAAATGTTATATAATTTTGGGAAACCATAAAAAATAGGCATGGATGTCTTTCAGAAAAAATGTAGTTTCAGTATGTACATGCTCTAGTTGCAGTTTTCCAAATATTCCATGTGGTATGTTTTAAAAATCTATGAGTGTGTGGGGGGGGGGCAATTTGAGGAGTTACTGGAGGAAAAAGAGTCCAGGCTGCGTGGACTGCATTAATCGTCCGGGAAGGACTCGGGGCGCTAGCCAAGTCCAACTCTCCAGTATTGCAGTCCACTCATTACGTGGTAGTAGGGTTAGGATCGATTTCTGCCTGTTGTGCCTCGGAGTTTAGTTTAGAATATTTCAAAATTAAGTACAAAATCTAACGAATTTATTTAAGTTTGCTATTCTTCTTTATTATTTTTTAATCGCAAGATCTCGTTGCCACGAAAATAAAACAATCCTCTGTATTTCTGGCTTAATATTGGAATACTTTTCCATTTTTTTCTTTCTCATTTTTTAAATTTAACGTCCTTTGACCTGGTATGTCATATCAGATGATGAATGGAATCTGTGAAATGATGCTCATATGAGCCTACGGTCCATGGTGTTTAAAGTTACTCGACATTCGTTTTCAGGATAAGGGAAAACCTCAGAAAGCGCCTTATGCGGGTAATACGCCCTAACCGACGTTCGAACTCGGAACCTCTTGAAGATGAGGCACAGTCTTCCACATATTCGAAACTCAGCATTCGTATACTAATTCTGGACAATAAAAGTTTAATAAACAACGTAACGCGGAAGAGAAATACTTTTATGAATACTGTAATATATAAGGAATGCGCGTGATATTCTGATGAATAGAGAAAGTTATGTCGTTTGGTTCTAGTTCACCTTTGACACAAGTTTACATGAAATGCTTAACTAAAACCAAACGATAAAGCTTTCTTTATTTCTCTATATTTCTATGTAGAAATATTTTATATTTATCTAAGTAATAAATTCCAGTCTAGAGCACAAAATATAATTTCAAAAATACAAAACATATTTTCCCGTAGGGCTTGGTGCTCTGATCTACCTTATTTTAATCCTTGCTTTTTATGAACTTGGCCTGCTGATATGTATCCTTTCGCTCCCATATCGCTTCCCCTTTTCTCTGATTGGCTAAGTACACCTAAGTACACTATATAAGTCCTATATAGTGCAAGGTTAGACGATATAAACTCTCTGTTATGGTAGATATATGTGTTTTCGCCATCTGAAAGACAGGTTTAAACGTAAGATCCTATACAAATGTACATGCATTTTAGATGGATTAATTCTTGTTACATAATATATTTGATTCATACAGTTATGAAAATATAAATGTGACAATCCTCTTCGGATATAATAAGATGAACATTCATGTTAAACAAGGAAATACTTTATACAACACAACAACCTACGAGTATTGCACGACGGTAGCCAATGAATGGTCGCGTAACAGATAGGGAAACAGTTACATGGAGCGAACTTAAGTTTAAATAAAGGGTCTCTCTAATAATACCATGAATGAATACCTAGAACCGTATTTATTAGATTATGACAGCTTTAAATATATATTTATGATAATGATAACGTCCTTAAGCGAACTAAAATATATAGCTTTAAAAGTAAATTAGTAATTTGAGTCAAACAGACAAATACTTAATCAAAATAGGGCTGCTGATCTTAGTTTTAGTAGTTGTACGCTGGTTTACCCTTTCAACAGTTATATCCTTGGATATTTCATATAGAGCCTAAATTAGGATGGACGCCTCATACAGTTATAATTCAGTAAAATAAACAAAAGAAGAATCATGCTACATGTACTAAGTCACATTATCAAAAAATCTCTATTAAAATGTTATTACAGTAGATAATAATATATTCTTCTCTGAATTATAGTGTTTTACTATGAGGTAATCATACTATAGTAACAACCCCTTTATTTTTCGAAATAGAGCAATAGGATAACTATGTGGAGTGCCACCAAACACATTTTACTGAATTGGATTTCTTCACTATATCCACCTATTGCTTTACACCTATTTTAATGGACCTTATTTTCCGTCTTAGATTGCATTGGTAACGATGTACTTATTAAATTAAATTTGTTTTTTTTTTTACATATACACAAATAGAAGCGAGGTTTTACAGGCAGAGTGTTGAAATAGCAGGGTAGCTCAATCTTGAAAAAGGTATTAATTATCTCAGGAATGCCAAAAATATGTATACGTATTCCTAATCAATAAATTAGGCTCAATTACCTTTCTGTCACTATTTATTTATGTACGACAATACAGTAAAAACATATTTTGACATCAACGTTCATGTCTTTTTTTTTTTTTTAATATAATAACCGGGTATGGGAAATCACCTTATATCGACAGATTCCATCTGTCACATCGCAACCGGAAAGCGGCTCGCTTGTCCTGCCATCTGTTGATACATTTTCCAGAGCAAAACTACACACACTTCCTGTTTATACTACGACAAGCTAAAATAAACAACATTCTGCTGTTTCAGCTCCGCTTTTATGTGGGGGGAGGCAATTGGAATTCGTATTTTTTTTTTTCATTTAAAATTGAAACATCTTTTATCTTTCACTAGCAGCACCTAGTAGGTAAGAGGGAGCATTTATTGCATTCCACCCAAAAATGCTATATGAAGATTTCACCGGAAACATCTGTTTGAGGTTCTCTGCAACCAAATGAAAGAATGTATATAAAAAGTATTGTCCTGCAATAGTGTTTGTTTTTCAGTACTATTTTTGTCACTATAAAAGTATCGCTAGGTGGCAGCACAAGCAAAACTAAACAGTGCCAATTGATTGCAGACAATCCAATTCATGGTGAGATGTGGAAAATAGGATTATTTATTGCTGTGCACGGCCTGGAATAAAACATGTGTTAGGTCTATGCAATATAAATACTGTAAATAGCGCAATACAAATAAATAAATCCATTGATTTATAGAACTAGGAACTAACCACTTGACTGCTAAAGAAATGTAAGGCGTATGAAGAATTAAAAAGGAAAGATGAGAAATCATAATGGAGAAGTCCCTGGAAACCAATCGAGGGACTAAAGAAGATATGATGCAATGCATAAGAAAATACTTAAAATTGAAATTAACTTAATTTTACGGGAATCTTTTATTTTTCAATAAGCATATTCTGAAACTAACTCGGAAGTTTGGTTATTTACTCTACAAGTATTTCTTAATACAGACACTGTGGCACTTGATGTATATTTACGAGTTACAGCATGTCTATTTTCAGATATACACAGACACAAGTTTGTTTATTTTTTTTTTTATATTTGAATTTTCATAATTTTAGTAATACTACACCTGTATTTCTTTCTCTTTCCCTTTCTTTCTACTACTCGTCAGAAAACAACAACGTTGCACATTCGTTTCGATCACATCGGTTCACGGATCATGCAATCGATAGCTAGTCAGCTGTTTGGCAATCCCAACAGCACTCTGTTGGCACCTTTTCAAAATATGACAAAATACGTGGCATCATCAGAAAACTACGTTGATGCAGATGTCGACGTGTTATGTTGAGGACCGCGCCACGTCACGCAGGATACCTTTTAGAAATAGAATCCTTAAAATTCCACGGATTCTTTGGCAACTAATGTAAATAACAAAAGTTATATTGCTTCCAGATACGTATTCGGCGTAATTTATCAATGTATTTATTTATGTATTTATTTATATTTATTTGCTGTGTGAACATTACAGGTTTACTCGATTACAATGCTCACTTGAAAGAAAAAGAGAATACAAAATCATTTTAGTTACAAAGATCAGTAAAAAATTAAAAACTGTACTAAAATATTACATAATTAACTAAAGAGCATACCATAACGTAATAAAACTAAAATAAATTAAACAATGTTAGTAATGTTATGCATATATACAATAAATCAATTAATCTAACATATAATAAAGCAAAAATGTTGACATTCATGCGATATACACCAAAAGGTAAATTATGTAATTTATGATATAAGGATTACATTCTTAAGTATAGATGAATGCCTGTGAGAATCAGTATTAACCCTTGGAATAAAAAAATATATTACGAAACCTATTTTATGTGATATTTAGAACATAAAAGCATATGAAACGTCTTAAGTTAAGATCATCAGTCCTATTATGTAATAGTTTGTAAAGAATAAGCAACGAATGGCAATTTCTTTTGTGTGATAACTTCTAAACTCAAATAAATGAAGAAGTCGTATATCATATAAAATAAAACAAAATTTGCATAAAAATTAATTTTTTTAAGAAATCCATACTTTAAGAACGTTAACTTCAATCAGATTAAGATATTTAGCATCATAAGAACTATAAAGCATATTCAGGTCCCATGAATGAATTATACAAAATAAACAAAAGTCTTAAATCGTTTAAGTAAGATGAATTACGAATTATAAATCGTAACAGCCTATATCAGTATGTATTGTAAATGTCAAAGCTTTGTTAAAGATTACTCCAAAATAATTTTTTGTTTCCAGAGTTTGTAATTTACTTTTGTTTATACTGTACTTATAAAATACTTTACATTTAAGGCGAGTGTAAGGCGTTACCTGACTTATAGCTGTATTAAAAAGAGCATTATTCAGGTAATTTTCTAGTTTAATGCAATCGGAAACGGATTTAACGAAACTAAAATGCTTTCGATCATTCTGCAAAAAGTAATATATTGAAACAGTTAACAGCAGAATGGCCACTGACTTATAATCCATTGTTATTTTAGAATCTTTTGATTTTAAGATTGTGATTACCTTAGTTAATTTTCATTTATTAAGATAAACGTTTTTTTTTAATAATATGGTTATAACATAATAAAATTTACGCATAAATATCTTGGAAGACTTTAAAGTAGCATCCGGTCCAGCTGATTGTTTTGGATTTCAGCGTTTTAGGCAGTCCTAATATTGTCGTGTGTGGTTCCTTGCATACAACGTTTATTAAATATTTCAGAAAAGTTTGAATTTTTTGACGGAACTCAGTACTAAGGAGCTATTGGAGAATAAATTGATACAAAATTATTCTCAAAACGCTACCAATAACCTGTGATTAACAAAAGTTTTCATTGTTATGCACTATTCAGCTTCATTCAAATTTTGTTCCCTATTTATTCTTTATAAACTTCCAAAATTCCTCTTATCACTTAATATATCCGCTTCCATTGAGATGACATATTTATTAAATGTTTCTTTTATATACATTTTCACCTTCTCCTTAAACTCTTTAAATTTTAGCAAACAATACTCAGTTTTGTTTCTTTCAAAGGCTTTCTTTTATTTTTACATTTTGAATTATTTTATCAATAAACCAAACAGGATATTTTTGTTTATACAGCGTTACTTTTGGAGCAGAATCATCATTACTAAATACCTTATTGTAAAAGTAATCAACTGTAATATTTATATTTTCACGATTAATTAAAGCCTTACAGTTATAGTATTTTAATGAGCAATACAGTTTTAAAAAGTACACATTATTTTAATTTAAATATGAGATAAAGCTATCTTTTATGAAAGTTTTGTGAAAATGAATTTATATACTCAATAATGTATGATGAGAGTGCTTAGATGTCAATACATCAACTTCTTCATCAATTTGAATATTGGTAATTTCCTGATTATAAGGAATTAATTCTAAAGTTTTGTCATTAACATTCCTTGTATTATTATACATTTTAAAATAAACACATTTATAAATATATGAAGCTGTTCGCCTTTATTGGAACTCTCAATTAGTTTCAAGGAAGAGTCTTTTATTTCTCAAATGCTAAAATTTCCAAGAATAATAAGTTTGCTTCCATGAAATATGAAAACATGTTTCTCTGCTTTATTAAATAAATGTTGGTAAGATTTTAATTACTGTTTGGAAGAATATTTTGTATTTAAAATATTTCCTGTTATAAATAAACTTTTCCCATAATAATTCTATATTACACTCCAATTTGACAATCTGTAAGAAAGCAGTGTCATTTTAACTGCTATTAATACAGTTTCCCTACATTTTATATTATACAATAAAATATCCTTTCTAAAATAGCTTTCATTGAGCAAGTTTGTGTTAAACAGATAATATTTTAGTTATTTGACAGCACTTAATATATAACATGTCCGTCTTAATTGCGGACTATTAACATTTTGAGATGAAGTCCATCATGAATCGAAACAATAATAATTCAGACTTACTAGTAAACATGCGTTAAAGTCATCCATATTGTTCATTTGAATCTTCACACGTTTTGCATCCTTTCTCATTAATATTTTGCCGTTATGGATCCACATATATTTAAAATGCATTGATTTTCTTTCTTCTCTACTTTGGACTCAACGCATAAATTCAAATTTGAATAAACAGGAGTACTGAAAGTATATCCTAAATTTAGTGAAATAATTTTATTAACTCTCCTACTTTATGTATCATATCCTCCTTAAAGCATATCCTAGTGAGCCCTACAATTAAAGGAGGAATCTGCGCTTCAGGACGAGTTAATAGAGATGACACGTATCACTGACTTGTCTTTTATTTCCCCTGTAATGCTTGGCAATTTTTTTTATTGAATTCTCTGAATGTCTGATTGAAACTCCGTGCTTTCCAATCATATTTATTCAAGGATATTTTAGTCAGTATCCCGGAGTTAATTTTTTAGGTTAATGTTTTCCATTTTCAAATCATTAATTACTTTCCTGCAGCTATTGATAACTTGTCCTAGATTCATCAATAATCCTTTTTATAATCTAGCTTATCGTGTGCTAAATTAAGAGATTCTCCAAGTACGAGTACTTTTATCTCTGAAGTCAATGACTTAATTAATTCATGTGTTTTCAATTCAGGTTTTATCACTTATTCCTTCTCTTCCATTATACGAACTATATACTTCTTTCTCTAATAAAGACGCTGCATTTCCGTGGTTTATTTGCTGTTTTAATTAATTTTATACGAAACGTATTCTCTTCAGTTAGAGTAACACAGTTATTATAAAACCAATTATTACAATAAACATACTGTAGTTTTGCATTGACATCCTGCCTAGATAAGATAGGTTCTTTTTACGTATGCTCATTTTCTTAGAAATCTCTCTTGTTTTATGTAAATAGGACAATACAATAGCCATTATAGCCCGCCTCGGCAGTATGGGGGAAGTGTGACTGCCTCACATTCAAGAGTCGTGAGTTTGAATCTCGCTTAGGGTGTTTTACCCGGAAAGGTTTTGCCTGGATTTTCTCTTTTCCTGAGAAGACGAATGTGGAGTAACTTTAAGCTCCATAGACCCCGAGCTCATTAGAGCAGTATTTCAATGATTTCAT
Organism: Hymenopus coronatus; assembly: GCA_030762935.1. Lineage (NCBI taxonomy): Eukaryota > Metazoa > Arthropoda > Insecta > Mantodea > Hymenopodidae > Hymenopus > Hymenopus coronatus. Next base: position 61,846,317 of record CM060881.1, read on the forward strand.
TCAACGCACGATATGATGTTAAAGCAGAATAAGCACTATCGATTGATAAGTGTTTTTGTATATTTTTATGTTGGCCATAGTCACAACCGATATTTTACATCTGGAGTTGGAGTTGTAGGAACCATTATAGTTTCTGATGGCAACGAAATGTCGATTAATCGTAAAACATGAACTAGCAACTTTAGATGTTGGTATCAGTACATATCAGGTTTTTTATGCTATCATAACACAGATACCATTATTAAAGCACTTGCAACAAAAATAAATACAAGTTTTATTTCTCCATAGTACCTCTGAAGTTCCGAGATCGATTGCAGCAAATATTGCACCATTTCAACACCTGTAACATGATCATATTTAGTAACTCACTTCCACCGTATCAGCAAGCTGATATATCAAACCTACTCACTAACAGTACCACCAAGTTATACTACATTTCCTTACTGTTTTTTTTTTTTTTCAAATGTCTTCCTTAGGTTTTTTTTCTTTCTTTTTCTTTTATGCTTTCCTTTTTAAATACATTTCCGGAGACTTGTCGGGACTCCGGCGCTATATTCCTTTCTCTTCTTTTTTCCAGTTTCCCTACATTTTTTGACATATTTGATTTACGGTTTACTTTTTTGCTTCCAAATTCACATACATAGACACATTAACAAACACTCAAATACCCTTGGGACTCAAACCCACGATCCCGTGCGCCACGAAGCACCAAAGCTAGGTACTTTAGCGAGCGCGGCCACAAGGACCGGTATGCTTTACGTATATTATTATTTACTTACTTTTTATAAAACGTTCTCTGTGAAGTGGTGCATACATGCTCGCTTATAATATCCCAGGTTGCTGGTCTTTTTTTCTTGTTTTTGTTTTTTTTTAAATAAAGTACTGGAGGCTTGTCGCGACTCCGGCGTTGTATTCCTTTTTCCACTTGTTTTTCCAATTTTCCCAACATTTATTTTCGTTTTTTATTTGATTACTGTTTTTACACATTTACAAAAATGCAAACACCCGTGTCCAAAGCGGGACTCGAACCCACGATCCCCTGCGCCACGAATCACCAAAGCGATACACTTTAGTGAGCGCGGTCATGGGGACCAGCCCGGTTCAAACCCGGCGGAAGGTCATTGATTTTTTCGGGTGTAAAAATTCCTTAGCGTGGCTAACGGAAGTAAAACCCTTGGTCCCATATAATGTTTACTTGCATATAACTCCCATATCTTGAAAGGAAATATTCTGCCATTTTCTAGTCGTCAAGTAGCCATTTCGTTCTATTATGATATCTATGGGCAATGAGTTGATCTCTCGTCACCATCTCACACCGTGGCGGACTCGCAAGCTAGAAATGCCCTTGGTCAAGAAACCGCCATTAAAAGTAGCCCATTAGGCAGTCATGACCTGACAGAACGTGAAATTCTATTACTTATGTTTACTGATTTGGGATTATAATTTAGTTGCAATACATGTCTTACTGCGTTACGATGAGTATTTGGTGTATTATACGTTTATGAAACGCAGTGATTATTTCATTGTACTACATTTCGTGTGTACGTCTGTATACCGTAGTTTAATGCTTCGCGATAATTATTTACTTGTACTATGTTTCTCGCGCTTTACATGTATCGTCATTCACTTGTATTACTGCTTCGCGGTTATAACTTAAGCTACGGTCTACACTTGTTTACTGTCTTGCGGTGATTATGTAGTTGCATTCCTTGTTTACTGCTTGTCGGTTACATTTCAATTTTATTGCAATTATTTATTGTTCGCGCCTTTTTATTTTCTCTACTTAGTACATAAGTAGAGAAACTATTGCATTCCGCTCGAAAATTCGATTCCGAGATTTCACTGGAAATACACGTTTTAGCGTCTCCAGTATAAAAAAAAAACACTTTTAGAAATAGGCCCGTGAGTATGTCCGCTCTAGGTGAATTTTGCGGCATTTTAACTGGTAAACCGTAAGAGATAAATAAAAACCTACCCAATGAAACATGTAGAGTTCGTTAAAACACACAGTTAATATCGTATACATTTTTTCGTAGAATTGACCGTTTATGAGATATTTGTTATTATTAGTTTCAGTTTTAAAATATTTAATACTTTTCTCACACAGGATTTTGTCAACTCCTGCCCATACAAACAGAGGAACTTCAATCACATATAGCAACCAGCTTTTAAAACGTTTGACTATCGCTTTAGTCTATAGTACTCCCTTATTTCCCTTCTACTTACAAGGAAGCAAGTAATAAGATCTTTACTGCTAATAAGTAATAGATAATTTTCTGGATTAGTATGAATTGAATAGAAGAATAAGCTTTTTAACAATAATATATTGCAGAGCTGTAGAGAAAGTAAATATGAATGGAACACATCAGATTTTTCTTTCATTTTTCTTTATTTGGTCGAGTCAACTATTTCCGAGACATTCATTGTTATTGGTTTCAATTTTAAAATATTTAATCTTTTTTCATACATAATGTTGTCTACACCTAGTCATACAAAGGAACTGAATTTCAATAACATAGCAGTCCCCCTTTAAAATATTTGACTATCGCTATAGCCAATGTATCCCCTTATTTCCTTTATACTTACAAGGAATTAAGTAACAAGACCATTTCTGTTAGTGCTTATTTTGATTATCGTGAAGTAGATAGAAGCATACGCTTTTTAAGAATAATTTGGTACATATAGGTAGAGAAAGTGATATGAATGAAACACATCATTTTTTTATTTATTTGTTTATTTATTTATTTATTTTATTTTTTGCATTTATTTACTATTCCGCGCTTTTCCATTAATGCAGGTATAACATTTTGCAACTCTTCTAAACTCTTTGGTGTGTGTATGTGTCTTTTTATTTCTTTTTATTTATTTATTTATTTTTTGTTTTTTTACATTTATCATTAACGGCGTCCGCCATGTCACTAAATATTCATATGACTTTCTCTACACGCTATCTATTATTTGTATGTACCTATAGATTCTATAACTTATTGTTATGACGTTTTTCAGTCTACTTTTTAATCGAAATAAGCGTTTGTAGAAATAGCTACATCCACACTTCGTTGTAGCCACCAGGAGAATACCTACAGAGAAACTGTGGTGATGGTCAGTGGTTTAACAGAGGGTCGCGTTAAAAGTTCATACTCTTATGAAATCGCGAGAAACAATTGAATGGTGATAACTTTTCAAAAACCGACTAAATGTTAAAAATTCAAATCAATAAAACTGATATTATGGAACTAGATTCTGCGATAAAACATTTGAAATACATTGTTTATTTTAAAAACATCTACACCTTTTTGTGTATGTGTGCTGAAAACCAAAATGTCGATTGAATACCAAACTTAGTATTTATTCGCCAAAGATGCAACACAAACATTTAAAAGAAAATCGCTCCAGCTCTACCTATCCTCTACTTAGGAAAGTGTTTATTACTAGTTATTTTCCAAAAAGGTACAACGATTTTGATTATAATGTTTAAGGTATTTGTAAAAAAATAAAACGTTTCGCTTACATTTTCTAGAAATATTCTGTGTAGTTCTCTTCATTAGGAATTACATTTATATAATTTTGTATAATTCAAAAAATACAAGAAATAATAAAAATCCTTCTACACTAAAAGGCAGAGACTATAATTGAATAGTTAGCTTTCGGGTTTCTCTACCCAGAAGTCTTGGGCTAACATCCCAGCTGGGGCGAAGAATTTTTTTTTAATTATAATCCTTCCTTGCCCCACAGAGTCTCAAAGTAAGTATGTGAGAGTGAACGCGATTGTGTTGTGTGTTAAAATGATTCCAAACTCAAAAGAACCTATAATCAACGAGTTGTTTCCAAAGGCAATGAGATGACTATAGCGTTAAAAAGGTCTACCAAAATGAAATAATAATAATAATAATAATAATAATAATAATAATAATAATAATAATAATAAGTGTAACCCTCTTGAATGTATACATTTTATTTAAAGTAACTTTTTGTAGCTTAACGTTTTTAACCTGGTTGGTCATGTAGTGCGATAAAGGATATCGGTCGAATGATGCTCAAATGCTCATATGGAGCATTTTGATTACAGAAAGGTATTGGAAAAAGGTTTCCGAAAAAATAAGGTTTTAAGTTGGGTATGTCTGTTCATAAGCATGCGCCTGACTAGCTATACCTTCATTTAATTTCGTCTTCCCAGAATGAGGGAAAACTCAGGAAAACGCCTTATCCGGGTGACTAATCCAAAGCAAGATTCGAACTCGCGACCTCTTGAATGTAAGGCACGCACGCTGACCCCACATTACCGAAGCGGGCAATAGCTTTCGTGAAATGAGCAAATTCCGAGATATCCTTTATTATAGTTCCGACTTTTTAATAATTTATAGTCACCAATCAGTTGTTTCTCATTATTTCATGAAAAAATGTGAAAATTCAAGGCTAGCATTCAGCGTCTTGTTTTTACTTTCTCTACCGGCTAACTATGATGATAGGTAAGCGAAAGTATAGTGTATACAGCTCCAAAATTTCAGTTCCTGTTTTCACTAGAAACACCCGTACAGGAACCCTCTTGAAGCTAAATGAAGTATTTTAGGCATAACTATGAACAACCCAAGGATTAAAAATTGGTTAAATACCAATTTTATTATTATTTAATTTCAGTATGTTCCAAGGTTGTATAGGATATGAAGATTTTTCAAGAAAACTCCTACCCCAAACTGCGGGGGAAATGTTTACATGAAAATGTTTCGTTAATTTGATCCTCTCATACGTCACCACACTTATAATAACACTCGGGTAGTTGAAGTCGTTAAGACAGGACTACGATTCAAATCCCGCCAGGACCGTCTTCTGTGACAGGTGTATCCTAAACTTAGGCTTTCCGGTATTAACGTTTTAACTACCACTTCATGCTTCATTACTCGCACCGCCTGTGGAGCCATATCGTAAGACCGAGCGTTAAACTCTCCTAAAAAATTGCCTACCTCGACAGTATTTTTCGCTTCTGAGGACTGAGGAAAATCAAGAAAAAATCTCAATCAGGGAGAACTGTCCTGGCGGAATTTGAACTGCAGGTCTCCCGTTCACGAGTCTGTGTCTTAATATCTTTGGCTAGTATTCTAAGGTGAAAAGGTATCTAACCACTCAGATATACATCTAAGAAATGTTAAAACTCAGAAATATGTGTAGCTTAAGGTTAACCCACTATGACTCAATTAATCATTTCAAATCGAAAATCATCCAATCATTTCTAATACAGGAATTGGATAGCTAGAGTAGGACTGACAAATTCAATGCCATGGTCAGAATTTGAAACAGGAATCTCCCGGTCTCTAGCCACTGAGCTACCATTGCAAGATGCCAATATGTCATTAAATCCTCTACTGACTTGTATGATTCTCGGTAAACCACAAGGAAATCCCAAATTATTTTGAGATGACATACCCCACTTACGACTTACAATGTCGTTAGTACTTTAAGTACAAAATTCACCGTTTAACCAACTATTAGATCAAGTGGTGTTAATTAATTGGTTTTTGCACAAAAGCCGTGTAGAATAGGAGTTGGATGGGTAGAGTAAGACTGGAAAAAGTACTTGAGATACTTAAGATATTGTAGGTACCCATTGAAATATGTAATCTAAAAGTAATTTGAGATCATATTGTGGTTTACCGGCAACATTCGCGTCAGTTGAAGGATTAAATTCATGTCGGCAAGTTGCCATGGTAGCTCAGTTGTTAGAGCTCCGTTCTAAGGCATTGAATTTTTCATTCTGAACTTACCTATCCAGGTCTTATCCTACATACGGCTTCTGTGGAAAAAACAATGAATTTCTAATATAGTTTTATTTTACGTATATTTTAGGAACACTACATCACTAAAACGGCTAAAGAAAAAAGAAATGACGAAACTGACATATCAAACATACTATGCGAGTACAATGAGGACTCAACCAGTCTTAAGTGCTACAAATGCAGTTTCTTTTATGCTGCAGAACGTATGTCACTTGCAAGAGTCTCTCGGAACAATCATTGCAGAAGACCGTGGTTTATTGCAAGCGCAGGGATGGAGGTGGAAAAGGGCGTGGATCATAATTTAATCTCTCGTGGCTTTTGTTAGCATCATCATTATTATAATCTGGACCTATTCAAAGCCTCCATGATAAAGAAACTTGCCGTTCCTCCGCTCGAGGTACATAATTAATCAGAGAACATGCCGCGATCCCGGCTTCCTTTTGTTGTGAGATAGACAATGGCTATTTATCTAGCCTTCTGACCTCTGCAGAGCAAGTCGTGGTCCGTTTAAACAGTAAACCAGAGTATGACTAATGCCTCCAGTGTTAGAACAAGGCGATTGTTGGTGGGTTACCCAAGGGGTACTGTGATTATCTTCAAGCAATAATGAATAATCCATTACAGAGCGTCTTCAGTGTAGCTTATTCCTCGTGGAGTTCACCTCGAGAGCAGCTAAGACGATATTTTAGGCAAGACTTGAGTTGAGAGTTAAAGGCCGTGTCAGTATGCATAAAGTGCTATTAAATGTTACATTTCTTCGGTGAAAAACGAAAATAATAACGGTAATATAATAAAATATCAAAATGCACAATAATTATGTTGAAACTCAAATAGTTATTCCTATCATTTCGATTTGGATGAAGCCTGTAAGTAGTAAGACACAGAAAGTATATAACCTCAATAAATGGTATGTCATAGTTAATTTTGTTCAACACACCTATTTTCAATTATAATAAATACTTGCATAAAACGAAGTAGAACATTTTATGTTAACGCATACCCAAAGGTAAAAAGAATCTGATGTGTACCATTCACATGACTTTCTCCATACCCCTGCAACAAATAATTCTTAAAAAGCTTATACTTTTATTTACTTTATGCTAATCAGAAAAAATAGCAGAATTAGTCTACTCGCTTCTTTGTAAGTAGAAGCGAAATAAGGAACAACTGTAGGTTAAAGTGATAGTCAAAAGCTGGTTGCTATGTCAATGAAGTTCCTTTGTCTATATGGATAGGAGTTGACAAGTTCCTGTATGAGAAAAGTATACGTTTTTCATAGCAGAAACCAAAAATAAGGAATGTCACAAAAACGACGAACTCCACGAAAAAAATGTATATAACATAAATTGTGTGTTTTAATGTGCTCTACATTTTTTGTGTAGTAAGTTTTCGTCCATCTCTTACGGTTTAGCAGTTATTCAAAATTTAGTAAAATTCATTCAGAATAGACTACTCTTCAGAGGCTATTCCCAGAAAATTCAAGATATACATTTTATTAGTCAGGTAAATGTGTTTAATATACGAAATTTTAATCAAAATCGTTAGAGCCATTTTTGAGAAAATCAAAATTTTCGAAAAAAGTTCCATGTAAACGGTAGTTGGGGGTGGGGGGATTTTTCTCAAAATCTTCGTGTCGCATCCCTGGAAGATACTAAACTTAAATACCAAGTTTGGTATTTTACCGACTTTTCGTTTTTGAGTTATCGTGTTCACGGACACACGGACACACACACACGCACACACACACACACACACACACACACGGATCTTTTTGTGAAAATGCTTTTTTTGGATATTGGGGACCCTAAAACATATATTTCCGGTGAAATCTCGGGATCGAATTTTTTGGTGGAGTGCAATACTTTCTCTACATAGTGCGTATGGAGAAAGTAATAAAAGACGCATATTTTAACTTATACGACAGGAAAAGTTATGCTTGTTCCTTAGTGAATTAACATTAAATTTAAGAAGATAAAACTATAAGCTAAAAACGTGTAATCACTAAAGCCAATTTTGTAATTTCCTATAGGAGATAATGAGAGTAAAACAAGTAAAAGGAAAGAACCAACCCCCATGAAGAAGGTAGTGAGGCAAATTATGAGGTAATATGAACGTGTTGTTAGACCTGAAAAGACATGATGACAGGGAGGTTTACAAAAGAAGGGGAAATGCATTAAAAGAATGTGAAAATGTAAGAAAGATAAAAAACATAATACAGAGAGAAAAAGAAATGAGGTAAAAAAAGGAAGAACTAGAAACGAGGTAGACAAAGCTGCCAAAAGGAGATATCTAACAGAAGATACAACTGGGGGAAAAGCTTTCGGGAAGATAAAAGGAATTATGCAATAGAGACGAAACAGAAGAGATGTGTAATGACTACAAGGAAATACAGCAAAGAGCATATCATAAATGAATGAGTACGAGGTCCCCAGCTGGATTTATAAGATGCTGTGCGGGTCAATCATTCCTCTTGTTTATCCTAGCAGCTCTATAACATGCATAATATCGACATCTCTCATTACAGTTTAAACACTGGGAGACATATAAGATTTTAGCATATAATCCCATAATATACATCGTGGATAGCTCCAAAGTAAACAGGTCATATTGTCATCCTTCGTGCAGTTCTACAAATCTATGAAAGCAGTCTAAATATGACTTACGGAGTTTCTCGGAGCATTCCCGCATTTTAATTATGTTGCTGGAATAGCCGCTATGGAATGCTGACTTGCACCAGCTTCTTGAGATTGTGAGTGTCACTATAGTTGCGGGTGACAAAGTTCACCTTTTATGAATTAAAGGACATGCAGAAATAAGCTTCAATGAGAGATGTTGACCAGTTGGCTAACAGAGCATTACACAGAGAGAATTCTAGACCACCAGACTTCCTTACAGAGATGTTACCAGCCCTACATATAGCAAACTCATTGGAGCAACGAAATGTCCTTTACGAATATTTCAAAAGGTAAATAGTATGCCTCATCTTTCAAGAATACATATCGACAATGCCATAGTAGCTATCTATTATATTGTGCAACGATATGTCCTCTTTTTACATTCTGCTCGGGAACAGTCAGAAGACGGTACATGCTCTCTGGAAAAATACTTGCTTTGGAAATCTTAATTACCCATCGTTTATGCTCAAAAACATTGTAAACATACATATGCAACAAAAATCCCTCTGAATACACACACCTACACCCACCCTCGCATTTATATACATATAGATGCTCAAATGACAAATATTCTAACCAATATATGCACACACATTTCCATTAAGTATGTGCACAAGCTTGGCCAGTTTCAGCTGTTTAGAATCTAGTCCCAGCATGGTGACCTCCGTTTATTTGAAGTCAAAAATACTCAGGAAATAATTTTGTCCTTACATTCCTCCGTCTGCATGCAAGCTGCCAAAATATGCGTCAACTCTTCCCGTCATCCACATCACGCATACCCTTCTAGACAATCATCAACTATCTTACGAGCTTTCCACCCTTACAGCCATGTTAATCCCGTCCTATGTATCATACCCAATTCCCAATTCTAAAATATGTATTTCCTTACTCCACCCAAGCTTATTTCATTCTATAGCGCCAATGATGATCTTAGTCTATTTTCACGTTCTATTTCACATAGCTCACAATTTTATCTATTTTACTATCCCTATTCCAAATACCCTTTAAACCAATTTTTGATAATTCCCGCTGTAGCCCCGCGGCCCACCATTTGATGGCTAAAACGTATTTTTCTCAGAGTTGTTCGGTCAGCTTTAATTATAATCCGCAGTCAGGATCTAATTACATCTGTTTTAGCAAATGGGGTACACCCCCTAACATTCTAGCTCACGAAGACCACCGTAGTTTGAAGTAATGTACTTTATTTGGAATATCCATCTACCATTGCCTACCCATTGCCTCGTACATGGTTTGTAATAACTTTACTGGCATCTGTTTTTCAGTCAATAGGTTCAGTATTTCAAAAATTTGACCAAGCTCTCTGCGTTTCATAAACTCCGTCTTCTTTTAAATGCTCCACCCATATAAAACCTTATTCCTAAATAATCCCAAAGTTTACATTTTTTTTAATTTCTTCCTGCCCGTATATAAATGTTTTCTACTGTCATACAGATATTCATTTTAACGGCGAGTGCTTTAATTTTAAGAATATTTATTTCCATGTCCCACTATCTACAAAAGCGTCACAGTGCCTTTAAACCAGATTATAACCCATTTATTGTTTTCAAAGGAATAACAATGTCATCCGCGGGCAAAACAGCTGGTATCTTTTCGCCTTCAACTATCGGTGCATCCATTATTTTATTAATAATATCATGAATAAACAAATTAAATAGGAGCTAGAGAATACAACCCAGTTAACGCCTTAATAACGCAATAAAAATGTTAAAGATTAAGGTAAAAATCTCTTTTCAAGCAAAATATTAACTTATACTCTGTGCTACGTTGCGTTCTGATGTCCTATATTGATCAATCTTGATAACAAATGCAACTTTTTTGCCTTGAATTCTCTAGTTATTTTCACCCAAAGTCCTTTAGAAGTATGATTTTATCAGAGAGCCTTACGTTCCACAGTAACGAAAGCTATTTTAAAATCTGCAATTCACAATATATCTTAACCTTTTTATTTCTTAAATTATTATCATCAATTGCAATTTAGGAACAAGTGTATTATTAATGGTTAAAGTGACTTCCTAAATCCCACCTGAAATTAAGAAGTCTTATCATATGTCGTAACGCAACATTTAATTCTTTCGTATAAAATTCTGTTGCAATTTTGCATCTAAATCTAGAGAGCAGCGAGATGTCAAGTATTTTCCTGAAATTCTGTAACTCCCTCTGCCTTCAAGAAGTTAGATGATGGCGGTTTTCTATGTTTTCGGATACTCTCGCCCTTCAAATATTTTATCCATTTTATTACTTTCTAGAGAACTCTTGAAGAAGTCAACCGACTGTTCCAATTTCTATAAAAAATTTACCTCTCTTCTGATGTTATGACCCAGCATATGCCCAATCGAAGCTCTACTTATATTTCTAGGGCCGGAGTAATTCAATCGCTATCTCCTTTCTTTCTTATACTATTCTAGAGTGTTTTATCCTTTTCCCAGAAGGAATTATTACTTCGGGTCTGTCTGATAACTTTCCGCATATCACTGATGTTCCCCCTACCTGACGCACCTCTTTCCTCTTTGCATCCTACCAGGATGTTTCTCTCTGCTTTAGAATGCCTTATGTGGTTTTCTAAGATTTACGAAAGAAATTCTTCGCATCCCACCTCCCCTCTATTCTATGTTTGACAAGTGCAAAAACAGTTTTTGCGTTTTACGTTGATTATTGTACCCATTATTTAATGTTAAGCCTCCACCTGAAAGCACCGTTTTATTATAGTACTGACTGTGAGGTTGGTGGCGTTTGTGCGTTCTGATGATGCTAAGTACCATCCTGGACGGGGTTACCTTTCCGGGCAGGCCTAAGCTGGGAAATCGGACAACCACACATCGACCATTCCAGTCCCCCTTAATTCCCCCTCTAAGGTAGTACGAACCAGGCTGAAAGGGTGAATGGACAGGGTAAAATTCGTCGCTAAAAGTAATTGTCCTTACACATGTAAACGGAGCTCTGCTTGATCCGTACATTTTTCCCTTGCTTCTCGTGGGACTTACATGGAACTAAAAGAGAAACTTTATTTATCTGAAGTCCAAAAACATCATAACTAATACCTATGGGGACAAAAAGGAAGTTCCCATGGAGAAAGCCTCGAGTAATAGTGCCTCAAGACACTATTAATATACTTGAGAAGTAAATCTCAACTCCAGAAAAACATCAACTTCTTAAAAGACCAGCTACTCCTGGAATAACTGAGACTGTACTGTAAGCCGTGAGTCAGCTGGAACAACTGAAGGTCAAACAGTTAAACTCAGGAGCTAAAAGAAACAAAACTGTTAAGAAAAGACTCGCAGAACAACGTTCCGAATTAGATCCGAAAAAGTGATAATCAGGCAAAAAACTAACCCTATAATAGCTGAAGGCGATGGAAAGGGGGCAAGAGGAGTCGCAAAATACAACCGCTATGACGACTCAACTCCAACTCCTGAAACACGCAGGAAGAAACCTAAACCTAAAAAACAACAATAGTCCTCATCAAAGAAAGGAGAAAAAACGTTAAAGAGACTGTGGCTTCTATTAAAATTGCTATTGTACCTCCTAACTACCCAGCCAACAATTCGAGTGAGCAACAGGAGGACAGTTTTCGTATTCATCATATACCAAACTGGTGGATGGTATCTCCTACTTTTCGGGTTCGTACATGGAGGGAGGAGTTCTCATCCTCTCATGTACTAACTAACAAACTAAGGGTTCTTTGGAAAACACAGTGCCTAAGCTTAGTCCACATGAGAACATTAAGTTAATAATAGGATTAAGAGAAAAGTTCCCAGGACTCTTTGCATGCCAAAGATGTTTTTGAAAAAAAAATCCTAGAACTGCTGGGAAATCAAATACCCAAAATGAAAACAGAAGAACGGAAAGTTATCAGCTCCAAGAATGAGCCCACTGAAAAAAAAAAAATTTAGGAGGATGATGTCGATGAGGATGGTGTACGAATAATTAAATCCTCTCCCGGGAAGGCATATCTATAGGTAGCAAAAGTCTTCTTTCTGGTTTTTGCAAAAGAAGAAAACTGCTTTAGATGAGCCTATTTACACTTTATATCAATTTATGGCTGAAAAGAATATTGGTCTAGCCCTAGCTTTGGATTCACAAAAGCAAATTTCAAGCCTGAGAGGTAAGATAATCTTTAGTAAGTACAATAATAACAAGACATGTATTTTGGTAAGAAGTGGTATACGAGTACTATCTATAATGAGCCTATGTTCTAGAGATTTCACAACTGGGAAGATTTGTCATCCAGAGAGATCAATATATAAGGACCTTATTTTGAGTTCCCTATGATTACGGAAACTCACTCTCAACCAAATAATTGTAAGCTCTTGATGGAAAACTGGAATTGAGTTTTGTTTTGGACGTTATTAAACTCCTGCGGTTCTTAGAGTCCCAAACTATATTGAATGTGAAAGACCGCTCAATTATTGCCCAGAGAACTCTGTATTGGGCTTGAGCATTTTTACGTTCCCTAAACGTACGGCACGGGACCAACGGCTTTATTTCAGTTCCGAAAGAAGTGAGGATTTTTACGCCGAAAAAAATCATCGCTCTTCACTGGGTTTGAACTTGTGACCTTGGGAACCAAAGGCTAGCAGGTTACCAACACAGCAGGAAGGACACCACGTTGATGGAAGAATATGGAAGGAGAGGAAATCATATTTTGATTGGGCTTGATTCTAACTCCCACCGAGAAGCTTGGGATTGCTCGGACACGAATATTAGAGGTGAATGTCTGTCGTGTTTTACTCACCAATAATCTGCATAAGCCGTCTTTTCCAAAAGAATGAGGAGAAAAGTCATCAACAATACGGTGTGCACAGAGCACTTCAGAGAGGTCGTCAATGAATGGTCTTTTGGGCACGCGCTCACAAACACACACACACACACTCACACGCACACACACAACGCATAAAAAGTCAAATTAAATTACGAAAATATTATTAGTTGCAACAATATGTGTAAAAGTTACAAAATGTTCTGCACCCATTATTATTATTATTATTATTATTATTATTATTATTATTATTATCATCATCATTATCACTATCATTATTATTATTATTATTATTATTATTATTATTATTATTATTATTATATAGCGATTCCACAGATTGTTCATAGTAAATGTTATCTTTTTTATTCGTTTCTTAATACCCATTAAGTTGAGAACAAAAATAGTTTCATTTAGGTAATTCTGCAGTTAATCAGAGCCACCCACGAGTGAGAGAGACGATGGAAGAGACCACTGTGTGCAGTGAGAGTTTAAAATTATGAATGTATTTGTATTTTAATTATTTTAGTAATTCGTTATAAGTTTTTAATAAGTTTGTTTGCTTATGGCTTTGACATTATCATTGGATTATTTTGAACCTTTTGCAGATTAAATAACATTCATTTTTATTTTATTTTAGGGGGTTTAATTACTTATTTGTCTTTAATTTTGGGATATTACAGTTTCTTTCTTTCATTCTCGCTCGTTATAGATGGGCATAGCACTGCTCTAGGCCAGTGCTACTGAGCAATCTGCACCCACCTTTATGAGAACTCTTGACTCTAATAATCAAAATACTGAGAGAGGAGAAGAAGAAGAAGAAGAAGAAGAAGAAGAAGAGAGAATGTACTTGTGTAAATAAGTAAGTAGGCAGTAAATAAACAACGCCGGTCCCCATGGCCGCGCTCGCCAAGGCGTCTTGCTTTGGTGCTTCGTAGCGCAGGGGATCGTGGATTCGAGTCTCGTCTTGGGCATGGGTGTTATATGTTTGTGTATATGTGTGTGTGTAAAATAAGACAATAGTAATTCAGTAACCATACAGCAAACAAAGTATAAAAAACATTAGGTAAATAAAAGTAGGGAAAGAACTAAAACAAGAATTCACAATATAGCAAGGACATTGTAATCATTTGTAACGGTGTCTACTCTACTATTCCTATGAATATTCGATAGTAAATTGACATGTATAAAGAGAGTAATAAGAATGTTACACATAAAACTTGATTTAGTTTCTCTATCACGTAAGTAATTAAGGTAAAGAAAGTATTTCATTCGACCAAAATATACGATAGGTGTGTTTTACCAGAAATTCGTTGTTTACTTTTGTTTTTTGGGGGGCGGCGGGAATCAACTGAACCAAAAAAGAAACGTTCATTTATTTTAAAAATGTGGAGAGTATTTCTAAAAAAAGACTATTCTTTTATCTATAGCGTGTTAATGAAGACAAACATTACCATTGTTACCTAGTTTCTTATGAATAAGAATATATATATATATATATATATATATATATATATATATGTGTGTGTGTGTGTGTGTGTGGAAATACGCTAGGCTAAAGTCACAGTCAAATGCTTTAAAAGCTGTTGCTATGCATTGATATTGAAATTCATTTCTGTTTCCAAGGCCAGCAGTAAAACCAAAAAGCGTGAAACGGACGAGAACTTCCTGTATGAGAAAAGTTTAAGTATTTTAAAATTGAAATCAATAACGGGAAGTATTTCGAAATAGTCTGCATAATGGCATAAATTGTTTGTTTTAATGAGATATACGCTTTTTTGTAGTTAGTTTCTCTCCATCTCTCTATCAGTTATGTAGAAATAATTCAGAACGAAGAGAACTACAGGGGTTATTTCCAAGAATTTACGATATACATATTATTTGCCATATAAATATCTTCAATACACAGCATTTTAATCAAAATCGTTTAAGCCATTTTTAGAAAATCGAAAAGGGTTGTTTGTGTTTAGGGAATTTACCTGAAATATTCATGTTGCATCCCTGAAAAATACTAAAGTTGAATACCAAGTTTGGTGTTTAACGGAGTTTTCGTTTTTCAGTTATGCTGTCCAAGACACACACACACACACACACACACACACACATGCTTGTGTCACACACGGACCTTTTTTTTTAAAAAAAAAAAAAACATATTCAAGGGTTCTTAAAACATGTATGTCTGGTGAGATTTCGGTATCTAATTGTAGGTGGAATACACCTACTCTACTTGCTATCCACTTTGACATATGCGATGTTGAAAGAAAAAAATTGTAGGCCTCTTTAAAATACGCAATTCATTTCACATATTTTTTTCAAGGTTATCAGTCATTTCCCAGATATCCAGTGTTACTGTTTGAAAGTTTCAATCAGTAATTTGTCATTTATAAGGTGATTTTACCAATCAGTTGATTCTCAAAAAAGCATGGAAAGAATGATACGATTTTAGGGCAGCCTAATGATAGCGATCCGGGTTTTAAAAGTCTATTATCGATTTTGTTTCCTCTATTCCCCTTATACGCACAACTATATGTGCAATGAACTATTTCTGCCAAGTTTTGACTCGATTTAAATTATTTATTTAGAAAAATATGTTTTCTTAAGAATACATAGTCCAAGCTAATATAAAAATCTGAAGTGTTCCATTCTTATGACTTTCTCTACAACTGTAACTATTGTTACAAATGATTATTCCTTTATCTAAATAGTGGTAATCGAGATTAACATTAACGGACATGGTTGTTCCTTCTAAGTAGAAGGTAAATAAGGTAAAGCGATAGACAAATATTTTAAAACCTAGATCACTATGTGAAACAATTGAAATTCGGGTTTCGCTTTATTCGACAAGGATTAAAACAAAAAAGAGATGAAACGAAAGATGACCTCCCGTTTGAGAAAGGTTTAAATAGATTAAAATTAAAACCAATAAAAAGTAATATCTCGGAAACCATTAACTCTACAAAAAATATGTCACAAGTTCTGTGCTTTAACGAGATCTACATCTTAGGTAATAAATTTTTGTCTATCTCTAACAGTTTACTAGTTATGCAAATTTATCCAGAATGAAGAGGTCTTCAGAGGCCAGAAGATTCAAGATATACACCTTATTTGTTATTATGTAAATAAGTTAATCCTTACAGCCATGCTCTAATAAAAACAAAACCTTCATAAAATGTTATATGTAAAGCGTAGTTTGGAGTGGGGGGGGGAGGATTTTCTTGAAAATCATCCTTAGAAAATAACTCAAATACAAAATTTGGTATTTAACGGTCTTTTCGTTTTTTTAAATATGTTCCACACACACACACACACACACACATACACACACTGATTTTTGTCAAAACAAGGGCCCTAAAAAATTCTCGGTATCGAATCTCGGGGTGGAATACAATACCTCATCTATACACTATGTACATACATAGTACGTGTAGAGAAAGTAAAAATAAAGGATTAGGGGTAGTGTAAGACATGTGAATATAACACATCAGATACTTTTTAGTTAAATTCAAGAAAACCGAAAACTTAGTACGTAAAATATCCAACTCATTATCCTAAAACTATTACTGGTAGTTTGTCCCAAATGTTCATTTATTCCCGCTTCTTTATTTCTAGTTACGAACAAAATAAATAGCGAAATACATAGTCGCTAGAGTTACTTTCACAAGCCACAGCCGTGTTGAAACATTCGCACATGGACAGGCAATTGAATATCTGTAGAAAGGTTGCCTTCCCTGTCTGTTTTAAAGACCTACACATAAAGCACCGCCTACGTCTGTTTGAGAATTTGTTGAATACTCTCTGAGAATCCGGAAGCTCTTGGGAAATTTCTGTCAGAGAGGGGCAAAGTGCAGAAACAAAGGATGGAGGCACACCCAAGAGAGGACGAATCATTTGACTACTGCTAGAGATGGCAATAAGCACATCTTGTCATTTCCGTAGTTTCAAACTTTCATGTTACATATTCGCTTCTCTAGCCTTTCTTGAGGCCTTTCAGACTCTTGAAGGGCTCTGCATTACTCAGAAATACACTGCAGTCGTGTATTTCCTGCTCGTAGAACTCACTTCTAAGTTTTCCAATTGGATTCCTTTTCTAATCTTATTCCTCGTGAATTTAAGGATGATTTCAAGTAAAAAGAAAGGTCAATAATGAATGAGACTTCCTCGTTGCCGAAGTTTGAGAATCTTTTTACTATATGAAGATAAAGCAAGTTCCTCTAATTTTAAACGTGGACGCAAAAAATGTATCAAGAACAATTTCTATTGCATTTTTTCAACAGAATAGCATTGCCAGTCTCCGTGGACGCGCTCGCTAAAGCACCTCGCTTTGGTGCTTCGTGGCGCAGGAGGTAGTGGGTTCGTGTCCCGCCTTGGGCATGGGCACGGGTGTTTGTGTGTTTATGAATGTGTATTTGTCATAAAACAGAAAACGGTGAACAAAGGAAATTCAGGAGAAAAGGGGAAAAAAGAGGAATAAGAAAATGGTATACATCGCCGGAGTCCGACCAGACTCCGAAACTGTATTTGTTTTACACAAAAAAAAAAAAAAAAAAGTGTCATTGCGTGCAATGAAATTCTCCAAACCTTGACGACAGAAAATGTATCAATTCATTGCCTCCTCTTTCACTCCGTCGTCACTATTTTCCGAACAGGAGGTCCGAAGGGATGCGGGATGTATAATGGATTAATACGTTTAGCAAATACCAAATATGCAACAAGTTGTTTATGATATGATTCCTGCATTAACGTGTAACACTCTTCCGCAACCTAGATAAGCAACAACATAAAAGTATAAACTGAAATTTAACTGAAAAGTTTAACAAATTTAGAGCTTTTAGCGTTTTATTACACTGTGCTTTAATACTATACTGTTTTCTTAATATTGATTACTTTTAGTCTTTTACGGTTATTTACGTACAGTACAACTCTACTGTTCTACCTTTTACGGCTTGAAAGCTATTGTATTTAACCAAAAGTTTCTATATAAATATTTCCTTGAAAAAAAGCGCACTTTGAATCGAAAAAAAAAACATGTTATATATTAAAAAGGTATTATTTCTGTTTTTGAGCAGCATAAAAATCGAATGAATATTCAAATTTTCTTAATTTTTTAATTTTTTTTTTTTTTGGAAAGGGGAGACAGAGAGAGAGTTGGAGGGTTGAAAGAATGGCTTATCTCGCCATTGGGTGAAGATTAGAAGGGAAAAATCGGGTGAGATAGGAAAGGAACAGTGAATGGGGAATGATGGAGTTCCGCGATAGCACCTCCGTGATTATTGGTAAAGTTGATGTTGCTGCAGCACATGGGGCTGCAACAAGGAATGGCTTATCTAGTCTGTAAACATGACCCGAGGGCCCTGAGTACAGCGCTAGGGAGTCTTGGGTGAGCTTTAGTACTGATGTCTGGTGTTGCGGGTGTGTGTGAGAGGGCATGATTTGGTGGTAAGGGCCTGAAAAATCCGATGGTGACTATTTGAAATTTGCTCGGCTACATTGTTGACTGTCAGTTCTTGGCTGTCAAGAACTGCAGTATAGCATTTATTGACGTCCTTTCGGGTTCCCTTGAGTAGGTCATCCAGAAAGGTGAGGCGTAATGGCAATTTTGAAGTTTGAACATAGAGGTCCTGGTTGGCCTCCAAGATCCTGGCGTTGACGTCGTGTATTTCCTGCAGTAGGGTGTAAAGGACGTCCAGCTCCAAGAGGAACTCAGACGTGACCTTTTTCTGGGCTATGGCATCGGTGTCTTGACGGTTGGCTGTAGAAGTGGTGTGGGCGTCTGAGATGGCTGCGGTCATTGTAGTGAGGGCTTCTTCCAGCGTGTTCAATCGGCCGCTAATGAGCAGGACCTCTGAGTGCAGGTCCTGCACGGCGTCTTTAACGGCGCTGTCGGATGGCGCATCTGCCTGTGGGGTGTTAGTGGCGGCAGGCAGGTGATGGGTGATGGAGTCTTCCGTCTGCGTCGAGGTGGTGGTTGTTGAAGTCCTCGCCTTTTTGTCTATGGGTGTGGCGGCAGAGGCTGGTGTCAGGTGGCGGCGGCTGCGTGGGTAATAGGGGCACTGCGCCTGTCCTGTGAAATGACCAGGGCCATCACAGGTGGCACAGTACCGGCGTCGAAATCTGAGATCATGAGCTGCGCATTCAGCTGTCAATCTGGGCGCCCCACAGTAGTGGCACCGTGGGGGCTCAGCGCAGGTGTCGGCGGTGTGGCCGAATGCGCAGCAGCGGCGACATGGAAGCTGGCGACTACCTCTGCTGGCCTCAACTGTGTGACGGCGCCCACAGATGAGCAGACCGTCAGTCAAGGCTGCAGTGTAGTCGGTTGCGTCGGAGAATTCGAGGCGCACCAATGGTGTTGGACCCCTCGAACTAGTGATACGGGAAGCCCGTATCACTGAGGGCCACTGGTGGCGAGCTGCTGCGGTGAAGAAGCGGTGGGGGAGGTCCAGCGGAACTCCCCGGATCACCGCGCTGTGCCTCACAGGAAGCACAGGTTGGTTGGGCTGCGGCGGCTGCGTTGTACATGGCTTGGTCACAGCGGCGGTGGATGATTTGCTGGCCGGCAGGTGCGGCTGCAACTGCCGGCATTCTGCGGCGGCTGGAGGCGGAAGGGTGGCACTGCTCTCAGCCGAGAGGGCCGGTTGGTGCTCGGCTGTGGCTGCGGCGACTGGAGGCGGAAGAGTGGCACTGCTCTCAGCCGAGAAGGCCGGTTGGCACTCGGCTGTGGCTTCGGCGGTGTATGAGGCGGTTTGGTTTCCGCGTTTCTGCTTGGACGGAAGTGAGGGCGGCGCTGAGGCCGGCAACTGCGGCAGCAGTTGCCGGGAGCTTGCGGCAGTGGCGACCGGTGATTGCGTTGGCGGTTGCCCGGCAAGAGCGGGAGCTAAAGCCGGAGAAACCGTCCAAAACGCGCTGCCATTTACTGTTTAAGTATACCAGACGACGACTTTCTAGAAAATAGACCACCCAAATCTCTTTACATTAAATATATCTCATTATTCGCTATTTTCTCAAAATCTGTCTAATGATTTTGACTAATGTTCTATAATTAAGTTTAAGATATATCCACATAACGGACGATGGATATTTTCCTAAACAGCAATACCTTTATAAGCCAAGTG
Organism: Hymenopus coronatus; assembly: GCA_030762935.1. NCBI lineage: Eukaryota > Metazoa > Arthropoda > Insecta > Mantodea > Hymenopodidae > Hymenopus > Hymenopus coronatus. Next base: position 61,866,646 of record CM060881.1, read on the forward strand.
GCCGGAGAAGTGTGGCAAAGGAGTTTTCATGAGAACGGAGCAAACCGAATAGCATTATTATTATTATTATTATTATTATTATTATTATTATTATTATTATTATTATTATTATTATTATTTCCGTGACTAATGAACTGTATTCATTGAAACTAATTTTCTGTGAATAGTTATGTATAACTGGTAAACCTTAAGGAAAAGACATAAATTACATTACGGAAAATGAAGAGATATTTGCAATGTGCAACAAATGTCAATAGCTCCTTTCTACAACGTCAGACGTTTTCGAAATATTCATTGTTATATAGTTCAAGTCTTCAGGCTGAAGATGATCATGCGATAACAATGGTCATCTTATGTGATTCTTCTCTTTTCCATTTGATTAGCAGTAAACATTAGCCGGGCTCCTTCAGCGTGCCTGCCTCGCATTCAAGAGGTTCCAAGTTCGAATCTCGGTGAGAGTGAATTACCCAAATATGCTTTTTTTCTTTCTTTTCCTTTCCTTTCTTTACTTTTTCCTTATCCTGAGAAGATGAATGTCGAGTAACTTTGAGCACCACGGGCCCCAGGCTCATTTGAGCATAATTTCACCGATTTCATTCATCGTCCGTTATGACCTATCAAGTTAAAGAGCAAATACAAATATATTGTGAAAATACAAACTAAATAAACTTGACACGATAGGCAAACAGTCGTAGATTTTCCTAAGTACTGCTTAGGCATCTAAAACCTATATTGCTTAATTGAAGATGAATTTCAATAGAGCATTTGTTATGAAAAACCAAAAAAAGTGTAGATAAATTACTTCGATATATAAATATTATAATATATAATGAATTGCATGCTGTTTTAAGTAGGTCAGAGAAATGTGACAGTCAGATTTAATCCGATATACTAGAAAAAATCTTATGTGCTCCATTCTCATAACTTTCTCTACATCTCTATAACAAGTGATAGTCAAAAGCTGGTTGCTATATGACTGAAGTTTGTATGGACAGTTGACAAATTCTTGTTTGAGTGAAGTGTAAGTTTCTAACAAGGAATATCCCAAAAACGATCAACTCCACGAAAAAATGTATGTAACATAAACTGTGTGTTTTAACGTGCTCTATATTTTTTGTCTGGTAAGTTTTGTCCCTCTCTTACGTTTAGCAGTTATGCAAAATTCCATAAAATGCATCCAGGATAAAGTAGTCTTCAGAGGCTATTGCCAGAAAATTCAAGATATGCATTTTATTTGTCACGTAAATATCTTTAATATACGATATTTTAATCATAATCGTTAGAGCCATTTTAGAGAAAATCAAAAATTTCGAAAAAAGTTCCATGTAAATGATAGTTTGGGTTGGCGGGACTTTTCTCAAAATGTTCGTGTCGCATCCCTGGAAGATACTAAACTTAAATACCAAGTTTGTTATTTTACCGACTTTTCTTTTTATTTTCTCTCCACATATTATGTACATAGTGTATAGAGAAGGTATTGTATTGCACTCAAAAATTCTATACCGAGATTTCACCGGAAATACATGTTTGGGTCCCCCTGAATCCAAAAAAAAATTGGAAAAAAGTACGTGTGTGTGCGTGTGTGTGTCTATGTGTCTGTGGACAGCATAGCTCAAAAACGAAAAGATCGTTAAATACCAAACTTGGTAATTAAGTTTGGTATCTTCCAAGGATGCGATACGAAGATTTTCAAGAAAATCTCCCCACCCCCAACTACCCTTTACATGGAACTTTTTTCAAAAAATTTTGATTTTTTCAAAAATGGCTCCAACGATTTTGATTAAAATGTCGTATATTAAAGCTATTTAGCTGACAAATAATATGTATATCTTGAATTTTCTGGGAATTACCTCTGAAGACTACTTTATTCTGGATGAATTTTACATAACTGCTAAACTGTAAGAAATGGACAAAAACTTGCCACATAAAAAATGTAGAGTACATTAAAATACAGCATTTATGTTATATGAGTTTTTTTTTCGAGGAGGTGATCGTTTTTTAGATATTCCTTATTTTTGGTTTCAGCTTTGAAAAACTTGTACTTTTCTCATACAGGAATTTGTCAACGCGTGTCCATACAAACAAAGGAACTTCAGTCACCTAGTAACCAGCTTTTGACTTCACTTTAACTTATGATACTCCCATATTTCACTTCTACTTACAAGGAAGCAAGTAATAAGACTATTTTTGCTATTTTTTTCTCGATTAGCATGAAGTAAATAGAAGAATACCTTTATTAACAATAATTTGTTACACAGAAGTAGAGAAAGTCACGTGAATGGAACACATTAGATTTTTACTTTCTCTAGCCCCGTATGTACAATGTACATAGGGATAGAGAAGTATTGTATTCCACCAAAAATTCGATACCGAGATTTCACCGGAAATATATGTTTTAGGACCACCTGTATCCAAAAAAAGCATTTTCAGAAAAAGGTCCGTGTGAGTGTGTCCGTGTGCCTGTGAACACGATAACTCAAAAACGAAAAGTACCTAAAATATCAAATTTGGTATTTAAGTTTAGTATCTTTCAGGGATGCGATTTTGAGAAAAATCCCCCACCCCAAACTACCCTTTACATGGAACTTTTTTCGAAATTTTGATTTTCTTAAAAATGGCTCTAACGATTTTGACTAAAATATGGTATATTAAAGATATTTGCCTGACAAATAAAATGTATATCTTGAATTTTCTGGGAATAGCTTCTAAATTCTGGACGAATTTTGCTTAATTTGGCATAACTAGTAAACCGTAAGAGATAAACAAAAACTATTATACAAAAAATGTAGGTCTAGTTAAAATACACAAGTTATGACATATATTTTTTTCGTGGAGCTTACCATTTTCGTGGTATTCATTGGTATTAGTTTCAGTTGTGAAGTACTTATACTTTTCTCAGACGGGATGTCCGTTTTCATTTCTTCTGCTCCTGGCCAAAAAAAGAAGCGATTTGTAATGACAATCGCATAACGACAGCTTCTAAAACATTTGACTATGGGTTTAGCCTAGTGTATTCCCTTATTTTCTTCCAACATTATAAGGAACTGAGTAACAAGAACATTGTGCCTCGATTAGCAAGGTGGAGAAAAAGGAATAATCTTATGTAAGAAGTTTGTAGAATAGCTAGAGAAAGTGAGTGTAACACATCAGATTTTTTTAGTTAAGGTGTTCACAGAACACGGACACACACTACACACACACACACACACGTACACCTTTTTGTGATTTTTTTTTAAACAGGGGACCCTAAAACGTATATTTCCGGTGAAATCTCGATATCGAATTACATAGAGAAAGTGAAAACGTAACCAGTAACATTTTGAATGGAAAATTTAAAAATCTGATGTGTTCAATTCACATACTTTCTCTATGTCTCTGCAACAAAGTATTGTTAGAAAGCTTACGATTCTATTTACTTAATGCTAATAGAGAACAAATTAACAGAAAAATTCTTATTACTTATTTCCTTGAAAGTAGAAACTAAATAAGAGAATACCATAGGTTAAAGTGATTGTCAAAAGCTAGTTGCTATGTGACTGAAATTCCTTTGTTTGTGTGGACAGGAGTTGACAAATTCCTGTATGAGAAAAGTATCTTTATTAAAGCTGAAACCCTCCCAAAAAAAAAAAACAGGAATATCTAAAAAACGATCAACTCCATGAAAAAATGTATATAACATACGAGAAATAGGTATTTTAACGTGTTCACATTTTTGTGTAGTAAGTTTTTATCTATCTCTTACGGTTTAGCAGTTATGCAAAATTTCGTAAATTTCATCGCGAATAAAGTAAGCTTCAGAGGCTATTCCCAGAAAATTGAAGATATACATTTTATTTGTCAGGTAAATATCTTTAATGTACGATATTTTAATCAAAATCGTTAGAGCCATTTTTGAGAAAATCAAAATTGTCGAAATTTTTTCCATGTAAAAGGTAGTTTGGGGTGGGGGGATTTTTCTCAAAATCTTCGTGTCGCATCCCTGGAAGATACTAAACTTAAATAGCAAGTTTGATACTTTAACGACTTTTCGTTTTTGAGTTATCGTGTTCACAGACACACGGACACACCCACGGACCTTTATCTGAAAATGCTTTATTTGGATACAGGGGACACTAAAACATATATTTCCGGTGAAATCTCGGTATGGAATTTTTGGGTGGAGTGCAATACCTTCTCTATACACTATGTACATAGTGCGTATAGTGAAAGTAAAAACTAATAACAATTATACTAGTAAATTGAAACTCTAAGGGATATATTAAAATGATAACAATATATGTACTTAATTTCAATAACTTGGTCCAAACAATCTATAAAATTAATCTCACTTCCCCTTTAAAATAAAGCAAGCTTCTTTATCAGGTCGAGAGAAGAACTCGCTCTGTTTTAACGTTCAGTTTTAAGCTCTCTTCCATTCTGTACAGTAATATTAATTTAATTACCTAGTTTGAACGAAGAACTAATTAAAATAACCCACAAGGGGCAGCCACACAAAAGAGTTCGATAACCCGATCTGAGGCCAGAAGAAATTCTTAGTAAGTTTTCTCTGTGCTCAAAGTTTCGCCTACAGCCCATTACTTCCCTCTTTCTTGGTTCCTTCCTTTATTCCATTTAAATTTCATTTCACTCGAATGTTACAGGAGGATGTTTTTCAAGGCCAAATTGACTTTATTGTGCCAAGTTAACTTTTTTTCCTCCCATGTAGCCTCTCCCTTCCAAAACAAGGCAAAGAATAGAAGGGAGGAAAATTGGTTTTTTCATCAGTTTCCCGTACACCTTCATTTTTATGACTACTTATCTTCTTTCATCTCTAGGCAGAATACCATGTAGCATGTTGAGTCGTTCATAGAATTTGCAAGAAGGAGAATATGGAGGATCTTCTCATAATATAACTCTATTTTATTTCCATTATGCGGAACGCTGCGGGTGACTAGCTTCATAGAAATATGCAAGAAGTCAAAAATATATGTTAGTTTGGCAGTAGAATCCCTCTCAAAACATTTTTAAGAAAGAAGTGAAAACTACTTCCTTCTCTTTCACGTTAGTTCAGCATTGGTTGCTCTTATTATCCGTACACCAAAATTTAAATAAAAGTACTAAATTGGAAACGGTGAGTGATAGTGCCAATTTTAAAGGGAAAGGGAAGGTGAATTACCCAAGTAATTACAGAGGCATTAGTCTATTATCAGTGATAGGCAAAGTGTTTACAGGGGTACTAGTAAAACGACTGCAGAGAGAAAAGGTAAATTATCTGATCTACAAGGGGGTTTAGAAAAGGAAAATCGATAATAGACAATATTTTTATAATAAAAAAAATAATAGATAAATATCTAAGTAAGAAAAGAGGAAAGATATATTTGATCGACTATTAAAGGGTCGTATTCAAATAATAAATCCTGAATTAGACTTGCCAACAACAAAGTAACGGATTGGATACCAAATACAATCGGTTTAAGGCAGGGTTGTAAATTAAATCCCATTTTATTTAAATTTTTTTATCGACGACGTAGTTCCAGAAATATTTAAAGAAACTTCACAATGTTCAGAAGTAAAAAATAAAAATATTCAGGGTTTACTCTTTGTGGATGATCTAGTAGCAGCAGCAATCACAAGTGGGGGCTTAAGGAAAGCAATAGAAGCAACAGAAAAATACACCAAAATGGGGTTTCAAAATAAATAAAAGTAAATCCAAAATAATTGCATTTAAAAACGGGAATACGCTCAGCAGAGAAGAGAGATGGTGGTTAGAGGGGAGTGAATTCGAAGTTGTAAACAAGTACTTAGGAGTAAGGCTAAACAACAATGGAAAATTGACAGAGCAAAGTAAAAATGCACTAGGTAAGGGGAATTTTAGCTATTAATAATATAATAACCTGCTTAAAGAGAATATTAAATATTTGAGTAAACTGGCCAGAGAGAATATGAGTAGCAACAGTGGGATCAAGAATGATGCATGGAATAGAGATTTGGGGGACTGAAAAAAGGTGGGAATGTATAGATCAAGTTCATAGATCCTTTTGCAAAATGCTATTGGGATTATCAAGAATAGCTCCTAATAGGGTAGTTGAATTGGGAAGAACTGCGGGGAAAGGATCAGCGGTCAAACGGATAGCGAAATATTGGAACAGGTTCCAAGTATTAGATGAAGGAAATTTTGTCAAAGTTTGTTTTAGAGTACAAGCAGTGGTATGCGGTAACCATTCAGATAGCCGAAGCAATGAATACCTATTATAGTTTTAAGTAAACAATAATAAATCAAGAAAAATAATTGTTTTGATAAAAATCAGAACCAGCAATAGTATAAATCAATGGAATAAACATTTAAGATAAAAATACAACTGATAGCAGTTTAAATTAATATATATATATATGTGTGTGTGTATTATAAATAAAAATTGCAACTGGAACGGTTTAAACTTAAGAATAGTTACTGAAATGTTATATTTAATAAAGCTACCTTAATAAAATTTAACAGAAAATACTTCATTTCTGGATTTAAATTCACTTTTCACATTTTGGTAGTCACATCTGTAAGATCAAGCAGTTTAAAAACCATGCTTCTCTCCGGAGAAGCAACTTTATTAATTCATTATTTCTTTTGAACTGTTCCTTTCCTTTGTTTTCTTAGTAAGTGAGCTTCAGTTGAAATGATTACAAAATGAGAATGTCTCTCTCTCTCTCTTACTCTCTTCTCCAATAGAATTCCGAGAAACTTTTTATTTTCTTCAGCGCTAAAAACGAACTATCTACTGAAAATAAACTCCCAGCAATTGTTACGTATACAGAATGACACTAACTGTGGAAACAACTCGTTAACTGTAGGATCTTTATTGTTGAATTTTTAATCATTTTGTTTTCTTGAAATACACATGTCACATACTACCAGACTCTGTTGGGATAGGTAATAATTCTGGTTAAACAAAAATTCCCCACCCCAGCTTGGAATCGAACCTCCGGGTGAGAAAACTCGCTGAACACACGAGTACGGAAGCAGTCTCTAACTCTTGTGCTATACACACAGCCTGTTCTCTTCCCAATCGAATGACGTCGAAGTACTTTCGGTGTGTATATAAGAATTTTGAAAGCTGGTTTTAGACAACCGTTTTCATGTGACAATATGTTGAAAATTCTCAATTGTATTTCATAATTGTTTATTCCTCTATTTTTTCCACCTTTGTCATCTGCAATATGCATTCCCAAAGAAGTTGATATTCCTTTTAAGATCCTTTTAGGAAGTTGATATTCCTTTTACCATAAAGAACTTCTTAGAATGTGCGTGCAATCTAATAAAAAGGGTCGAAAACGTGTAAGAATGTAAACATTTTAAATATCGAAACATTCGCATTAAAGTAAACTTAAAACATCTAACACTGTCGAAAACATGCAAAAATATGTGGGAAATATAAAGAACAAAAGCTTAAATGTTGTAAAATTATAAAATAAATTATTTTCAAATATCGAAAATGTTTTCAAGATGTATTAAGAAGGAAATTATTCTTTCTAGTAAAAGGTATTCACAAAAATCATGTCATATAATAAGATAGGATGAAAATATAGCAGAAACGTTTGTGCTTCACTAACTTATAATGTATCTATTAAATAAGCATGGATCTCGCAAAGTTTCAGGTGCTATAGGCATACCAGCAACTGTTATAGTCCGGACCTCACTGCTTAGTGAGCGGGCGGAAGGTTGAAAAAGATGAACTACCACTTCCCCTCACGTCAGGACAAGATCTCGTGCGTGTAGCTAGCAGCTGTGGGCAGGAGTACATCGAAAAATGAATGATTGTACCCAGTTGCCAAAGAGTAACTGGGTCACACGAAAGGCAAGCGTCACAGCATTTAGTAGTCTAACGGAGTATCAGTATTACGTAAAGGTAATTGTATTAATTAGATCTTGTGTTTACAAGGCCAATGTTTTATTACTTTCTCTACATGTAGTATGTGCATAGGGTAAAGAGAAGATATTGTATTACACCCGAAAATTCGATACCGATATTTCACCGGAAAATCATGTTTTGGGGCCCCCTGTATCCAAGAAAAGCATTTTTAGAAAACTGTTCCTGTGTTAATGCGCGCATGCGTGTGTGTGTATGTGTGTGTGTTTGTGGGCAGCATAGGTCAAAAACGGAAAGTCCTTCAAATACCAATCTTGATATTAAAGTTCAGTATATTCCAAGGATGAGACACGAAGATTTTCAAGAAAATCCCCCACCCCTAACTACCCTTTACTTGGAAAAACTGTCAAACATTTTGATTTTCTCAAAAATGGCTCCAACTATTTTGATTTAATCTCTTATATTTAAGATATTTACATGACAAATAAAATTTATATTTTCAATTTTCTGGGATTAGCGTCTAATGACCTATTTATTCTGGATTTTCAGAATGTTGCATAACTGGTAAACCCTAAGATGTATGCAAAAATGTACTGCACAAAAATATTGATCTACTTAAAACACACAGTTTATGTCATACACATTTTTTCGTAGAGATATCCATTTTCGAAATATTCCTTGTTGTTTGTTTCAGTTTTAAAATACTAAAAACTTTTCTCATGCGGGAACTTGTCTCGTCACGTAAAGAAATGGATATCAATCCCACAGCAACCACGTTTTAAAACATTTGATTGTCAGTTTAGTCAGTGTATTTCCTTATATCCCTCCCACTTATTGGAACTAAGGAATAAGACCGTTTCTGCTAATGTTTATCTCGATTAGCATGAAGTAGATAGAAGAATAAGCTTATTAACAATAATTTTATAGAGGTTTAGAGAAAGCCATGTGAATAGAATACATCAGATTTTTTTAAACTATGAAAACATTTAGTGTTAATAATATTTTATTTTATATTTTTTGGTCTTCATTCGCTGGGTTTTGCAAAATCTCGTAAGTAGAGCAGTGACAGCATTGATACATGTCCGAATGAGTAGTGAGGGAATAGTTTGTCTGCCTCACATTCAACAGGTCGTAAGTATGAATCTCACTTAGCGTGAGTTACCCGAATAATGTTTTTAGGGAGTTTTCCCTTATCCTGCGAAGACGAATGCCAAGTAACTTTAAGCTCCATGGATCCCGAGATTATCTGAGCATCATTTCATTCATCGTCCGATATGACCAAAGGACGTTAAGCTATAAAAACAAAAAACAAAAAAATGAGATATGAAATACGTTATACACCAGTTGATTATCTAGTGGCTTCAATGTCAAGATTTCATTGTCTGTAGATTCAGAGTTTACGCACAGACACTTGCGCTGTGTTTCGTTTAATTATTCAGCTAGTCCGCGGTAAATTAGATAACCTACTCACCATTATAGCTGAGAGCCTTCAACTGAGAGCTTGTTTTTTCTTTCTTTTATTTTCTTTTTTTGGTTGACAACACAGTGGAAAGACAGGTGGGTGAGCTGTCTCCTCTTTCCTCCGGCCCTCGTTTTCCCGTAAAACTAACGCCCAAGAAAAGGTGCGCGCTAGTATTTGAACCGCAGTCAAACATGCAAGTCATAGATGTTTCTTTATATGAAGCGAGGAATGAATGACGACGATGTGCACAGCAAGGATTTGACTAAACCTTCCAACATTATACCATTCCTGGCGGTAATTACTGCTGCCTTAGCCAACTTACCTCTGAGTACCGGTGCAAAATAGGTACTCCCAGCAATCGCACCAAGCACAGAAGGAAATCTTTCCAGCGTCTATCACAAACCAGCAACCGTCTTCGCCTGGCCCTGCAACCATGTACCAGATGAAAGAAAACAACAGGGACAGGGATTTCGTGATAGAAAGGGAACAACTACAGCATTCGCCTACTTTCACAGGGGGTGCGTCATGGTCAGAGTGGCCAGCCCTCCGGGATTCGAAATCGTGATCATTTATATTTATTACAAACAAATAGATTACTGAACGAATATATAGTGTTCCTCCTGCCAAAATAATAGTACTGTAGCTGTTAATAAAAGCATTCATAAAATTCCTTTTCATTCTTACTTTTCCAAATGCAAACCTCACAGCAGAGGCACCTCGTTCGGTGTGGCATCATATCACTTGAACGACTCCAACGGTTGGTAATTTATGGTAAGAAAACGTAAAAATAAGGTAGCAAATAACCATGTCTAGCTTTTACTAATGAATTCCCAATACAGAAAATAATAGCGACCTACTGCAGGCAAAATGACATCATGAACAAACACAAGAATAATATGCTGGTTTTCGTGTAGCATTCATTATATTAAGTTACATAGCAGTTATTATACATTTACTACATTTTGCGTCTGCCATGCGATTTATTATTGGTTCTTCATAATCTCAAACAAGCTACCAAAAAGTGAAACGCGAGGCATAAAAAAGGCATTACCTTTATGGTAATTTTATGGTGAATTATGTATGGTTTGGGTTGACCAAATCATTATAAAGCTTTATTCTATACACATTACTACTATTACCTGCTCCAGCACATATGTATATGCAATGTACATGCTAGCTAGAGAAGGTATTGTATTTCACCCAAAAATTTGATGTCGAGATTTCACCGGAAATATATGTTTGAAACCCCATGAGTCCGAAAAAAGCATTTTAGAGAAACATCCGCGCGCGCATGTGTGTGTGTGTGTGTGTGTGTGTGTGTGTGTGTGTGTGTGTCTGTGTGTGTGCCTATAGACATCATGGCTGAAAAACAAATAGACCGTTGAAAACTAAACTTGGTATTTTTATTTAGTAGGTATCTTCCAAGGATGCAACACCAAGATTAAAAAAAAAAAAAAAAAAAAAAAAAAATCCCCGCACCATAAACTACCCTCTACATGGAAGAACCTTTGGAAATTTTGTTTTTCTCAAAAATGGCTGTAACGTTTTGATTAAAGTACCGTATATTAAAGTTATTTACAATACAAACAAATATATATCTTGAATTTTTTGGTAATAGCCTCTGAAGACCTTTTTATTCTGGATGAGTTTTGCAGAATTTTCCATAACACTTAAACAGTAAGAGATGGACAAAAACTTACAGCACAAAAATATAGATATCGTTAAAACATATTGTTTATGTCAGAAATCTTTTCTTGTAGAGTTGACCGTTATCAAGATATTTGGTGTTATTGGCTTCAGTTTTAAACTAACTTATCTCAAAAGGGAACTATGCAAAGCGAACCGAACCTTAATTGTGGCATATAGAAACTAGCTGTTAAAAGATATGACTATCCCTTTAGCCTAGTGTATCCTCTTATTTCCCTTCTACTTACAATGAAGCAAGTAAGACCAATTTTGCTAATGTTTATCTCGATTAGCATAAAATAATAGATAAAATATTAATCTTTTGTATGAATAGTTTGTATATGGAACAGCTAGAGAAAGTTATGTGAATGGCAGACATTGGATTTTTTATACAGATTCTGAAGATATATTAGCATTCTTCTTTATTAAACTGCCGATCTTACTACTACTATTACTACTGTCACTAATAATAGTGTATTATTATAATTGTTACTATTATTATTGTCATTATCGTTATTTCAATTTCTTCACACTAGCCTTATGTAGAACACTAAAATCTCATAGGGTTGAAGTACTTACGATATTATGTGTTTAAATATAATAAGTACTTACACATGTCGCCATTTAGGTATGTCATCACAAATAATTTGAAATCTACTTGAGGTTTACTCGGAAAAAAAAACACAAGGCAGTTGGGGAATTTAATAACATGTTGACATGTTGCCATGGAAGCTCAGTGGTCAGAGCAACTGTGATTCAATTCTGGCTATGGCGTTGAATTTTTCAGTCTGATTGTATATTTCCAACTCCTTTCCTACACACGGCCAGTGTGGAAAAAGTAATATATTGAAAAAATAACTATTGTGGGTCTAATAGTTTATTAAACTATGGAGTCCGAGACTTACAGTATAAGTCACAATAGAAGTATATCATCTCAAAATAATTTGAGATGTATCTAAGGTTTACCGGAAAAAACGTGAATCAGTGGTAAATTTAAAGACGTGTTGACATGTTGCCACGAAAGCTCAGTGATTAGAGCAACTGGACGAGATCGGGAGATCCGTGATTCAAATCCCCGCCAAGGTGTTGTATTTTTCAGTCTGAATCTGCCTATCCAACTACTGTCCTACACACGGCTAGTATGGAAGAAACAATTTATTCAACGCCTTAGCAGAGATCTGAAACACTTACGACATTATGTGTTTCTATTGGGGCATGTCATATCAAAATAATTTGAGATCTACAAGAGGTTTACTGGAAAAAACTCAGGTGATTTGGGAAGTTTAATGACATGTCGGCATGTTGTCATGGTAGCTTAGCGGTTAGAGTAACTGGACGGGGTCCAGGACATCTGCAGTTCAAATACGGTATGAAGTTGAATTTTTCAGTTTGATCTATTTTTCCAATAATAATAATAATAATATAGTAGTAATAATAATAATAATAATATAATTGTGTTGAAGATGAGACGCAAGATAGCCAACTTGAAACAAGAACAGAGAAAGGACTCAAGTAGCATCAGTAATGTGATGCTTCTCAAATATTTTATATAATCATTTTCATTTAGCTGCGTTACCTCAGTATTCCGTTTTGAGTATCATTTCTGTTTTCGACGAACGTCAGTAGGTGCAGGGTTAGTCCAGTAATTCATCATCTGAAGGCTCCATCAGCCAGCACAGCTAATTTCCCAGGGGTTGCCCAGGAGAAAGATGTCCCCACAACAGCGACCCCTGTCAACGAAGGCCTGGAATTATAGTAAATCCTCGCTACAGAAGATACGCACCGAACTTGATCCCCGCAGGCTCATGCGACAGCTGGCCGTATGTTGCTATTGGCGTCTCTATTCATCATGATGCCGCGTCACTAATTGAAAATACAAGTAACACTGCGAGTTCTGACTGACAGTTATTTTATATACACCCATAAACTCTCTCACTTCATCTTTTTGGTACAGCTAGAGGTCAACGCGATTCTAGGAAGGCCGAAATTCCAAAGCAGATTCAAAACAACGTCCTTATCTTCCATACCTTCAGTCTACAGAGTATTGGGTTTATAGTTTATAAGCTGCTCTTCCAAACATTTGAGATTCCTCTCCACAGAATGAAATTTGGTGGTTTACATGAAAATTCGTAGAGGTCAGCTCACTGTACTTAATTGTGCCTGAGTAGAAGCGAACCAGAGGATCCATAAGTATTTTAAATGTTACATATTTAAATAATTACTTCCCTACATAACCCTTAAAAAGCATTTATAGAAGAATATTCCACACTCCTTTATCGTTTCATTTTGTTGCTTATACAGAAATTAACTAACTCTAAACAATGGAATTAATTGATTTGCATATAATCTATGATAATTGCACTTGGCTTGAGTTCAACAGTTGGAAGAACTTTCCATTTTTACTTCAAGTTCATTTTACTGAGCAGATCATATTGCATGGCAAAAGAAAATTCAGACGAGCAATGGTATCCGACATTTTCATTTCAGGGTAAGGGAAATCAGAATAAAAATGAGTAGCAAAAAAGAAATGAAAGTAATAAACTTTAACCAGGAAACTAGTAAGAACTAAAATAAGAACTAAAGCTTTCCTGGCGACGTGTTAATTCAAAATCTTAATAAGATTTTGAATTAGTAAGAACTAGTTAACTAATACATTTTAGTGAAACATGGCGTCTAAATATGAAGCAGAAAAGTAAAATAAAATAAAATTTTACAGACTATTTCGGCATATTCTCTGCTGAATTGTAGAAAGAATAGGAAAATAAGGGACTAATTGAAACTATAAGGTTTGAAGAAAATATAACACAAACCAAATGGAACATGTTAATGAGAGGGTATTTACAAAGCCGTAAAAGAATATTAATCGATTGCGGAAGAGACATACAGGGGTCTAAATGAAGAGCGAAAGACAATATTTCTTTTAATTGGTGGGGAAAGTGGATCCTGAAAAAAGTTCTAACTTTGAAGGTAATGATATGCCAGTGGGGACCAAAAACTTTGCAATAGAGTTCTAAGATCGTCACTGACACTACTACATATATATGGAGGAATTGAAACCTCTTGCGCAGGTTGAATCTGTAAGAAAAGGATGTTCTCAAGTTATTAATATTATGTCTGGTGTTGATTTGTGGTTTATGTTAACTATAACTTGTTTTGAAGATGAAAATGTGCATTCCTCTGCTGCTTTATTTTCACGGCTTAAAGACGTATTATTTATGGACGCTCTTTAACTACTATGATTCTCAGCGTCCCATTCTAAATTGAGCGTGAAAGACTGCTTGATTTTGCTCAGAGGCCTCTCTATCAGGCTTGAGTTTCTTTTATGTGCCGTAAATCTACGACACGGGACTAACGGCTTTACTTCCCTTCCGAAGGAAGCCATGTTAAGGATTTTTACATCCGAAAAAATCCATCGTCCTCCGCCGGGTTTGAACTCGCGACCTTGGATATATGAAGTTAGCATGGTAACCATTACACCACAGAAGCCGACTCACGGCTTATCTCGGTCACTAAGCGGATGCAGAACCGTATTGTTTCCTTTCACTAATGTTATTCTTCATTTCATAAACTTGGGAATTTCAACCCCTAATAAATTACTAAATAAAGTATGTAACTATAAGTAAACGAGCAATTTTAGGTACACCAAACGCTATAGATTTTTGAGGAAGTAAAGTGAAGCAGTTTAGGAACTTACTTGGTACTAGCTTTTGATTTCCAATATGTTAAACTACTGGACACAAGAAATATGTGCCACCTGAATAGCATAGTCTATGTTAAGTACATTTACGTTATGTAGTTTCTATGGATGTAATGACAAAATGAACTAAACCAGCAACAAATTCATCAGTTTTAATTATCTCGTCTTACAAGGGTAACCAACTCATTCATTGAAAACTTCTGCACAGATACTGTGTATTCACTTACGCATCACTATTAAAATCATTGATAGTGTTAAAACTATAAATTCAGATTCTAAATTTTCGGAAATAAGAACAGAATGCAAAATTCTTACTTTGCTTAGTATCCAAATTGTGATATCCAGGATTCTTAAGGGCAATTTTGTATAGAGCACACTAGACTCTACTGAAGAACATAACGATCGTAACAGAGAGTTTATGTAAGTTTAAATATGCGTTTTATGTAAAACGCTTTAATTGATAAATGAGTTGTCCATTTCAAAAAAAAACTGTAAACTGCTTCACTGTAAACAACTTTTAAAAATCGCAGAAACATACACAAAAAAAAACAAAAAACAACAACAACAACTCGTAACTCACTTTGTTTTGGACATACGGAACTTTCATATTCATATTACTTTAATTTCCTTAAATAGTTCTGTTTCATTTTAGAAAAATAAATAAATATTAATGAACGTGTATTATGGAACGTGCACTAAGGGAGTTATAAAGCTTCAATCACTAATTAAACAAATAAACCACTGTAGGAGAAGAAGGGGCAAGTGAGTCCTACCTCCCCCCCCCACCTTTCCTTTCTAATGTAAATGACTCAAGTTTCAGTATCAGAAATGCATTAAATGTAGCCAGTACAGTCAGCTTAAATGTTTATGTTAAAATAGTTCTTGTTCTAGACTTCCTAAAATATAAAAATAGATAAGCAAATGAGCAGCACAGGTGAGTGTTGAACCCTTTTTAATAATACGACATTAGTAAAAACCTGCAACGACTTTATTTAAAACTGATACATTTCTAAAGCTACCAGGTGGTTTAAATGTTCTGTATTTGATTGTGCAGATATCCTTTTGTGCGTTAAAAGAGTTGCAGAACTTAACGGAATATTTAGGACAAAAATGGAGCTGACGCTCCTGCGCACCCCCCTGACTTGCTTACTATACCTTCTCCTATTAGAAAGATTTATTAAGGTATTTTTCAGCAAATATGCTTGCTACATTAAAAAACGGATGATGATAATAAAAGCATCATAGCAACCTAACTGCAATCTGAAACAAAGAAAGAAATCCCTGTTGAATACGTTGTGTTTCATCTCTCGGCTTCTTTAACAATCGGATAAAAATATATGCCAATATTTTATTTAGGACATAGATAATATATGTATTTTCACATTATGATATCCGTTTCATCTTCCATTAACATATCACAGACATCTTCAGTTGTCTCCTCATTATCTCTTTCGCTCCCTGCTATCCTATATCTACAATATGTTTGTAAAATGCCAGCTGCCCATCTTTCTGAGAAAAATGTAGAGAAACCGGGGTCTTGACATTTCCAGTTTAGTCCATATAACAGATTTGAAATTCGAATGTCTAACAAAATTAATATACCTGAAATATACCAAAATATCTCAATTAACAGATCGGCTGTACCAGGCGCGGCTCGGCATATGTATTCATGGGTTCAATGAACCCCTTATAAAATTAAAATTCAAAGTAAACTTCTTCCCTTTTAGGTTAGTATAACATGAAAAGAAGTTATTGCAATATAATGTTTTCATTCCCTATAAAATGAGAAGAAATCTTGCCAGATAATTACGCGACGCGACGTTGGAATGCCTAGTTTCGTGACGTGTTATAGAACCTAAGGAAGCGGTGAGTTTGCTGGTGAAGGGAACAGAGATGAAGGAGAAGGAAGCAAGAAAAATCGTCCTGCAATCGCTGAAGCTTGTCTCAGCAAAAACCGCAGTCAAATTTCTATTAGAAACTAGATAACTGTTCTAAACTTTCACTAGAACACAAGTATAAAATAAAGCAGATAGGAGGTCAAAACCTCATCTTTCTCTAAATCAAAAGCAAACCGTTAACGATAAAGAGTATTCCCGCTCGTTTAAAACTGAAATATAAGGAAGAACTACATGGATTGTTGAGTGTAATATTACAAATAGATGCTATTGTTTCCCCTCTTAGTTTTTGCTAAAGGAAAAGAATGTAGCTGGACAAAAACTGGAATAGCAGATTTAGGATACTTGTCTCAGAAAATTAATAGACTTGTAGGATCACAATTACACGTCAGTTCTTGTACTGACTCTGTGTTGGGTAAAAACGACATAAGGGAACAACTCAGCAGTGCTTTTCGTAGGAACATAGAATTGCACAATGAGCAAGTAAGAAAAAAATAGATATGTATTGTCAAACATTATTGACTGCATCAAATTTTGCGGGGCGTTGGGGCTGGTTCCGAGAGCCATGATAAAACGACGGATTGCAATAACCCTGGAGTATTTAGAGGGCTAATTAACTTCGCGTCAGCTCTCAATACCGTTGTTAAAGAACGTTTTAAAGCAACCTCCGCCTTTGCAGGGACATCGAAGGCAATTCAAAATTAATTATTAGACAGTATGCTATCTGATATTTATAATGCAGATTTTGTATCAATTATAACTAGGAGACGGCAGCAGTTTCATCTAAGAGTCAGCTCGTAATTGTTACAAAGTGCGTTCTGCCGAGTGGAAAACCAGAGAAGCGATTTTGAACTTTCTTAAACCCCTCCAATCATAACGCAACTTCGTAAGCATCACATATTTTAGATGTCCTGAAAGAAGTTGTAGGGAATAATAGCAATAAATTAATTTCCCAAAGCTATGATGGGGTCCGCGTTTTTCGTAGACGTCATTCTGGTGTGCAGGCTATCGTAAGGGGCACTTATCGTTATGCTTATTTTATACACTGCTATGTTAACCAATTAAATTTAATAATGTCCCAAGCAGAGAGTCAGAACAAACCAGTCAGAATTTTCTTCGCAAATGTTGCTGAGATACTAAGTTTTTTCGCCCATTATCCACAAAGAATTAAAATTCTTGACGAGATTGTTGGCAGACAACTTCCACGTGGTTCAACAATCAGATGGAACTTCAATTCCCGTACAGTCTTCAAACGCACGAAAAAAGGATGCAATTATTTAATGTCTGGAGAAAATTCAGGATGTGAGCCTCCAGATTTCCACAATTAATCAAGCCCAGGGACTTGGAGTGATAATGCAGTTACCTTCTTTCAGTTGCTGGCTACATTTATTTTTATAAATTTATAGCACATGTTAAAATGTTATACAATGTACTACAAAAGCGAATTGTAAATTCTTCTTCAATTGAGACTGCTGTAGCTTCATTTGGCAATAAAATAAAAAAAAAAATAAAAAAGAGAGATAGCGTTGACAATACACGAAGAAGTGAAAATGATCCAGGATTCAGAAAACAGACAGTGTCTCCTGGCAAAGGAAATCTGCGATGTAATGATTAATCAAACATCAGATAGATTTCAGTTCACTGGTCATTTGAGAGCCGCAACATTGTTGGAATATGAAAATGTCTGCAACTTTAACAGTTTCCAGAGGAAAACTTGGACTATATTACTAATTCATACCCGTTTCTTCATAAAACCAAATTAAAAACAGAACTTAGAGCAATTTATGCTAGAGATAACTTCCAAAATGCAACTGATTTACTTGAGTTTATGCTGAAAAATATGATGTGTTCCATTCACATAACTTTCTCTACATCTCTGCAACAAATTATTGTTAAAAAGCTTATGCTTCTATTTACTTCATTCTAATCAAGAACAAAATGGCAGAAATAGTCTTTTTACTTGCTTCATTGTAAGTAGAAGCGAAATAAGGGAGTACCATAGGTTAGAAATAATCTAAAGCTAGCTGCTATGTGATTGAAGTTCCTTTGTTTGTATGGACAGGAGTTGAGAAATTCCTGTATGAGAAAAGTATAAGTTTTTCAAAGCTGAAACCAAAAACAATGAGTATCTCAAAAACGATCAACTCCACGAAAAAAGGTGTACAACATTGTGTGTTTTATCGTGATCTACATTTTTTATGTAATAAATTTTTGTTTATCTCTTACGGTTTACCGGTTCTGCAAAATTTCGCAAAATTCAACCAGAATAAACATGTCTTTAGAGGCTATTCCTAGAAAATTCAAGATATACATTTTGTTTGTCATGTGAATACCTTAAATATAAGAGATTTTAATCAAAATCGTTAGAGCCATTTTTGAGAAAGTCAAAATTTTCCAAAAAGTTCCATGTAAAGGGTAGGTTGGGGTGGGGGGATTTTCTTGAAAATCTTCACATCCTTGGAATTTACCAAACTTAAATACCAAGTTTGATATTCAACGGTCTTTTCGTTTTGAGCTATGCAGTCCACAAACACACAGGCACATATACGGACCTTTTTTCTGAAAATGCTTTTTTTTGGATCCAGGGGGACCCAAAACATGTATTTCCGGTGAAATCTCAGTATCGAATTTTTGGATGGAATGCAATACCTTCTCTATACATAATATACATAGTATGTGTAGAGAAAGTACAAATAACTTGAGTGAGTGCCTCGGCGAAGTTGCCAAACTCCCTAAACTGATAATTACGATCCCAATGTCATCAGCAGAAGCGGAAAGATGTTTTTCTTTGTTTAAAAAGATAAAATAATTTCTAAGGATTACGATGGATAAAGATATGAATACACTTGCAATACTGTCCATAGAAAAGGAGATAATCAACCTGCTAGTGGATTTTAATGAGAAAGTGATAGAGCGTTTTGCTGCCCAGGATCAAAGAACGATGGATTTCAAGTACACTAGCACCGCATCAGTAGGTAGTACATCTCATGTGGAATAAAGACTATAAGGTAAGATATTTGCATTCTTTTAAATATTTTTCGTTTACATTCACAGTTTCTTTGAACCCCCACTATCATAACTCAAGAGTCGCCACCGACAGGTACACGATCAAATGTGTAAAAAGCTAAATGCGTATACAACAAAAACCCATAATATTGACTATACAGCAAAAAGTAAGACAAAATATGGATTGGAAAACATATATAACAGAAAATTACTGAACATACCTCTATTGTTTATTTCCATTTTCTCCCACATTTCAGACCGTTCTTTCCTAGTTTAAAATTTTCAAATCCTTTTCCCTCATAATACTTGTGGAAATGCACTACTTTAAACTGGCATAAACACTATTGAATTCTCGCAATTATAGCGCATAGTAACAGCTCCTTTACCGAATGCAAGATTTGGCGCCAATAGACAATGCCGACATATGAAAACCAATGTAAGAGCTATATGTTTAGGAGTTTCTGAAAAAAGAATCTTAATCATAAAACAAACATATTGGGCATGCGGGGTTTTGTAGGTGTACCAACATGGGGGAGGGGTTAATTTCTGTATATCCTTTGGTTATAGGTGGTTCTGTAAACCAACTCATTGTTGAGACCACTTCTATGGGGGTTTCTAAACAAAATGAATGTTTAGACCAATTTCATCCGTAAAAATCTGATGTGTTCCATTCACATAATTTTCTGTATATCTGTGTAATAAATTATTGTTAAAAATCTTATTCTTCCATCTACGTTATGCTAATCCAGATGAACATAGCAGAACCGAGGCAGGTGTCTAAGAGTTTTCATCTATACCTGGCATTCGGAAGGTCTGGGTTCGCTCCCCGTTGACCTCGCAATCTGGCCCTGGATTTTTTCCGTTGGTTTCCTGGAGCCGCTTAGACGCTTACTGCTATATATCTGCAACGGTTCCTTTCCCTTTCATTCCTAATTACACTTCATTTTTCAGGACGGCCTCAAGTGTGGCTTGAGGCTTTGCAGGCAGATGGCACTGTCGCTTGCTTCGAGTAAAACTCTCTTCCCCTAGTTGCGCAGGTTGAGGGCTTGTTGCCGTGTCTGTATTGCCTCCGTGGCGCGCCAGGGCTGTCATCAAGGACACTGTTGGGGACTTCCGTGCGTCTCTGCGCTTAGCTCCGTCATTTCCTCTGTGCTGGCCTATGGTTTCCCCTCCTTTCATCCCTTCCCCTGGGAAGATACTTGATCAATATTTGGTCACAGTTGCCGAGATGTCCCCGCCGTTAATATACTGATACCTCATACCTCAAACATTAGCAGAAATTGTGTTATCAATTCCTTCCTTATAAGTAGAGAGGAAATAAGGGAGGACACCAGAATAAAGCGATTGTCATTTAAAGTCTGGTTTTTATGTGATTCAAATTCGCTTATTTGCATGGCCCGTAGTTGGCAAATCCCCATGTGAGAAAAGTTTAAGTATTTTAAAACTAAAACCACTAACAAGAAATGCCTCAGTAATGGTTAATTACACGAAAAATATATGATATAAATTGTTTTTTAATCAAAATCGTTAGAGTTATTTCTGAGAAAATCAGAATGTTCACAATTTTTTTTTTTTTTTTTATGTAAAGTGTAGTTTGGGACTTTCTTAAAGATCTTCGTGTCGTATCCTTGAGAGATACTAAACTTAAATACGAAATTTGGTATTTAGCGGCATTTCGTTTTTTAGCTACGCTGTCTACACACATGTTTCACACACTGACTTTTTCTAAAAATGTATGTTTTAATCAGGGGACCTCTAAACATGAATTTTCAGTGAAATCTAGGAATTGAATTTTTGGGTGTAATAGAATACCTTCTCTATATAATATACAAGTGCTTGTAGAATAAGTAAAAATTGGGTTTTTTTTATATTCAAGGGACTCTAATACTGTATTTCCAGTAAAATCTCGGTATCGAATTTTGGGTGGAATGCAATATCTTCTCTACCTGTGTACTTTGTAGTAAGTAGAGAAAATAAAAATTTGTTTTTATAACATACATATAATATATATGTACAACTTATTTTTTTAAGTTCAATGAGTAGAATTTCTTGCAGATATATTAATTCCTTGTGCACAGACTTTTTATTATAACAAAGATAATAGTATAGGATCTGAAGCTTTCCCGGCCACGAACATTTTCTAGACTTTCTCGAGCTTCAAGCCAGGTGTAGTGATGAAGAATCATTGACTTTTCGGGAACGTGCATCTCTGCCATCATCAGGATGATGAATGATGGGAGAGATGCACGCTCCCGAAACGTCGATGATTGTTCATCACTACACCTGGCTTGAAGCCCGAGAACGTCTAGAATATAAAGATAATGGTAATTGCAATACCTTCAACTCAGATTTGATAATCAAGCAAATTTGACGAAACAAATTCCGTCATTTATCCTCTGATTGTTGTTAGTACATTTTATCCTTAGCAGTCACCTAACTGACGAGAGGTTTAAGTTGCCCTATATCGCGTGTTCTCTGTAGTCAGGGGTTAGGAGCTTGACTATTGTGGGTTTCTGTTTTAATTTTCTGATACTTCAATAAAGAGTCAAAGTTGATAAGGGTCGTGCAGAAAACGAGAAGTTTAAAGCTTCTTAATCAGTCTTAAATGGCTTCTCAAATACCAGGTAAATATTTTTAAGTTCACAGTGATGCATATGCGATATATGTTAAAAAGTGGTAGGTAATGTATTTAAATTTATAATTTCAGCACCTTACAGCATGTTTCAGTAACTATATAGGTGGAAGGGAATGTCCTGGCGAGCAACACTGCAAACTTATTTCCGAAATTTAACAGAAGAGGAAAAAGGCAGCGATGCGTGATCCAGCTCTCACGCACTGATTAAATTACACGCTTTTTCGTATGCTATCCTCGGAGAGAAACTCCGTATACCTATATAGGCGAAATTAGTTTCATGTGCTTCTATTGACTCTGGAGAAAAAATTGAGCTCGTGCACGAAATGAACAATCATGATCCTTCTCTTCCTCCTCCTCCTCGTCATTATCAATATTATATTTTAACTATTTATGTTTTATTTATTTTTTATTTTTCTATTTATTTATTACTTTCTTTATTGGTACTATGTGCATAGTGTATAGAGAAAGTATTGCATTCAACCCAAAAATTCGATACCGAGATTTCACCGAAAATACAAGTTTTAGGGTTCCCTGTATCCAAAAAAAAATCTGATAGGCTACACTCACATGACTTTCTTCAGCTGCTCTACAAACAAACTTCTTACAAAAGATTATTCTTCTTTCTACACAATGCTAATTGAGATTAAACATTAGGAGAATATCCTTATTACTTAGTTCCTTATAAGTAGAAGGAAACTAAAGGAATTTGCTATGCTAAAGTGATAGTCAAATGTTTTAAAAGCAGTCGTTATGCGATTATCATTGCAAACCGCTTCTTTGCTTGACCAGGAGTAGAACAAAAGAAAAACGGACACTTCCTGTCTGAGAAAAGTACAAGTGCTTTACGATTGAAACCAATAACAAGGATTTTCTCGGAAACGGTTACCGACATAACAAAAACGTAAACCACATAAATTGTGTGTTTTGACAAGATATACATTTTTTGTGCAATAAGATTTTGTCTATCTCTTAGGTTTGGGAGATAAGCAAAATTCGTCGAGAATAAGGACGTCTTCAGAGGCTATTCCCAGAAAATTCAAAATATACATTTTATTTGTCATGTAAATGTCTTTAATCATTTATTAAAATCGTTAGGGTCATTTTTAAGAATATAAAAAGTTTCGAAATTTTTTCCATGTAAAGAGTAGTTGGGTGGGGGGATTTTCTTGAAAATCTTCGTGTCGCATCCTTGGAAAATACTAAACTGAAATACCAAGTTTGGTATTTAACGGACTTTTCGTTTTTGAGATATGCTGCCCACAGACACACACACATACACACAGTGGAACATTTTTCTAAAAATGCCTTTATTGGAATCAGGGGGTCTCAAAACATGTGTTTGCAGTGAAATCTCCGTATCGAATTTTTATACTACTAGGGTTCTCTGAACCTACATTTTACATTTTCCTTTGTGTATCTGATGTGGCGTAAGCACTTCTAGGTTCTCATTAACAAAACGGAAAATAGAGTATGCATTTGTTAAAAAGAGATTACTTATAAAAACTATCCTGGTAGAATTAGATTTGAAAGCTTAATGACGCATTATTTAATATTCTTACTTCTTTTTACTTTCTCTACATGTACTATGTACACAGTGTATAGAGAGGGTATTGTTTTCCACCCAAAAATTCGATTGGTTTCAATTTTAACCTTTTCTCAAACGGGAGGTCATCTTTCGTTTCATCCTATTTTGTTTTACTCCAGGCTATACAAGGCTAATTGAATTTCAATTGTTTCACATAGCGACAAGCTTTTTAAAATATTTAACTATCTCTTTAGCCTATTGTATTGCCTTATTTCCCTCCTACTTAACAGGAACTAATGGAACTATTTCTGCTAATGTTTATTTCGATCATCACGATGTAAATAAAGTAATAATACTTTGTAGCTATCTTTTGTAGGGAAAGTCATATGAATGGAACGCATCAGATATTTCTGAGCCAGCCATTGCTGCAGCTGGAGTTAGTCTGCTTGGCTAGCATCTGTCATACTGCCCCTCCTAAATGGACAGCTGTAAGTGAGGATTCTGAAAACAAGAGTAATAATGAGGCCAAAATAGATATTAATTTACTAATTTTACTCATATCATTTTTATAAATATAACTGTAATTGAAAATACCATCCAAATTAGCCTCTGATTTAATGTTTCTTCTTAGCACAACACATCTGCATCTGCATCTGCAGCTGGGGTAAATCTGCTTTGCTATTCCCAAGGCACTCACATTATCTGAACAAAAATTGTGATAACAAAGAGATGCTTTGTTTTATATCTATCAAACAAGCAGAATATACCTCATTACTTGAAAACTAACTCTGACATTCATTTTGAAGTTAACACTTACCTTTGTGATTATTATTCAATAAAGCTAGCCGAACCAAACGTCTCCCACGGTCTGTGATGTCATATATACACACGCGCGCATGGAAAACATCTTATTCCATAGCATTGCAAAATAATTAATAAATATTATTATCAAAGAAAGCAACCACATAACAAAAGTCTAAGGTATGCTGGTCGACAATGACTTAACAATTGACTGTTTGCCAGAAGTAGATATTTTAACATATACGTTCAAAGAACCATAAAGGGGCCATTTTTTTAATATGCCAAAGACAGATATGTGAACATACCTGCTTCTGCCAAACACACATCATGTATGCAAGAGATGTTATTTCAACATATCTGCCCATATCTGCTTTTGGCAAATTTCAAAGTTCCTTTATGACTTATAAGAATTTACAATGCATTTTTAACAAGGTTCTAGGTCAGGGAGCCATACATGCTTTTGCCAGATTGTAGATATCAATTTTAGTGACATATCTATATACAAATTTCAAAATCAGAAAAAATGGACTTATCTGCTTCTGCCAAATTGCCACAGAATTAAGTTGTGACCTTTTCGCAATGTATATATATAGACTACTTATTGGTTAGAAAGTTTCAACTGATAATGTTGGCAGCACTAGTAGCCGACAATCCAACCAAACGAAAGCAAGTTCAGTCCTCTAAAATAATTATAATAGTTTTACATTTAAAAAATTCAAAATGAAAATTTGGAGCAAAAAAAATAAAGATTATTTAGTGAGGCAATGACCTAACAATATGACCAAACAGGCAAATTCCGGAAGCTAGTGGAATCAAAGGCGTCGTTAAAAGAGAGGAAGAAGAAGAAGAATTTAAACAGGAGAATGTGGTAGATTGGCGGCAATTTAGTGTTGTTCTGTCATTCTGTTTTTCATGTGAATTAGAAAAATGAGTAAAGTCACTAAGAAAACTGCAAACCAGGGTAGTTTAAATGTTGGCGTAGGAATGAAAGAAATATACATACAGTCCCAAAAAAACATCACATCACATGATTCCTTAATATCTCAGATGAAGAAGCTGTTTAGAAAAGTAAGTAATGTGAAACCTCGTTGATTTATGCAAGAACATGTCACTTGTTGAGAGCAGTTTTGAGTAGGATTTCGAGCATCTTCTTGTGTTTAATGTCTTCCTTATTAATATAGGATCACATTGGATGTCCTATATATCGGATTCCTTAAATAACGAGCAAGTAAAACGGTTACTCAGCCGCTGTATTCATAGTTTTAGCAGTGATCATTTGTTTTATAATCAATAAGAGACATAATGGTATAATTTAAAGTATGTACTATTGGAATGGGTAATCACTGAGTAAAATTAGCTTTGATCTTTAATTATACTAAATTGTAAAACAAGGGGTTATGTTATAAATGATTTTGAACTTCTACCAGTTAGTCTTGTTTAAATATAAATGTTTTGTTAAGCAATAACACATTGATCAATCAGTATATGACGTGCTACAGCAAAATGGCTCAATATTTTACTGTCATTCTCCTTTTGCTTGGGTGGCACATGTTGCAGCCTTTGCATTTCTTTTTGGTTCCTTGAGCTTATGAAGGAATTTCGGCAGTGGCGACCAATTGTGGTCCCTGGTATGTTTAACTGTTTTTATATTTATTACTGATGTACTGAATATGTTTTATTTCACATTTCTCCCTCCGCTTTCAAATATATTCTAATGTATTAATTTTAAAAAGTGGAAAGATGCTATTCTCATGAAAGCAAAGTACTTTTATCTGTTTATTAATTTAAAACATGGATAGTTTGCATGTGAAAGGAAAATGCATTCTTTTAAGGAAGTTTGCCCATGCAAGGAATTCTTTTCAATTTATCATTCATTTAAAGGATTGGATAGCTTTTATGTGAAACACATATGCTTTTATTTTAAAATGTCCAGATTTTAATAAAACATATGCTTTTGTTTATCTGTTCATTTAAAGGAATGAATATATTATATGTGAGATAATTATAATTTTGTTTATTTATAGGAAGGAATAGTTTGCATATGAAAGGAGTATTCCTACTTCTGTTTATGTATTCATTTAAAGGAATGGATAGTTTATACATGAAAGGGATGCATTTATATATATTTATTAATTTAAAGGACTGCAGTTCTTTCTTTTCTGAGTGTGCAGTGCTTGTAATCAATGTCAGTGCGTTGTAACTGAGATGAATGTAGAATAGACAGAAAGAGGCTGACTGATGCAGGGACCACAACAGGTCACTTTTATAAAAATTTCCTTCATTGACATTGAAGCCATGGGGCTATTAGTAGCTCAAACAGAGTAATGAGATGGTAATATTTAGTCCCATTTTATGTGCATGGACAAACCAAGAATTCATATCATAAATGTTCATCATTCCATAAAATTAACAAAATGGCTACTTTTAATGGTGTAGTGGTTGTAGTACATGTGGTCGAGATATCAACATATCCTGTGGTGGAGTTACGTAATTGCACAATTGGAGAGTCATTTGTGGATAGGCTGATATGTTTAGTGTGTGTCATTGAAATTAGAAGAATGTTCTTGTTTGGCTTAGGTTTGCGAAAAATGTCTTATTTCTAACAAAACAAAGCATTAATGTATCAACCTTGCTGGTCTTCTTTGATCCTATTGCTGTTCTCATCCTTTTTCTAACTCCACAACATTTTCAGTAGTTTGCATTGAAAGTCTGGTTCATTAGATAACATCATGCTAAATCAAAATTGTGTTTTGTGGTAATGATTTATTAGTCTTACTTTGTACAACAAAAACTAAAAAAACGAGACCTGCATAAGAAAATATTGCACATTATCACTAATGCCACGTAAAATCCACAACTTACTTGAGAGGCTTGGCTTCGCTATACCAACAAAAGAATGGCAGTCAAATGTACACCAATCAATTAGGCATGTTCAACAATAAAGCTACTGGAACTTACAATGGTAAGCAAGACGAGAGATTTTGTGAGCAATTTAGCTACTGTTGTTATAAAAGTCACATTATTGTACTCTAGAGTTAAACTGGAATATTCAAATTCTACTCAAATGTGGTAAACTACATTATTTCACTAATATATTTAAGTTGTGGACCAATTTGAATGTTAAATGTTTTTATATCTAATACTTTGGAAGACCACTAAGTTATCGTCGAGGTAGATGGCTATGCCGTGGCCAAGTGGTTAGAACACTTGCCTCTCACCTTTGGGTTCGATCCTAGATGACCATATGTGGGATTT
This sequence comes from Hymenopus coronatus, assembly GCA_030762935.1. Classification (NCBI taxonomy): domain Eukaryota; kingdom Metazoa; phylum Arthropoda; class Insecta; order Mantodea; family Hymenopodidae; genus Hymenopus; species Hymenopus coronatus. The sequence continues at coordinate 61,894,446 of CM060881.1, forward strand.
GTGGTGGATAAAGCAGTACAGGGGATGTTTTCGCTTGGTTCCCCAGCTATTGCATTCCACCCACTCATGCTCCATCTTCATTCCATGTATCTCCAGCGGCAGCACCTGGGGCGCCATCTGTAATGAAAGTAGGCGTTGAACACTATAAAAAAGGTGGGGGGGATAGAAATGAGATGGGAAAAAGTTTGTGATATATAATGAACAGAAATGGAAGGGATAAGTTAAAACCTAAATTTATGAAATCTAATTATATCTGTTCAAAGTAAAAATTGAGCTAGATGTGCTATTTAGCTGAACAATCAAATGTGAGCTCATTTTCATTGCATAAAATAGTTTTATAATTTTCTGCTTTCTAAATAAAAATAGAATATTTGAAATTCACTTGGAGTTATTTACTAGATATAAGCTTGCATAAATATGAATAATCCAATTTAATATGCTAAGGCTGGTTCATAACAGTGAGAACAGTAACAAGAGCGAGAAGAACAAAATTGAAATACATACATTTTAATGGAAACATTCACAATTTATGGCAGGAAGTAATAACTGTCCAAGTTTTGACTTTCTTGTTACCGATATAGCATATTACAATTGTCCAATGTGCAAAATCAACCAGAAGAAGAAAAAGAAATCTTATCCTTTCCCTTTCTTGTTAGCGGGCTATTGTGAACCAACATTTTTCCTGTATAGGTTCCCATGCTGGTTTCAGTTTTGGTGACCATTCTCAGGTTATTGTGAACCAGCCTTTAGTTTCATGGTTTTACCATACAGTTCACAAATACAGGTGGTAACAAGTCTCTGTGGTCCCACTGATAGGAAGCTTACAATCTAGCCTACATGTCTCTGTTACAGATGTAGTTCATCCATTTTTGGATGTAGCTGAGGTTGTATAGAAGAAGTCTTTAGATCTTCAGCTACTTCATAGTTTCATACTGCTAAGATGCTTTCCCATTCTGTATATCCTGACTGCAATAGTCTGCACCTGAAATCCTCCAGATAGCAGACCAGAATATGTACCGGGGAATGAAACTAATTTTGAGTAGTTGAAGAATCTGAAGCACCTATGTAGTAATAAGTTTTTCAGTTAACTGTAGTCATTTTCATACCATTTTGAGGCTATAATTAATGATAAGGCTGATATTTGCCAAGAGCAGGTTCATTGTAGTTTGTATATCTAGTAGATGAAGAACCTGACTTTTTTTATTGTTTGTATGGATGGTTTAAATTGTTCTTTACATGATGTGCTCTGTTTCCTTAGGTGCTTGCAATCAGATTAAGTATTTGTTAATCTCCTGATTTTCAGACATTTTTTCATGCTGCAGATAGCTTGTCTCGTAAGGCAAGTCTTCCTCCATTTTTTCTGAAATTGTAACAATAGTTTTGATTATAGTAACTTTGTGAAAATTCTGTTGTCATGGTCAGGACTTGAACTGCAGATGCTGTTAATTCTCGAGTTACTACGGCAAGATATTTCCATTAAATAACTTTGTCTGATTCAAGTATCCCAGTAAACCTCCAAGTTGACATTGGATGCCAATTTTGTGGGCCACCTCGGGTTCGATGCTAGCACCTGGGGTTAAACAATTAAGATGTAAATGGGTTTTAACCACTTGAATAATAAGTTAGCAGCTTTTAATCGATCAACACATCTTCTTAATTGGAATAATTTATTCAATTTTGGGTTGGGTCCTCTTACTGGTCAGGGTTAATTTAAGATTTGTGAGCATGATACTCAGGTTTTCAGGAGGCAGTACCACAAATAAGCCTTTGTGTGAATAATACAGCAGATGAAGTTGTAAATGTGGATGTTTCTTGATACTTTGCCAAGAAATCAGTTTGCCATTTGTTACTCTTGCTGCACAATTATTGTTCAATTTAAAGAATACTAGCCTCCACCATGTAGTGCTTAAGGGCACCTTTTCTAGTTGATCTGAGCTTTCATTTGCAAGACGAAGAAATGAATTGAGAAATAATGTTCTCAGATAACGACTTGAGATCGTGAATGTTATTGCGACTGTAACTGCGAATGAAGTATGAAGGAATCAGGAATGCTCGGCATAACTGAAAGAACTCAAAAGATTGCTCAGAACTGACCTTGAATTGTTTCTACATCTCTTTAAGTATACTTCCACTCCTTTCAATGCTAAAATTTAAAACCTTGTTTGTTTTCTGTGAGAAAACCCAGCACTCTCAGCTTTACGACCATTACACTTTCACCAATATCGTTAACCTATTCACTGGTTTGTTGGAATATTATTGTCTTTTAACAGTGATTGTACAATTTTAACAGTCCCTCGCCATATGTTATACCTGCCTGCATTTATTATCTGTCCATCCTTACTTCACTGGCGATGTAAACATATCAGAATGTATTCTTTCAAAAAATGTACATCTACTTTCACTGTTTACAGAGAATGATTAACTCTATGAAATATATAATAAACTAGCTGCACCGCCCTGGCTTCACACGGATGGTGTAACCAATTAAAAAAATCAGTCAAAATCTTCCGTTTACAGTACGAATCTGCAATGGAGTAAAATTACAATTACATAATTTGACAATACTTTATTGTAATGTACAATTTTGCTTCCGGAGAGAAAACAAATAGCGGCAATGTTTTGCCGACTCTCGAGCACGCACAGTACAACTATCCATGCGAAAAATACAACAATTGAAGGTATATTCCACACACTTCTAACGATTGACCTTGGGATTTATTGTCATTGCTAATGCAAGGCCGGAAGCAACACGCTTAAATTCAAAGGAAAGTCGGTTGACAGTGTTATTCTTGGAATAAGTATATCCTCGCCTTTGAGCTTTCCTATGTTATAGTAGCTTAAATCAGATTTTTCATAATTTTTTTAACAGTGAGTTTATTTCTGCTGCATAATTTTGGCTGATGGAGATTGCGTAGCATAATTATTACCAAGTCAACCTTGAGCTGTAAATTGTGTGGTGGTATTCCTGGTAAATCCAATGAATTTAGAAATTCAGTAAGATAACTGATGACTTCATTTGGATTGGTAATGGAATCGATCGACTTAAATGAATGCATTTGTCCATCAATTTTTAACCTGAATTTTTATATTCAAATAATCGACATTCTCATTAGTGGCTGCTAAAATGGCTTGTTCGCTCAACCAAGCATAGTTTTTGTAATTTGCACAACTATTTGGAAACACTTTCCATATTAATTCTTCCTTTGACGTGAAGTGACAAAAATGTAATGGAAACAAAATCAGGCCAGTAGAAGTGTCAACAAAAATTTACCATTGCAAGCATCTGAAAAGTGCAATGAAGCGCTATAATCTGTGCAATGTAGCATATATAGTTGGTATTGTGAAAAGGACGAACTCAGCGCACCCATAAGGTATTGTGGAAAGGATGACATACGATTAACAGCATGGGTAAGCAAGGATGTCATTGGCATAACAGTAATGGTAGCCCTTTCATAGTCTGGCGGGTAAACACTGGCATGATAATGAATTACATTAAGGAGACAGTCACAATCAAAATTCATGCCTCTTCCATATCTATTTCTTTCCTTTACTCCAAATGTTTTCCACCTCTTTCTCTATGATCACCTATGTCAGAATACCCATTTTAAGGCTAACAATGACATAACTAAAGAGCAAGTAGATCTGTTAGGGCAATTGATAAGCTTTTAATTGTGTAATTTCTCCATTTAACCCAAAATATTGCTTGATCAAATGTAGTAAGAGGACCACAATTGCAATGTGATGGTGACACGGGTATCTTCATGTTCTTTAGCTAGCTCATGTACCACATATCATCAAATAACCAACATCTGCAATAGGACATTAAACCTAAAACGGGTCCTGCCATTTCTCCGCCATTTTCAGATTCCAAGAAGGGTTAATGGTTATGTGCATTGTTTATAACTTGTTAATTTTAAAGAATTACAACATAAATGTACTTATTTCTTTATTTAAACTATGTGACTAAGGTAACTAGTTAGTACATAAGAAATATATTTGATTTTCACAGTTATCTTGCGTCATTGTCTCCATAACCTGGTGCATTCCCTTAGTATTGAGGAAGAAAAATAGAGCAGAAGGTATTATGGGCATCTGGTGGCAAATAATAAGTATGTATTTAATGTGTTTGTTGCCAGAAAAGCTCCTTTATTTTAAACAATAGGAGTACGGAAAGAACAGTTAATACTTAAAAATGTATTTGAATTTCACTGCTGCATTGTGTCATCTCGATAAACTGTTTCATTACCTTAACATTGGATGGGGAGGGAAATACCACTATGCCCATCTAATGGCAAATAAATGCTTACTCTAGCTGTAAGTCGCCAGGAAAGTTTCTTTGCTGCTTTATTTTAAACAACAGTAGTAAGGAAAGGACAGTTAATATATGAAATTGTATTTGAATTTCACTGCTGCATTGCATCATTGTGTCGATAAACTGGTGCGTTGCCTTAACATTGAATGGGGAGGGAAAAATATAGCAGTATTACGACCATTTAGCAACAAATTACCGTGATACCACTGCCATCTGGTGTCTATTAACCTAAATGCATTCAATCGGCACAGAATACTTTCCCGTACTATTTTTAATCATTTTCTTTCCCACAAACCTTGTCTTGACAATAACGAACACAACAAAAAAAGAGTTGTTTAATTTGATGCAGTAGTTCAGAAGTGATACGCATGCATACATTTCAGCGATTCATTTTTATATAGATAAATACAACAAAACAGGTAGGCGAGTCATTTATATTTGGTACACATGGTAAAATTCTGTCGTAAAATCATAAAATGCAGACATGAAGCATTAAAAACGTAAATCATTCCAGCAGTTTTTTACGAGATTTAACATTCTCATTGCAAAACCATACATTTCTTGAATATAGTACCATAATGCACTGACATCAGAAAATCTAATCTGAAGATGGAAGTGTCACACTTCTTCAAGAGATGAGTCATTTGTTGCAGTTACAATTGAACTGTCTGAATCATCACAGAGATTGATAATTAATGAGCCAACGAAAATGTGCACCATTCCCTCCAAATCTTACTTTGTTTACTCTTCCTGAACAATGTATACTACTTTCATTGCATTTTTGGCTGCCACTTGTTGAAAAGCTGCTTACACAAGATGTCATACCTCGGCTGATTTAAAAGTTTTGCACATTTTAAGCTGCTTTCGGAAACACCAGTAAATTCTACCGTTAAGCTAAGAACAGTATTTAATGTAAGGTACTTTTCATAAAACTTATTATAAACACTAGGTATTATCCTTTCCTTATGTTTCACTGCACTGGTATTAAATGTTTTCACCATTACATGCTGACTAGAAGCAGCTCTTAAACTGCACAACATATATGCAGTTATATGAAAATAATGATTAAATTATCAGTAATTTTGTTCCTTAATCATTCATACTGTATTATTTAGACAACAGTGTATAGTGTAATATGATATTCTGTTCTCACTCGGCAATTTAAGAGGAACTATTTTGTGGTGGAGAAAAGCAGTAAAGCATTCAGCAACCAATCATAGTCATTGCAACCTGTTGCTTTTGTTTACATTACCAGTGAAGTAAGGCTAGGCAGAGAATAGAAACATTTCCTTGCCTTTGACTATTTTGATAAAATACAAAAGAAATACACTATTATACATCTGACTTCTGACATTACTGTAATTTCCCTGGTACCAACATCATTTTCATATCTTGATTATATGAAAATAATCAGTTTGAAAGTGAATCTCAAGTGAATCATTCTTCAAAGGCAGTGTTACAAGTGTTTTAAACTTCCATACCTTATAGTAACCACTTTAAGACAGCAGTGCTATGATGTTCACATTATTATGTGTTAACTAATTACTTCAGGTTGTAACTTAGCTGCAGTTATAAACTTGAGATAACTTTTTAACAGATCTGTGTAAGCAATAAGTTTATAAATCTCTTTCTTATCCCTTTTTACTTTTTTTACTCTTGAAAAAAATTTTTGGATGGACTTGAATTTGGTAAATGGGCTCCTCAAATGTAAGAGTGAGATAATATCTCTTGTAAATGTATCAGTGTTAGGAGTGCATTTATTAAACTGATGGATTTGTATTCAAAAATAATATTTTGTATTTATTTCTTAAAAACATTTAGTTTCATCTTCAATTGCTATTATGTATAAGAGTTGGCTATACAGTATAGTTTTAAACTTTCTAATAGGATTTTTAGTGTATAGACTAAATATATTTTCCGTTTATTTTCAGAGTAAAATGGAAGAATTTCTTCAACTTTTCATGAAATATTTACTATCTCTCTTCGCAGTAGGGGAGAAATTGCCTACAATAGATCATGGTTTGGATTTTGCTGTCAAATTTGCAATTTCAGTTGCCGTACCACAGAAAAAGAATAGTGCAGCAGATGAGGAAGAAGAAATGCATCCTTTTTTATTGCAGTTATTTGAATCTCTCTTTGCTGTAAGTAATTGTAACATTGGTATGGCTGTAATTTCCAAATAATTTGCATTGTCCATTATATTGTAAATACTATATGTGCACCTTTTCTTGAGTGCTTGGCTCCGAGTTGTCATTTGGTAGATTTTGCATAATTAAGTATAAGCAGAGCAGAATGACAATAATATGCTAACCCTATGAAATCTAGTTGCTTCAATGCAAAATTCAAAACTTTCTTTGTTTGACAACACTGCATAAAGACAGGGAAGTGCACTCTCTTCTGCCCCCTGGCCCTCATATCCCTGTAAAGCTAGTTTCCAAGAAAAGGTTTGTACATATCTGAGTAGCATATTGCATGTCTCCCTCTGTGTAGCAAGCTAGATTCAATTAGAGCAAGATTTTGGAAAAATTAAAAACCTTTGGTATACTCGGTTGTATTATTTCTAAGTGTTTAAAATAGTTCCTTCATAAATTCTCTAAATTTCACGGTAATCTAATTTTTTGACATGTATATTTCTATTTCTATTGATAGGCATCTGTGAATCAGCCAGTTCAATTGAATTATTTTTTCGTACATCTTGTTGGCAAAGAATCGCTTTTGCGCTTATTCTTGTTATAATCCGTCCCATCTCATGTTACCTGTGGTGAATGTTTGCACGTTATGTCATACAATGGACAGGCATTTGGAAAATCAATGTGCATTAAACGAATGTTTGAGTACAGTGGTGTGTTAAACCAAAGTGTTCAAGTGTATGATGCCCCATTACAGCAGTGCTGACATTACCGTAGGTGAGTTATAATAAATCCAATAACTATTGCGTTGTCTAGCTTTATTGAGATAAATGAAAAGGCAATATAAATGCCTACTGTTTACAGCATTACATGACAGACTGAGCCATACTCGATCCGCTCAACTCACGGCGACACCCCCATCAGCGATAGTCTGAACTGGCATGGGCTATATTTCCTATTTGTCCTTGAAAATTGAGAGTTAAGTGAATTTAGAGCTTAAATCCCCAACATTCACTTTTTTAAAATATGTAAGTTCAGAAAACACTGCAAATTGTTTTACTTTTGCAATCATCAGGCAGTGATTTTGTGGATCATTCATGTATCAATTGCTATTTGACTGAAGTTTTGTTTCATTTTAGAATGAGCTTGAGATGGGTGGGGATTAGAAGAGGGGGAAGTAACTTCAATTATAACACTGCATTTAACACCATAATACCTATAGCTAGGGACCCTAGAAAATGGTGAATAAAATTCTTAAAAATCTGTAAAACAAAAAAAAAACAAAAAAAGAATGTGGTGGATGATGGTGAGAAAAGTCTATATAAAAAAGCTCAAACATGTGGAAAGCTGCAAATAAAATTGTTAAATAATTTGAAGCAGTTTTAATATTTATGGTGTTTAATGTCTTAAAAGATAAACACTAAATAAAGCTAAACTACAATACACTATAAATAGTGAAATGCTCTTTTAACATTTGTAATACAAGGTAATTTTTTCTTAGTTTTCAAAATATTTCCCCAGCATTATTTCCACATTTTGTGGCTTTAAATTAGTACGTAAATCTGATAGTATATTTCCATAGTGGGAAAAGGCATGCTCAGCATCAACATTGGATGGTGGAATCCATAGTGCCTGGATACTTTTCTCAACAAATGTTGGGTATTCATTGCTCATTGCCAACAATATTGACACATTAATTTGCTGCTGCTTTCTTAATGCTGGCCTTCGAAGCACTGCACCCTTCAGCTAGTTTATGAAGCAATAAATCTTTCATCACAGTCATGCCAGCAATGACAGAATGCAGATTTGAACCAACTGAATTTGTTAATATATCTTGTTCATCAAATAATTTACCCATATTGGTGATAAACCCTTACCCTTTATCCTCACATTGTAGCAGTGATAGTTTTGTGTGACATTTGTGTCCTAAATTCTGGAATGTTTGTTTAATACTGTAATTCTTGTGAACTAAAGAAGTTTTTGAGTTTCTTCACCCAGTACACCATTACCTACTGCCTCAAATGAGCCAAGAATATGCTCGATCTTTGGCATTAGTTTGTGTATATATGGGTATGAATTACCTTCAAGAACGTGGATTAGATCGATAACTAATTTACAATGTTCTAAAAGAAAGGGTGCTGAGGCAACTATCTTATTCACATAATTTTTTGTAAGGCTTCTGACGTATGTGACTGCATAGCTTTCCTCTTGCAGTGATGAAGAAAATTCCTTAGTATCTTTAACATTTTCCAGTGAGGGCCACTATCACATTCACATAATTTTTTGTAAGGCTTCTGATATATGTGACTGCATAGCTTTCCTCTTGCAGTGATGAAGAAAATTCCTTAATATCTATAACATTTTCCAGTGAGGAAGAAAATTCCTTAATATATTTAACATGTTCCTTAAGATATTCTGTGGATTTGAACCATGAATTCCAGTGAGTTAATACAGGCATTGGAAACAGAGTGCACTTGCTCTCATCATTTACATATTTCTGCCTTAGGAAGGAAAGGAAGCTATGTTTTCTCTTCCTTGTGTTCATAAACATTAACTTTGACTGGGCAACACAGGTATTGAGCTCAGGAAGAAGGTTCAACCACATCCTGGCTATAATATTCAGTTTGAGTGCCCAGCGTTGAATGTACACCATACAGTCTGAAAATGGTATTTGCAGTGAATCCACACAGACACCCATTTATTGTGCTGAGTCTGAAACAGCTGCTACAACTTTATCAAATTCAATACTGCAAGACATAGCAACACTTAATATGGCACAAGAACATTCTGCTGATGTTGCATTTTCCAGGACTTTGACCCCAGCCACATTTGCTCTAGTGGTTTGAGCGCAAATAAGTGGACAAAGCAAAACTACAAAAATGCATTATCCTTTGCAGTCTGTAGGCTCATCACTCAGCATCACCACTGGCTCATCCTTCACTGCCTCCTTCAGAGCCTGTATATGTTCCTCTCCAGGAACAGGAATATACTTGGTGCTCAATGTATCAGCATGAGGAAGATCCCCAGCACCTAAGAAATAAAGAGTCTCAGTAAATTCTTTGGACAACGGCAATTTCAGGGGGAGAAAGACTGACCGAAAAGTGTTTTTTTAAAACCACTTATTTGCCAGAATTAATTCAGTATTCCCCTCTTTTATAAGGGAGCAGGGAGCTGAGGTGTAAACAGGGAGAAAGGGTAAATCACATGAAACCACTTTCACCTCCAGAAAGTATCCTAAAATGCAGTAAGGTTGCAACATTTCCCACGCAATAAGAAGTACCCTTATTTCTGTGCTGACAGCTGAGAGTAGAATTCTTGTAGAATTCTGCTTTCCAGGAATTTCCAATTAAGTACACTACGTTCGGCATTAAGATTTTAAAACATGCAGTTTTTTTAATTTTTTTTTTAACTTCATGTTTTATTCTTGAAAGAACTTAATTTCATAGTGTGACAGCCCAAGGAGAGCCATACCCTGCCATTGGGTGCCCCACCTCTGCCCATTATATACATCATGAGAGGGGTGGAGTATTGGAGGGTGGGACATGGCAGCCCCCCCCCCCCACTCCCTCTTGGCCAGTTAATACAGCCTTCCCGACCTTGAGCTACTACTTTTTCATTCAAGTTGCTCCTCGGGAACCTACCGAGGATAAGTGAGCCCTGTGCCAGGTCTCTCAGCAGGAGAAATAAAAAAATTAAATTGAGCTGTTTTTATGGACACTCTTTTAACTGCTGTGTTTCTTAGCGTCCCATTCTATGTTGGGCATTAAAGACTGCTTAATTTTGCTAAGATGCCTATTCTTTCAGGCTTGAGGTTCTTTAACGTACTGTAAATCTACAACATGGGGTTCCCGGCTTTACTTCCCTTACGAAGGAAGCCATGCTAAGGATTTTTACACCTGAAAAAATTCAACATCCTCTGCCAGGTTTGAACCCATGAGCTTGGGTATATGAGGGTAGCATGGTAACCACTATATCACAGAGGGCGACACTCGGCAGGAGAAAATCCCCATGCTGGTACCGGGAATCAACCCGAGTCTCCCACTTGGTAAACACAGCCACGCTAAGGAGAAGACCACCCTTGAAAGATACTGTCTTATACCTATTTCTTCAATAAATTAAATAATAAATTCAATAAATTTAATACTTATTATTTATTTAGTCAAAACATTTATCTCCAATGAAATATGTGTATTTAATTTATGGGTTGAATACAATACCTTCTCAACAGAAAGTAAAGATAGGCAATCAAGTCCCGTCCAAGTTAAAAATGTCCCTAGGTTCGTATTTCAAAGCCAGCTCCTGTAATCTTCCACTGTTTTGCAGCTAACAATAGATTCTCAACAAATATTTTGTTATATATCTTTCTGATTTGATTAACCTAGCCAAAATTCACTAAAATTTTGAATCCCAAGATTTTTTCCCCCACACTGATATTGGCCTTTGGCATGGACACCATTTGGCCATCGGATAATGGATAACCCGCTAGATGGACACGAACATATAACAGAACATGCCCAAAGCGGGATTCATGGCGGAACGTCGATGCCAAACGCGTCAGTGAGACCACACCTAACAGGGCCAGGCAAAGCCCAACAATGTTGGCCACCTTAAACGCTGGAATTGCGATGAATTTAATCTAATGGGAAGTCTAATACATTGGATTAAATGATCCTTGGATTGACAGTAACAAGAGTTTATGAATGCCAAAATTCTTCCCGTTATTAATTTTGATATTAAATGGTAATTAGAACCAGACTCGTGAAGGAGTAGCATGAACAAACCTGCCAATCATTAGTCATTTCCTTTATGTTAATTTGGCATTTCTGAAATTAAGGTCCTGTCATGTTAACTTCGGCATAATCCCAGCTTAAGTGCCTTTCTGCACGCCATCAACTGTCTTAGCCTTTTGCTTGAAGTTTCGAACCAGTTTCCAGTTTATTTGTGTTGTGAATATTGTGTATTTTAGTTTTTTGGATGTTGTGCCGCATCCTGAAGCACTGGATGTAGTGCTTTCTCTGAAATCTACGTGGACACAGAAATCGGAAACTCACATGTGTAATATGAATGCTCCGTGTTCTCAAGTATGGAGAACATACAACGCCGACATAGCATATTATATACAATAACAAAAAAGAATTAATGGATATACAAAAGAGCAAGAGCGATTTTTGAAAAATGACTTTAGCTGCCGAACTCTGATAAAAGGAACAAAGTGTCAAAAGAAAGGCGTAACAAATAAATACATTGCAAATGTAAATCAGTCGGCAAGAATGACTGCAACTGCGACAAAAGCATGCCCTAAATAGTTCTCAACCAAAAATGGAAAGCTTCTACAAGACAAACTTAATAGTCTGTCACTTTACACCAATGTGGCTTCAAAAAGAAGTGTGATATGCCGATGCATAATCATGTACAAGGGAAAAGGGTTGTTGCCATGGTTGCTTGATTTGATCATCACGTTATCTTCGTGGTTGGAAGCAACACCATTTTACTTTGATACTGGCCCCCCCCCCCCCCTTCCAACTGGCTTGTGTACTATATGGCATGGAGCAAAGCATAACATTTCATATATATAAACTTTTAACATGCTGGATTATACAGAGGGACCAGCAAATAGTGTTGCAAATGATAGAATTATAAGTGTGGGATAATACTGTAGTTAATTAAAAAAAAATTGTATTTGAACTTACCTGAAATGTACTTTTCGCGAAAACTCCTAAGATTTACATACTCCATTTTTTCAAGTGGAATATTTGTAGCAAGGAATGCTTCCTTCAAATCCTTTGCTAATTCTTCTTTTTCTTGTTTATGACGCTTGTTTGGATTTCCAAATAGTGTTAGATTTCCATTTAAACTTTGCTTGTCCTCTTTTAGGGATTCTGCTTTCTTTGCCTTGTGACTTTCTGGTGCCACATGTTTCTTACAGCTATCCAGTCTATTCCAATCTACATGGAGTTGCAGCATTTTTCACATGCATATTTTCTATTCGCGATTAAAAATATAAAATCCATCTTGTCAAAACATATCTACACGACTGTGCACCGTCATAACTTTCGGCATTTTGGAAAAAGAAATCGCACTCGCAGACTTATTTTTCTGTTAAAATCTCACAGAAATTTTTGTTTGCACCTTAACTACAGTTTCACGTAAACAATTATAACACGTTACAATTCAAGAAGAAATGCAACTTCTCACTCACTTGGTAATAGCGCCAGTGGCAACACCAATCGCACTTTTAATTCATTATTGAACTAAAAGAAAAGAAAGCGATTGGACGTTGGAAAATAGGCGCTTCTTTTTCCCTAGATGGAACCGTGGTTTGTCTTGTGATTATTGTGCAATATTACAGCCATTATTAATGTTCGAAAACAATGAAATGTAGAACATTAGCAGATTAGAAACGCTTCTTTTTCAACTTATTGTCGGTAATGGTGACCAAGTTTGCAGAAAAGTCATGAATTACAGGCTAATTCGCGAAATAAACCTGAAACATAAAAAAATTGTGAAATGTCGAGAGCTTAAAACTACATCAAATTATGCAAGAAACATAACTATATCTTAATTTTGCATGTATTTTTTGTTTTATCAAAATTTGCGAAAGAACGTTTCACAAAAATCAAGGGTTCCTACCTATAGCACATTCGGCCTGAATCTAGAACCTGTCAACACCAACCAACTACTGAAGATACTTGTATAGAAAGCAGTCTGTTGATTGTGAAAATAAAACAGCTAACAGTATGAACATCTCTATTTCTCAAGTGCAGGATTATGATGAAGTCTACACAAAGTTTAACCCATCTCCTTTTTGCCTACCATACATCATATGTACCTCTTCTGTTAGCACTGTGTCACCACAAAGTCCAAGCACTAACACCCAAAGATTGATGGAGAATGGAAGAAAATACAACAAATGCCACAAAATGTCATGCCTGCTCTAGTAATTTAAATATAGTGCAAAACTAAACAATTTTGTTGTACTAATAATACAATAATTGCAATAAAACTTATCTTTATGAATATACTCAAATCAAAAAACTAGTTTCCAAATCCATAATCTTATTGCATTTTCCAATAAAATTGTGGATTCCGAATTGTGAATTTTGTTGCATATTATTGTTACATTAATGTTTGTATTGCTTCATTTTTTACATATAAAATTTGATATAATTTAGCAACCAATACTGATGATTAAAAGGCTCACTTTGAACATGTTTCATCAGATTACAATGAAAAAAATCAACTCTCTTTCTCTGTTAAAAGGGAGGGAAATTGATGCTCTATGCACTGCAACCAGTTATACTTTGCCTCCTTCATAAGTCTGCAAGTCTCCTGATATGCACTTCCTGAAATCTCTGCAATTTCATGGTTTCCTCTTTAAATTACCTACAGGCTGCTTGTTCCTTCTAGATGAATGACATTTAGCGAAGATACTGTGAGCTCACCATTGATAAACAGATCAGCAGAAGATTTGTGTTACAATAACAAGCAGCCTTGCTCCTTTATGATTTTATTTCAAGAATAAACGGCATACAGTTGGCTGCAAAGCGTTATGGGTTGTCAATGCCAGTATTTTAAGGAGAGATGTTTAGTTATTAATGAAAATGCCAGCAATTCGAAAAAGAAGAAGAAGAAATGTTGGGAATAGAAGAAATACAAGAAAATTATATATGAAGTGTAGTGTAAAAAGTAGCCAAGGTTGAGAGTGAATGCATGTGACTAAAATTGAAAGTGTGATATTTGCTTTGTTGTGACTGTACTATGTAGAGCAGAAACATGAGAATAACATACACATCTGACTGCTGTTCCTACTTCTGTGTATCAATGTACCAGTAAAGGTGAGTAAGTGACTTAAATCTAACCTCTCATTTAAAAATGTCATTCATCAAGAATTGGCACGTGACCTGTAACCCTAAGAACTGTGAGAGCTTCAGTCACACAGCAAATGAGATAGTTTAATTTGTTCTCCAGCATCTTCTGCATATTTTTAAGGTCATTTGCTGATTCAGGCCATTAGAATATCTTACAAACTCACTGGTGCACAGAAAAGAGGGATGATTTGAGAATAATAATCAATGTAAAAATAAAGTTACTCCAATAGTTAAAGGAAGGTTGTAATTTAAGACTTTGTAATTCAGATAACTATAAATACTGGTTCACAACAACCATGAGTAAGACCAGTTGAAATTACAGGTGCTTTAATGGGAATGTGCACAATTGGCAGGAAGCTTTTCCAGATCCTGGAAAAAAAGATTGACTAAGTTTTAACTTTCTCATTCCTGGGCCTGGCATATTAGATCCATATTGTGTATATTTAGACTCTTCATTGTAGGGATTATTTTAGGCCCAGTGACATGAAACAGGCTCATTACAAATTTTGACGTTGGGTAACTTGCACTGTGTTGGGTGAATGAAAGCTGATTCAAAAATATTGATCAGTTAGAAACAAATAAAACCCCAATGTGCAAAAGATTTCCACTTCTTTTAATCCTCTTTTTTTCCATTTTCTCTGCATTTCCTTTGTTTTCCTATTTGTTTATTGTTTTCTTTTTAACTTCCAAAAATACATTTACAAACACCCATACCCAAGGCAGGATTTGAATCCACGATCTCCTGCGCCATGAAGCACAAAAATTAGGCACTCTTTGAGATCTGTATGGTTATCAATAAGCATGCCTGTGTGTTCTCATTACTGGGCTATTGGGAACCAAAATCTCATGCTACATTGCTCCCCATTCTCATTTCCATTTTCTTACAGTTCTTAGTTTATTTAATTAAATAATAGTGTATTAAAGCATCTCAACATTCGTCTCCTCAGGATAAGGGAAAACTCTGGACAAAAAACCATACCCAGGGTATTCACATTTTCTTACAGTTCTTAGTTTATTTAATTAAATAATAGTGTATTAAAGCATCTCAACATTCGTCTCCTCAGGATAAGGGAAAACTCTGGACAAAAAACCATACCCAGGGTATTCACATTTTCTTACAGTTCTTAGTTTATTTAATTAAATAATAGTGTATTAAAGCATCTCAACAATCGTCTTCTCAGGATAAGGGAAAAAACTGGGCAGAAAAACATATGCGGGGTACTCACCGTTAGTGAGATTCAAACTCAACTTGTTGAATGTGAGGTAGACATGCTACCCCTACACTATTCGTGCAGGCTTGTGCTTCTCACGGGTGGTGTATCTAATGAAAAAGAAAACTTAGAAAAAATCTTCGTTTACAGTACGACATGCAACGAAATAAAATTACAATTAAATAATTTGACCACACTTTATTGTAATGTACAGTGTTCCTTCAAAAAAAAAAAACAAAAAAAAAACGCCGATTAGTTTACTGACTCTGGAACACACAACATATAACATGCGAAAAACACAATTCAAGGTATATTATTCACACTTCTAACGATTGATGTTGGGATTTATTGTCATTGCGAATGCAAGGCGCGCTTAAATTCAAAAGGAAAGTTGGTTGACATTAGTGGTATTCTTGGAATAAGTATATCTTCGCCTTTGAATGTTCCTATGTTATAGTAACTTAAATGAAATTTTTCATAATTTTTTTAACAGTGAGTTTTTTTCTGTTGCATAATTTCGGCCTATTGATATTGCATAGTATAATTATCACTAAATCGATCTTGAGCTGTAAATTGTATGGCGGGAATCCTGGTAAATCCAATGAATTTAGAAATTCAGTTAGATAATTGACGACTTCATTTGAATTCGAAATGGAATCGCCTTAAATGAATGTATTTGTCCATCAATTTTGCCCTGAATTTTTACATTCAAATCATCTACATTCTTATAAGTTGCTGCTAAAATGGCTCGTTCGCTCAACCAAGCATAGTTTCTGTAACTTACACCAATATTTGGAAATGCTTTCGAAATTAATTCTTCCTTTGACGTTGTGAAGTGACAAAAATGTTATAGAAACAAAATGAGGCCAGTAGAAGTGTGAACAGGAATTTGCCCTTTGCCAATGTCTAATAAAGCCTTTGCATCTGAAAAGTGCAATGGTCTGCATAATGTAGCATATATAGTTGGTATTGTGAAAAGGACAAAGTCAGAACACCTATAAAGTAGTGTGGAAGGGATGACATATGCGGTTAACAGCGTGGGCAACCAAGATGTTGTTTGCATAATAACAGTAATGGCAGCGCATCCATGGTGTGGCAGGTATACGCTGGCATAGGCAATGAATTACATTAAGGAGAACGTCACAAAGTAACATTCATGCTTCTTCCGAATCTCTTTCCTTTACTCCTAATGATTTCCACCTCTTTCTTTATTTTCTTCTATGTCAAAACAGCCATTTCTAAGGTTAACTATGACGTAACTAAAGAGCAAGTAGATCTGGTTGGGCAATTGATAAGCTTTTATTTGATGATAGCTTTGTGTATTAAATTTCTCCATTTAACCCAAAATATTACTTGAACAAATGTATTAAGAGCACCACAATTGTAGCGGGTATCTAAATGTTCTTTAGATAGCTCATGTACCACATAACTTCAAATAACCAACATCTGAAATAGGAAGTTAAACCTAAAACGGATCCCATTATTTCTCCGCCATTTTCAGATTCCAAGAAGGGTTAATGGTTATGTGCATTGTTTATAACTTGTTAATTTTAAAGAATTACAACATAAATGTACTTATTTCTTTATTTAAACTATGTGACTAAGGTAACTAGTTAGTACATAAGAAATATATTTGATTTTCACAGTTATCTTGCACCATTGTCTCCATAACCGGCTGCATTCCCTTAGCATTGAAGAAGAAAAATAAGAGCAAGAGGTACTATGGCCATCTGGTGGCAAATAATAACTACATATTTTAGGTGTTCGCATCAGGAAAGCTTCTTTGTTTTAAACGATAGGAGTAAGGAAAATACAGTTAATGCATAAAAATGTATTTGAATTTCACTGCTGTGTTGTATCATCTCGATAAACTGTTGCATTACCTTAACATTGGATGAGGAGGTAAAATACTACTATGGCTATCTAGTGGCAAGTAACTAAGTATTTACTCTAGGTTTTCATCATTAGGAAAGCTCTTTGTTTCTTTATTTTAAATGATAGTAAGAAAAGGACAGTTAATATATAAAAATGTATTTAAATTTCGCTGCTGCGTTGTGTCATCTCGATAAACTGTTGCGCTACCTTAACAGTGAATGAGGAGGAAAACTACTACTTTGGTCATCTAGCGGCAAATAAAGAAGTATTTACTCTAGGTATTAGTCGCCAGGAAAGCTTCTTTTCTGCTTTATTTTAAACAATAGGAGTAAAGACAGGACAGTTAATATATAAAAATGTATTTGAATTTCACTGCTGCATTGCGCCATTGTGTCGATAAACTGGTGCGTTACCTTAACATTGAATTGGGAGGGAAACTATTGCACTACTACAGCAATTTAGTAACAAATAACTGTGATACCATTGCCATCTATTGGCTATTAACCAAAATGCATTCGCTTGGCATGGTTTTTATTCATATTATGAGATTTTAAATACTTTCCATACTATTTTCTTTTCCAAAAACCTTGTCGTGACAATAACTAACACAACAACAACAAAAAAAAAATTGTTCAATTTGATGCAGTCATTCAGAAGTGACGCACATATACATTTCAGCAATTCATTTATGTATATATATGTGTGTGTGTGTGTGTGTGTGTGTGTATATATATATATATATATATATATATATATATATATATATATATATATATATATATATATATGTACACATATATAGATTTTTTATTTTTTAGTAGTAAGGAAAGGACAGTTAATACAAAAAAATTATGAACTTCACTGTTGCATTGTGTCATCTCGATAAACTGTTGCGTTACCTTAACATTGGATAGGTAGGGAAAATATAGCAGTACTGCTGCCATCTAGTGGCTAATAAATAAGAACTTAATCTAGGTTTCGTGGCTAGGATTGCTTCTTTATTTTAAATAATAGGAGTAAGGAAATGACAATTAATACATAAAAAATGTATTTGAATTTCATTGCTGTGTTGCATCAATGTCTCGATAAACTGTTGCGTTGCCTTAACATTGAATGGGAGGGGAAATATATAGCTGTACTGTAACCATTTAGCAAGAAATAACCGTGGTACGACTGTCATCTGGTGGCTATTAACTGAAATGCGTTCCCTTGGCACTGTTTTTATTCATATTATCAGATTTTAAAAACTTTCCCGTACTATTTTTAAACATCTTCTTTTCCACAAATCTTGTGCCAATAACGAATACAACAAAAATAATTTTTCATTTTGGTGCAGTCGTTCAGAAGTGATACATGCACATACATTACAGTGATTAATATTTATATATACAGATATAATTGAATCAGTTGGAGCTAAAGTGAATTAAATCATGATATGCATTTTTGGGACTGTTATGCCTGACAAAAGACATTGTAATGTGCATTGAACAGCAGAATAAAGATTTAAGATGTTTCCCCTTGGAAAGCAACATGCTTTGCTTTGTCATTTTCCTTTTAGCGTCATATCGTAAGTTGGTATTGCCGAATGTAGAATAGTCATGTTGTCATTACATTGTTGTTTGTTGGAAAAACACACATCGGTTTCTTGTGTGGCCTTATGTTTTGTGGTAGAAAAGCAAATATGTGATTGCAGGATAGTAGTGATAGTATAGTACTTATGATTTATTTTTAAAGAATGATAAATTGATGACTGTACTTGAATCTCTCCAGTAACCTATATAAAATATATTTCAACAGGATTAGTTATTTTACTAATCTGGTTTACAGATGTTAGAAGTTGTTTTAAGAGCATTAATAAAGATGATGAGATGCAAAATTTTAGAATTTTGCTTATAAAACCTCACAAGATGTATAATTCAGTCTTCCTGGGAGAGGAAGACTTGGATTCCAATGTCTGTTTTCTTGGAGGAACAATGTCGACTAGAGTTTTGCTTACTTTGGGGGAAGTTACAACTTTCCTTCATTGATTCTCACAGCAAACTCTCTTGGTGACTTTATGAGGCTAGGCCAACAATTTTTTCCATCTTCAAATGGCTAGTTTTCCAATGAGCCAGAGAATGGCAACAGCTGCTGAACTTCTATTATGCTAATTCAAAATCTTCTCGGGCTTCTAGCCAGGTAAAAACTTGGCTTGACACCAACGTTTCGAAGAAGTACATCTTTCAGTTCACCCTGAAGACGAGGAAGATGTACTTCTTCGAAACGTTGGTGTCAAGCCAAGTTTTTACCTGGCTAGAAGCCCGAGAAGATTTTGAATTAACACGTCGCCAGGAAAGCTTTAGTTCTTATTTCTATTATGCTGTTTTACAGGTTCTCACTGAACTGTGTGTCATTATGTATAGCACCATTTCCATGCAATTAAGGAACAAATCTCACAAAAGCAGTTGGAAATGCCTTGCCTTTATGATGTGTTCCATCGTCTGCATATGGTTGTGGAAGAAAAACTCATGCTGTTCCATCTTGCTGGAGATTGCCAGCAATGTAATCAGCTTTTCTATACATAAACTTTGTCACATTGGATGGGGACTTTCTGGGATCTCTGCATACTTAAGTGTTTTTATGATTACTTTCCAAAGGTGCCTACATCAATGCCTCCTTATCCTTTACTAAAGGAATTGGCAATGGAAGCATATGGCTTCTGAAACATGTTTTCTGATAATAAAAGTAAGTGATGTAGTGTTACAAAGTTCACCATATGTCAGTAATAATTCAGTGGAATACAAATTGTTGGGTGGAGACTGCTGTAAACTAAAAAGAGTTGACTAAAAGAATTGACAGTGGAAGCACTTGGCTTCCGAAACACGTTTTTCAATAATAAAAGTAAGTGATGTAGTGTTACAAAATCGACTTGGTTAATTAATTTCAATTGATTAAGTTCAGTCGGCTAAAGGAATTGACAATGGAAGCACATGGCTTGTGAAACATGTTTTCTGATAATAAAAGTAAGTTATGTAGTGTTATTAAATCAACTCAGCTAATTAATTTCAATTGATACAACACATCACTGTCACAAAGTCCACCATATATCAGTAATAATAGACTTGAAAGTTTTGAAGTTTGCAAGCTTTTAAGTTTTCGTTTAATTCAGTGTTTATTTTTATGCTTATGTGATGCGCTCTGAACGATTCCATTACCGCAGATACAATTTTTAAGTTTGTTATGCCTACGCTTGGTTTCTGAATGGAGCCTGAGATAGGCAGCAAAATAATTTGTGCATTTAAAGGTCAAGTGTTTTGTTTTAAATTAGTAAAACTAAAGCAACCCCATTGAAATTTTGCAACTTATGTGTTTATCAAAATTTAATGTAAGAAATAAAGTAATAATAAGTGAACATTTTGTTTCGTGAAATGAATTCTCTTCATGTGTTTGAAGAGAGTTTGTATTTAGTTTGAATGCAAATTATAAATAAGAGCAGTTTTTACAAAGGTAGTAATAAAAGCTTTAGAAAGTTACAAAAATTGGCTTTTTTACTTGGTGTAATATAACAATATCAATAAAGCAGGAACAGAAAATGAATGTTGTCAAAACAGCCCAATGGGATATGTGAGAGTGCAAACTATATCATGACTGCTACTTATAGTATCTTCTTCCTTCAAGTGAAGGATTTCTTCTTCTACAGCAATTTTGACTAACTCCTTCAACATGAAATATGCCTCCTGTATCCTAGCATCCTGTTGATGGCTGAAAACAAACATCCTCTGACATGGTGCTCATCTAGTAGGAAATAATTCTCAACAAATTCTTGTTGCAGCTGCCAGATTATAGTGTCTTACCATAAATTAGTAGTATCTTAAGATACTTGGCATTAGTAAAGTGAGCCATTTTGTAATTGATAATCCTATGTTTTGAAAACAGACCATAAGCACAGTAAGCAAACAGCTGAAGTGTGTTTCTGTCTTACAGTGTTGTCATGTTAGTCTCATGGCTAATGATAACTGAGACAAATTTAAAAAATGTATAATAATTGTAAGAATATGAATAGTTTTAATTCAAAATGTACTTAAACATGCAGAAAATGTATATCTTTCAATGTCCTTTAAGACAAAGTAAGTTTTGTAAAATCTTCATTAAACATGTATTTAACATTTTAAAATTTTCACTAACACGCAGATCTTTTTCTAAAAATGCTTTTTCAGATTCAGGTTGTCTCAAGTCAAGTTTTTGTGTTGAAATCTGGTTATCCAGAATACCACTTTTTGGGTGGAATACAGTGCTTCATTACTTAATACACACAGTAGAAAAGATAAAAATTTGTTTTTATATATTTATTTTTTATTATTGTCATTATTGATTTTATTAAAATGGAAGTAACTGGTTTATCTGTGAATGCTTTGTGATCAAGTAGGAGAAAGGATGCAACACAAAGATTTTCAAAAAAAACTCCCAACTACCTTTTATATGGAAAAAAATTTGAAATTTTTTATTTTCTCAAAAATGGTCTAACGATTTTGATTAAAATTTCTTATATTTAAGATATTTATGTGACAATAAAATGTATATCTTCAATTTTCTGGGAATAGTCTCTGAAGAAGGGTTTATTTTGGATGAATTTTTCAGAATTTTGTATTACTGGCAAACCATAGACAAAAACATACCACACAAAAAATGTAGAGCTCGTTAAAACACACAGTTTATGTTATGTACATTTTTTTCATGGAGTTTATCATTTATAGATATTCCTTGTTATTAGTTTCAGCTATAAAATACTTATACTTTTCTCGTACAGGAATTTGTCAACTCCTGTCCATACAAACAGAGGTACTTCAATCACAAAGCAACAGTTTTTAAAAGATTATATTATCGATATTATACATATATTATTGATTTAGCTTATGGACTCCCTTATTTCCCTTCTATTTATAAGGAAGCAAGTAATAAGACCCTTTCAGTTAATTTTTGCTGGATTAGCATTAAGTAAATAGAAGAATAAGCATTTTAACAATAATTTATTGTAGAGATGTAGAGAAAGTTATGTGAATGGAACACATCAGATTTTTTGGTAAGCATATATGGTTAACTCCTTTTTATGCATCCATTATATCTTATATTTTGAGAAAACTTGTTCTTCTCCTGACATTATCCAACTGGCAGCCAAACACAAATGTGCGGTTGGAAAGCTTATTGCTGGGTAGTAAGAATGTTCGCACTCAATTTGTTCACCACTCAGTTTGGTGATCTTACATCTCCAAGAAGTGAAATTTAAAATGAGGGCTTCAAGCAAAAGACTACATAAAAAGGGGAGGCTGAGTGGGTAGACCACTTGCCTCTCATCTAGGCGGCCTGGGTTTGACCCCAAGCGACCGCATGTGGGATTTGTGTTGCACAAAGCAGCACAGGGCAGGTTTTTTCTGGATTCTCCGGTTTTCCCCACCATCACATTCCACGGTGCTCCATCTTCATTCCATGTATCATCAGTGTCATCACCGGCAGTGCCATAGCAGTAAAAAGCGTGTGTTAAACTATTGAAGAAAAAAAAAAAAAAAAAAAAAAAAAAGATAAAAGGGCAGTCTTTTGATGTTAAGATGCTCTTTATAATTGAAATATATATCTTAATAGGCCAGGGGGTTAAGTAGAAAACTTATTACAAATAATTTTACATGATGATGGAAATCATATGTCATTTAAAATGTCATAAAATATGGCTATATATTTGTTATGGGATTTATTTAAATCTTGCTTGTCATTTTTCAGAGACATCAGTGTGCTGATCATTCTATTAGATTTCGTGTGTGCCAGTTTATTGGCAAGCTGCTGAATGCTCTTGGTGAAGAGGCCTGTATAGATGATAATTTGTGCACCAAGATAAGCGACTGCATGATGGAACGATTGCAGGTAAATGTATAACATTCCACAGCTGTTCTGTAAAGCACAGATCCTCATATTATATGATGACCTCTACTTACATACTTTATTAATAGCATGATAAGTGTGTGCTGGCAAATAAAGCTCTATTATTTGCATTTCTATCAGACAGCATTCAAAGGTCTCCATACATCTTAAGATTAATGAGCAGAAAAACTAATGATATTAGTATCTTAAGAACAAATAAGGAAACTTGACTAGCATGAATTATGGTCTGTAGTGAAAGGCTGTATATGCAATAGATAGGTTTTCGTTAATTTTGTTAAGATGAATGATACATTTAAAATTAAGATATGTTTGTTTCTTGCATAATTTAGATGTTTTACTCATAACATTTTGCAATTTTTTTATATTTCAGGTTTGTTTTTTTATATTTATTTTTTAATTATTTTTTTTTAAGCTTAATGTACTTTAACTTGATTGGTCATATTGGACGATTAATGAAATGGGTGAAATGATGCCCAAATTATCACAGGGTTCATGTAGCTTAAAGTTACTCGACATTCCTCTTCTCAGAATAAGGGAAAACCCCGATAAAACCTTATCTGGGTAATCCACCTTAAGCGAGACTCAAACTTGCAATCTGTTGAATATGAGGAAGACATGCTACCTCCACACTACCCAAGTGGGTATCAAGATTTATTTTGCAAATTTACTGTATGAAAAAGCTGAGTAAAATTAATAAATAATGCATTTATAATTTTGTATCAATCTAGTTATTATTTCCTGAAAGGTAATAATGTGCAATAAGCACCAAGAGCAACTGCTCTGTCATCTGGCAAAAAAAAAAAAAAAACACCAATATTGTGGCATCACAATATCTTTTGTTTCTTTCAGTTCAGCTATGAAATTCAAAGATAGTGCAGTTGATGCTGCCACCAGCGCCATAAACAAATGAGTGAAGTAGTTTTTCATGTTGAAATGCAAATATATTTGTGTGAAACATGAACAAAGCTGTAGATGAGAATTTTTGTGAAATTTGGATGGGTGAAGAGGAGGGGGGTAGAACAATCTGCGAGTGCAATTTCTTTTCCTACAATGCTGAAAGCAGTGATGGTGCAGAGTTGCTTAGAGAAGTTTCAACTATTCTATTAATGGAAAATGTTTTTTTTTAATCATCGCTCTAATGATTTAAACCCATATAAGATAGTTATATGGCTAATAAAAGTGCATACATTGAAGCTTCTGTGATAAATTGTGAAGACCCCTTCATTCTGAGTGTAAGTTATATAACTGAAACCAGATAGACAGAAATTTGCTTTAGATAACAAGAAGATTTTAAAGCAAGCAATTTGTGTTAACATTTATCTTTCTGTTCTTTCATTTGTAAAATCCTCTTTAACTTTGTTAGAGCTGTGACTTAGAAACCACTGGTGGTATTATTGCCCACTGATTTGTAGTTTTGTAATGCTAGTTTTAACTGCTTTTAATTATTAAATATACACATTCACTCCCGTGTTGATACTTACAAGCTCTATGGGGGATATGAAATGGTTCTATTATTAGATAAATTCCTGCCCCAACCAGGAATCAAACCTGGGATCTCTCTTGGATTGAGAAACCAGAATACTGACCATTCAACCACAGAATTTTATTTTATCAATTATTTTTCTGTTGGTCATAATTTCCAGCATTTCAACCAACACATTTGTGAAATAAATAAATATATAGCTTTTATTTCTCATCAGCCCTTGCAAATAGTATTCAGATTATTAAAGCATAATGTGTAATTGAGCAAACTTCTTTTTAAACATTCTGGCCATCTCAGATCTATGTTTTTTAATTTATATATTCTTTAACTCTTTTGTTTATAAGGATAAAATCCCAACAGTTCGAGCTCAAGCAGTAATGGCTTTACAGAGGCTTCAAGATCCAGCAAATCCTGATTGTGCAGTAATGAAAGGTAACTAAATTTGCTGTTCAATTAGCATTATAGTCAACATTCAATGACTTCTATTATGATACATAAAAATGTCTAATCCAGGTAGGCAAGTTTAAGTTGTACCATAATGGAAGAGTTGTGCTGCAGCAAAGCCAGGAAAAAGCTGCATTCATATTCATATGAATATCATGCAGGAATTGTAAAGTATTTAATCGTACAAATCAATTGCAAAAACGATTGCGTGTGCAACATGACCAAACAATACCATTGTAACCTGATGACTCGGCTGTTTCTGAAAGTGCAAGACCAAACTTGTGTGGTCAGCAGGTCTATAATAATTCCCAGGCTATCATGTAGCAACTCTTGGTTAAAAACTGAGATAGGTTACCAAATAATCTAACGCTAAAACAAAAAGATTGAATGAGAAAAGACAAGGCTGCTGATATATCATAGTTTATGGGAAAAGCTATTGAACTTTCCAGGCATAAACATCACCATCTATTGTGGCAACCCCTGATTAGAGCATAAAAAAACTGATACAGTTATGAAAGCAATTATTTAATAGCAATAGCTAGAATTTTACCTCATGAGAAGATTAACTACTGTGCAACAAAACAATAAAAAATGAAAATAGATACAAGACTATCAGTTGTGTGTAAAAATTAGAGACAGTCTATAAGCACAATTATTAAGCAATTGATAAAAAGCAATAAGAAATAAGGGAAGTAATGTTGTAGAGATTATTTTTAGAGAACAATGCTGGCTGTCACTAAATATCTTGCAGAGTACTGTACATGAGAAAAAATGTGGCGACTGCAGCAGAAATTATTGTACACTATCCATGTAGATAGAGCAAATTGAATATGAACCTTGGAATTAGCAGATGCCAGAAGCAGGTGAGGTGAAATAATAATCACAGTGGAGATCCTAATCATATGTTTGTGTTGAGAGATAATCAAATACATAGCAGTAGAATATCTAGATAAAACTGCCTTGTAGGAATGTTGTATTACTGTCACATCCTAGAAAAGCTGTAACTGTATTTATATATAATGCCTCACATATAACTCATTAGAAATTCAGAGCTCACAATCATTGCCATAATTCACATGTAGAAGCATTCATTTTTGTCTTCTCCTTAACCCCTCCCCTTCTTCTCTTCCTCCCTCTCTCTGTCTTTCTCTCTCTTGGAAACTAAACATTTAACGCAAACTGTGAAGACAAACAGTGAGAAAAGCAATCAAAAGACATAGCATATTACTCCACAGATTATCAAGTTCCAAAAATTAACAAACAAATACAGCAAGTTTAAGGAGTCATTTAAACATCAAACTAAAGTCATAGTTAGAAATGCATCTCTACATAATTCAGAGCCAAAAAAACTTTAAATGCTACTTCTAAACTTGAGTTAACTTAAAAGACTAGCCTTGTTGTGGATTATTAATCAATAGAGAAAACAAGACGTAAAAGAAAGTTCCTGGAAGCAGACACAAAATTGCAAAATCTAAGTGTGGCAAAAAAACTGGTAGAAATTTCACACTATCAAAAGTATGCATCCAAACTTTTAGTTTATATACCTCACTACACAAGTGTGAAATATGAATGTGCTAAAAAGGAAAAGTATACGAGTACCATGTGTATTTACCCATAAGAAAATTTTGAATTAAAACATTGAAATTTCTATAATAAGTAGCATCAAAACCTAGTTTATGTGTTACATGTTGATCTGTTTTTATTTTCTTTTTACTGCATATTATGGTAAATATGTATTCAGCATAAATGCTTAAAGAGTGAAAAATAATTCATCCAAATTTCTGTATTGTGTAATAACAACTGGAAATTATATGATTTATTGGCTTATTTATATATTATTTATTCAAAATGTTTCCAATCTATGCCTCCAGGTGATACATTCACCAACAAAGCATCACTGGATACTTGAGCTACTCGATAATTTAGGCAAAAGCCTATGAAAACATATTTTTGCATTTATTGTATGGCGAGTGAAAACTGAATGTTTAGTTGGCTCCATTTCGACAAAATTTAATCTTAACAATTTGAGTAACAGTTACAAAATGACATGCTGTACTGGCTGTAATATTAAAACTACATGGTCAAAATTGTATTCAGTAAATAGCTAAATGTGTGACTTGTAATACTAGATGAAACTATGAATAGCTAGCAAAATATGACCAAGCTGAAAATTAATTAGTGTCATGGAAATACATATTTATTTAGGGCAAGAAAAAAAGAAACAATTTAACTGCATTGCTAAATGAAAGTCTACATTCCTTGAAAAAACACATGCTCTAGGTTTCTTACATTTCTGAAGTCAGTGCTTCATTGTTGCAAGGCTTTCTATTTAGGTTGTATTGACTAAGTGTAACAAAATATTTGTAGAAGTGTGTAGTTTACAAAAAGAAAATGCAACTGAATAGGCATGCTAACTGGTAAGGATGCTGGGCTAAGTCAAAAGTGACTTTTTTTCTTTCTTTTCATTCTTGTTGTAGTATTTCTAAAGATCAATTATGGCACAAAATGCTGACAAATGACTTATAAGAAATAGAAATGAGACCGTGTCTGCAAAGCTTGTCTTGTAGAATTTACAAAATGGGAGGGATGGTAAGTTTACATTATTCATTTTTGAAGAAGAAATAAAAACATTGCTCACGTACAGCCGACTAAAGAGAGCACAATGAACTATAGTGATTACACTATTCACCCTAAGTAAAGGCATATAAAGGAATAAGACAACTAGAGCACTCTGCTCAGAGATCAAACATTATCACCAGCAAAAAAGCAAGTGGGGACTGACACCTCTAACAAATACATCATCGTTACAAGATGCCTCACGACACCTCACTGTCATGGTCTATGCTATTGTACCCAAATCTGATTTCTTCACAAGATTAGATTAGTATTTGGGATGTTTGAGTGTTTAAAGACCCTTGCACGTTAATCTTTAATGATCTTTTGTGCTGTCTCATTTTCTATTATAGGAATTTGCGTTGTTTGGTGCTACTTAGCATCAAGACTCCTTTTCCTAAACTAGTATCTTTAAATTTGGTCAAAATTGGGGCTCCAAAGATATAAAATATTCTTCCTAATGTCTCACAGTTTAGCGGTATATGTTGGGCAGTTTCTTCTTGCCTACCACAGACTTCAGCTGGTATCTCCCTAAAGGATGCCTACTCGTAGGATGTAGGTACTTTGTGAAGAATCCATTCCCAGTAAGTAACTTCATAACCTTTCTGACTTCCTCTGCTGACAATAAGTTTGAGTGGAGATCTAGTGAAGGCTTCATTGGGTTCTGCAACTCTGCATGTACATACTGTTTGACTGGGCAATTGGAGCCATCTTTTCTAACGTTCTGCTCTTGTCCAATTCGCTTCTGTGGTACTTGCATATGATTTGCAGAAGGGCATATGCCCATCACAGCTTTATGGTGTTGAGATGTGATAGTGCCTAAAAGGTTAAACCAATTGGTTAAAGTCAAGTGCTTTAAGGGCAGGATCAGTTTTTGTCTGTAACTGTTTTCCAATTCTCTTTGACCACAGACAACGATTACATAATTCTCTGCTAAGTGTGAAGCTTAGTTTGGTCTTCAGTGAGACTGAATATTCCTGCTTGAGAGTGATTTCCATTGCTAAAGCCATTTGCATACCAGATCAGGTAGTTCTAATATCTTCTGATACTTTTTAAGACCACTCTTGTTGAGTCCCTATATGGGTCTTGGAGTGGTCAAAGCAGTATTTAGTTGTCATGATATCTGTTCTCATGTCTAAAACCGAATTTCCTACTCCAGAGTACTGGATTAGGAAATCTCCATAACTATAGCATCCCATTTTCCAATTTTCTATTAATCTATGGGATGTTATGCCTTCACCAAATGCCAGCATCTTAACTGAGTGTTGTATCTCCAAAGGTAACAGTGGGTTCTCTGACCTTGTATCCAATATACCACCTTAAGTACAATTTTTGCCGAAATTGGCACTTCCACCAGAGGCCACAATTAGCCCAGAAGCCTGCTGAAACTATTATCACCATCAGATGTTACAGTCTGTGATGGGACCAGGATTCAAAGGGAGTTTAGAGGTAAGGATCATACATACTACACACTAATTTATAGAAAGGAAACAGAATGATCAAAGGTAATTCTTGCAAGTATTGACACATACAAGAGAGGTAATTTGGTTACTAAATGATTTGTGTTACAGTGTAGACAAAAAGGCTTCTACATTATGTGACTATTTAAGACATGATAAAAAAAAAGGATTAATGCCTGGCAATTGAGGACAATGTGGTGATGGTGTCTCTCCAGCACCTAGTTATCTATATTTTATGTCACCATCATTAGCTAAAATTATTTATATTTGCTCAGGCTAGCTGGCTTCTTAGGTCGAGCAAGCATCACTTAGGCAGGGCAAGATGGGCAAAAGGAATTATTATTTCATAGATAACACATTAGTAATTTTTAGTTTTGGGTATATATTTCAAACCATTGCTAAAAATATTCATAATTATTATATACTTTTTATATGTATGAAGATCCCAGCTGAAACTGTCCTAAATATAGTGACTTATGCCTTTGCTTACAAGTGAAGCTAAAGATTTTGCATATCATATCGCTTACGTAAATATCTGTTGATGTAATGTAAGAACAATTAAACTAGTGTGTAGAAGTTGAGGTCCACAGATCGTCAGTTGATGGAAAAACATTAGGACTCTTAGAAAACTGATACATTATAAACACAATTTTAAATTTAGATGTACCATATGAAAATGATCTAATCGCATAGAGCATCCAGCCAGGAAACACCATCTACAAGCCATGGGAGGAACCTACTATGTAGACTGATGATGGAGACAACAGTCTTAGAAACAGTTCCACTAAGTTCTGGTGTAGAAGGTTAAGCTAAGAATAATAAAAATCTTAGTATGTAAAGATAAAAGAATTAAAAATCTACAAATTCTTTATGCAACTGTTTTTATGGGACTAGTTTTCCGTACTATTGATAGTGAACAAAGACAAATCTCAAAGTTAAATCCACCTCCAGATTATGTTTTAACAATCTATAATAAATATAATGTATTGTAATCCATTATTCAATTTACACATTACTGCACTTTGACATCAAATATTATTTATATTATATTATTTCACAAAACACCCTTTAACCTGTAGTATTATATCAGCTCATAAACTATATGAAAGAAATAAACAGTGGAATTGGAAAAGTTTGTCCTGTGATTTATAATTTTAATTACTGTTTTATCACTTGAGCATATTTATTCAGAGTGAAAAGAATGTTATTTTCTTTTAATTTGGTTCAATCACTGAGTGGTGCAACTGGTTCAGTGCTGACTTTCTGTATCTTCGGTTATGGCTTCATTCCTGGCCAGAATAATGGTGTTTAAGTGTGCTTGAACCTGTGTCTGAGCACAACATGAAAATACATTTTTTACTGAGGAGTCATATTATATATTGGCATTATTTCAACTCTGGTTTGAAACTATAGAAATAATGTGGAATTTTAAATTTTGTAAAGCCAGCAAATACAAAATATCAGTGATTATATTAAATTTTTCAAGACTTGTGACAATGTTAAATAATAGTGTAATACTTTGGTTTTACTAAGGAACACATTTTAAATACACTGTTTTTATTTTCAGCTTTTATTTTTCACCTTAATCATGATCCCAGCTTTACTGTTCGCCGAGCAGTGCTGAGTTGTGTTGGCAGAACTAATACAACATTGCCATATATATTAGATCGCACACATGATCCAAATGATTCAGTAAGGCGCCATGCATATTATATTCTAAGCAAACTTAATATCAAATCCCTTACAATAAAGCAGAGAGAACGGTTACTTTGTGAAGGCTTAAGGGATAGATCAGGTAAGTGTTGTATCAAGAAATTTGTTTAATTAACCTCACTTTCCATAGTTGCTTGTAATTATGTGTAAATATATTGAAAATAATATTGTATCATGTGCACTACAGGTTTAACAGAGAACTGTGATATTTAATATAATAGATATTGCTCGAAGTAAATGCTGCAGGTTTAGGAAGTGTTCTACAATAAATAGCTCGAGAACATCCACAATTTTGTGAGTAGGTGAATTCAACATACAAAATTGTCTCTGATGGTGAAACCTGAGATAGTCCTCTTTACTTTCACTGGTAATGTCTAGATTAAATTGTGATATCATTATAACATTTTCTCCTTGTAAAAGAAGGCAAGAAAAGCCGACATCCTGGATTCCATCTTCAAACGTTAAAGTACATACTATATTTTGCCAAATGCAAGATGCCCTCCATTTTTTTTAACTTAATTTTTAAATGAAATTTTGTTATGCCATATATTTTGAATAAGCTAAGGGGCACTTAACCTAATAATAATACTTAATTTGTGTAGTAATTTATGTAGTGAGTAGAAGAGAGAGTGGTGGAAGAACGGAAATGATGTACTAGTATGTGTGTGATCATCAGAGTAGGTAATGGCAGTGCAGCTGCAACGATGATAAAGGAAAAGATTTTCTATTTAGACAACATGCTTTATGTCACTGCTGTAAAAAGTTTAACTCAAATTAATCATTCAAATTTGTGCAGAAATTCACATTTTGAGCAGGAGAGACTGAGAGGGGTGTACATTACATGTGTGTGAGCGGCAGCAGTGTAGCTGTAACAACAATGTTGAATGCAATGTTCTAGCTAGATAATCTGCCTAATATCTGTGGCATTTGGACAGAACATGACAACTCCAAAACTGGACTTTTTGTGCTAAGACAGTACAGATATAAAAGAAACAATTCTCTATTGTTTCTGGAGATATAAGGCCTCACCAAACAATAGAGGATTGAATAGGATATTTCTGAGTTGGGTTTATAACATTTCAGTATCACTTATAATAGAGGATTGTTTCTTTTATATCACTACTGTCTTATCCAAAAGGCCAGTTTGCAGGTTATTGTGTTTGACCAAACACCACAGATATAATACATCATTAAAAACTGTTATCTTATTCAAATTTGCTCAGAAATTCACTTTGTGAGTGGGGGAGATGAAGAAGAGAGAACAGAAATGTACTGAGAAGTCTGTGCATGGGGGCAACAACGATTATGGATACAGTTTTCTATTATGACAATATAGTTAACATGTTGTGAAAAAATGTACCCAATTTGAATTTGTGCGTAAATTAATATTGTGGGCAGCAGAAAGAGGCAGAGGGTAAAATGGAAGTTGGAAGTTTGTTTGTTTGTTGTTGGTTGGTTGGTTGGTTTGTTTGTTTGTTTGTTTGTTTGTTTTTTTTTTTTTTTTTTTTTTTTTTTTTTTTTTTTTTTTTTTTTTTTTGTTGGTAGTGTTTAACGCCCACTTTAACTACTAATGACACTGCAGGCGGTGACACTGAAGATACATGAATGATGATGGAGCACCGGTGGAATGTGATGGCGGGGGAAACCGGAGTACCCGGAGAAAACCCGCCCCAGCGCTGTTCTGTCCACCACAAATCTCACATGCGGTCGCTTGGGATCGAACCCCGGCCGTCTAGGTGAAAGTCAAGTGGTCTAACCACTTGGCCACTGCGCGGCCTAAAATGGAAGTGTACTGCTATATGTGCAGCTGGAGAAGGGAAATCCAGCTAAACTTCTCTTTCGTCCTTACTATTACAACCATTGTACAACATTACGTGCAGATAACAATATGAAAGGAAATCCTCTAACTTTACCTTAGGCTCTGAAAGAATTATTTTTTCCATTGAGAATGCTTATACACCCTTAACAGCTATATTTTTGACTAAAAATGAAACACAAAATCTTTTGCATTCATTAAAACATTGGCAGCAATCTTTACTATTCCCCCAGGCTTCGCCACTACCATACCCACAGTTTGAAACATACTCTTTCTCAGGTGCTATTCAGAAAAAATATATTACAAATGCAAGACGATCCTCAGCTCTCAGAATTAGTATTTTATTGGAAAAATATTCTCTTGTATTCAAATATATTTAGTATACCTCATGGTTTTCTTGCCTGTGTTCCTTTTTGACAGTAAGCACATTATTAGGGACCCTAGAGAATGGTGAATAAAATTCTTAAACATCACTAAAAAGAAGTAAGTGGTGGATGATGGTGAGAAAAGTCTATATAAAAAGGCTCATACATGTGGAAAGCTGCAAATAAAATTGTTAAATAATTTGAAGCAGTTTTAATATTTATGGTGTTTAATGTCTTAAAAGATAAACACTAAATAAAGCTAAACTACAATACACTATAAATATGAAATGCTCTTTTAACATTTGTAATACAATGTAATTTTTCTTACTTTTCAAAATATTTCCCCAGCATTATTTCCACATTTTGTGGCTTTAAATTTAGTACGTAAATCTGATAGTAAATTTCCATAGTGGGAAAAGATGCTCAGCATCAACATTGGATGGTGGAATCCATAGAACCTAGATACTTTTCTCAACAAATGTTAGGTATTCATTCATTTCTCATTGCCAGCAATATTGTCATGATATTAATTTGGTTCCTATTTACTGCTGCTTTCTTAATGTTGGTCTTCAAAGCAGTATACCCTTCAGCTAGTTCATGAAGCAATAAATCTTTCATCACAGGCATGCCAGCAATGAAGGAATGCAGATTTGGACCAACTAAATCTATATATATATATATATATATATATATATATATAATATAAAAATGAATTGCTGAAATGTATATAAATGCATATCACTTCCGAACGATTGCATCAAATTGAACAATTCTTTTTTTGTTATGTTATTGTCATGACAAGGTTTGTAGAAAAGAAAACGTTTAAAAATAGTGTGGAGAGTATTTAAAATCTCATAATATGAATAAAAACTGTGCCAAGTGAACGCATTTTGCTTAATAGCCACCAGATGGCAGTGATACTGTGGTTATTTGTTGCTAAATTGTCGTAGTACTGCTATATTTTCCCTCCCCATTCAATGTTAAGGTTATGCACCAGTTTTTTGACACAATGATGCATTGCAGCAGTGATATTCAAATACATTTTCATATATTAACTGTCCTGTCCTTACTCCTATTGTTTAAAATAAAGCAGCAAAGAAGCTTTCCTGGCGACTAAGAACTAGAGTAAGTACTTATTTATTTGACAATAGATGGCCATAGTGGTATTTTTCCTCCCCATCCAATGTTAAGGTTATGCAACAGTTTATCAAGATGATACAATGCAGTAGTGAAATTCTAATATATTTTTATGTATTAATTGTCCTTTCCTTACTCCTATCATTTAAAATAAAGAAGCTTCCCTGGTGACGAACACCTAAAATACATATTATTTGCCACCGGATGGTCGTAGTACCTACTGCTCTATTTTTCTTCTTCAATGTTAAGGGAATGCACCCAGTTATGGAGACAATGATGCAAGATAACTGAGAATCAAATGTATTTCTTATGTGTTAACTATCGTTCCTTTGTTCACATCGTTTAAATAAAGAAGTAGTCTATTTTTATTGCTTTAAAATGAACAAGTTATAAACAATGCACATAACCATTAACCCTTCTTGGAATCTAAAAATGGCGGAGAAATGACAGGATCCATTTTAGGTTTAACTTGCTATTGCAAATGTTGGTTATTTGACGTAATGTGGTACATGAGCTAGCTAAAGAACATGAATACTCGCGTCACCATCACACTGCAATTGTGGTGCTCTTAATACATTTGATCAAGTAATATTTTGAATTAAATAGAGAAATTCAATACAGAAAGCTATCATCACATAAAGGTTTATCAATTGCCCAACAAGATCTACTTGCTCTTTAGTTATGTCATTTTTAGCCTTAGAAATGGCTTTTTTGACATAGAAGAAAATAAAGAAAGAGATGGAAAACATTAGGAGTAAAGGAAATAAAGATATTCGGAAGATGCATGAATGTTACTTTGTGACTTTCTCCTTAATGTAATTCATTACCTATGTAATTCATATACTCGCCACACTATGAAAGCACTGCCATTACTGTTATTATGACGACATCTTGGTTGCCCATGCTGCCAACTGCATATGTCATCCTCTCCACAATCCCTTTTGGGTGCTCTGACTGTCCTTTTCGCAATACCAACTATATATGCTACATTGCGCAGATCATTGCGCTTTTCAGATGCAAAGACATTATTAGACATTGGCAATGGGCAAATTTCTGTTGACACTTCTACTGGGCTCATTTCATTTCCATCAAATTGTTGTCACTTCAAAACATCAAAGGAGGGAATAATATTGAAAGTGTTTCCAAATATTAGTGCAAATTACAAAAACTATGTTTGGTTGAGTGAACGAGCCATTTTAGCAGCAACTAATAAGAATGCAGATCATTTGAATGTAAAAATTCAGGCTTAAATTAATGGTCAAATGTTTTCATTTGAGTCGATCAATTCCATTACCAATCTAACTGAATTCGTAAATTCATTGGATTTGCCAGGATTCCCGCCACACAATTTACAGCTCAAGGTTGGCTTGGTGATAATTATACTATGTAATATCAATCAACCGAAATTATGAGCGGAACAAAACTCGCTGTTAAAAAATTATGTAAATTAGGAAAGTTCAAAGGCGAGGATATACTTATTTCAAGAATACCACTAACGGCAACCAATTTTCTTTTTGATTTTAAGCATGCCTTGCATTAAAAATAACAATAATCCCAAACACCTTGAATAGTGTTTTTCACATGTTGTACATTGCTTGCTTGAGAGTCAGAAAACTATTGGCATTATTTGTTTTCTCTCCAGAAGGAAAATTGTACATTACAAGGCATTACAATAAAGTGTTGACAAATTATTTAATTGTAGTTGGTTGGTTGGTATGTATCTAATGTTGAGCAGTTGGCAGTTAAGCCATTCGCTCTCTTGCATTCCTGTATTTTAATGTCATATCATGTCGACTCAAGTTTGGGCAGCACAGTAGATGGTTTCCATCCATATCTTCTTTAAGTGTACAGAAAGGACACAGAGGAGATTTCACTATACCAATCCTAAATAAATGTTTATTGAGACAGTCATGGCCTGTTAGGAGTCTAAAAGTTGCTACAGAGGATTTTCTTGGTAATGTAGTGATTCTGGTCGTGTTATTCCATAAATTTTCCCATAGTTTTCCTTTTGTTTGTAACACATTATCTTCTTTAATTTTGTTATTATATGTTGATATAATGATTCTTTTGATAGAGTGGTAATTATTGGATCAGATGAATTTGATGTCAGCTTTTTCATTGATATAATGATTCTTTTGATAGAGTGATAACTTATTGGATCAGATGAATTCGATGTCAGCTTTTTCATTACCGTGTATTCCGCATTGTGCTGGTATCCATTAAAGTATTAATCTTTTATTTAAATTCATTAGTTGTTTTATGATTTTGCGGCATTCTGCAATGTTTAAGTTATTAGGTGTTACATCAGATGTTATGGATATAATTGCTGCTTTAGAGTCAGATAATAGTACAACTTTTTCAAATTTATTTATATGATATAGTAGGTTTTGTAAGCTCTGAAGTATTGCTGAAATCTCTCCATCAAAATTTGTAGTATTTAAACATAATCTTTTGAAGAAAGAGAAGAGAGGGCATATTGCACCTGCGCCAGTAACACTGTTATTTGGTAAGCTCGAACCGTCAGTATAAACATGTAACCATTCATTGGTAGGGTATCTTAAATTTATTATTTCTAGTGTCGTTTGAGAACACAGTAAGAGATTTCAGATTTTGTAAATTATTCAGCTAAGTGTTCAATATCAAATAGATCTAATGGGTTAATATTTGTTTGTATGTTTTCTTTTAAGTAAGGAAGTTTATATATATATATATTTTTTCCTTTTTTTTTTTTTTTTTGTTTGTAGCTTAACGTCCTTTAACCTGGTTATTCATATCGGACAATAAATGAAATTGGTGAAATGATCTCAGGGTCCATGGAGCTTAAAGTTACTTGACATTCGTCTTTTCAGGATAAGGGAAAACTCTGAAAAAAACCTTATCCGAGCAACTTACCCTAAGCGAGATTCGAACTCACAACCTTTTGAATGTAAGGCAGACACGCTACCATCACACTATCCAGACGGGCTAGTTTTAATCTATGTTTGACTTCTTTGACTTTATTAAGGAAACTTTGAGTTTTTAGGTTTACTTGTGGTTTTCTTTTTTCCCAGTCATTGAAAGGTACTCTGATTAATTTTTCATATTGTAAGATTGTTAATTGTTCAATGTAAAGTTCCAGTCTTGGATTATTTGTTAAAATTTGTAGAGCAAGTACTGGGGTAGTTTTAACAGCTCCAGTTACTAGGCGAAGAATTTGATTTTGTAGAATATTAAGTTTTTCTATATTTGCAGTTATTAGTATCTTCACAATATTTAAATGTTGGTTTAATATACATCTTGTAAAAAGTGTTTAAAGTTTGTGTAGTGCTTCCCCATTTCTTGCCTGCCAGTCTTTTTAATAGTGGTAATTTTTTCCTTCTTCTTCTTCTTCTTCTTCTTCTTCTTCTTCTTCTTCTTCTTCTTCTTCTTCTTCTTCTTCTTCTTCTTCTTCTCTTTTTTTTTTTTTTTAATTATATTATCAATGTGTTTTTTGCATGTTAATTTTGTATCCAAAATAATACCTAAATATTTGGCTTTATGTGTTTCTGTGAGAGTTTCTCCATTTAGTTGAAGGGAAATATTTATTGGTTTCTTCCTTAGTGTAAATGGTTGATAATTTGTTTTCTGTGTATTAATTTTCATTAATTTATTAGATGTCCAATTCTGTAATGTCGTCAAGGATTATTGTGCTATATTTATTAATTGTTGATTTTGATTTTTCGGTTTAGAATTCCATATTACTACATCATCTGCAAACATTAAGACTTTTGATTCTCTTTTTTGTAATTGTTATGGAAGATCATTGATATAAATATTAAAGAGTGTTGTAAGGATACTGCCTTGAGGTACGCCACGGTGTGTCTGTTGATATTTGATAATTTATCATTATATTTGGTAGCAATAAAGCATTCAGTAATGAATTCACTGATCCAATGTAACATTTTGTCTTGGATTCCTTGAATTTTAAGTTTATCAAGTAGTTTGTTTCTCCAAATACAATCATATGCTCCTTGAAAGTCAATAAATATTGCTAGAGTGTCTTGTTTTTTATTTAATGCATTTTTAATGTCTTGACTAAAATTTAAAACCTGTTTATTTGTTGAATGGTGTTTTCTAAATCCTGCTTGTTTAGTTGATATTAATTTATTTTTTTCTAGAAACCAATTTAAACAAATGGAAATGATTTTTTCCATGAGTTTTGCTAATACACTGGTAAGTACTATTGGATGACAACTTAAAAAAAATTCTGCTGGTTTGTTTGATTTCAAAATAGGTATTATTATAGGTTTCTTCCATCCATCTGGTACTTTTATATTCCATGACAAATTATAGAGATTTAGGAGTCTTGATTTTGCTTTGTTTCCCAGATGTTTGATGAATTCTGTATGTATATTATCAGGTCCTGGATATATTTTCAATCTTAAATTATTAATTACAATTAAAATTTAGTTGAGTCGATTTTGTAACACTGCATCACTTACTTTTTTATTTCGGAAAACATGTTTCAGAAGCCATGTGCTTCCATTGTCAATTCCTTTGGTCCTTTGACAATGGAAGCACATGGCTTCTGAAACATGTTTTCCGAAATAAAAAAGTAAGTGATGTAGTGTTACAAAATCGACTCAACTAAATTTTAATTGTTAAAACACATCACTGTCTCAAAGTCCACCATATATCAGGATAATTAATTACAATGTTCAATTCTTTAATATTGAATTCCTGATTAAATATATTATCTTTAAGGTTAGTTATTGTTTTTATGTATTCTTTAATGTTTTTCTTTTAATTTTTTGTTCTTTTTTGGTATTTGCAGATAATTTATAGGTATTAGCATAGTATTTATTAAATTTATTAGCTATTTCATTGTCATGTGTAATTATTTTATTATTATAAATTAAAGTTATTTTTTTATTGTCCTTGTTTTGAATGTTATGTATGAATCTGTATGATTTTTGTGCATCTTTTCTATAGTCCATGTTCTGTAGAAAATTTTTGAAATGTTTTCTTTTGGTGTCGTTAATTTCTTTTTTGAATTGAGCACTTAATTTTCTCCAATTTTGTACTTCTTTCGGATCTTTAGATTTTTCTGCTGTGATTCCAGCCTGGTTGGTCTCTTTCTTTTTTCATTTTTTCTAGTTGTGAATTTCAAAAAGGTTGGTAGTTTTTAGTAAATCCTCTTGGTATGTATTTTTTTATTTAATTGTAATTTTATGTCATTGCATGATCGTACTGTAAACAGAAGATTTTGTCTGAGTTGTTTTTGTTAGGTACACCACCCGTGCGAAGCCGGGGCGGGCAGCTAGTTTGTTAATATATTTTGTTCATCAAATAATTTCCCCATATTGGTGATGAACCCTTGCCCTCTATCCTCTTTTGTAGCAGTGATAGTTTTGTGTGACATTTTGTGTCCTAAATTCTGGAATGTTTGTATAATGCAGTAATTTTTGTGAACTAAAGTAACATGTTTTTGTATTTCTTCACCCAGTACACCACTACCTACTGCCTCAAATGTGCCAAGAATATAGTCAATTTTTTACATTAGTTTGTGCACATTTGGGTATGAATTA
The DNA here is from genome assembly GCA_030762935.1 of Hymenopus coronatus. Taxonomy (NCBI): domain Eukaryota; kingdom Metazoa; phylum Arthropoda; class Insecta; order Mantodea; family Hymenopodidae; genus Hymenopus; species Hymenopus coronatus. Next base: position 61,934,328 of record CM060881.1, read on the forward strand.
CCTTCAAAAACCTTAATTAGGTCGATAACTGATGAGACCACTATCACATTCACATCATTTTGCGTAAGGTTTCTGAAATATGTGACTGCATAGCTTTCCTCTTGCAATGATGAAGAAAATTCCTTAATATCTTTTAACATGTTCCTTAAGGTCTTCTGTAGATTTGAACCATAAATTCCAGTGAGTTAATAAAGCATTGGAAAGAGAGTGCACTTGCTCTCATCATTTACATATTTCTGCCTTAGAAAGGAAAGCAACCAGTGTTTTCTCTTCCTTGTGTTCATAAACATTGCATTTGACTGGGCAACACAGATATTGAGCTCAGGAAGACGGTTCAAACACATGATGGCTATAATATTCAATTTTAGTGCCCTGCATTGAATTTACACCATATAGTCTGAAAATGGTATTCGCAGTGAATCCACACAGGCTGAGTCTGAAACAACTGCTACAACTTTATCAAATTCAATACTGCAAGACATAGTAACACTTAATATAGTACAAGAACATTGTGCTGCTGTTGCATTTTCCAGGCTTTGTCCACTTATTTGCGCTTTCTGGTTTCAGTGCAAATAAGTGACAAAGCAAAACTATAAAAATGCATTAATTATTCTTTGCGGTCTGTAGGCTCATCGCTCAGGATCACCACTGGCTTGTTCTTCACTGCCTCCTTCAGAGCCTGTATATGTTCCTCTCCAAGAACAGGAATATACTTTGTGCTCAATGTATCAGCATGAGGAAAATCCCCAGCACCTAAGAAATAAAGAGTCTCAGTAAATACTTTGGACAGTGGCAATTTCAAGGGGGGAAAAAAGGAAAGAAAGACTGACCAAAAAGTGTTTTTTTAAAATCACTTATTTGCCAGAATTAATTCAGTATTCCTCTCTTTCACAAGGGAGCAGAGGAGCAGTGGCGTAAATAGGGGGAAAGGGTAAATCACATGAAACCACTTTCATCTCCAGAAAATACCCTAAGTGCAGTTAGGTTGCAACATTTCCCATGCAATAAGAAGTACCCTTATTTCTGTGCTGACAGCTGAGAATAGGCACAATTCTTGTAGAATTCTGCTTTCCAGGAATTTCCAATTAAGTACACTGGATTGAGACTTTAAAAGATGCAGTTTTTTTTTTTTTTGTATTTATTTATTTTTTTATTTTTTTATTTATTTTTATCCTTAAAAGAACTTTAACTTCAAGGTGCAACAGTCCGAGGAGAGCCATAGCCTGCTATTGGGTGACCCACCTCTGCCCACTATAGGCCTCATGAGTGGGGTGGAGTATTGGAGGGTGAGATGTGGTAACGCCCCACTCCCTCTCGGCCAGTTAATGCAGCCTTCCCGATCTTGACTGCTACTTTTTCATTCAAGTAGCTCCTCAGGGACCTAACGAGGCTGAGTGAGCCCTGTGCCAGGTCTCTCAGCAGGAGAAATAAAAAATTTAAATTGAGCTTTATTTATAGATGCTCTTTAACTGCTGTGGTTCTTAGCGTGCCATTCTATGTTGGGCATTAAAGACCACTTAATTTTGCTCAGAAGCCTATTCTTTCAGGCTTGAGGTTCTTTTACATGCCGTAAATCTATGACAGGGACTCCCAGTGGTACTTTCCTTCCGAAGGAAGGCATGCTAAGGTTTTTACACCCAAAAAAATCCATCGTCCTCTGCCGAGTTTGAACCTGCTACCTTGGGTGTAAGAGGTTAGCATGGTAACCACTATACCACAGAGGGTGACACTCAGCAAGAGAAAATCCCCATGCTGGTACCAGGAAGCAAACCCGAGTCTCCCGCTTGGTAAATGCAGCTGCACTACAACTGGCTAAGGAGATGACCATACTTGAAAGATACTAATCTTATACCTATTTCTTCAATAATTTAATACTTGTAATTTAATACTTGCAATCAAGTCTCATCCAAGATGAAAATGTCACTGGGTTCATATTTCTAGGGCCAACTCTTGTAAGCTTCCACTGTTTTGCCATTAACAACAATAGATTCTTGACATAATTTTGTTATACATCTTTCTGATTTGATTAACCTAGCCAATGGATGCGCTAAAATTTTGTCTCCCAAGATCTCCCCCGCCCCACAGATATTGGCCTTTGGCATGGACACCATTTCACCATTGGATAATGAACTCGCTAGATAGGCTCAAACCATATATCAGAACATCCCTGAAGTGGGATTCGAACCCGCGACCCTTTCATGACAGAGCGTCAATGCCAAATGCGTCAATGAGACCACGGCTAATGGGGCTGACCAAATCCCATGAATGGCCACCTTAAAAGCCAAGATTATGACGAACTTAATGTAACAGGAAGTCTAACACATTGGATTAAATGATATTTGGATTGACGGTAATGAGAGTTTATGAATGCCAAACTTCTTCCCGTTGTTAATTTTGATGTTAAATGGTAATTAGAACCGGTCGCGTGAAGGAGTGGCATGATAAAACCTGCCAATCGTGAATCATTTCTGTAACGTTAATTCAGACGGCCGGGGTTCGATCCCAAACGACCACATGTAGATTTGTGGTGGACAAAGCAGCGCTGGGGCAGGTTTTCTCCGGGTTCCCCCACCATCGCATTCCACCTGTGCTCCATCGTCATTCCATGTATCACCAGTATCACCGCCTGCAGTGCCATAAGTAGTTAAAGTGGGTGTTAAAAACTACGGAAAAAAAAAAAGTTAATTCAGCATTTCTGAGCTTCAAGTCCCATCATGTTAAGTTTGTCATAATCCCGGCTTAAGTGCCCTTCTGCATGCCAGCAACTGGCTTAGCCTTTTGCTTGAAGTTTCGAACTAATTTATTTGTATTCTAGTTTTTTTGGATGTTGTGCCGCATCCTGAAGCACTGGATATAGTGCTTTCTCTGTTTTTGACCACTGAAATCCACATGGACACAGAATTAGAAATTCACGTGTGTAGTATGGATGCTCTGTGTTCTCAAGCATGGTGAACACACAATACCAACACAGCATATTATTACACAGTAACAAAAAAGAATCAACGGATATACGAAAAAGCAACAGCAATTTTCGAAATATTATTTTAGCCGCTGAACTCGGATAAAAAGAATAGTGTCAAAAGAAAGGCATAACAAATAAATAGATTGCAAATTTAAATGAATTAGCAAGAATGACTCCAACTGTGACTAAAGCATGCACAAAACAGTTCTCAACTGAAAACGGAAAGCTGCTACAAGACAAACTTGATAGTTTTAGTTACTTTACACCAATGTGGCTTCGAAAAGAAGTAATGTGATGTGCTGATGCATAATCATGTGCGAGGCAAAAGGGGTCATGGTTGCTTGATTTGATCTTGGTTGGAAGCATCACCATTTTACTTCAATACCCCCTCCCCTTCCAATTGGCTTGTGTACTATTTGGCATCGAGCAAAGCATAACATTTCATAAACGTAAACTTTTAACACGCTGTAATCATACAGGAGGACCAGCAAATGGAGTTGCAAACAACGGGATTGTAAATGCTGGATAATACTGTAAATAATTTAAAAAAATTGTATTTGAATTTACCTGGAATATACTTGTTGAGAAAACTCAATAAGATTTGCATTCTCCATTTTTTCAAGTGGAATAGTATTTGCAGCAAGGAACGCTTAAATCAGATCCTTTGCTAATTCTTCTTTTTCTTGTTTATGATTTGGATTTCTAAGTAGTGTAGCATTTAACCTTGTTTGCATTTTGCTTGTCCTCTTTTTAGGGATTCTGCTTTCTTTGCCTTTTGACTTTCTGTTGCCACATGTTTCTTGCAGCTATCCAGTCTATTCCAATCTCTGATGGAGTTGCAGTATTTGCATATGCATATTTTCTATTCGCGATTAAAAACATAAAATTCATCTTGTCGAAACTCATATGCGACTCTGCACCATCACAACTTTCGGCATTTTGGAAAAAAAAATTGCATTCGCAGACTTGTTTTCTTTTCAAAGTCTCAAAGAAATTCTTGTCTTCACCTTATTCACTGTTTCATGTAAACAATAACAATACTTTACAATTCAAGAAGAAACGCAACTTTGCACTCACTTGGTAATAGTGCCAGTAGCAACACCAATCGCACTTAGAATTCATTGTTGAACTAAAAGAAAAGAAATTGATTGCACATCCAGATGGAACCGCAGTTGTGTTTTGTGATCATTGTGCATTATTATAGCTATTATTAACATTTGAAAACATTGAAAAGTGGAAAGATAGCAGATTACAAATGCTTCTTTTTCTTCTTCTTCTTCTTCTTTTTGTTTGTTTTTTTTTTTTTTTGTTTGTTTTATTGTTGTTGCTGTTCCGACTGAAATGGTGACTAATAGTTTATGATTGTATATTTGAGCATCTCTTCTTTTTCTTTTTTTTTCTTCTTCTTCTTCTTCCGATTGTCTGAAATGGTGACCAATAATTTATAATTGTATATTTGAGCACCAAATGGCATCTATTCATTTTCCTATTCTTAAATATCATTCTTTAGCCTGGGAATATTGGTAAAGAAGTGTACATTTAATTAGAAAGAAAGCTAAAGATATGAATTTTTAAATGGTTCATAATGACAATGAATAAGGTAGCAGGAATTAATAATCCAAGCTATATAGAATAAAATTTAACATATTTACAGATCGTGTTAAAAATTTTGTATCTACTACATTGCTGTCTGCATGGCTGATAAACCTGAAAGGGAACTACATGGAGCTGTTGCGTGCTATAAATGCTGAAAACTCTACAGAAACAGCTGTTATGGTGCTCAATGTTCTTTTCAAGTGAGTATCATGAAGATTTTTTATATGATTCACCAAACAGCATATAGTAGCATTAACGTAAGTAATATTTAAAGGTTACTTAGTAGTAACTATTGAATTTTATTCTAGCCAAGTGATGGAAAACAATGGAAAACTTGAGCATCATTCAGCTGCAATTCAAAAAGTCACCTTAAATGATGTGCTGCTGTATAGATTTAAAATATTCATCTCGTAGGACCTCAACCTTGAATAATTGTAAGGAATATATGACAAAGTTAAAAGAAGTTCTTATGATGCTGGCTTCCAATAATTGCTATTTCACTGACATTGTTTTCTGTTACATTTGAAACTCCCAATTCCATAACACAAAAATATGATATTGTAAAGTTTTGTATGTGAAATTAGAAAATAATGTATAAAAAGGTAGTATACTAATATTTGGATTTTCAGGCCTTGAATCGACTAAAGTAGAGCAAGGTTTTTGTTTTTCTTTTTTAAACATGGTTTACAAAATTATTGGGCAGCTTCACAAACTAATAATTTTCTGTGAAACATATTGTTTTGTGAGAACACTCATTAGTTGAAAGGAAAAGAAATTGGATTTTACTGGTGCTAAACACCCTTTGCTAGATAAATGAGAAATGAAATTTGAGTTTTATTTATGGGTATGCTCAGAGGCCTTTATCAGGCTTTCACATGCATAACTCTATAACACGGGACCACTGAGCCAAACGAGGCAGCACATTAGTTACAGTAGTGTTGTAGGATTCCCATTTTCAACTCCTAATTCCAATTGAATCTTGCTTAATGGGCATAAACGATGAGGGTGGGGGTGCACTGCTTCTGGAGGCATCTGATTTGGATATATAAACTTCCAAGTTTGTTGTATGGTTAATTTACCACAGACAGTAACCTTTGGAAGTTCATAAATCCATCACCAGAAGTCTTTTGAGTGGTTATGAAAACCATTGACCTCAGAAGGAACAACTGAAAGTTAAAATAAAATAACTTTATGACCTGTTCATGTTCTTAACAAAATTCAGAGAGCTACTAAAATAAGCCTCAGCTAAGGATCTCTTAAAAAACAGCCATAAATGTAGCAAATATTACACTAAAGAAATTAGAACAATAATGCTCTGTGTGGTTCTAGTAATAATAATAAGTAAATCATTATTGAAAAACCTTATTTTCTGAAAAAATTGGAAACTCTCAGGTCCAAATGTAAAAGACATTGGAGACACTGTTGAGATATAAAGTGTTTTTGTTTTTATTTTTCGCGCTCTGTAACTGCTGCAGCTCTCAGCGTCCCATTCTCTACTGAGCGTGAAAGACAGCTTAATTTTGCTCAGAGGTCTCACTATCAGGCTTGAGGTTCTATTATGTGCCATAAATCTATAACACGGTACCAATGGCTTTACTTCCCTTCCAAAGGAAGCTATTCTAAGGATTTTTACGCCCGAAAAAATCCATTCTCCGTCAGGTTTGAATCCACAACCTTGGGTATATGAAATTAGCATGGTAACCATATACCACGGAGGATGGCAATTTTGTTTAGAAAAGTAATTTTTATTTACATTTTTACCAAACTTTTCAAACAGTCCTCACATTATATGACTTGAATAGATTTTAATGTCATAACACACATTCATTCATATTATTAAGCATGGCATAAGCTATATTGTCTTATTCCACAGATTAGAATGTACACTATTGCATGTTTGCACTTAGAATTGCTATTAGGGTAATTCCGGGAGAGATGGACCAGGGCGTGAGACAGGCCACTGCATTATTTCTCCATGTAGTTGTTTGAGTTGCTTAGTAATGGTGGATGTGATGAGTCAACTGTAAAGTTTGTGTGTTTGTGTCTTTGCTTCAATTGTTATACTCAATAATACAAATCAGGTGAGTCCAACGTTTTGTAACGTCTTGGTAGTAAGCTTGTACAAACGTTACTTTATCATCTACTTAGCCAGCGACCCATATAATGTGTATAACATCTGACTCAATTGTTGCATTGTGCGGAAGCACTGGTAAGAGCAATGAAGCCATGATGGCTGCCTGGTCCATCTCACCCATGGTTTTGGGAGAGAGACTGTTTTCTGATGGAAAGGCTTTTAATTTTCCAAAGTGCCATTAGTAATTTTATATGTTTATAAGAAGAATATTTTATTTATACTTGTAAAATAGATATATGTCTATATTCATAACTTTTATGTTAACATAGCATTAAATTATCCTTGATAAATGTAAGATTGTTTATAAATATTATTGATAGTACGCTATAAAATTATTATTCAAAATTTGTCATACGTTTACAGAAGAATGTCGACCACATACAAGAGAAAGTTAGGCTCTACTAGGGGAAGTTGGAGTGGAGACGATTTGCTAAAGGCCGTAGATGTGATAACAAAAAATGTTATGGGAGTAAACAAAGCTGCAACATATTTTAAAATGCCAAAAACAACTCTAAAGAGAAGATTGAAATCAAAGGAATTTTCAGCAGACGACTTGGTCGTCCATTTTAGGACAAGAAAACAAAAAAAAAATGGTTATTCATGTCCAAAAGCTACAAACCTATGGTTTTTACACCATCACAGGATTCTTGCAAGCTATGACTTTTAAGTTAGCTCAACAATTAAACATCAGAAACAATTTTGATGTGCAGAGCCAGAAAGCAGGGTATGACTGGCTGTTATCTTTCCTAGCTTGAAATCCTGATTTATATCTCTAAGGAAGTCAGAAGGAATCTCAGTAAACAGGGCTATTAAGATGAGTAGAAGAATGGTATACAAATATTTTGACCACATAAATAAACCAGGGGACATTTTCAATGTTGATGAAAGCGGCTTGCAATTGAATAATAAACCAGGAAATGTGATTGCTAGGGGAGAAACAATATCTGTAGTTGCATGTATAAGCGGAGAAGGCACTTACATTCCACCTTTCAGCATTTTCAAAGGAAAACAAGAAACAAGAGTACAGTGATGGCATGCCTCCCGTTTCTGTAGTTGTCATGAATGAAAAAATCTGCCTACATTAATTCAGATTTATTTCTGCATTGGTTGAGAAACCAATTTGTTACTGGAAAACCAGCAGGAACAGTGCTGCTGATCCTTGACGAACACACATCTCACTGCAGTTCCATAGAAATAGTTGAATTTACTGACCATAGTGGCATAATGCTCCTAGTCTCCCAAGTCATACTACTTGCAGCCTCTAGACAGAAGCTTCTTTAAATCATTAAAGTCAATTTACGATGCTGCATGTAACACCTACATGGTGAACAATCCTGAAAGGCATTTGACACCACTACAGTTTGGAAAGCTGGCCCTTGCCTGGTCTAAGTCATCAACAGTGGAAAATGCACTCTTTGGCTTCAAGGCAACGGGAATTATACCATTAAATAGGTTTGTGATTCCCAATCACGCTTGACATCTGGGCAAGATTCTATTAGAAATGGCCTCCAAGAACCAAATGGAAATACCACAATGCTGCCTAATGCTGCTTTACTAAATCATATTGGTACTGATGAATACTCTGCTATTCTTGAAACTTCGTATGGAACAAACAGTTTCATTGAAGTAGCAAGCGTAGGAAATTTTTTTTTTTTTTTTTTATTTATTTCTCTGCAAGTGGGTATCACCCGGTGGCAGAGTTATATACGTATACAAGATATATAAACAATAAATCACAGCTGCCAGTTTATGGATTTGTAAGCTAGATATAATAGTTATTTACACAAATATGAAGTTGATCATCCTACACCAACCAAACTACTGAACGCCATTTCTCCAGATCCTGTTTTGAAGAAAAAGACTACTTTACACGGTAAAGCTGCAAGCGTTTCAAATATATTAAATTCAGAAGAGAATATAAATATTCAAAGAACTAAGAAAGAAAAAACAAATAGATCTTCTGAAAATTCCCATTCACCTAAACCCAAGATACCAAGAAAAAAACAGAAAGAAAGCAACAACTCGTCTGATAGTGAAGACTCTTCAGATGACAATGTTTACAATGATACTGATGATCCCGAAAACGTCTGTGCTGGATGTGGTGAAGTCTATAACTGTACTAGGAGTAATCAGGATTGGATGTACAGTGCACAAGGTGCTCCTGGTGGCTACACGAGAACTTCACCAATACAAAAATAAATGTGATTTGTGTGGCAAGAGAGACTAAAGAAAGAAATGATAATACCATTCAATGATGCCTGTAATGTTTCTTTTACATGTATAAATGCTTTAAACCAACAAGAAGCAATAAATGCCTGTGAACAATGTTTGCTTCTTACCCATTCTTACCAAACATAAGTCCATCTCTCCCCTATAGCATGGTTCATCTAACCCAACATGTAGGGGATAGATGGATCATGTAATATATTTTTTAACCATTAATAATTAGTGTGATAACATATATTTGACGATTGTTTGCTATTGATATATAATCTCAGAAAACTTGTATATAATTTTTGTCCCCTATATTACCCTAAATGATAGAAATTTAGACATTCTAAAAAACTAGGGCCATCTGTCCCGGAATCCTGTGCTTTTTTGTAAGCTATTGAATATACTCAGCAGTTACAGAGCAAGATATACTTTTGATTCTTTGTTCATTAAAAAGTTTTTTATTTGAAGATATGGTAGAACAGAGAATTCTTGTACATCCATGCATTCAATGTTAAACAATGGAGGTTACATTTTTTGTTCAAATAACAATGCTTTATTAAAAAAGAGAAATCGTAAAGAGAGAGAATGCTCTGTTTATTTTATTCTTTATTCCTTTAAGAAGTAAATGCCCTGTAGTCTGCTTCATTAAAGTTTAGCATTACATACTATGAATATGTTTTATTTGCAGCAAACGACCTTTAAGGGAATTACTCGCTAACCTGCCTATCAATGAAGAAGAACGAATTATTCCTCTTGAGAACTTGACTCCTGAGAATGCTCTCTATTGGCGATGTTTGGCACATTTTTTGCATAAAGATGAACGGGAGGAACTTGCTGAAGAGTTAGATAAGATAACTCCAGAGCTTACTCGATTTTGTCAATACATCAGAAGGTAAATGTTGTTATAGGCACTGGTCAACAGAAGCTACAAAGTTTTGGTAATGCTGAATCATTTTAGCGTGTATTTTTCACTTGCAGAGTAGGAATAATAATAATTATAGGACCATGAGTTTAAACACTTGTCACCTACATTGTAACTACCTATAACGGGCGCTTCGTCTCATATGACTGATAAGTAGGGCCTAGAGTTTTTGAAAGTGCATATGCAAATACACATTTAAAGGGTTTTAAAGCAGTGCTGCAAATTCTGAAGTAACAGATTATTTTGACATAAATGTTACAATTCCAAGAACTTCTAAGAAAAAACTTCTGTGCAACCCTTTAAATTCCAAGAATTTCTAAGAAAAAGGTTTTGTACATCCCTTTAGTTGTAACAACACCTTACTTTCAAAAAAAAAAAAAAAGAGCAGCAAACGAGATTTATTAAATCAGCTGGTTTGGGTAATTGTGACTACTCAACAGATGGAGCAATAGTGTATTGCTAAGTTTGCTTGTAGGAAATAAAGTGAGAAGAAATTTCAACTTGAACAACATACAAAAACCACTGCATACATTTCACCAAAGGGGAGGAAGGACAGCACATGACAACTTCTTCTTATGCAGGTAAAACCCAAATCCTCTGTTACACATTTTCAGCCGATCTTTGTATGGCTTTAGTATGCAGCAACATTCCATGGAATAAATTAAATAATCCAACTCTGACATCAATTCTGGAAAAATATTGTTTAAATCAAAATATCCCAGACAAATCAACTCTTATGAAGCACTATTTACCTTGTCTTCTTGCATGCAAAGTACTAGAGACAACCAACCTTAGTACAATAGCAAGGGTTTATTCTACTGAACAGCATTACTGCACACGAAAGCATGTGGTATGCATACAAACTCACTTTGACAGATAATAGACAAAGTTTCTCTTCAGAAAACATTGAAAGACTACTAATTGCCTACTGTGATAGTATTTTTTGCAATATTTGATTGTATATAGTGAGTGAATAAAATTCCATGATTTTAAGTTCATTTTCTTCAAATTTTTGGACATTTTTAGTGCATATAAATCTGGCCCTATTTATGAGTATGAATAACAAAGACAGCAGCAGAAATAGTATTATTAATGGTTGTCATAATAACTTTTATTTTGTTCTTATAAATATTGGCTTCCCAATCCATTTAATTTTTTATTCACATAATTTTTCGTACATCCTTCAGGTACTTCACTAATGGCTATAGCTATGCTTTTATATTTTTCCAGTCTTTTGTTTCTGTTTTTATAATAATTATGTTTTAAATTGAACAGCATTTCATGTGAATCATAATAAGAAATGAGCAGTTTGGCTGTAGCCACTGAACATGTGTAATGTCTGCCATTTCATCTTCTAATCACAGATATGCTCAAAGGTGTAATGGTGGGTATAACTTTTATACAGAAGTGTATCACAGATGTGATCAGAGATGCTATTTTACACTGCAAATTGTTTTATCATATCTATTTGGCCACATATCTGTGACCAGAAGCCTATCACTAAAAGTACTTATGACATTATAAATTGCAATTGTTTAGTACTTTCATCAATTAAATAAAGAATTTGATTGGAAGGTAAAGCAATAAAAACTGGCATGGGTATATCATCTCTAAATAATTTGAGGTCACCTTATGGACTGTCAATGGATAAGTTATAATATAGCAATCAAAGTAGTAACAAAAAGGTAAACAATATGATTATTTTAATGAATGGATTAAAATGTAATATTGGTTTTTTTTCCAAGTTCCTTTAAAATATTTCACAAATGTACAGTTGTTTTTTTGTCACAGCCATGTGTTTTGAAAGTGGAAAATACTTTGCATTGAACCTTTTATTCAGTAGTGCAAGTACTTTTATTCATTAAAGCAAGTAACTCTAAGTACATTTGTTAAACATAATTGTTTTTATTAAATCTAGAATTTCAAAACAAAATTCTTGTAATTACAGATACTTTTTGGAAAAAAATGAAGATGAGCAGGATACATGGGCTCAAATTCAGCAGCAGTTTATTGTTCTTCAACTTTTGGAGCTGGCTAAAATATTTGATCTGGCAGATGAAGTAGGAAGGTAAGTATCAGAAGTTGAAAACATAATTAATGAAAGACCTGCTTAAAATTTTGAAGACGTGTTTCATAAACCATTGTATCATCAGCTTGTTTTAAGTAGTAGTGTATTAAGTTGTTTAATATGTCTTTTATTAATGTGTAAGGCATCATGGCATTGAGTTCCCTCATCGTATGAGAATCAATAGAATACTTTTTCACTGTTCTTTCTTACTTTTCTCTTTTCTTACATTTCATTCAATAGAAAATGTCATTACAAAAAAAGGTGTAAATGCCGGGACTAGTACAGGACTTTTGCCTCACAAAAAATTTAAAAAAAAAAAATTGTAAAATGTTTTTTAGGTTCATAATGTCACAGAGCTGTTGATCTGAGCTTAAATCTAAAGTTCTACATGTGTGTATCAGATAGCATTGATACATCAGGATTTTTTTGCACATTTCAAACTGGATTGTACAACAGATCTTAATAATTTATATTATTTCATGTGTTGAAAGTTTTAATTTCCTATTTCTTTCCTTGGGTATTTATATGCATGTGTTTAAATTTATTAAAGCACTAAGAAGTAGATAATTAGATAGATAGATTAATTATCAGCCTGAAGAAATACAGATTCTATGGCATCGTCAAAATATAATGAAATTTTGTTCATTTGAGTTTAAATATATACAGAAATTGTAAAAAGAATAATTCAAAATTAAAAAGAATAATCCAAAATAGTTTTCTGCCAGCGCCAGGCTCCTTCCTACTGCTGCAGAATGGGACCTGTAATGACAAAGAAAAAGCGGCAGTATCTGCACAAGAGAAATATGTTTGCAAAGATGATAAATAATAATGATTTATAGTTATTTAATTTGCATTCTGTGGAACAAGTTAGAGTTTCTGATTGAAATATTCATTAATAGTCAGTGGCAAATGACTTTTGAGATGGTTCTTAACAGCTGTTCTAAATTTTATGTGATTAAGCTCTTTAACTGTTTGGAAGATGGTTGTATAAATTTATACCCTGATGTGATATAGACTTAAGACACCTGGTGAGCCTATGTGTGTTGAGATGTATATTACCGCAGGCTCTTGTATTGTGGTCGTGTAGGGCTGAGTTTCTTTTGAAGAGATCTGAATTTTGATGTATAAAAGAGACCGACTCTAAGATATATATATATTGTACAATACACACCTTGTACTGCCAACTAGAATTTGGCCCAGGCCACTTTTTAAGTGGGTAGTCTATATTACAGTAGCTACCGCTACTGCTACTGCTACTACTCAGTGCTCATGAACTATAGTTCTTCTGATTGATGTTTGGAGGAATTTAGTAACAGTGACGGTCAAATTATATATGGTATTAATTTGTTGAGTTGGTTTTTTAACACTATGCCACTTACATTTTTATTATGAGGGACTAGTTTTGAAAGCCTATGCTCTCATTTTCAACCTCACGGGTCCAACTGCCATTGCAGGTTGCGTTTGCTGAAGAAGAGAGCACAAGCAAATGCAGCCAGCAATGGCAGTTGGACCCATAAGGTTGAAAATGAAAGCATAGGCTTTCGAAGCTAGTCCCTCATAATAAAAAGGTAAGTAACATAGTGTTAAAAAACCAACTCAACAAATTAATACCACATATAGTTCTCCTCTTTTAACAGTGCATTTACATTTATTTTTTACTTTTTATAAATATTGTTCCAATGCATTACAGTTTTTCTCCATAATCTTATTTATAAGATTTCCTATTCATTTTTGACCATATATTTTCTTTTCTCCATTTCTCAGTTTTCTTGCAATCAAAAATTATATGTTGAACATCTTTCTTTCCCCCATATAATGGACATTCACCTTGTGAATGCTGTTTCGTTGTCCTTTTAGCCTCTATATTACTGCTCTTAATCATGTTATTCCCCGCCTTTCTTCTTGGTTAGAGTTATCTATATACCTTTCTCTTTCCTAGCTATTTTTATGGCTATATAAAACACAAGTGATCTCTTCTCTGATAGCTGACTAAACAATTTTTGAATTTCTATATCTTCAAATCTATTTCTTGCTCCCTCCTAAAGAAAACCTTTGTAATTTGTTTTTCTTTTCCTCCAAATATTGCCTAAACCAGTGTTTCCCAACCTTTTGAAGTTCACGGCACCCTTGGGAATAACATTAAACACCAGGGGCACCCTTCCTTGAATTAAAAGAAAATTAAGCTTAATATGTTAATTTATTGAAATATTATATAATAATAACATACACCAAGATGTAATACAGTAAACTTTACTACAATCACTGAGTAAAAATCGATGTATAAATTTTGTTCAAGTAATGATTTATGTGAAACTTGTGATTGATGCTTAGAGCACAGATATGTGATGTCGGGTCTTACAGTTGACAGTGAAACACGCAAATCATCCTCAAGGTTATTCAGTCTATTTCTTGCTTTGCATTTTATTGTCACCTTAGCAGAGAAGGCTTGCTCGCATAGATAGGATGTTGAAAAGGGCAAAAGTGCATTAATTGCTTTCTTCATTAGGTTAGGGTACTCCTCTCTCCGTTGAAGCCAAAAACTAGCCACCGACGCCTCACTCTTGGTGAACTTACCTTTGAGTGTGGAATCAGCGCAAAGATCAATAAATTCATCTCGTTCGCAAGCAGTGAAATCTATTTCCTCTGCACTATCTATGAAATCAAATGGTGAGACAACCCAGTCGAGATTTGTAGTGGAAATAGTTGGAAAGTACGCATCTATTGCATCTTGCAATCTTGATAAGTGATCACAAATGCGGTCTTTCAGTTTACCCAGATCTTTTATCTCCTGCCACATTAAGAAGAGATGGAAAGTTCGACAAATCTCCTTTTTGAACTGCAGACTTCCAAGAACTAAGTCTTCTTTTAAAACCTTTCATTTTATTGGTTGAGGAGATTATTGTTTCATGTCGACCCTGCATCGAAACATTCAGTTTATTCAGCTTATGAAAAATATCTGCCAGATACGACAGTTCAAAACACCAAGAATCAATAAGTAAGAGCTCATGAAATGTGTCTTGATTTTCATCCTTAAAAAAAGTTTTTAGCTGTTCTTTAAGTTCGAGAAACCGGTTCAATACACGACCCCGCGACAACCACCTTACTACTGTGTGAAGTAACAAAGAGGTATGAGCTGCATCCGTTGCGCGACATAACTGTTCAAAAATTCTGCACTTTTAAAGGTCGAGACTTCATATTGTTCACCATTTTCACAACTTGGTTAAACACTTCAGCAAAATCTTCATTACACGCTTTCACGACTAATGCCTCTCTATGCAGAAAACAGTGAGTTATAATAATGGATGGATTTTCATTGAGAGCTCTGGCAGTAAAACCTTTAATTTTCCCAGACATAGATGGTGCACCATCTGTACATATACCACAACAGTCTTTCCATGAAAGATCATGGTCATTGAGATAGGAATTAATAGAAATGAAAATATCATGGCCTATGGTTGTAGTCTCCAGCGGTCTACAGAACAGAAACTGTTCACTAATATCTTTTTCATCAATATATCTGATAAAACCAAGGAAGGAGTTGCGGTTTGTCACCAATATCGAGACTCTCATCTACTTGCAAAGCAAAATGTTCTATAAGTTTTTATTTTCTCCGTGATTTGTTCGTTGATGTTGCATGACATTTCAGATATCCTGCGGCTGATTGTGTTGTTGGACAGAGGAACTTTCGAAATTTGATTAGCTGCTCCTTCACCATGTATTGTTGAAACTATAACTTGACATGCAGGGCCAATGATTTCCTCTCCAAGAGTATGAGGTTCTGCTACTTTAAATGAGGCTTCAAGAGCAGTATCACCTATGGTCATTCTCTTTACCATTCGCACAGCTGTTTTCTTCTCCCCTTCTAATATATGTGAAAAATACATTACACTTTTCTGTGACACACTAGGATACTTTGTTGTAAGATGCCGCTTCAGTTTGCTAGGTACCATGGCCTCGTTGCTAAGTGTTTCGCCACAAACTAAACACACAGGGATAGGGTTTTCCTCGTTATTGCACTTAAATCCATACGTTAAGTAACTGTCCTGGTATGTTCTTTTCTTTCATTTGTCTTTTTTACGTGGTGAATTCGACGGTCCGGGAGAAACTGTAAGATTTGGCTTCTTAAAGCAAGCAGTAGGAGCCGGCTGTTCACTTTCACTGTCCTGGCGTTTACATTTAACAATGAACTTATCCATAGCTAAACACTGTGAATCAACGTGAGGAAGACAACTGAAAGCGCCAAGCGGCGTACACTTTTATATATTCATCTGTCGAAGTCTCGGGAATGTTCGTGAGGAAGTGAGTAGTCTCGGGAATGTTCGGCAGGGTATAGCTGTAATGCCATCTGTGGGATACTAGTATAACTGAATTATTGAAATGAATCGACCACTATCACCATCTGCCGTGCGTGAGAGTAATTGATTTGACTTATTTTATTTCAAGACCCTACAAGACTTAAGGCTTCAGTAGAAGGTATTTTTTTTTGTTTATCTCAATATCTCGCGGCACCCCTTAGCCAATCACACGGCACCCTAGGGTGCCGGGGCACACCGGTTGGGAACCGTTGGCCTAAACCATTATTTTCTAAGTTACATGTGTTTGTTAATTTTTTAATTTTCAGTGTGTTGACCTCTTAAATATAATGTATATTTATTTGAAATTAAGCATAATTTAAAATAATATAAGATTCTCATCGTCTTCTATGTATAAATTTTGCCACCAAAACAAATTTTTTCAATTTGTTCTGCTGACACTATAAATGAAATGTGCACAGTGTGCAAGTATATAAACGGAATTAGTCTAACCCTGATTTTATTATTGATTGTGTCTTTTTTTGCAGTTTCCTGCATTTTATCTTTCATAATGTTTGTTGCACAGTTCACAAACACAGTCTTCCTCCAGTAGGTGAAATCTCTTGTTTAGTCAGAACTTCTGGTGAGAAGCGTGTGTTGCATATCACGTCATCATGTCAAAGTTTGTAGTTTAATTGCCTCCATTTTTTTGTTGCCATGGCGTTGGCTGAATTGAAGTTGCTGTATATAGTTTTTTCTCTTTTCCATAAATATCTGGCGTGTTTTCTTGTAGGTCATGATATTTGACAGGAGTATCTGTATTCTTATGTCTTCTAAGAAGAAAGTTTCTTTTGAAAACTTGCAAATATGCAAAGAAGTTTGTGTCAGTTATGTGATTAAATTAAAAACAAAAGAATTTGAAACCAGATGAGAAACATGAGAAACCTAAAATACAAGCAAACAGAAAAATCAGCAGTTGCCCATCATTTTCGGACATCAGGACACGAAATCACACCAAATATAAAACTTCAAATCAGCATATAAAACCACAGAATTAGATGTCTGGGAGAAGATCTACATCATGAAGAAAATGAGCAATATCATGGATTTTGGTTTACCACCATACAGTAACGTTTGGAAGTTTATAGATCCAGCAACAGATGCCTCCACAAGTAATACACCCTACCCCCATTGTTGACTCCAACGAAGCATGATTTAGTCGGAATTAAGGGTTGAAATGGGGACAAGTGTTCCCAAAACTGGTCCCAGTAAGTAAAACTAAATGATGTTTGTATTACAAAAGCTGACTCAAGTTCTTTTGTTTTTAAAGTTTCTTTTATTAAGATACAGAGCAATCTTGAAGGTGCTGCCTGCCCAATTCTCCTAATGCAGTTTTATACACCTCTCACCATTTGCTTGTAGGAGAGACAGCTTCGTCCTCATGATACCTTTGCTTTATGTCAGTACATGCTGGTTCTTTTTGATCTGAAACCAGATGAGGGCTCTCCTGTACATGGTGGTTCTATGGTCCTGATGTGGGAAGATATGCATTTCTGACCTGTGCACTACCTTCATTGACACATTCCACTATCGATCCTCTAGTGTCGACTCACAATATGAATGGATTCCTGAGAAAAAGACAGACTAGCTGTATTTGTTGACAAGGGTTACGACACATATTGGAGGACTTGCATTCTTCAAACAATTCATCAGTGGGGCCTCTGTGGCCGCCTCCCCATATTCATTTGTAAGTTCATGAAAGACTGGATATTTTGTGTGGGTTTGGTTTTTTTCTGATTTTTTACTCGGGAAAATGGGTGCCTCAGGGTTCAGTACTGTGTCAAACTGCTCCTTATAGCTATCAACCCTCTAGTTGACTGCCTTCTGCCAGAAATTTCATTGTTGCTCTTTGTTGTCGATTTTGCAGTGTACCTTTCAATTCGGCATACCTTTCATCTTCAGCATTGTTTGAGCTCTCTTTCCTCCTGGAGTATAGCTAATGGCTTTCACTTCAAAATAGTTTGTGTAAAATTTCTGGCCTTGAAAGGAGTTTGTTCCTCTTTCTCGCTGCCTGGGTGCAGAAGTACTGCTGTTTGTTGATAAAACAAAATTCCTACGATTAATCTTTGATAGAAAGTTATGTTGATTTGGCCATATAGCTTATTTGAAGGCATAGTGTATACATTCTCTTGATATTTTACGTATTTTCAGTGGCACATCCTGGGGAACCATTAAGAGCATTCTTCTATGCCTCTATCAAACATCAATCCATTGCAAATTTAATTACAGGTGTATCATCTACTCTTCCATGTGACCCTCTTTCCTTTGTCACTTAAACACTATCCATTATCAAGGCATACAGTTAGCAACTAACACATTTCACACTAGTCCTGTTAATAGTGTTTTTGCTGAGGTTGCAGAACCACCGCTGTATTATTGCCATGAGTTTCTCTTGTGCAGCTATGCATGCCATCTGTCTTGCTCTCTTGCCAACAGGGGTACGTTTTTGCAAGCTTCTATGACAAATGGACATGGCCATGCCTGCTGTGCTTCCAAAACAAGAAACCCATTTCCGTGCTTGGCTTTGCCCAGGCATCCCTATCCATCTAGGATCCCTTGTATTTCAAAGTCGACTACCCCTGATTTCATCCTTCAGTCCAACTTTTTATCTCTTAAAGACCAACATCGTGACCACCTTTTTATATATATACTGACGGGTCGAAGATTCTTTGTTGTTGATAACCAATATTTTATTTTTCTTCTTTCTTGACAGTATTCAATTTTTACAGCTGAGCTATTTGATAATCTCCAGGTTCTTTTTTTATGTGCAGCAACGTGCAGCAATATGTTACAATTCTTTGAGTGCTCCCCAAAGTCTTCATGTGTTGTACACTTACCACCCTCTTGTACAGTGGATCCAAGATTGCCATTACGTCCTTTCAGCAGCAGGGCTCTGAGTGACGTTTCTGTGGGTGCCTGGTCACACAGTGTGGTAGTGAGGAAAAGGTTGCTGATTCTGCTGCCAGGAGAGCCATTGCATCTTCCAGGATATTTTCTTCTGCCATTCCCACAGATGATCTATGGGCAGTGTTACGAAGGACCATTGTTTCTCATAATGTGATAAATTTCCTATTTTGGTGACAATGCCGCATATTAAGGAAACACTAATTAGCCTAACCTCGAAACCAGCCATTATGGAAAATGGTTTTGGTGAACCTCTTGAAATATTTTGCAAACCCTCTGAGGTTTAAAAACAAAGATTGAGATTAACAAAACAATTTATGGACATTTCAAGATCAACTAAATACTTGTTATATAATACTACAGTATTGTCATTAAAAAAAAAAACAAATGAAGATGCTGTTACAACCTCTCATGGCCAATGATTACAAATGGCTGAAGAGGGAAAACCTTGAAGCAGCCAAAGGCCAGATCCCTAAATCCCATTATTGAATCCCTCAATCCTACAAAATGTCCACATTTTTCCTGAGCCAATAAAGAAATTTATAATGGTATTCAAGAGAATCTGTCCATATTGTATACATTTTCATTTTGTGTTGATCTTGCACAAAGGCTGTGCTTTCAACCTACTCTCTATTACCTTAAATTGTCTACCAGATAGTTTCAAGAAATATAGAGATGTATTAATTGGTGAAACAAAGCTGCTGTATATTCATATACGATTCGAGATACATCTTGTTAGCATACTTGCTCTTCAATTCATCTCAGGTAGCAGAGATCACTGTTGAGACAATACATTCTTTTATTAATTTTCAAGCAAGACATATCTTAAGGTTGCAAACAGAAGATGCATCTCTTATTGATTCTTATCACCCATTGTTTTTAAGCAATTTTATGGAAAAAATGGGAGAGTTTTAGAAAGAGAAAAATAGGTGGCTAAATTGCCTTTATGGTGTAGTATGAAGTTAATTAGTGGCACTGATTCACCAATGAATTTTAAGCACCCAACAGCAATATTACTAAGTGTTGATGGTTGATGTTACAGGTAACTTCTGAATGATATAAATTATATAAAAGTAAAACTTCAAAAATGTTGTAATTTCATTATTTAGCTCAGTATTCAACTAGTACTGGTGTAATATTCTTAGCTTTGCTTTCATGGGAACAATTTTTACAGGATGAATTTGAAGACCCTCACATTTGATCTTCTGCTAAGCACCCGTGTTAAGGTACCATTGGTGCCAACCCTTATGCAACTTATTGTTAATGTTATACCAGATGTTAACTCACGTCTTCAAAATTTGGCAGAGATCATTTCCGAGATTCATGAACCAATGAACCAAGTTGAAGTGCAAGTTGCTGAAGAGGATCGTAGAAAAATACAGATTATGGTAAGACATGCTTTTAATAATAGTTGTATAGAATATAGACATCATTATTTATTGGATCTTAATCAAAGTACATAAGTAGTAAGAAGCTGCACAGGAACATTTAATTGTTGAAAGTTGCTTTATCTAATAATTGAAGTGCATTATACTTTTAAGTTTTTCAGTTCATTAAAATAATAAAGTGTTTAAACTGTGAATGAGCTAGTTATTCTCCTATATGATTTTGGATGCACCTTTCAAAAATTATTAACAGTTTAATATATATAAATTCAGATATTAATATAAATATACATATATATTTACTTTGTCCGTAAGTTAGATTAAAGTGTGTGTATGCACATGGGGGAAGGTTGGATTTTTCCTTTCATTCTATTTCTTTGATACCTTGAATCACTTAGGAAATAGCAGTAAAAAATATATATAGGAACCAGCAGCCAATGACTGTGACTGAAAATCTTGAGGGTTGCATGTAATCATGAGGATAACTTACACTGAATTCCAATAATTCATAATGGATAATATAAACAATTTCAATATCAAATAATTTTCATTTAAAAATATAAACTTGCCTATTTGAAGAGAAGATCTATGTGCCTATTTCTGGTAGCAAATTTATCAACCCATCCATCTATTCTTAACAGATTACATGAAATGGATCACATAGTTAAATATAAGATTGAACAGAGCAACCAACACATAAACATATTTAAAGAAATTGGCAGTTTTCAACACCAAACTTCAATTGAGATTAAAATTACAATAGTTTTATTTTAATTATTATAAACCTTTGAATATTTGACATTGCAAAAATATGCAGATTATAGACATTTAGTTAATGGAAGGCAATATCAAGGGAGTGAAGACAAAGGAACGGCTACTCTCTTGGGTAGAGCTATTGTTTATATGTCATTTCCTTTGAGTTTATACTGCTCCTATAGCTCTCTGTTAGCAAAATCACACCTCCAAATTCCTCGCTCTGTGCTTGACAACATCAAGGTTGCAAATAGCAGTATCAGAGGCATGGCTAACATAGCTTGCACAGACGGACATATGTGCTATGCAGACAACTATGGACTTTTTGAGTTCTTTATAACGAAACATGTTGTTTATTAAATGGTCCACTGGTTAAAATACTTTTGGGCGTTGCACTAGCTTGCTACTCTTTTCTAGAGTTGCTAATAGGAACTATAGAAATTGTACTCAGTTGCACTAGCTGTGCATAGGATAAAAATATAAATTAAAAGTTTTGCCAGAATTTGTGTAGTAAAATAACTTACATTTATAATAGTACCTTTAATTTTCCTTCACTTAAAATTGTATTGTGCTGTCCTATTCTTAGACAAGTAAGATAAGTAACAATTTACTCAATAAAATTAAATACAATTAAATAAGTTGTTATTGAGCTATACATCACTTACTACATTTTTCATAGTGCATATTTCAAAAGTGTGCATTTTCATTCTCATTATATTTGCAAACTGACTCGGTTGCACTTAATAGCCATTGTGCTGTATTGCACTTTAAATTTAGCTTACGGTTGCAAATGAAATAGTACTGTAATCACAGGGACATAAATATTCTTGCTCATATTTTTCAAGCTCTTATTTTAACATGTCCAAAGAGAAATTCTGTTGCATTTAACTTCACTAAATAGAATGGAGTCTTCCTCCCCCCCCCCTAAAGTGCATTGCAGGAGAGAAGGATCATTAAAGATAAAGGTGAAAGTTATTTACATTTTTTCTATAACATCTGATTAAAATTTAACTTAATAAAGCCACTAACCAATTGCTACTGCTCTTATTGTAACGTCATTTTGTTGAGAGGAAGAAAACGATGGTTAATGATGCTAAGAGCTGAGACTGTTGTTAGTGCTAGCAAGCAATTCTGCTACTACAATTACAACTATGACTACTACTCCCTAGAAATTTTCACTTTTAATGCTTCTTGACGTGTAAGAATAAAGATAACAGTTTTACTAACCAGAATGTTACAGACTAGATCGGACTTTTTATAATTTTGATGTGTATCGGATTTGTTTACACTTGATAAACTTGTATTTCAGCAAGCAAAGATTAGAGTTCAGCTGAATGAAATACAAGAGGAACGTGAGATGGCAGTAGAAGCACATGATTATTTAAAGGCTCAGACTCTGATGGAAAAAGAATCTGTTTTGGTGGAAAAACTTAATGAGTTATTGGCTGAACCTGAAGTTATTACACAAGAGGTAATTAATCTTGAATTTGTTACATGCTACAGTTAAAATCTCTTTGTATGCACAGTAGCTGTGCTGAAATATGCAGATTATTTTTTAACATTTTGTTGCAGTATATCAATTATTTTATAGTAATAGCTGATTTAGGAGTCTTAACACAGCTTTGTAATTTTTAATCAAAATGATGGTTGTTAATTGTTTCACATTTCTCAGAAACAAGATTCTGTAATACAATTCCTGAACCTGGTTTAGAAAATTATCAGGTTATAAAAAGGAAGACAGATATGATAAATTAGTTTTTTACTTTTTCACCAATTGCCAACAGTCTCACTAGTATTGAATAATGAACCTGTCACTCAAACACAAGCATATAAATACTTAGGTGTTACTTTTGATAACAAACTAACCTGGAAACATCATATTGATACAGTAACTGAGAAAGCCAGAAGAAGATTTTCCATCTTGAAAAGATTGGCTGGAAGTAAATGGGGATGTTCTAGACAAGTTTTGAATACAACATACAAAACACATATTAAACCAATTCTCCAATATGGTTGTGAAACCATTATTACAGCAAAGAAGTCAAATTTAGACAAAATTGAAAAAGTTCAAAACCAAGCATTACGTATTATTACAGGTGCTGTGATATCTACACCTATAACAGTTTTACAAAATTTTACAAACAACATATCATTACAATCAGACAGAAATCAACGCAGCCTAATCCTATATGAAAGATTGAAAAGAATACCTAATGTAGGCTACTGGAAAAAAACTACTCAGATACTCCTAGAATTTTAGAAACACAACAACTTTCATACAGAAAGTTAAAGACCTCCAAAATCATTACAATATACCATTAGAAACACACAATATGGAAAAGTTAATTCATTCATCTTACCCTATCAATAGATTAAAGATCCACTATAATATAAATTTAATAAAACCAGTCAAGAAACAGGAAGAAAATCTCATTCGCCTGAAGCGGCTTACACTCGAAACTATTAATATACGATTCCCAGAACCTGAGTGGGTACATATCTATACTGATGGCTCTAAAATTGGAAGTGATTTTAATAATAAGACTGGTGCTGGAATATACAGTAAATTATTTTGTTCTTATATAACTCTCGGCCAAAATTCAACTCACTTTGATGGAGAACTTAGGCAATTAATACTGCACTAAAAAACCTTTTCTACCACATTAACTTATTTAATAAAACAGTTATATTTAGCGATTCTAAATCAGCTATACAAGCCATTACTTCAGACACATACAGAACAAAAAGAATTATTGAAATTCATCAAAGTATTAAACATTTACAATCTCTACAAAAAACAATAGTTTTGCAATGGATTCCTTCACATTGTGGAATTTTTGGTAATGAAATGACAGATTTATTAGCAAAAAAAAAGGTACAATGATATACAACGGATTCCAAAATCATGTTTATCATATCAATCTTCAAAATTGGTAATTAAGAAAATAATCCAACAAGAATTGCATGAAAAATTAATTCAAGACAGTGAAAATAAACAATGGAATATTCTATTAAGCCAACAAAATTTAATTCCAGACCACCCACGATTGAAAGCTGTTGCACTTTTTCGCTTGTATACAAGACATGACTTTAGCTGCACATTTACATAAAATAAACATTTTCAATACACCTAGATGTTTATTGTGTCAAGAAGACGATACTATAATGGATATACTACATCTTCAGAACTGCAGAAACCTGAAAGAGACTGAACTAGCATTACGATACTGGAAAGCAAGAAGGTGCATGGAAGAACTCCAAAACGCTCAGCATTAGCAACCAACCAACCAACCAACCACTTTTTTAAAATAAATTTATAGCAGCTTGCAAATGGTGTTTGCATAAATTGAGATAATGGTAATTGTACTCTTCGACCACTAGAGTGGAATGCTCTGTGTTCAGATTAACTATTCCCTTGTTGAACTGTTTTTGTCTGCCCACCAATTCAATAAAATTTTATTGCATCTAACAACAGACTATTACAAATAGTATCTATCATTGTCAGCTTATATTTAAGTCATATAAATAGAAGCTATATAATTAGAACCATTTGAAAAAGTCAATGCCATAGCCAGGATTTGAACTACGGATCTCCCGATCTCTAGCCGGTTGCTCTTGAGACTGTTAGTCGGCTTCTCTATAATAACCACTGCCATTTTATTAATTGTTTATTAGTTTATATTTAAAGAGTACTAAACTCAATCATTTCACTATACAAGAGTAAAAATTAGCTTTTAGCAAGAGCAGTTCAGAGTGGTTTACTCCAAACTTGAAGGTAATGCTATTGTTACAGCACATACAAGTAGCATTGAGTGCAATAGAGAACTAAGTGTTAAGATCCTTTTAGTTTAGAGGAAAGTTCTTTTTCCATTGTGTAACACTTGTCACATGGGCATTATGATGCATCCTGGGAAGGATGTAATGCATTTTGGGTAATATCAACTTCTGGTTCGCAGTCTTTCTAACCAATCGGAAAGAAGCTGCCATGTCAGTAATTTTACTATATAAGTAGAAGATTACAGCACCTCGAGGCTCTTTTAGTTACATTGGCATAGTCTTTCTGATACATCTTGGCATTAAGGTTACATCGCAGCAGTTGCTCAGTTACATATCGGCATTCAAGTTAAACATTGCAACACTCAGCAGTACTTAGTTAATTATCGGCACTCTTAGTGGTGAATAGTTAGTCAGTTGAGCACATCTAGACCTAGTTAATTCAAAGAAACAAGGTTATTAAGTAAAATTCGTGTGCGTCATCGATTAAGGAAGTTTCTAATGATTATTTGATTTAGCAAAGTGCTTGTCTGGCATCTTCTAGTTGGCAATAAATTGAAATAAAAGTAACATGTGTTTACATAACTTTATAAGATCACTCCCCAAACTATCCTCATTCGCTACCACCCTGAGAGAGTCAAACCAGCATGCAGACTGAGTTTATCTGAGGCACCTCAACGGTAGTAGATCTTCACAACAAACGGTACGTATATCTACTCTTCTGGTAGTGGAGTGAATCTTGAAGCACCACTGTCATCATACATCTGAGCACGTGGCAACAATAATAAATGCTTCATACTTGGCTCTTTAATGTGGTGCAACAACAAAGTGCTTCATGCTTGGCTCCCAAACGTGTGGCAGTAATCAATTGCTTCATACTTGGCACCATAACGTGGTGCAACAACAAAACTGCTACACTCTGCCGGCTATGGGATTGAATTTTTCAGTTTGACTCTACCTATCCAACTCCTGTCCTGCACACGGCTTGTGTGAAACACAATTCAACAAATACCAATTTACCAAAATAGTTGCCTATACTGTGAATCCTGGGACCTCAAGTAGTTACAACATTGTAAGTTGCCATTGGGGGTTGTCATCTCAAAATAATTTGAGATCACCTTGTGGTTTACTGGGAAACATGCGAGTCAGTTGAGAAATTCAATGCTAGCCAGCATGTTGCCATGGTAGCTCAGTGGCAGAGCAACCTGCTAGAGATCGGGAGATCTGTGGTTCAAGTCCTGGCTATGGCATTGAATTTTTCAGTCTGACTCTACCTATCCAACAATGTTTGTCAATACTTCATCCCACCCGCTTGAGTTTTTAGCTTTTAGTGAGTAATTATATTAATTCAGATTTTGTAACAGGTTTTAAAAACACTGTAATATCAACACTTTTATTTCCAACAATGGGATCCAATTTTACTATATTATTACTTTTAGGCACCACTGCATTTATAAAATATTCATTAAGTATATTGCTAATGCGAACTGGATTATCCACCATTTCATTCTGATGTTTTAAGTACAATATTCTCCATTTTTTCATATTTTGTCTTGCGTTAATTACATCCCAAACAGCCTTACATGTGTTGAAAAATTGCATATATGCAAAGAAGCTCGTGACAGTGATGTAATTAAATGAAAAAAAACAAAGGAATTTGAGTCTGGCTTTGTAACACAATCACCACTTATTTTTACTTACTGGGACCTTTCACTCATTGTAACAAGCTATTTTGCATTTTTGTTCAATATTGTGCTAAATACGTATGTATGCTACATGTCATAGTATCACTGTTATTTTTAATTAACATCGATAATAACGAATTAGTTTCATTATTCATCGGCATTCAGTTAATATGTACACTATTTATATTCCTCTTTACACACGATAGAGACATTTGTAATCAGCTGTTGTTGTTTACTAGATACTCTGCCAAAGCTGCAGAGCGCATAGCCAACCTTATGCAAAACCAGCCGAACTGTCAAGTGTAAGGATTCAGCGGCTGGGATATAATATGCCATGCCCAGTAACGAGAATGACAAACTTAAAACCTGACGAAGACTTACTTCCCTCTCCCAGAGCCTGGGAGGCTTCCAATTGTAAATGCTCCCATTGAAATGCATATATTTCAAGTTTGTCATTCTTGTTCTGTTAACATTTACCAGTACTTGAGAATCAGTCTTAAAAGTGGCATTGCCATCTACATTGTTTGAATTGTTAGTCACCATTATGTGTATACAAACAAATTGTATGATAGTTTTGTAATTGTAGTTCAGTAACTATAGAAGTTGTTACCATAGAGTATAGAAGTTAAAATTTCAGTCTGAAAAAAATTGATAATGAGCATAGAGTAGTATTCCAGATCATTTCAATTATTGCAACTTTCTTTAAAGGTAAGAGAAGAACGCAATGACAGGGTAACTTTATCAAAGTGCCTCTCCATGATCTTTGAAATGGTGCAGACACCAACAGTAACACAGCTGACACCACATCTCCGCAGTTTGATGGAGAATTTTGTTCTGAATTTTATTCAGGTAAAGTTTCTCCTTTATTGAATTTAGTTAATAAGGCATTACAGTCAAAAGTCTCAAGTGAATACATTATTATTATTACTGTTATTGTTTCTGTATCTTTCTGTATTTGTGGTAAACCCCTATTATTCTGTAACCATTTATTATGTACCATTTTTGATCATACAAGGGAGTTTTATGAACAAAATTGTGTTTGTCTATAGCATAATATTGGTTGTGTTGTGATGATACACGACAATGAAAATGAAACCATGCTTCATCACTGAACAGTATTAATCATGGATCGTTTGTTCCATCAAACGTTCCTCAAAATTCAGTTACAAAAATTTACCAGACTGATGATCACATGGTACAATTCCTGAACAACAGTAACCTTGTATGATTTGAGTTTTAAAATTTTTTTTGCTTTCCATGTTGCAGCTTTCAAAATGTCAGTTTCTTGTGCGGGTACCTAAGAGTGACCGTCCAAATTTGTGTAATTTCTTCTTTGTATGCACATAGCTATTTACCTTCTTTTTTCCTATCACAAATTGCTGCTACCTCCCTTAATTTATTTACAAGCAAACAAACGGCCTCTCTACTCGGAACAAGCACACGAGGAAATTTAATTTCAAATTGCCTTACAACTGCTCTACAAGATGTAAACACATATGTATCTCACAAAAACTAGTTCTACGATCTCGACTCCAATATTAAAACTAATTGTTAGCTTCACAGTGTGCACTCCCAGTAATTAAAATTATATTTTTAGATACTATACTGCACATAGTGTACTATAGCATATACAAAAGCACTTCAAGCAAAATTAAATACTTCTAAACATTCTTAATGTTGGAGTTGTATTGAGTCACACTTATTTACACTTAAAAATCTCCACTTAATATGTTAAAAAACACTGAAACGTTTTCCAGGACATTCGCCCTCTTCTTCAGCAGTTTGGTGACTGGTGTTCCTTTCCCTTTCTCTCTTCCTCTTCTTATATCAGATCTTGTTGCCATCTGGTGTTGGGAGTGCAAGGTTTTAACACTTCGTCCAGCGGTGGGATTTCAAAATTTAAAACGTTATTGCTGTTTTTTATTATGTGAATTTTTTCCCAGATGTCTAATTCTATTGATGACTCTAATGGTTTCAACAATTTTATATTTTGCCCAATGTTGTGATTTTCTTCCCAAAAATGATATGAAACAGCAGATTTGTCTATTTGCTTTAGTTTTATGTTTCTCTCATGTTCTTTTAGTCTAAGTTCTAAGTTTCTCTTTGTTTTACCTATGTAGAATTTTTCACAATCTTTACAGCCGGATTTCCGTGTGTTTTGAATTGTATTCTTAAGGGGCTTATTCAGAATGTTCTTCAGGTTGAATTTGTTTTGTGGAGCTAGTTTTATTTTGAGTTTTTTGAAGATTTTTTCGAATTTTTTATAAGTCCAGGGGTGGTAAGTGAATTTTTTGTATTTCCAATCATTGTTTGAAAGAGGTGTTAGAGTTGTATTTAACGAGATTTCTTTGAATTTTTCTTTCTTTTTGATCATGTTCCTAATGAGGTAAGGGTTGAATCCATTTTCCATTGCTACTTCTTAATGTTATTCATGTGTGAACTGGACTAGAACAGAAGTAAGACTTACTCATGTGTGACGACAGAACGGAGGTAGGAGAAAAATGCAGTGAAGGCCATGCTGCTGGCAGCTAAGTTTTGTAACAAATGTACTGTATTACTTTTATATTATAATATTTATTATATTTGCTAAGAAAGTTATCATTTAATTTAGAAAGGGATTGGTTAAAAATGGTTTATTATGGGCTGATTCATTCATACATTGTGAATAGTATTGAAATATGGAGTGCAACAACTTAAATTTAAATAGGATTCTAATTCTGCAGGAAAGAAGCTGGAGATGTATTTATAACCAAACAACTGTCAATCTGTAAAGGAAGCATTTAAAAAACAGCAGATATTAACTATGATAGCATCGTATGTATACAATATCATATTAATAAAAACTAAAGATGAGTTAACTTCACTCAACAAAGATCAGTACCAATAAGCACTAGAGGAATAAATATTAGAGCCCCTGAAATTTCACGAATGCATTTTTTGACAAATTCTTTAAAAATGACAACAGAAGATAAATTCTTTAAAAATGACAACAGAAGGTTTTTTTAATGTCAGCAGGATCTCCATGCTTCAATCAATGAATTGTATGTAAACAACATTCAACAAAATTTCGCGAATAAAATTCTTTTCGCAAATTTTGAGCAAGTCTTGTGCGATATTTTGCGTGAAATAGCACTTAAAATTCTATTTCCTAACTCCACCAAAAAGCATATTTTACGTTCGATACGATATTCAAAATTGATTTATATCAAATGTGATCTAAATTCGATATCTCATACTCAGCGCTGTCGATGTTGAACGATGAAACTACAATAAATTTTAATCAATGATGTAATTGCCTGCAAACAAGGCAAAACTCTCGACCTTGAAGTCTTATCTCACCCACTTGGGTAATGCTGTTATATTCAAGGTCATGAGTTTGAATCTCACTTAGGGTGAGTTACCGAATAAGTTGTTTTGTTGTTGTTGTTTTTTTTTTTTTTCGTTTTTTTTTTTTTTTTTTTTTTTTTTTTTTTTTTTTTTTTTTTTGAGGAGGGGGAGGGGATTTCCCTTATCCTCAGAAGATAAATGTTGAGTAACTTTTAAGTTCTATTGATCCCGAGATCATTTGAGTTTCATTTCACCAATTTCATTTATCATCCGATATGACCAAAGAATGGTAAGCTAAATAACAAAAAAGGTTTCATCTCGTCCATCTGATGATGTTACTTCCTAATCTGAAGCAGGAAATGAACTAATACCGCTGGATGTGTTTTTAAACCAAGCACATGCTCATGTGTATCCACCAGAAATTCATCGTACGGTTTTTAAACTCGTCGCCGAGATCCATCAACTCATTCCTATTTTCAGCGTAGGATGGATCGCTTAACCATCGGTTGCATCGTCCTCGAGAGACAAATGAAAATGATGGATAGTCCTTTAACGCAACTAAATTGTAAATAGTCGAACTGTTCTTTATTTCAGCGGAAAACAGAGATCGCAAATTCCATTGATGCAATCCATCGCTCATTGGTTCGATGAATAAAAATTTGCCTGCCTACGTGTGCGATAGGTGTTATCAACTGCAGCAGGGCTTAAACAATGATGATGGATGATTTTCTTTTAAGACAACATACCTAACATAATACATTTTTGAATTTTCCTAATGGTTTAGGGAGAGGGTAGAACGAAAATTTCTGCAATGTGTGCAATGGGAGATAACAGCAGCAGAGCTTCAGCGATGACAATGCATACATTTTCTATTTAGACAACGTACCTACACATCGTTGTAAACATTTTAGATTCGTATTTGCGTGGAAGGAAGAGGGGAGAATGGAAACGTTCACAGTATGTGTGCGGTAGGAGAAGATAAGCACACAGTTAAACTGCTTTTACTGTTTCACCATTGGCAGCTGATACATTAGGCAAAATAGCCGATGTAGAAGAAAATCCTTTTTATATATATATATATATATTTTATTTTTTTTTTTTTTTTTTTTTTTTTTTTTTTTTTTTTTTTTTTTTTTTTTTTTTTTTTTTTGAAGAGAATGCAAATGGTGCCTCAATATTTTTCCATAACTTTACGGCACAAAATGAAACACACAAAACCTGTTGTATGCATCTTAACCTTGGTCATACAATTCCGCCGTGTTTCACCACCTGCAAACTTTGAAACTTACTTTTTTCTCGTATGCTGTTGGGAAAGTATAATGAGAATGCAAGACGGTCCTCCTCCCTCTCCTCCCAGTTCTCAATATTAATATATTTGGAAGAAAAAAAACATTGTCTTGTAGTTGAATAAATACTGTACAACTTACTTTGATCTCTGGCTTGGGCACTGAAATCGCTATTTGAACACTATGTTGTTTAAATAACTCAAATTAAATATAAAATGTATGCTTCAATTGCTATTTATGGTGCTGAATTTTAAGGACCTATATTTTGGAACTGATTTGGAGATATTCTCACAACATAAACCTGTAGAACACACATGCTCTGCTTGTGGTCAAGCAGGAGGAGGCAGTAAAATTGGCTGTCAATGGTCAAAAGATGTCCATTATGTGTCATTTTGTGTTTATTGTGTTGCTGAGGTTGTTGAGCTGTGCTGCTGAACAAAGCATATTTCTTGGTGGCATCAAGATGCAACAAAATGCAAATACAACAGAGTATTCTAGAACAGTATTGGCAATCCTTCAATGTTTTGACATTCAGTATGACAATGTTGCTGGCCTTGTCACAGATTCTGCAAGGTACATGACTTCATGTGCACAAATGTGTGTTGTACTCTGCCCTGCAATGATCCATGTGCAATGTTGGGACCACAAGCTGAACATTGTGGCGAGCATGTGGTCCATACAGTTACAAGAACTAAATAAATGTGTGACAAATGCAAAGATCTATTTTTGAATGCCAGGAAAAGGAAACACTAATACATTTCTTTTCTCCGGGATGTTACTTGGAAGAGGAGATGAAGATAACAGCTTTACCATCACCAGTGATGACCAGATGGAATTCTTGGTATAAATCTGTGTTCTATGTGGTGATCATCAATACAAGATTTGGTCAACTTCTGCAAGCCGGTGGCCTTGCCAGATGGAGGTACTGCTGTACCGTTTTTTTTTTTTTTTTTTTTTTTGAATTGCAAAATAAGAAGGTTGCGATCATCACTGCCAGTGCTATTTTCCTTAGAGAGCTCAGCCAGATGATTATTGATGCCATAACCACCTTAGCAGGATCTTCATATTCCTTTTGTCACAAAAATTACAAAGTAGAATTGCTGATATTATCAGTAACTTCAGATTGGCTGTTTGATCCTAAATCAGCTGCAGCCATCAGTATTCTCAAATCTGAAGTAAGGAAAGCTGAAATTAAGCAAACCTTTGAAAATGTGGTATCTCTCTGCAAGACAAAATTGACAAGAATTGCAACAACGGACCCTGCACAATTACTGAGAACATGGGCAAACTGTTTGATGAAAAAAACATTGTCAGAAACAATGAAGCAACTATATTGAAAATGTCAGCTGCCATGGAACTTCTTAAAAATCTGGACAGCCATGTGCTATTTTCCGGGTACTTGTGCTTTCAGACAATCATTAAAGAAGCTATTCTAAAGGGTGAAGTTGTGAATGTGCTTGACATTTTGCTCAGCAAGAAAGGAGAACATTGCACATTTGTTGAATGCTGTGTGAAGGCATTATGGGTACCATACTTAAATGTAGACAGTGAATGTGCAACCTCCTCATGTGGACATATTTTGTCAAGACTTGAGAACAAGTGCCTCTCCAGAAACTTTGGAAATGGAGTTGAGTATGTATTTTGGATCTGAGCAAAAAAGCTTGACTTTTGTGGTGTGTGTGTGTGTTTATATATAATCCTTTTTAGTTATGTGGTTTTGTAGTATTATGGTAACTTAATATGTTTTGTGTATGGAATTTAATTTGAATATGCATGCCTTGGTATGGGGTGTTTCTTGTGTGTGCAATTTAAGATATAATTATGTATATGGTTGGATTTGTGTGTATTTAAATAAATAGTTTTTTTTTATTTATCGCTACATGAAAGTATTGGTTGTTTTTAACCCACTGAGAGTTTTTATACCTCTTTCCTTTAAATTTATTTACCATTTTTCAGGGGCCGTAATAATTATTATAGAGAATATAAAAAAAAAAAAAAGATTCATATGCTATAGGTATCATTACATACAATAAACTTCCCCCTTACCTTTAAACAACTCTTGAAAAATTATCTTATTGATAATTCTTGTATAAATTAAGTGAATTGTAAAAACATAATACAGTAAATTTGTAAAAAGGTAAGATATTATGCATGATTGTTTGAAATTATACCAGCGCTATGTAATTACAATCTAATAAGTATGTATAAATTAAGGGCATTTTAATATTGTAAATTTGTATAAAATCTTTATATATTGCAGGATTGTCCAAAATTAAACTAGCTTAGTGTAATTAACTTAAAAACAATGTCATTAATAATGACTAAATAATAAGTGATTTGTTTGTAAATATGTATATATGATTGTATGTATCTTTTATGCATATTTAAATGACTACTAAAATCATTATAGACATTGTACAAATGTATTATTTGGATTTATGTTAGTTTTTGACCATCCCTAAAACTTGTAACACAAATTACACAGGTAAACAAAGCTATTATTGCACATACATTGCATTTTATAATTATAATAACTGCTCTTTTAACTTGTGTTAAGCAAAATTATTTGTAAATATGACTTATCCAATAAAAAAACAACTACTCTCATACAGAACGACAACATCATATCTAGGTCTGGTTGCTTATATGATTTCTAGTTGATGTTTAACTGCAGTTGGATGCAAGCAGTATGGAAGACAATTCACAATGTAGTCATAAGCATAATGCAAGAAGTTGGCACAGGTTTCTAGATCGGTAAATTGCATACATACAGATATCTTCCAAATGCTCCGCACGTTTCAATTTGAATAACATAACCAACTATACAGTATAAGAAAATTCACTTAATCTTTTACAAACAAATATAAAAATTACATACTAACAACTAAAGCTAACACAGTGATGTCACAATAATTGCTCATTTAAAATTATTGAAAATAGTAGAAGTATAGAGATTGCAGAAAGTGATAAAGCTACATATTTAATGAACTAAGAATTATCTCCCTGTGCCTTCGATTTGTGAGAACCAAGAAATCTAGATGTAGATGCTAGTTACATCCATTAAATCAAACAAGGATTCGCAAGGACTGTCCTATTCACTTGAGGGAAATTAGAGATGGTGCAGCATTGCACTGCCAAATAGAAGAGCATGTGTTTACAGCAGGGCCTGTAAAATCATGCAGTGTAATCATCTGTTGCTGAATTCATAAGCAATACATAGAGAAAAGAAGCAGAATTCCTCCTCTTTGCACACAACACAAGGATAAAGTTTGGAGTTTGCAAACTTTAGTGTTGCATTGCATTGCACAATGTCTTGTGTGTTTCTATGTGAATGCTTACATTAAATTACATGAGTGCAAAATCTTGCACTTGTCTCTCATTGTGAATGTAGCATTAGCCTTCCTAATTAAAAATCACTTAAGGAAATTCCATATTTGAGTCATTGTAAATATATTTTTCATGTATATGTATGCTTTATTTATAAAAATAAAAACTGGAATTATTAACAAGGTATGATGTGAAGTGGTTTATACAGTGAAACTTTTAATTTATAACATAACTAATTTGAGTCAAATTTGGACACTATAGCTTCACTTACTTAGTTTTTTCCTGGATGCATTTCTAAGATGTTCATCTTCATCGTCGGCGGGTCAAACACCCACTGATGATGAAGATGAACATCTTTGAAATGCATTCAGGAAAAAAGCTAACTATAGTGTCCACATTTGACTCAAATTAGTTACGTAATAAACTGGAATTATTCTTTGCTTTATAATGGTTCTCAAGATGTACTACATTTTGTTTCAGGATCCAGATCCATATGTTCGAGTACTAGCTATAAAGAACATGGTTGTATTTTGCTTGTTAGATCTTGAGGAGGCTAAAAAGCATATGTTATTCTTTTTTGTTCAGGTATGTTTAAGTTTCCACATTTCTTCCTTGGTATTCACTTCTCTAATGGATCAAATAGTGTAGTTTGTGGTAAAAAAAGAAACCTCTGATGTGGCCTTGCTGCAATTTACTCATACATTCATAACAATCTAATATAGTCATTCATCATGCAAACAGAAAGGAGTATACAGAATTCTTACTTACTCACTTGCTACTCCCTTCTGCTTGCAGTTTGTTGTTTAATGATTTTAGTTTCTCTTAGATTTCCTTATCCCATATTATCATGGCAGGATCCCTGGAGAAATGGATAAGTCAGTTTCTCCTTGACCAATATTACAAGCATGCATGCACACGTTTGCATTTCTTTTCATTCTAATTTTTTTTGTTTTTAAGATGGCAAAAGAAAAATTGATATTGAGATAAAAATAGAAATTATACAAAATACTTCTGATTTCCACTACTTCAATCACCAGCCTAGCAGTATTCATTATCAAGGTCCATTCTTGCCTGAGCTAAGTTATAGATAACAATGTGTATCCTTCCCTATCTATTTATACACAACACTTTCCACTTCCATTTCCACACAATTTAACAAATTGTCCAATCACAAATTCAATTAATAAATATAAAACTGAATTCACCTCATCCAACCATTCATGCAGCCTTGAATTAAAGGACTAATGATTGCACTACCTTCGCACCGTCAGAATACTGAGGACTTTTAAATAATTTTCAATGGGCAGGTTAGATCTCTTAAATATTTTCAAGTAACCATGGTTTTAATAAACAATAATACCTATGTGTTACTTATATTGATTTTATATTACTATTATATGATTATAATACTTATGTTTATAATATCGGAAGCAAAGTTAGCTGCAAAGACAATGAAAGTTAAGAATCAAAGGGAAAATATAAAAAAGGGTTGATATGATGGGGATTGCCTGCAGCAAATAACAGGTTAAAGAGTGTTTAGGAGATGGAAGCAATCGGGAGAACTACTCGATAAAGAAAACTTTCTAATAGCAAGGTGAGGCTATGAAGGTTCAGAAGAGGAGAAAAAGAAAGAGCGGACTTCATGATAAAATTGTGCAAAAGATCTACGAGGCAGCAAACCGATTTATAAAACAAGGGTATTGAAGAATAAAATTGGTCGTAATAAATTGAAGGAAAACTATTAGATGGAAGTAATGTGCTAAGGAGACAAAAGTATTAGGGAAGTTACATAAATGTGTCGAAACACTAGACTACAAAATATTAAAGAATGAGATGACAGAGCAAGATAACAAGTAAAACACTAATGAAATAGATGGAATATCAGGGGAATTCTGGAGGGTATGAAGATACTGAAAGAAGGGTCTGTTAGTAAAACTGCTCAATGTGCTTCTCGAGGGAGAAAGGTTTCCACAAGATTGGAAATGGGGAGGATAGTGCC
The DNA here is from genome assembly GCA_030762935.1 of Hymenopus coronatus. NCBI lineage: Eukaryota > Metazoa > Arthropoda > Insecta > Mantodea > Hymenopodidae > Hymenopus > Hymenopus coronatus. Next base: position 61,971,016 of record CM060881.1, read on the forward strand.
AATTTTTAAAGGGAAAGAAGAGGTGAATAACCCAAGTAACCAGAGTCATTAGTCTATTATCAGTGATACGAAAATTGTATACAGGGATGCTAGCATAGCGTCAGCAGAAATGGGCAGAGAGAGAAGCTAAATTATCTGATTTATAAGGGGAGTTTAGAAAAGGAGAATCAACAATAGATAATATTGTTATAATAAGAACAAAAATTGATAAATATCTAAATAAGAAAAGAGGTAAGGTATATTTATTTTTTGCAGATCTAGAAAAGACCTTGGATACCATTCAAAGGGATGCACTTTGGCATAAGTTGAGAACAAAGGGAGTGAGCGAGAAAATTATACAACTATTAGAGATGATAAATCCTGCATTAGGCTTGCCAACAACAAAGTAACATTGGGTACCAAATACAATTGGTTTAAGGCAGGATTGTAAATTAAGTCCCATTTTATTTTATTTGTTTATTGGTGATGTAGCTCAAGAAAAAGCAAAAGAAATTCACGATGTCCAGAAATCAAAAATAAAGATATTCCGGGTTTGCTCTTTACAGATATCTGGTAGCAGCAGCAATCACAAGTGGAAGTTTAAAGAAAGCAATAGAAGCAACAGAAAAATACTGCAAAAAATGGGATTTAAAAATAAATTCAAAATCATGGTATGTAAGAATTTAAATAAATTCAGCTGAGAAGAGAGATGGTGATTAGAGAGAAGTGAATTCAGAGTTGTAAACAAGTTTGATATCTTAGGAGTAAGGCTAAATAACAATGGAAAATGGATAGAACAAAGGAAAAATGTGCTAGGCAAGGGGAAATTAGTTATTAATAGCATAAGAACCTGCTTAAAGAAAATATCAAACATGAAAGTAAACAGGCTAGAGAGAATATATGCAACAATAGTGGAATCAAGCAAAAAGGGAAAGAAGTTGGATATGTCAATTGAAGGAAATTGTAAGAGAAGTTAGAGTGGGTAAGCTAGCCAATCAAACAATAGGAGGACAAAAACTATGGAATAAGGTGAAAGTTAGAATAGACGACATAGAGAAACAAGAAATAATAGGTAGCTTAAGGGATAAAAGTACTTTAATATTGAATAGGAGTGTTAAGAAAGAATGGGGAAGAAAAATACATTACCGTCTGGCATGGGCAAGAACAGGAACAATGTTATTAAAAGGTCTAAAAGTTGATGATATATGCCCACTATGTGGCAATGTCGATAACAATTTGCACTGTATAATTGGGATCCAAAATGTGGAGAGAGATAATATGGAAAAAGTTACTGGAAGAAATATTATACTTGAAACTTTTTGGAAACATAAGAAAGAATTTCTAAAATAATTACATAGGGAAAGTAAGAGAGAAATGGGGGAGGAAAATTGCCAAAGAAAGAGAGGATCTTAATAATACTGATGAGGTAATTATACGATACCAAATTCAGCAACTTCAGGAAAGTAACTATATATAGATGCATGCTGTTTGTAACTTGGAAAGATTAAATAAATTATCTATCCACTACGTCAAAATGCTGCAGCCCTTCAAATAATTTTCAGCTTAAAAACACAGTATGACTTAAAATTTCTTTGCAAAAAAAAAAAAAAATAGAGATTGTTGAAATTTCTTAAATAATTGAAATTATCCTTTTTACTGCATTATGATGCAAAATTTGCATTGTTTCACAAAAGTGCCTATTTTAAGTTCATGGATGCGAACTGTGAGGCAGAGATACAAAATACTGTAGTAATGAAAGTAATCTGTTTTATTGCAACTTCTGAATTTCACAGTCTCCTAATAATGCATTATTCATGACTGTATGCACACAGACACATTAACTGTTTAGTTAACACTTTAGTAAACTTTTATATATTTTTTTTTTTAATAAAAGAATTATTGGGAACCAATAGTTAAAAGTTTTTTTGTTACTTTCTTTAGCCTTGTATGTACAATGTACATAGTGGATAGAGAAGGTATTGTATTCCACCAACAATTTAATACTGAGATTCCACCAAAACCTGTTTTGGGACCCCCTGAATCCAAAAAAAAAAAAACATTTTCAGAAAATGCTTCAGGTGTCTGTGTCAGCATAGCTCAAATACGAGAAGACAGTTAAACATCAAACTTGGTACTTAAGTTTTTATCTTCCAAGGTTGTGACACAAAGATTTTCAAGAAATCCCTCCATCCCAAACTTTTTTTATATAGAAAAATTTTCGAAAATGTTGTTTTTCTTAAAAATGGCTCTTAACGATTTTGATTAAATATCACATATTAAAGCCATTTCCATATCAAATAAAATGTATATCTTGAATTTTCTGGAAATAGCTTCTGAAGACTTCATTCTGGATGAATTTGCATAACTGGTAAAAGATAAGAGACAGACAAAAACTTAACTACACCAAAAAAAAATAGATCTTGCCAAAATACATAATTTATGTCATATGTTTTTTTTTTTTTCGTGAAGTTTACCGTTTTAGTAATATTCCTTGTTATTAGTTTCTATTGTAAAGTACTTGTACTTTTCTCAGATAGGAAGTGTCCGGGTTTCTTTTGTTCTACTCCTGGACAAGCAAAGAAGCAATTTGCAATGACAATCGCATAATGACAGCTTTTAAAACATTTGACTATTACTTTAGCATAGCGCTTTCCTTTAATTTCCTTCTACTTAAAAGGAACTAAGTAATAACATTCTGCTAATTCTCGATTAGCATTGTGTAGAAAGAAGAATAATCTTTTGTAAGAAGTTTGTAGAGAAGCTATAGAAAGTCATGTGATCATCAGATTTTTTTTCTTTAAAAATGTGAGACCTACAACTACATGTGTACCTCTTAACCCATTCTCATCAAATTAAAATATCTGCGCAACTGACAAGAAATAAGATTTAATCCCCTAGCAGTGAGGGTGTAATGCTTAATGCTGAAAAATCTCTTGGGTTATAGTCACATGAATTTCTCTTCCCATTCTTCAACAAATTATTCTTTAAAAAGAGATTCTTCTAACTACTTCATGTTAATGCAGATAAACATTTGCATAAATGCTTTTGTTACATGTTTCTTTGTAGATAAAAAGGAATAAGGTAACAGTAGGCTAAAGTGCTAATGAAATGTTTTAAAAGCTGGTTGCAGAATGATGTGATTTACTTTGCTTTAATAGTAGCAAAATAAAAAACAAAAGCAAATAATATCCCATTTGAGAAAAGTATGAGTATTTTAAAATTGAAACCAATAACAAGGAATATCTCTGAAATGGTTAACTCCACAAAAAAAAAAAAAAAAAAAAAAAATTTGTGTTTTAACAAGATGTGCATTTTTTGTGCAGTAAGATTTTTTCTTTCTCTTATAGTTTACTAGTTATGCAAAAATCATCCAAAATGGATAGCACTTCAGAGGCTATTCCTAGAAAATTCAAGATGAGCATTTCGTTTGATGTTAAAATAACTTCTACATATGATCTTTTATTCAAAATGTTCCAAGAAAACAATAGTTTGAGGTAGGAAAATTTTCTTGAAAATCTTCATGTTCCATCCTTGGAAGATGCTAAAGTGTGGTATTTAATTGGCTTTTCATTTGTTTAGTTATGTTGTTTTACAAATCTTTTCTAAATTCATTCTGTATAGATTCATTATCTTTGTCACTAGAACTTTCTTAGACAGTGTTTCATGTTCAGAAAAATCACTAGTTTCACTCATACTCTGTAATATACTTTTTCTCAAATCCTCCTCATCCACATAGATTATTTTTGCTGCAATGATTGCTAACGCAAATGAAATATTACTAAGAATAACTTTATTTTTCCTTGATTGAAACACAGCTGTGAGGTCATACTGGGGGAATTACACATTCTGTCAGCACTTCATTCCAAATGTATACAAATGACATCTATGAGAAGGAACCTAAACTATGTACATGCAATTATATAGACCAATGCGGCATTGCAAGCTGAGATGATCATGTTATTCATATGTCAAAATAACCCAAAGACCTTGGAATTACATTACATAGACTCACAGCTAGCGCTGATGTGCTGTCGCTAATTGAAACCTCTCGCGCATTGGTTGGTGAAGGGCAAATGTGCTTTTTGCCATATGTTCAGTACGCTTAAAAGGCTTTAAAAGTGAGGTGGTTTAAGGTTATTATGGGTTAATAATTAACATGGTGCACTTCTGTGCTGCATAACTGTACCAACCACCGGAAAAATGATTCCAAGATCACTTTCCATCGGTAAGAATAAATTGTAACGTTTGTGTTCCAAATTCATTCCAATTTATTCTCGTGGGTTTCCTTGGTCACTAAGTGAATGATAATTTATTTTAGGTTCTTAATGCATAAACTAGAATTATTGAGTAAGTCGTCAGCTGCTCCGAGATGTAACAAATTTGTGCCATCAAAATATCACAGGCTATATTCAGTGCATTTTGCAAAATATTGGTTCCCTGAGAATAAAGGCAAGATGATGCTAAACCCTGACACAGTTCCTTCAGTATTTAGTTTCCCTTGTTATATGTTATAAGGTGCTGAGAACGCTAATTTCATTCTCATAATTATTTTGTGTATGTTTTATTAGCATTAGAAGGCAGTGTTAAAATATTATAATCAATATTATAATATGTCCTAATAAAAAAAAAAAACAACAAAAAAAACTCTCGATTAAGTTAATTTTTCAAATCTGTAATTTCAGACCGAAGCACGACCCCATAGGGTGCAAAAAGGAATCTTGCAAAAGTGTTCTAAGAATGTTAAGTAATAACCAATTCTAATTTTAGATATCTTTATAAACTATTTCAGGAAGCACAGATCATTCTCTTCTGTTGTGCCCATATTAATATACCTATCTTATCTAACACAAATATACCACAAATACTGATAGAAAATGTTTACTTAATGCCTTGAATATAGTTTACGGAAGAGGAATTCAGGTACCTAATTTCACGTGTATTTTATTTTTATACTGTACATACCATCTCTGAAAGTCTAGTATCGGTATGTTTTTTTTTCTGCTAAATCATTTTATTTTATTTGTTAGTTTGTATTTATTTACATGTCGCCTTAGGTAATATCGTCATATTACCACTTTGAACTTCTATAACGACTGCTTAAATTTGAGGTGTACATTAAAACTGTACTGTTATTTATGGGCGCTCGTTAACTACTGTGGTTCTCAGCGTCCCATTCTAAATTGGGTGTTAAAGACCTTTTAATTTTGCTCAGAGACCTCTCTATCAGGCTTGAGGTTCTTTTATGTGCCACAAATATACGACACGGGACCAACAGCTTTACTTCCCTTCCGATTTTTACACCCGAAAAAATCCATCGTCCTCCGCCGGGTTTGAACCCGGAACCTTGGGTGTATGAAGTTAGCATGGTAACCATTACACCACGGAGGGCGACAAGTAAAAAGGAGAAAATATACATGTAATCACGAAAAGAAACTGAGAAAACGGATTTAAAACTGAGTTATTCTCTCTGTAATGCTTACATCCCGTTCGTAAAACACTTAAACTGCAGGTATGCGATATTCAAGTTCAATGATAATATTTAAGTCTGTTTTGTTCACTTGTGGAATGAAATTTCATCTATTCAATGAAGTGATTTTATTCAATTTCCAACAGAGGTCTAATCCCTGTGCATATATGCTGACAACCATAAAGAACATGTTGTCGCAATTATTTCCTACTCGGGTATCCTTAGGGCGTAATTATAGCTGTTTTAAATTTCACTGTTTTCCCATTACAACCATAGTATTGCGCATGACCTAGGGAGTCTCTTGCCCTCCACCAGACTTCTTCATATTACGACACATTATCTGGTCTGCGCAGCTAGGCATGTATGGGTTTGAAAAAGCCACATATGAGCTCTGGTCATCAAATCATGCAAATGGGTTAAGGGACTTAATGACAGTGTACTCTTACCCCACTTCAAAACAGAACCCTAGCTTTTACATTTCAGATTTGGTATAACTTCAAAAAAAAAAAAGAGCAAAAATTGGTGTATATTTAAACTTAAAAATGAAAAAGAACCATTTAAAACTTAGTGCTTGATAATCACATTTGTAAAAACTTGGTGGATCTTTTAAAACACTTATGTTCTACTTTCAAACATAAAAAAAAGTTTCAAAGAGACTTCTCATCCTCTGCCTATTATTCTCCTGACTTTTATCAAATATCTGCTTCCCCCTTTCTATCAATCTGTCTGGCTTCCTTTTTTGTTGGGTATGATGTCAAATGCTGGTATTTAAAAATTCATTAATAATCAAATTCTTGGCAATGTGATGAATTTTGAAATACTGTCTGATGACATAAGACTTAATAATAGGGGCACCAGCAGAACAAACAAAAATGAAGGGGGAAGCATATATCTGATGAGAGCTACTCAAATTCAGCTGAGGATAAGTATCCCTGATTGAAACATATTTTAATGTTTGACAACTAAGTGGAGTAAAATTCTTTTTAAATATTAACAGGATTTATAACTATCTAGATAGGACATCCTATTCTTCCAAGAAGAATCTCAAAACTAGTGACAAAAGCAATGCAAATATTGCAAAATGTCAAAAAAATACTGCATCTATTATTTATCCAAATACAAGACAAAATATTAATGTTCAGAACTGGGGTCATCTTGTATTCGCAATATATGTTTTCCGAATACCATGCAGGTGGGGGAGTAAGTTTCAAACTTTGTGAGTATAGCTGTGGGATACCCAGGGAAAATGGTATACATTACCACCAAGGTCACGACACATGCAGCAGATTTTGTGCATTCTATTTGCAGCAAAAATTAAAAAATTAGCTGTTAACAGACCAATGCTCATTCTTATAGGAAAAAAGATTACTCTTCAAGACTCAAATAAAATTAGAAGGCTTCTAAGTGTGATGTCTTAATAGAATACATAATCGTCATTACAGCTATGCTCCCACCACCTTCACACATATTGCACACATTCTGTACATTTCCAAAACCTCCTCTCTATCTCTCCCACCCAAAATATGAATTTACGTGCAAATTCGAATTGGGTAAAACATTTTACGACATTTTATATTAAGTAAGTTGTCTTAATTGAAAATCATATCCTTAATTGACATTACAACTTAGGCACTGTCTCTTCTGTCTCCCCTCGCAATGCGAATTTCTGCGCAAATTTAAATTCCGCAAAAGCATTAAATGTCTAATTACACAATCATATCCACTGCCACCACAACATTGTACCATCGCACCATACCATTTATTTCCATACTCCCCTCTCCGTCAACTGCTCAAAGCGTGGATTTCAGCACATATTCAAATTCAGTAAATAGATAAAAAATAAATAAAATAAAAAATGAGAGACTTCATCAGCTTAAGTGTCCATTAGTTTGTTCCAAATATAGCAAACCTTTAAATTTCATTTTAAAATTCTTCCTTTTATATATTCTTTAAACCTGTCTTCTTTTTATATATGTAGATAATATGCTAAATTCCAAAATTAAGTTCTGAAAAATGAGGGTGGTCTTGTATTTATTTGGATAAATTGGGTACTTCTGGTATTTGAAGATATTACTGTGTAGTTTAATGTAGTAATTAAAATGTTTTGTGGGCAATCTATGTATTTCTTTTCTGAATCTGGTTGTATTTGCTTTTTTTTATTTGTAAAAACATTAAAAGTAAAAGACAGCTTGCAAATATGTTTCTCACGCATGATTGTCTTCTTTAGAGGAATGTGTTATATGTGTATAACATTTTTGATACATGAATAAAGAAATTAATCTGCATTTTGGTACAAATTGGAGTTGAAGGTTTCTCTGGCTTTAAGCTCTTGTTAACTTAAAGCACTTCATTATGGGGCATAAAATCATTTATGTTTCATTGGTTTGTAACATTTTAACAAAAATGCATTTAAGGCAAAGTGCTTCTGCTTGTACTGGAATTTCATACTTTTGCAGTTTTTGAATTTTACCATTCTTCTGAACCATATTTGTAAATTTTAGTTTTTAAAGATGTCCAAAGTTAAAAATCACCTAATTTGGTTCTTTAAGTAAAAGATTTCTGACAGAAGTAACACTTTGTTCCAGGTTGTGAACATTGAAAATGAAGATGTAGGTGTTACATCCCTGAAGGCTATTTTTGACATATTTCTGATGCATGGATTACAGCCATTCCAACTAGAAGATGATGATACAGGTTTGTCACATTTTTCTTATTCTAATTGTAATCATAAAATTTTAATTTGTATCAAATAAGAAATACAGTTGACTTGGCTTTAGAAAACATATTTCCGGTGAAACTCAACATCAAATTTTTGGGTGGAATGCAATGCCTTCTCTATCCACTATGTAGATTATCATACAGACTAGAGAAAATATAAAATGTAGATCTCATTAAAACACACAATTTATGATGTATACATTTTTTTTCATGGAGTTCACCATGTTCAAGACATTCCTTGTCATTTGCTTTAGTTTTAAAATACTAAAAATTTTCTCATACAGGAATTTGTCAATTCATGGCCATGCAAAGAAACAAATTTCACATAACAGCTTTTAAAACATTTGACTATCACTATGCCATAGTGCATTCCCTTTAATTCCCTTCTACTTATAAGGGACTAAGTAATAAGATAATTCTGCTAATGCTTATCTCGTAGAAAGAAGATTCTTTTGTAAGAAGTTTGTTTGAAGAACATTTAGAGAAAGTTGTGTGAGTGTAATGCATCAGATTTTTTGTAAGGTTAATGATTTTCGAGATATTCCTTGTTGTTTGTTCCATTTTAAAATTCTTAAACTTTTCTCATACAAGAAGTCCTCAACATTTCACATCTTTTGTTTTACTCCTGGCCATGGAAAGAGAACCAAATTTAATGTCAATGGGATAGACATCTTTTTAAAAGATTTGATTATTGTTTTATCCTAGTGTATTCCCTTATTTCCATTCTACTTAAAACGATCTAAGCAATTAGATCATTCCTGGTAATGTTTATCTCAATTAGAGAGGTCGACAGAAGAAACATGTTTTGTAAAAACCATTTGTTTGCAGAATAGTTAGTCACGTTAAGGGAACACGTCAGATTTTTACTTTCTCTAATAACTCGTATGTGTAATGTACATAGTGGATAGAGATGCGTAATGTATGTAATGTACATTGTATTTGATGTCGAGATTTCACCAGAAGTATATATTTTGAGATCCCCTGAATCAAAAAAAAACATTTTTATATTCTTTACACGTGTTATATAATAGTGTATAAAGATATCTCAATACCAAGATATCACCAGAAATACGTGTTTTGATACCCCCTGAATCAAAAAAAAAACACCACCACATTTTTATAAAAAATGTTTTTTCTTCTCTCTCTCCTTTTTTTTTTTTTTTTTTTTTTTAACGTCCTTTAACCTGGTTTGGTCATATCGGACGATGAATGCAATTGATGATATGATGCTCAAATGATCTCGGGGTCCATGGAGCTTAAAGTTACTCGACATTGTCTTCTCAGGATAAGGGAAAACCCCGAAGAAAACCTTACCCGGGTAACTCACCCTAAGCGAGATTCGAACTCACGACCTTTTGAACGTGAGGCAGACATGCTACCACCACGCTACCCAGGCGGGCTCAAAAAATGTTCTTGTGTGTGTGTCTGAGGGCAGCATAGCTCAAAACGAAAACACCATTAAATACCAAACTTGGTATTTAAGCTTGGTATTTTCCAAGAATGGGACTCAAATTTTCAAGAAAAGCCCCTCACCACCCCAACTATCATTTACATGGAACATTTTTCGAAAATATCTTAAACCTTATGTTTAAGATATTTTTATGACAAACGAAATGTGTATCTTGAATTTTCTGGGAATAGCCCCTGAAGGGATAACTTTCTGTTATCATTCTGGATAACTTTTATATAACAGGCAAACCGTAAGAGATATGCAAAAACTTATTACACAAAAAATTAAGATCTCCTTAAAACACACAATTTATGTCATATACTTTTTTTTTTTTTTTTTGTAGAGGTAACCGTTTTCGAGCTATACAGGATTATTGGTTTCAAGCCACTTAAACTTTTCTCAAATAGGAAGACATCTTTCTTCTTTCTTGTTTGTTTACTTCTGGCAAGCAAAGAGATTGGAATTTCAATTGTTTCACATAGCGACTGGTTTTAAAGTACAAGACTATTGCTTTAGCTATGTATTTTCTTATTTCCCTTGTACTTACAAGGAAACTAGTAATGGATTAATTCTGCTTATGTTTATCTTGATTAGCATGATGTAGATAACAGATAAATCTTTTGAATAAAAGGTTTGTTTGCCAAACAACTAGAGGACATCATGTGAATGGAACACATTACATTTTTTCCCTTCCACTTGCAAGGAACCAAGTAATAAAAACAAACAAAAGATTTATCTGCCAAACAACTAGAGGACATCATGTGAATGGAACACATTACATTTTTTCCCTTCCACTTGCAAGGAACCAAGTAATAACAATTTCTGCTAATATTTACCTTGATTAGCATGATGTAGATAGAAAATAAGCTTTTTAATAATAATTAGTTACAGAGAGGTAGAGAAAGTCACGTAATTGGAACACATCAGATTTTTAGAAAAATCTCTATGTGTGTGCGTGCAGCATAGTTCAAAAACGAAAAGTGCATTAAATACCAAACCAGGTATTTAAGTTGAGTATCTCCCAAGAGGTGGCACAAAGATTTTCAAGAAAATCCCCCCCACTCACAACTATCCTTTACATGGAAAAGTTTTTGAAATTTTTTTTTCCTTAAAATGCTCTAACGATTTTGATTAAAATATCCTATATTAAACATATTTACATTACAATTGAATTTTCTGGGAATAGCCTCTGAAGACATATAAATTCTTATGGTTTGAGGAATAATTACGATTACTTCAGAACAACGCTAAGAGGAACAGTAAATAATTGAGCAATAGAAATTGTAGGAAGGGAATTCTCCAGGAAACTACCAAATGAAATAAAGAACATAAAACCAAACAACAGAAATGATGAAAACCATTTAAAAAAAAAATTCTGATATGTCCATTCCATGTCTTCCTTTACTGGAAGTAAAAATTTATACAAAATTGCAAATTGAGATAAACATTAGCGGAAATTGTCTTATTACTTGCTTCCTTGTAAATAGAAGGGAATACAGTAAGCTTAAGGAATAGTCAAGTCTTTAAAAAGTAGATCACTATGTAAAAAAATTGAAATTAATTTCTCTTTGCAAGGTCAGGAGAAGAGAGAGAGAGAAAGAGAGATGCGAAATTAAATAGGATTTACCGTTTGAGAAAAATTCAGGTAGTTTAAAATTGAAACCATAACCAAGAATATCTCAGAAATGGTTAACTCTACAAAAATAAGGTATATGACATGAATTGTGCTTTAATGAGATCTACATTTTTTGTAGAAGCTGTTTATATATCACTGCAAAATTTATTTCCCTGGTTGCATCAGGGCAAAAACATAGTTATGTTTTCAGACTCACAGGCTGCTATACAAGCAATAGTAAGACTCCCTAAAGTGGAAAAAATTAAAGAAATCCAAAAGATGATTCAGCAAGTTAATAAACTGGGGCAAATACTTTTATTACAATGGATTCCATCTTGAGGAGTGGATGGAAATGAAAAAGCAGTTTTTTGGCAAAGAAAGGAACCCAATTGAACAAAAATCTATTATATAATATCCTTATGAATCAATCAGTTGTATTGTAGAAAGAAAAATAGATACAAATCATATAAATAAAATAACACAAAAAAATCAAAATTCAAAGTGGTTACAAATTGTGCAAAATCCTATTTTAATTCCAAAATTAAGAAAATCAGCTGGTGCCAATTTTCGTCTCATAACTGGATATGATTGTCTAAACAACCATCTTTTCAACCTCACCAAATTGCCTACTATATACCAAAGAAGAAATTCTGAATATGGAACATCTAGAATCATGCCAAGCTTTAAAGATGTATCCTAACTTTGTTGCTAAATACTGGGAAGCTAGAATGAGAATGACTACATTGTCAATTCCTGTGCATTAATCACACACATACACACAGGTTTTGGGTATCTCTTATGGTTTATCAGTTATGCAAAAATTTTCCAGAATGAAGAGTTCTTGAGAGACAATTCCCAGAAAATTCAAGATGTACATTTTATTTGTCCTGTAAATATCAACATTTTAGAAAATCAAAATTTGCTAAAATTTTCCCTTGTAAAGGGTAGCTTGGGTGAAGGGATTTTTCAGAAAATCTTTGTGTCGCATCCTTTGGAAAATAATTACATTTAAATACCAAGGTTGTTATTTTACTGGACTTTCATTTTTAGCTATGCTATCTGCATTTTTAAAAATGCTTTTTTTGGATTTTGGCAACCCTAAGCTATGTATTTCCAGAGAAATCTCTATATGACATTTTTGGGTGGAATACAATACCTGACTTCAACTGCATTTTGTAATGTAAAAGAGTTTAATTATGAAAAAGCAGTGTAAGCTTTTGTATAAAATGTCATGTGTAAATAGGTTTTACTGACATGTCCTTTAAATGTTACTTTAAACAAAAATATATTCAATTCAATTGTTCTAAACAAAATTTCCTATGATCAGTTACCATTGTAAAAGTATATTAAAAACTATGTCAATTTACTCCTTACATTAGAATTCTGATTTTTAGTTAAAAGTTGAATAGAGATTTGAATAATTTTCTTTATATGTGTTCACATTTATCTTTACATGTATCTGTATAGAAATTCTGTTGTATTTTTGTTATAAATGATGGGTGTGAGACAGCAACTTAGGAAAAACTTATTCTTGTTAAGCAAATCTATTTTACATTTTTCCAGAAAAAGAGGCAGATAAGACTGGAAAAAAGAAACTCTTTGATGCAACAGAGGTATCCTTAGACTCAGATGAAGAGGAAAACACACAGACTAACAAAGTGACAGGGAACAGCCACAATTTCATAGCAGTCCTTACTAGCTTGCTGGATGATAAAGTAATCATGCAGATTGTTTCCATTGCTGTATATTTAAATTCTTATAATGGCTTTCTTGTATGTTTAACATTATTGTTTTTATTCCAGTCAGTGAATATACGCACAGCAGCAGCTGAAGGACTATGTAAACTATTAATGTCTAAAAGGATTAAATCTCCCAACTTGGTTTCACGTTTGTTCCTCATGTGTTTCAGTCCAGTTGCAGGTACAGTTTTATAATCATATAATTAAGATCTATACAAAAGGGTCACTAAAAATTTAGTGAATTAGAGTGAAAATTTGGTGTTTTATTTTTATTCATTAATTTTTGTAATACTTTTTTTTATGTTAAGTTCTATATGGAGTTCAAGAATGAAAATCGCCAATTATGATGTTTTTCTCTATGAAAATAAAATTCCACACATTTTGTTTTTTCTCTAAAAAACTGCTTTAATGTGTTGCTAAATTATAATCAATTTTATTGCCTTTAAGAAAATCTTTTCATTACAAGCACTGTGTTTATCCGAATACAAGACTCTTTCTTTCTTTTTTTTTTTTTTTTTTTTTTTCTTTCTCTTTTCTTTCCTTTCCAAAACATTAATTTCAAACTTTGCAGTAGCAAAGCCTGGAGGAAATGGTAAACATTACCGCCAGGGCTGCGACATATGCGGCAGATTTTGTGCGTTTCATTTCATGCCAAAAAGTATCTGTTAACAGGCCTATGAGCATTCTCATTAGAGAAAAGATTACTCCACGACACTAAAATAAAATTACAGGACTTCCTTTCACATTGGTGACTTCACATAATGTTGCATTGTAATCCAATGGTCAAGCAGAAAGGGCATTTCTTCTCCTCGGTTTGCATTTAAACTGTTACACTTACAGCTTCCCCTCTGGCTCGCCCACAATGTGATTTTACATGCAAATTCTAATTAGGTGAAGCATTTTACGACATATTATATTAAATCTTTATAGAAAATAGCATCCATTATTATCATTACAGATACTTACCACTGTCACCGTCGCGTTCTATCACACATACTCTGTACATCTCATACTCCCCTCTCCATCTCTCCTGCTCAAATCATAAATTTATAAATTTGAATTATCTGGAATGTTTTTATTCAACTTTTTGTAATCGTTTAAAATTAGGCACCATAAATGGAGGTTACATCACCTAAACCGAAAAATCAAAATCAACAATTAATAAATATACCACGACAATCCTTGACAACATTACAGAATTGGACATTTAATAATTTAATGAAAATTAATACACAGAAAACAAATTATCAGCTATTTACACTAAGGAAGAAACCAATAAGTATTTCCCTTCAACTAGATGGAGAAACTCTCACTGAAACACATGAAGCCAAATATTTAGGTATTATTTTTTATACAAAATTAACATGGAAAAAACACATTGATAGTATAATAAAAAATCAAGGAAAAAATTACCACTATTAAAAAGACTGGCAGGCAAGAAATGGGGAAGCACTACACAAATTTTAAACATGTTTTACAAGATGTATATTAAGCCAACATTTAAATATTGTGAAGAGATACTAATAACTGCAAATTTAGAAAAACTTAATATTCTACAAAATCAAATTTTTCGCCTAGTAACTGGAGCTGTTAAAACTACCCCATCACTTGTTCTACAAATTTTAAAAAATAACCCAAGACATTGAACAAGCAGCAATCTTAGAATATGAAAAATTAATCAGACTACCTTTTAATGACTGGGAAAAAAGAAAACCACAAGTAAACCTAAAAACTCAACAAAATTTCCTTAATAAAATCAAAAAAGTCAAACATAGATTAAAACTTCCTTATTTAACAGAAAACATACAAACAAATATTAACCCATTAGAACTATTTGATATTGAACACTATCTACACTTAGCTGAAGAATTTACAAAATCTGAAATCTCTTACTGTGTTCTGAAACAAATGACACTAGAAATAATAAATTTAAGATACCCTACGAATGAATGGCTACATGTTTATACTGACGGTTCTAGCTTACCAAATAACAATGGTACTGGTCAAGGTGCAATATGCCCTCTCTACTCTTTCTACAAAAGGTTAAGTTTAAATACTACAAATTTTGATGGAGAGATTTCGGCAACACTTCAGAGCTTACAAAACCTACTATATCATATAAATAAATTTGAAATAGTTGTACTAATATCTGACTCTAAAGCAGCTATTATATCCATAACATCTGATGTAACACCTAATAATTTAAATATTGCAGAATGCCGCAAAATCATAAAACAACTAATGAATTTAAATAAAAGATCAGTACTTCAATGGATACCAGCAGAATACAGGGTAATGAGACAGCTGACTTTCTAGCCAAGAAGGGTAGTAAAATTACATCAAATTCATCAGATCCAATAAGTTATCACTCTATCAAAAGAATCATTATATCAACGTATAACAAAATTAAAGAAGACAATGTATTACAAACAAAAGGAAAACCATGAGAAAATGTATGTAATAACATGACCAGAATCACTACATTACCAAGCAAATCTTCTGTAGCAACTTTTAGGCTCCTAACAGGCCATGACTGTCTCAATAAACCTTTATTCAGGATTGGCATAGTGAGATCTCCTGTGTCCTTTCTGTACACTTAAAGAAGATATGGATGGAAACCATCTACTGTGCTGCCCAAACTTGAGTCGACATGATAATATGACATTAAAATACTGGAATGCAAGAGAGCGAATGGCTTAACTGCCAACTGCTCAACATTAGATACCAACCAACCAACCTAAATTTGAATTAGGCAAAACGTATTAACGATATATTATGTTAAGTATGTTGTCTTAATTGAAAATCATATCCATATTCGTTACAGCTAAGCTGCTGCTGTTACCACCAAACACAGTCATAGCAGTGGTACATTTCCATTCTGCCTTCTTCGTTTCTCTCCTGTTCGCAATGTAAATTTATGCACAAATTCAAATTAGGTTAAAAAAAAAATGTACAATGTGTTTTCTAAATAGAAAAATATATCCATCTTTGTCGTTGCAGCTATGCTCCTGCTGCCGCTGTCACATTTATCATACGTACCATACATTTCCTTTCTCCTTTCTGTTCAAATACAAAATCATATCCATCGTCGTTATGCTGCCACCACCATTACCATCATATCCATAACTGTGCATTTCCATATGCTCCTCTCTGTCAACCACTCATGCAAATTTCTGTGCAAATTCAAATTAATTATAATGATAAGGGACTTAATCAGCTGAAATGCTCATTAGTTTGTTGAAAATATATGGCAAACTATTGGATTTCATTTAAAAATTAAGTTATCATGTCTTCTTTTCATATATGAAGTTTGCTAAATTCCAAAATTATGGAAAAATGGGGTCATCTTCTATTCGGATAAATACAGTTTTTCAATTTGAAGCTGTGTTAACATTTGGAAAATATGTTACAAATTTACTTTCAAAATATTTTAAAGCTGTTTTGTTAATATAGCACATAATTGAAAACTTTTTTTGTCAACAAGTTGTTCCTGAACTTCATAATGAAATGCATGTTATTAATTATATTTGATTATACCGGAAAACTCTGTTATTACACTCCTGATTATAATTCTATCATACTCTATGGAATCTATTTATAAAGTCCTGAGTGTTCCATATTAATACAATGATTTTGCGTCTTACACTCCCAAATTTTGCTGTATATAATTTGTAAAATGTTTTAATATTTTAAAAGTATGATGAAAAAATAGTTTGACTGCATTCAGTGGTAGAGCCTATGAGTACTTTACCTGAAAAGCCCCTACAACTGGCACTATTAGGCATATAGCACTTACCTTTTCTTGAAAGGAATTTATACTTTCAAAAGACTTTGTCATTGTGTTTTATTCTTTTCGTCTTTCTTTGAATTCTGTGCAGTATATAGTCAGTTGTGTATACAAGTACAAAATGACAGAGCTTAAATGAAATAATTAGTCAAGTACATGGCAATTATCAATCTAAGGCAAGCTCTTGTTCTTGATTTTGCTCTGTACTCTACCCAAATATTCAGAAATAATATGTACTGTATTGAATTCTTATTAAATTGTGCCAAAATTGTTTTTGGTATCTAATAAATCATATCTTGTGTGTAACATTCCAATTATTACATTTTTTTATGCCTAAATAGTAAGAGTATAATAATGGGATTTTACTATAGATATATTTGCATTTGGTGGTATGCATAAAGTCAAGCATAAGCTTTGCCTTGCTAATTTTCAAGTGTAATCTTGGTTTCTAATGCATAAAACAGCTTCGACTTGACTTAAGTCTAGCGTTTGCTTTGGAGCCAACTAGCTGCCTAGCTTTGGCTTGAATTTTCCAGCAATGACTTGACTTTGATTGCAAATCCAATGCATAAAACAAGCGAAAACTTCACTTCTTGTAGCTTAATCTTGACTTTTTTCAAGTTACCTCAGTAGGTGACTTGATTCATACTAGAGAAGTGTTAAAGAGTTGTTTTATCCCACAAAATGGCACAGTTCATGAATATCCGTCGAAGAAAAGTGTATCAAGTAAAGCGACGGTGTAGAGAATGTGTATATAAATCATTTTATAGATTCAATGAGGACAATGTCGAGTTAATTTCACATCATTTCTTGGGAGAAAACGCAGAAACACGAGGAGGTGCACTGACATCGAAGCAAAGGATGCAAATATTTCTACGTTTCATCGGCGACCCGGGATTTCAGACTGGTGTCGGAGAAGATGCTGGAGTTCATCAATCAACTGTAAGTAGAACCATCGATTATGTGAGTGAAAGAATTTTTGAAAAAGCTAATCAGTGGATAAAATTTCCATCACGACTGCAAGAAGTAAATACTGCAAAGCAAGACTGGCAAAATAAATTTAATTTCCCAAGTGTAGTAGGAGCAATAGATTGCACACATGTGCCAATTCTGAAGCCACGAGCACACGGCGACGAGTACATAAATAGAAAAACGTTTTGTTCTATTAATGTTCAAGCGACATGCAGTTCCGATGAAGTGTTTACAAGTGTGGACGCAACATGGCCTGGCAGTGTGCATGACAGCCGCATATTCAGAAATTCAAATATTTTTGAAAGATTGCGAGAACAAGACGGAACGGCGATACTGCTGGGCGACTCCGGGTATGGGATTGCTCCTTGGTTACTAACTCCATACAGAAACCGTGTGAATGTTGTGGAAGAATACTATAATCGTCAACATGCCCGAAGTAGAGTTACAATAGAGAGATGTTTCGGGCAATTAAAGAGACGCTTTCCTATATTGATGAACACCATCAGAATTCCTACGGAGAAAGTACCGCGTATTGTTGTATGTTGCTTTGTGTTGTATAATTTCGCAAAACAGCTGAGAGACGATGATGTAGAGGAAGAAGTTGATGATAACAATGAAAATGAAGAGGAATATGGAGAAGGGGAAGATAGGAATGAAAATGAAGATTGGAGACTAAGAAACGAAATTTCACAGTTGTTGTATGAACATGTTGCAAATGATTAAATTACATATTGTTATGAATATAAACTATACATTTCAAGTTTGATGGCAATCTTAAACTTTATACACACAAATGCCAATGGTTATGCAGCTCGAGTGAAATATAAATGTCATCTGTTGTTACAGGTTCTGAATAAAATTTGATCCCTGTATTTCTATTACTGGAAGCAAGCTCTGTTTGTTTAATATCTCCTCTTGCTGCATGCGTATCAGTTTTAGTTGTTCTACGCAGTTCATGCGTAGTCAGGTGTTTTGTTTCTGGGGTCTCAGGTAATTTACATTTATTCGATTGTGTACCTGTTTCATTAGCAATCTTATTGGAATTTGGGGCAATACTCTCATTATCTGTAGATTCAACTTCAACCTGCTCAATTACATCATTTGGTAGCTGTTCTTTCAAACCTTCCCCACCCACAGCTCATCCACCTAAACAGTAAACAGAACAAAAAAATAAATAAACTAGCCGCAAGGGAGTTAAAAGAACAACTTGGTTTATTTACTTAGTGGCATATACTTGTTTGGAGTTGATGATGCTGTAAGTATATCACATTACTTTCCTGGAAATGCATTGTCGTCCAGCTGTGACCTGATTATTGCTAACAATGTTCTTCTGTCAGTACATACAAGGTCGTGTTTACAGGTTAAGCTGACTTCCATGTGATAGTAGCGTCACTAGGCCTCTGCTTTTTCAGAGGTGATCCAGTGTGAAATTTCTTCAGTAGCACAAGGATAATGTCAATTACCATTGTGCTTTCAATAATTAACATCTTACATATAAATGCAGTGACTATTTTTGCTCATAAATAACTTCAAATCCCATGAAAATGTTACATTTCTTAGGAGAAGTTATAAGCTAGTAAATCTAGCACCAGCAAACAAGAGCTATAGACAGTTACATTTGGTAACTATTCAAACCAGAGACGTCACAATGAAAACAAAAGTTTTCCAATAAAACGTACATAAATGGTAAACTCAGCAGCATCCAGGTGCAATCTTTATGCAGAAATAAAGGCAAATAAAATCATCAATTTTAGTGCTGTTTACAGGAAAGTCATGTGTAAACCCCTTTGAAAAGCGTCTTTAAGAACCTAATAGAATTTATTATGAAGCAAAAAGTGCATTTGAAACAGTCCCTTTTTCCCCCCAAAGTAGTATTATTTTGTTATGTACTTTAATATTCACTGTAATTTTCCAATATATTTATATTTTATAGCAGTTACATGTAACATGTATCACATTACAGAATACGTTTGAAATTGCACTTGATAGTAAAAACCAAAGGATACTACAAACTTTTAAATTTGGCTCCTGAGATCTATTTTTATTCTTACCTGGAATCCTGCTAATGGTTGGGTTGCTTTCTCCATCAAGAAGTTGAAGAAATTCTTCTTCCCACCTTTTTAACTTTATTTTTTGATTTCCCGTGGCTTTAGGGTCAGTTTTTCTTTTTAGTTCAGTCTTCATATTCTGAATCTTTTTCTGCACTTGCTGTGGAGTTACTTTTCTGCCTAAAGTTTCTTCCAGCTTGATGCAGACAGTTCGCAAAGTGTTAATTTTTTCTTCCTTGATGCTCGGGATCTGAGATTTATTCAACAGTATTGGAAACTGCTTAAGAATTGCTACAAACGTATTCTGAATATTCACTTCGTCTGCCGTACTTGCCATTACACATATAACTTTAAGGTTAGGTACCGTATTCGCAAAACATTTCTGTGCAGTACACATGAGTGGCAACACTTGGCAGACGACAGCTGCGCGCGCAACGTTTCAAGCGTTTGCTGGGAAAACATCTAGCGAAAGCTTGATAGATTAAGATTTTTTTTATGCATGAGTTGAACAAGCCAAAGCTTAATCTTGTAGAGTAATCTTAAAGCTTTCGTTTTAACTTAAACTATAATCTTCAAGACAAAGGTTGGATTTTATACATTTGACCCATTGTGTGCTAAGAAGAGCTTGGTCCATATGATCCCAATACAGAGGTGAAAGAAACTATACAACACTTTTCTTACTTTTTTATTTTGGAATTAATATTAAGGCTCTCTGATCCTATGAGGAATTTTCTTTGCTTAAGGATTAGGCAAAAGTCTCATATTTAGATTAAGGAAGATTGTATTCTCTATTTTGTATGAAGTAAATCATGTATCTATTCACAACTTTTTGCTTTTTCAGAAGAAGAGCAGCTCCTTCGTCAAATTCTGACACATTTTTTCCTGTTATTTGCATCCAAATGTGCATGGAGTCAAGAAATGTTAGAACAGTCCTTCCTGCTCACATTAAGGACACTTTTTCAAGCCCCTCCAACCTCTCCACTGGCAGAAATAGATCAGGAGGTGCTACTGAAAGTAATGTTGAATCTCACTCGTCCTGGAATCAATCAGATTGAATCTCAGGTATTTGGTTTTATAAATCTCAGATAAGTACTAGCACATATGAACAAATTACAAAGGCAGCTTAGTTCAAGTTTAGGTAGTTTGCAGTTGGAAACCAACCCTCACAGTTGCCAAGTCTTGCACTTACTGGTCGCTTAACTGAGGTGCAAATCTCAACTTGCAAACAGAGTCTTTGTCTCTCACCCCTAGTACAGGCTTGTCTTATGTTTGTTAATGGTCATTGCCCAGTGGCAGTGGGGAGCAGTTTTGTTTGAAGGCTATCATTTTTTGGAGAAATTATAAGCTTTCTCTGTGCCTACTCAAGCATGACAAGAATATTAAATATGCAGATAGAAAGAGACATCTTTGTTAGCGTATTTTTAAAATAATTTATAATTCGCGGCATACATTTATTCTTAACCTCCTGTAGCCCAATGAATACATTATTTTTAAATCTTTATTTTTTAGATTTTGGGTCAGAAAAAATATAAATATTGCAATGCCATTTTGTTTGAAACTTATATTTAGCCAATGGCAACAGTAGGTTTCAATTTTTCACAACAAATACCTGTAACTGTAAATATTCATAAATATGAATGAGACTGAAAAACAAATGTAGGATATCTATCTCTCTTTCTCTCTCTCTCTCTCTCTCTAAAATGTGCATATTAGCTCAAAATCAAGTTTGGCTTCAAACATTTTTTGAGTAAGAGTGAAACAGATTTTAACTTCATTATAATTCAGGAAAAGGACAAAATCTTAAATTAACCTTAACACTTGCATGTCTGAGTATATTAAAATGCATTATAAATTTTTGTTTATCTCAAATTTAAAAGATTTAATTTAATATTTTAGTTAGTGCATCATAAATATTACAAATACTATATTGGATCATTATCTATTTATTAATGTATCCCTTTTATCTCTAAAAGAACCTTATATTCTAGGAGATCCAGACAATTTCACAGCAGTGACTGAAATCAACCAAAATGGCAAGTAAAGACTAGCTGAACATACAGACATTACCAAATTATCATAGTATTCATGAGAGTGTCATTCAACATAACAAGGTTTCCAACAAGCCAAAAAAAAAAAAAAAAAAATTGGGGGGCTGAACATTTACACTGCTTAATCAATATTTAAAGTCAATCAAGTTTGTTGCTGCTTTCCAGTTGACTCAAATTTTAATGTTAACAGCTTACATTCATCATGTTTATGTCAAATGCTGAGTAGTATGGATGTGGCTGAAAGTAGAAGAGGTATTGCTTTCATCCAAAAATAAGACCAAATTGAGATTTTACCCAAAATATTGGATAACCTACATGCCCAATTACTTTAATAATATATTTCTGTTGATGTCTGTTTTAGGTTCATGTCCATAATAATCTGGCTTTTGCACTTTGTAATGAAGCATTGAATGAGACTGATACATACACTATTCAAATTTTGCTGAAAGGACTGAGTGTACTAGAGCTCAACTTGGAGGATGCTGTGACTACTCAGAATCTTACTGTCTTGGCACAGAAAGTAGCCGATGTGAGTATCCAGTTTTGCAACACATTTTATTAAAAATCTATATTAAAACTTATATTTACATTCCCAAATTGAGATTTTTATTGCTCTAGCTTTACTTTCTACACCAGACAATACTGGAACATCATCAGCCTGAACTCCATTGCTGCACTCTCTCTTATGTCTTATAGATTTGTGTTAGTTTTCCCTTTCAACTGATGATCTGTGGACCAAAAATATTTTGCAACTGGAGATTACTGCATTTTTTATTTCATATTTCTCTTTGTTCTTTAAACTCTGTGTCTACGTTCCACTTTTTCTTCCCTATATATCATATTAACTGAATACGAGGTAATATTAATGTTGAGAACTGGTGTTGTCTAGCATTCATCAGATGTTTTCTGAATACCATGTGGGAAAAGTAAGTTTCAAACTCGTGGGTACAGCAAAAACGAAGCTTGGGGAAAATGTTAAAGAATGTTCAACAGATACAGCAAATCTTGTGCATTTCATTTTGGGGAAAAAAGTTAGCTGTTAACGGGCCTATAAGCATACTCATTGGGGGGAAAAAATGTCTCTCCGAGACTAAAATATGATCTTCTTTTCACATCAGTGGTTGCCTGTAATGTATTGGGAGCCAGAGGTTAAGCAAGCAAGAGGTTTGGGTACACATTTCTCCTCCTCCTGCTGCACTTATACTGGAACATTTCGATTTTCCCCTCTGCTTCTCTCTGCTGCCAGCAATGAGAATTTTAGACAAATTCAAATTAGGTAAATCATTTTACAATATATGAGGGTCAGCTGATAAGTCCCGGGCCTTACACAGATATGGCGCCATTAGGCCAGTTAGATGGTAGCATCATATAGTTTAACTCTAGCCAAAACATTTAAGGTAAAGATACAAAATAAGATGTCTGATTAAGTTTTTAACAGTGACAGGAGTGAGACAAGGAGATTCTGTGTCTACAATTCTGTTTAATATCAGCCTGGAGAAAGTCATAAGAAATGTTCATTAATTTTAATGGTACTATATTTAATAGGATAAGACAGTGCATGACCTATGCTGATGATAATAGTGATTGTGTGCAAAACTCTAAGTGCGCTAAATGAAATTATAAGCCAAATTCAAACAGAAGCAGAGCAGAGCAGATGAGTTTAGTAATCAATAAAGAAAATACCAAATATATGAAGCATATAAGAGCAAGAATATCTACTAACAATGTTGTCCAAATAAGCGGACACAACTATAATGAAGTTGACCCTTTCAAAATATTTAGGAGTATTAATTACGCAAGAAAATACTGCAGATGCAGACATGAGTCATAAAGTCGCAGCAAGCAACAAATGCCTGAGATCCTCAGCAAAACATTGAGCACAAGCAGTATAAGTAAAAAAGCTAAACTTCCATTGTAAATGTTAATGAAATTTTATTTATGGACAATTTTTAACTTCTGTAGTTCTCAGCATCCCATACTATATTGAGGTGAAAGACCACTTAATATTCACAGAGGCCTTATATCAGGCTTGAGGTTCTCTTATGTGCCGTAAATCTATGACATGGGACGGATTGCCTTACTTCCCTTCCGAAGAAAGCCATAGTAAGGATTTTTAACCCAAAATCTTGGCTATACTTACATGTACAAAACCATCATAAGACAATTGTGCTTTATGGCAGTGAAACATGGATGCTCTCCAAGAAAATAGAAACAACTGATGAAATGGGAAAGGAAGATCTTAAGGAAAATCTATGGTCTTAAATATGAGAAAGAGCACTGGAGAACGAGATGCAATGTAGAATTAAAAGCTCAATATACATCTCCAGACATTGTAGCTGAAATAAAAGCCCGTAGGTTGGAACGGTTGGGACAGGTGATCAGAATGGATGACAATAGAATACTCAAAAAGATTCTGAAATCAAAACATGAAGGTCTGCAATATTGGCAGTCAAAAATTAAAGTTACTGGATGAAGTAGAGGAAGATCTAAGAACTTTAGAAGTAAGAAGATGGAGGCAGAAGGCTGTGGTTTGTCAGGAATGGACTAAAATCCTAAGAGAAGCCAAGGCTAGGCAACAAGGGGTATAACGCCAAAGAAGAAAGCTCCCTCTCTCAGCAGCTCAAATGCAGAAAGCTTAGTCAACAAATTGATAAAAAATTGTATATTTATATATATGTATGTTATATAAAAAAAAAATATGTCAGTGCTAAAATATGTAACAATAACATGTCATTGTATTGTAGCCAAGATTCTAATTAATGGACATTTATCATTTTTATTTATTTACACGTACTATATACATAGTGAATAGAGAAGGCATTATATTGCGTCCAAAAATTTGATACTGAGATTTCATCAGAAATACGTGTTTTGAGAACCCCTGAATAAAAAAAGTATTTTTAGAAAAATGTCTGTAGCATAGCTCAAAAACGAAAAGAGTGTTAAATACCAAACTTGGTATTTGTAAAACTGGCAAACCGATTTACAAAAACTTACCGCACAAAAAACTTAAATCTCATTAAAACACAATTTAAGTTATATTTTGTAGAGTTAACGTTTTCAAAATATTCCCGATTATTGATTTCAATTTTAGCCACATAAGCTTTTCTCAAGCGGGAAGACATCTTTCTTCTCATGCCTCGTTTGTTTATTCCTGGCAAGCAAAGAGATTAGAATTTCAACTATTTCACATAGTGACCGGCTTTTAAGGGAAGAGACTTGCTGTAGCCTGAGCATTTTCTTATTTCTCTTCTGCTTACAAGGAAGCTAGTTATAAGACTAATTCTCCTTATATTTATCTTGATTAGCATGATGTAAATAACAGATTTAGGATTTGAATAAAATGCTTTTTAACAAACAGCTAGAGGAGATCATGTGAATGGAACACGTTAGATTTTTTCCATTTTACTTACAAGGAACCAAGTAATGGGACAATTTCTGCTAAATGTTTATCTTGATTATCATCTAGTAGATAGAAGAATAAACTTTTTAACACTAATTTATTACAGAGATGTACAGAAAGTCATGTGATGGAACACCTCATATTTTTAATTATAAGCAAAGGGAAAGAATATTTATTTACATACAAGTCCTAGCTCTACTCATAATGAAGGAGGAAATGATAGACTGAACCATTGCACTTCTTCCCTCTCCCTCATTCCAAGTTTTCTGTACAAAACATGTCTGTATGGTGGATCAAATCAACAAGGGAATTTTATCATTCTTATGTTGCACGCCTTGAGATGTAGTTAGTAGTTATAACATTATTAGTTATTACAACAAACATAACTCCTTGTAGACCCAAGAGAGAATATAAAGTAATGTGAAAACTGTTGATAGGGAGCTGTAAGTATGTGCTTAGTAGACACAGAAAATATAGCAAGACAGTATATTAGACAAATTAATTCTAAGGAATCTTCCATAATATTGAAACATATTGAGCTTACTGCATGTACCTCTTACTGAATATGTAAGATGTTTACATGAACATATTTTGAAATTGTATGTAAAACATGCAGCTGATAAAATAAAAAATGGATCATATCCTTAGTATTTTATCACATAAAGCTGATAACTATATTTTTGGGAAAATTATAACTGAACATGAAAATTTTGTATGAGACCATATTTGTTACAGTTATAATTATTTAAAATTTGAAAAAAAAAAACCCTTAAAAGGATTCAAAAAATAGTCTGTTACAGATAAAATGAGTTTGAGGTTTATACGAAGATTTCAACAAATGCTTGCAAATGGAAATGTAACCAGAGAGACAGAAACAACTAATGCTACATCTGCTTTGCAGTCCACAAATACAGATGCTACAATTGCAGAAAGTGAGAAAGAAAAAACTGTGGATATGGTAAGCAAAAGACCATTATCAGCCATTTATTTAATTTAGAGTGGTAATAATTGTATGAAGGGATTTTTTATGCAGTTGATATGTATTTTTGGTTATATAAAGCTATTGAACCTGTTGTTGGTCGAAATGCAGGTATTATGCCCTCTTTTGACTTAAAAGTATGTTTTTTACCATTGAAGTCAAGAGTGATACTGCTCACTTTTACTGTTTAATCTTGAATAAATTGGTAATAGTTATGGAGTGCTCTATTCTCCAATAGATAACAAAAGACATACATTTCAGTGAACTGATTTCACAGTTCATAAGTAACTATAACTCCATGGCACGACAGCTCACGGGGAACCTTGGCCTACCGCCCGGCCGCTGCGTCCCCCATCTCGGTCCACCTCAGACGTCATGGATGGGGTGCAGTATTGGAGGGTGAGACGTGGTCAGCGCCTCGAGTCCCTCCCGGCGGGTTAATGCGGTCCTCATGACCTGGAGCCGCTACTTCTCCATCAAGTAGCTCCTCAATTGGCCCCCCCAGGGACCTTACGAGGCTGAGTGCACCCCGGGCCAGGTCTCCCAGCGGGGGAAAATCCCCACGCCGGTACTGGGGATCGAACCCAGGTCTCCCGCTTGGTAAGCAGCTGCTCATAAGTAACTGGTAATGTTAAAATAGATTGTCTCACTGTCATGTTATTTTTTATGCAAAACAGAAGTAAGGTAGTGTATATATTGTTTTTCTCTCTACATTGCCAGGTGATATTAAAAATGTTCAAAGTAATTGTTGAATAAAAATAAATAACATGATTAGGTGGTTAGTACTATAAGCCATATACTTGCATGTCAACCAATAGCAAGATTCTAATTAATTTAACCAATGCTAGGTTAAGGATTAAAGGAAATAAATAAAGTACAAGCTAAATGTTGGAATATAGAATCCAAACAGGAAGTTTCAAAAGATGTAATAGTTTTGAAGAATATTTGTGCATGTGTAAAGAACCTTCCTCATTTTTACTTTGCATGTATGGTTGACTATTGTAATAATGATGTAAATAAGTAATTTGAAATGAGCTGATTTTTAGAAATACTCATGTCACATAATTTTAATTAAGGAAAACATGTTTTGGTGCCCCATTTCTTCCCATTGTCAGTTCAAAGTCAACTGCTGATGTTCCTTGTAGGTAGCCATAATATTTCTTTCTAGTGGAGCAGGGATTAACATTTTTATTAGGAGTCACTGAATGTGATTTCCAAGTTGAATATTATTCCTTTGTTTTTCAATGTTTTGATATTCTTCCAAACTGTCAATTTTTCTATTTTTCCCTCTGAAGTTCCGAACTACTGTGAAGTTTTGTTACTGTTACCTTCTTTTGCTCTTGTTTTAATTTCTCTTGGTTTTTCTGTTATAAAATTTTTCACAATCATTACGTACTATATTATAGGTTTCTGATTTGTTTTCATTTGGGATTTTGTCTTTTTATTTGGAATACAGTATATTTTTAATAAAATGCCTGCTTTATAAGAGGCCAAGATGATAATGTAATATTTGGATAAGCTAGTAGTAGTGCTGTGAAATATAAATTTAAAAGAAGGCTTGGGTTGGAATAGAAATGTGTGTCTGAAATGAGAGCAAATGTTCTCAAAACTGATCAGACAACATAATAATGTAAGTAATGAAAAGTGTTTTTATTCAGACTCAAACCTTCTCTTAAATGATGCGATATTTGAAAATATTCTTACATTTATAAGATATAAAGGGGTGGTATGTGAACTGCTCTGTTTTCTTTTTTAATAAAAACTAGCAAGATGACATCTCAAGAAATATGTTAAATCTCTGTAAAACACTCACATTTTTGTGGCATCAACCATTTCCAAAGTATTTGTCATAATTGGTTCGAATTTTTCAATACTTTGTCATTTTTTTAAGTGTTGCTATCTGTTCTGAAATGGGTTTAGAGTACCAAAAGAAATATTAGTGGAATTGTAAATTGGATAGTCTTGAGGATATAGTTGCAGGAAAAACAAGAGAATAAAGAATGTTGTCCTGATTAGGTTGTATAGCAACTTTACACTGAAATCAAAATAAAAATTTGACTTGTGATCTTTGGGAGCACTGGAAAAATAATAATTCTTTCCCAAAGATGTAGATCTCCATGTGTAGATCTCAGTTGCATTGAACTACTGGTTCCAGATTCATAATCAGTTCCTAAAGATGACAGATTCAGATTCATTAGTCCAAATTTACAACAAATTATTTTTAATGTAATTTACAATATTGTAAATGTAGGCATGTCAAGCATACTACTAATTTTATACACTTCTCTGATATTTATATTTCTTTATTCGTAATGGATGTATATGCCATATTTATCCAAGTATGAGATGACCTTGAATGCAAGACCCCCATTTTTCAGAACTTAATTTTGGAATTTAGCATAAATTCTATCTCCAAAGATTTATGTTTTGGTCTGCCCTGTCAACTCTGCCCATGTGTTTGTTGTAGACAAAGATGTTATGAGGTTGTATGACTGTAATCCTTTTCTTCTCCTTTTGAGAATATCTAGTTGTGAAATGGCTGAGATGGGGTGCAGTTTGAGGCCACTGAAACAACATTGTTATCATTCCATCTGGTTATTGCTATATTTGATTCTGTTGCCCACTTTACTTCTGAAGTTCCCCTGGAAGACTTTTTAAAAGAACTTAACATCAGAAAGAGGACAACTGCAATTCTATTCTCTCTTATTGTTCCAGTACCTCGAATGTTCCTCTTTCCCAGCTCTTCTAAAAGTGGCACTGAGTTAAAAAAGTTATCAAAGAAAATGTGGTATGGTAATTTCTGATGCTGGTTCAAAATATTGGCATACTGAAGTACCACGCTCGCTCCTAGCCATAACACTTGATATTCCTTTGGAACAGAGGAGTTAGCACCCTGGTAGGGATCCATCCAAGCAATGTACCCATTCAAAGTGGTGCCTGTCCACAGCTTGAATCCAAAGCGCACAGGTTTCCCCCAAAGAAACTGTTTGCAACCATGTTTTCCAAAGTAAGGTACCATGGATTCATTGAGTGAATGATTTTCATAACGTGGCTACTAATCTTTTGTTCAAGTCAGAAAGCAAAGGCCGAACTTTTGCAAATCTTATCATTTTTATCCAGATCATCATGAAGGTTACTCATAATGAATTTAAATCGGTCTCTAGATATTGCTTTTGAGACAAGATTATTATGAGTGTCTGGGCTATTTTTCCACGGCATGTGTTTTCTAGGGAGCTCAACATAACCACTCGAAAGAAGTATAGCAATGAACATTTTCATTTCATTTTTGGTGATATCACCAAGAAGATTCTTCTTAGCTCCATACTAATTTGAATAGGCAGCAATTAAGCTTAAAATATCCTCATCTATAAATAATGAAAATAGTTCTTCAGGATTCAAGGAATTTTTTGGGCCAGACAAAGAAGGCCACATTGTTTTATCTACCTCTATATCTCCATCTAGCCAATGGTATTTCTTTTTCTTTGGAGCTGGTAGCACACATGAATCGGCATACATGATGCATTCAATTTCTGCAAGCGCGTTCAGTTGGTTTCCAGAAAGTTTGTCCATTGTTGGTTGTTCGTCACCCGAATCTTCATCAGTAACTGCCTCACAGGCATTGACTGGAGGTAGAACGGAAACTTAACTTCTCTCTGTTGTTTCATTCTCTCATCAATTTCATTATCTTCATCAGAACTGGCATTCAATGTGTCAATCACTTCATTCATGGTCAGGCCCCTTTAACAATGAAATCATCAATGTTACACACTGGCATATGGATTAATTTATGTGTTGCTCCAGTATAAGATGAACCTTAAAATTAGTACCACATGTACACCCAAAAAGATAGAATATGCTCACAACAATAGAGATTTTCAACTTCGGCGAGCCTGGCGTACTATATGTAGGTCTCGCAAATAAAAAACCCTGTGTATAACATTGTTACAGGTTATGAGCTTATGATTGGTGTACATGTTGAATTGAGGCATATGCAAATAAACAATAATAGTGGCAACCAGTTTCATAAACGTAAGATAAGGATGTACTCACTTTTGTAGACGTAGTTGCGTCCAGTCAGCCATCTTCCAAGGAGTGCTATCTTTGTATTCTCCTACACACAACTAAAAAAAACATAAGACGCAAGTTTGCCAACACTATCCCTTCTACAAAGCTTCTTCCTTTCATTGACAGTGCTGACAACATCTGAAAACAAATTGTACTGTTACAAGAGGCTTTAAACAATGAAAGGCAAGGTGTCCTACTAGTAGGAGTCAGCCCTAACAGGGTTAAGACAACATACTTAATATATCATAAAACATTTTGCCTAATTCGAATTTGTGCATAAATTCACATTGCAGGCAGCACAGAGAGGCAGAAGGGAAAACAGAAATATATCATTCAAAATCTTCTCAGGCTTCTAACCAGGTAAAAAATTGGCTTGATACCAATGTTTCGAAGAAGTGCACCTTCCTCATCTTCAGGGTGAACTGATGGATTGAGCTTGTGGAGACTGGTATTTATAAGAGCTGGAATGAAGCTAACATCTGATTGATTGGCATGATATTATGGCCTGATATTTAAGATGACTGAGACATGGGCACGGACTTCGTAGAAAATTATTTATAGCAGTTATACGGCAAATGTTTTGTGTTTGAGTATGGACAACGTTCGAAACGTTGGTATCAAGCCAAGTTTTTACCTGGTTAGAAGCCCAAGAAGATTTTGAATTAATACGTTGCCAGGAAAGCTTCAGTTCTTATTTTAGAAATATAGCAGTATAAGTGCAGAGGAAGCAGGGTAAATGCACAGTCAACCTCTCTCTTTCTGCTTGGCCACTGACTTCCAGTACATTATGAGCAACCACTAATGTGAAAGGAAGTCATTTTATTTTAATGTTGGAGAGTAATCTTTTTTTCCAATGAGAAGACTCGTAATGACTAATTTTTTTTTTTATGTGAAATGAAACTCACAAAATTTGCCACATACATCACAACCTTGGCAGTAATCAAAAACATTTCCCCCAAACTTCGCCATGCTGTACCCACAAAGTTTGAAACTTATTTCTTCTGTGCATGGTATTCAGAAAACATATCGTGAATGCAAGACATTCTCCAGTTCAGAACATTGTTTTGGATAAAAACATCCTCTTGTATTAAGATGAATACGGTATGTACATATCCTTTCAGTACTGTTACAAGAATTTTTGCCATATGGAAGAAATTCATTTTACCCACAATCACACAACATATGACATACTGGATAATATGCCATTAGTTTATGGCTTAAGAGCCAGTCACATATAGGGCCACACCATGGCCAAGTGGTTAAAACCTTTACCCTAGACAGCCTGGGTTCGATCCAAGGGATCGCATGTGAGATTTGTGGTGGACAAAGCGCTGCAGGGGCAGGTTTTCTCCAGTTTCCCCCACCATCACATTCCACCAGTGCTCCATCTTCATTCCATGAATTGTAAGTGCCATTGCCACGGTGCCATACCAGTAAAATCAGGCTTAAAACACTATACATACACACACAACACACACACACACACACACACACACACACACACTCACACTCACACTCACACTCACACTCACCATACATGGTGCATGGCAACATTAGGTTCCAGAGGAACAATTTGCAAATGGCTGTGATGTGTACTACCATATTTACCCAAATACAAGGCAACCTCTAATGCAAGATAATCCCCCTTTTTTCAGGACTTAATTATGGAATTTAGCAAAGTATCTATATAAAAAGAAAAAATAACTTAAAAGTTTAAGTAAAATTTAAAGATTTACCATATATTTTGAACAAACTGATGATCACTTAAGCTGATTAAGCCCCTTATTTATTTAATTTATTTATATTTGTTTTACTTAATTTGAATTTAAACTGAAATTCAAGTTTTGAGCGTCTGGCGGAGAGGGGAGGAGCGGCTTTTCTTTTTCCTATGAGACTGCTAATATGCCCTTTAACAGCTAATTTTTGGCACAAAATGAATTGCACAAAATATGCCACATACGTGCGACCATACATCACAGTAATTCATTTCCTCCAGGCTTCACCACTGCTGTACCTGTGAAGTTTGAAATTTACTTTTTCCCTGCATGGTATTTGGAAAACATATATCGCAAATGCAAGATGGCCTCCAGCCCCCCAGTTCTGAACATTAGTATTTTGGAAAAACACATTGTCTTATATTCAGATAAATGTGGCATAGCTCTCTGCAAATTGTACAATTCAGGATAATTATACATTTAGTAATTCTGCATTCAACAGTTCCAGAAAATCCAATTTTTTTTTTTTTGTCCCTTCTGAATATTTACTCGTTAGTTCATGTTCAGAATTGAGCTCACAAGGTAACTTTTGTTGACACCTTCAGTAATGAACTACCAGCTACTCTTATTTCAAAACTCTCATAATGCTTCATCACAAAAATATGTAGCGACTTTTTCTGCGGAATTTAATCTAATCTGATGTGATATTTCAAAAGCTTTAATGCCCTTAGCTCAATAACCAGAAATTTACGGATATACATTCCTGGTAAGAAATATATTAGAACCCCTGCATCTCGGCTTAAAATTATTCTTAGTTACTATGACTCAACCGGTATAAATACAGCATACACATTATTAATAAAAGCTTATAAGCTAATAGTAGTACATAATTATGTTACATGCTTTTGTGAACTGATTTGACCAGTTTTATGTTACTACAAGATACCTTTATCTTTGATTTTTATACATGCAATAGTGTTGGAGATGTGTTAAGTATAATTGACTTTATCTGTTCATACTTACTTCACCAGTGATGTAAACAAACAAGAACATATTCTTCCGCAAACACACATGTACCTATGTTTGATTGAAAAAGAAATGACTACCTACTTTCACTGTTCACAGATGGTTTTCTATGAAATGTATAATAAATAAAACACAGCAAAATAGGTAAGCAAATCATTATTCAGCATGAAATTCAAAATTCTCCGTAAAATTACAAAATGCTGACATGTTTTGAAACTTTGTTGATGTATTACATTCGTACATCACTCCAACAGTCTCTCTCTCTCTCTCCTCTCTCCTCTCTCCTCTCTCTCTCACTTCTCTCTCTCTCTTCTCTTTCTCTCTCTGTATTTTAGCACTCTCAAGTGGAAACCATACATTGCACATTTCTTTAATACACTTCATAGTCCAGTGATTTACCCAGAAGAGTTAATCTGAAGATGGAAGTGGTTCCACTCCTTCAAGATACAAGTTACCTACAGCATTTGCACTCAAACTGTCGCTCTGAGATTGATAATTAGTCAGTCAACCGACAATGTCCACCATTCCCTCCAAATCTCGCTTTTTTACTCTTCCCGAATAATATGTGATATACATTTACTGCATTTTTGGCTGTCACTTGTTGAAAAGCTGCTTGCTCAAGATATCACACCTCAGATAATTTGAAAGCTTTACATGCTGTTATGCTGTTTTGGAAAATACCAGTAAATTCCACCATTAAGCTGCGAATATTGTTTAATGCAAAAGTAAGCTACTTTTCACAAAACGTATTATATACATTAGGAATAATTCTTTTCTCACTACTTTTTAGAGGTCTTCCTCATTTGTGTTTCACCATACTGGTAACTGAAAATCATCTGTTGCAATTTATGCACAACACATGTGCATTATTACGTAAGGGAATAATGTTTAAAATTCAACTAATCTCCATTTATTAACAACTCTTACTGTTAGTTCGACAACATTTCATAGTCTTATATGATATTTGTGTACTTTCAGCAAATTAAGAGGAACTAATTTTTTATAGAAAACAGTGGTAAAAATTACAGCAATCAATCAGAACTGTTGCAACCTGTCGCTTTTGTTTACACTAATCACTTGTTCCTAATTTATTAAGAATTATAGTCTCGTGCAGTAGTCTATGTTATTAGTTACAAGTTTCTAAATAGAAACAGTTTTTGTTAACAAGATTTATAAGAGCTCTTTTCTTTTTAAATTTAAATTATATGGTCCATTGTTTGCTCACTGACATCTGAATGTCTCAAAGCATAACGTCCCAAAATTGCAGATCGCTTTGATCAATCAATTGTGCTGGCTCATATGCACTTCAGTTACCATCATGTCTGTTATGGTGCACTCTTAGACCCCAATCAAATAAAGACAGCGCTTATATAATGCCGCATTAACACAGGTGTGAGGTAATGCCATTCTTAATGCAGCTATAGGTGTAGCATAAAAATTGCCACAAGTCTCAAGAATTGTAAATTACATGTGGAATTCTTCCTACAGGTTTCAAATATAATAGCATAACTAATAATATTCAAAATAAATATTCATCCAATCTTTATAAATAAATAGAGCATAAAAAGTGTTGTACCATTGAAACTTCCCGTCAGCTGTGTACTGTTGAGGATAATAGTTCTACCAGCCCATTTCACATTTGGTTCTAGAGGTTGTTTGCTGCACTATTGCTACAATCAAGGCAAGATTCATTGAAGTGTATTTAGGAACTTTTGGAAATATCATGATACTTACAGTTTTCAGAAGCATGCCAGATATCTCCTAAAAAAATTTCTTCTATAAATTGTTCTGTATCATACTTGATAAAAGTCTGAACAAAAAAATTCATCACACACTCACAACAGTGAAAGCATAAACCAAAATATGAGAACTACAACTCTGGTTTCCCTAAATTGATAGCAGTGATTTCACTGTCTCCATCATAAAGCAACAATGCTATGTATTAAAAACTGGCCCATTTACATCTAAGTATAGTTCATCACATCAAAAGACAACACTGTTGGATGCACCTGGGTTGCAGGTGTGCACTACTTGCCTGCCATCACTTCATCCCCACACAGACATCTTAAGCAGCGAAACAAACAGGATAAACAGAAAAGCAAGCAATTACATTGCAGCCACTGTCATGCCATTCTTCCACCATCGTTGCCATAGGAATTACACTGCAGTCTGCTTAGGTATTTGTGGTGTTCCTGAGGATGTGCTAGCACAGTTTGTGGCATCACCTCAATGATGGCCAGGTGTAATTCATTCCCACTAGCGCTCCCACTTCACTAGCCAGGCAGTCTGCTCCCTGCACCCTCACAGGAAGGCACTGCCAAAGCTGCCAATACCTATGTCTCTGCTAAGGGCTCATCTACAAATTTTGGAGCTGCTGCCGCATTCAACAACACAGCCAGAAATCAAGGGGCTGTGCAACACCATTTGGAGTTTCTGAACTTGAAAGCCAAGAGGACCCTATAGGACTGCGTACAGGAAACAGAGTAGAACCAGCATAACTCTCAAAGAACTACAGGTCATGTGGAACTGGTTAAAAGTCAGGACTTCCTCTGCAAAATGCAGGAACTATAAAGCACCATTTGGACTATCTTCCAGGAGTAAGTGGCAGCCTCCAGCAGAGATCAACAGACATCCAGCTACAGAACCTCCAAGATGGATTGATGTCACTGAATCAAGAGACTGCTATTCTCCAATCACTAAATGATTAATACCCTAAACATTGCATTCCAATCCTTCCCATCCTCTGCCTTAATTGGTTGCCAAGCCCTCCTTCCAGCTCCAATATGTTACTGCTCTGGCCACACATCTTACCAGCTATTTACTCACCAAGAATATGCATTTTGTAATACCACCTCTAACCTTTTTCCTTTTTAATCTGTTGGAGGAGTTTTTAGTGGGTATGGCCACTTGGGAGAGTCCCACACGCCTGGCTTGTTAGGGTTACTCCCTTCCCCTCAAAAAAAGAAAGAAAAGGGGGGTGGAGGGGGAAAACGATGGCACCAAATACTGAGGTCATGCAACTGCAGCATGTCGCTTTGTGTTGTGCAAACTGAAAGACTATGTGACAGTTTTTGAGTGCATGGTAGGTATAAATGGTTCCATTAAACTTAATAAACTTTCAAATTGTGTCACAATTGTTGCACAACGCAAAATAGCTTATATAAATGGAGACTAATTTGCATAAGAAAAAACCAAATAAAACATTATTCTAGAATAGCATCAGATGCAACTAAAGTACATTCGATGCAACGGTTACAAAACATAACAAAAAATACATTTTTGGAGCATCGGCTTCAAATAATGCAAACCTTGCTAGCAGAGTCATCTGCAATCACAGGTTGCCTAGTGGCAATAAGTTTTCTAAATTATATCAATGTATCAAAAGCAGAGTTTCTTGGTCAGTTCATTCTGCTACCTCAGATGATTTATTTCCTGCCAGTCTATAGCACAAAAATAACTCCTAAAGGACAAGTTTGCATACAGTGTAGATTCTTATTTTCATGATTTATTTTTAAAAAAATTAAGATAGTTTTGTTTTCCCAATTCTTTTACCATTTCAAATCTTTGATCTTAATATATCTTTGTACATTATAATTTGTAATACCATTCCTTTTGTTTTAATGAAGAATGCTTTGTGCATTTCAATTCCATTGAGCATACTGATTTTAAAATGTTTAAGTGTTGCCTTTGATCTTTTCTTTTTATGTGACTGCTTAAAGAATAGTGAAATTATATACATTAAAAACTAATAGAAATATTTGTAGAAACACTTTCTCAGCCAAGAATATATTTAGAGCACTCCTAACTAAGAAGTAACTAACCTTTATTTCTGATGTTCAGTAGACACTCTGATAGCAAGCTTTTGTCTATCTCTATACACTTTTATCAGTACACAAAATTCATTCAGAAAAAATTGTAGAAAATTCCAGAGATTCATTTTTTCATTCAAATATCTTAAATATACTGTGTTTTAATTAAAATCATATATATAAATTTTATATAATTTTCTTTAAAAAAAAGCGAGATGTTTCTAAAAAAACTTGCCATGGTTATTTAGCAAGCTGGAAGAAGAGCAGATAATAACTGTTATTCTTCTCTAAGAGACAAGGCTACCTGCTCCTGTCAAGCTGTATCAGATATCTGCATTGGTGTTCACAAAGGTGAAGGTCCAGGGAATATATCCCTGAGTTCTGCAGCTACTTTCCATAGCTATCAGAGATGCCAACTGACAACCCAAATAAAAAAAGGCGAGATGGCATTCATATCTCTCATATAACTACCATCTGGTGTAAGCCCAAAAGATAAATCCACAAAATGGCCACAGTTTCAGATGCATATATTTGTAACATTTGTTAGATTTTTCACATCATCCTATTTTCACACATTCTTCGCCTGGAATGAAATGAAATCTTCTATTAATAGTGTTAATCAAGCTTACATTTGCTCACATTTCTCTTAATGATAATACATTCACATTAGTGGCTGGTGGGGTTCTTTTGAAGTAGCAAATTTGTAGCAGCTCGTAGATCACATTTTTGACTTAAAGCTTAAAATATTTTTTACCAGTAGTGTTTGTTGAATTAATAGATGTGTTAATTGTTTTTCCCACACAAGCCATGTGTGAAAGAGTTAGAAAGGCAGCATCAGCTCAAAGATTCAATGCCTTAGTCTAGATACCCTTGTCTCCATCCAGTTGCTCTAACTCTTGAGCCACCATGGTAACTTACCCCAACTGAGTCTTATTTTTTCTGGTAAACCACAAGGAGATCTAAAATTATTCTGGCTTACTCCAATGTTAATTGTTTTCTCCACACAAACACATGTAGGACGAGGATTACAAAGGTAAAGTCAGACTGAAAAATTCAATGTCAGGTGTTCTTGCAGCTTATCTTAATTTAATAACAGAATGAACCGAGCATTATTGGATGTTTTTCAGGTCCCAGCAGACCAGATGTCAATAGAGGAAGATGCAGGTAACGAATCTGACTCATCTCTAGAAAGAGACTTAAGGCCACCTGTTCCTGACAACGTTCAAGTAATTCCTGAAAGTCCAGATGTATCAGATAGCTCTTTTAGCCAGTAAGTATAGCATAGTAAAGTATTGGAGTAAAACTGTTAAGCATTATTCAAAAATATATCATTTTAAAAAATTAAATATATTCATTGTTACCTTATTGTGAAATTATCTTGCAGACATATGATTAGTGAAAAATATTCTATTATTTGTAACAGTACACAGAATTAAACTGTGTATCTAACATGGTGTTTTAAGTGACTTTTCCAATCCAAGAACAAATGCATCCTGCAAATTACATTATATTATATAAATGATGTATTATATAGTTTCCATAATTTATTTCTCTCTAAATCATATATGTAATGAAATGCTATAGTATATTATAATAAAGAGGTTGAAACTATTTGCAACACTTGGTTTAACAGCAGCTTAAGAGGAGTCACTAGTATTTAGTGTTGCTGTATTTTCTTTGTATGGTCAAGAGATTGTAAAACAGTATTATAGAACTAATTGTATTATTAAGTGGAAATAAATTCATTCATTCATAATACAGAGAGGGCCAGAAAAGCACTGAACTTATAGAACTGCATTTCCATAAGAAAATTGTTTCTGGGCAGTCTTGAATTTTTAGCTAGTCAGGCTAAAGGAGATCCTTTGAAGTAACAATCATGCAGACTTTCCTTTTCTTTACATTTAATTTCCTTTGTTAAGGGTGGCTGGATAGCTCAATATTAGTTTGCATCTTTTGTTCCAAGAGTCTTTGGTTCGTTTCTTGGGTTTGGGGTGGCAGTTCTAAATTTCTCTAGTCCAGGCCTTTGCCTATAAATAGCATGTGTGAAGTATTGCTAAACCCCAATATTGTTTCAACTTATATAATTTCAAATAATGAAATGTCCCAGGTTTATGTACTAACATAAACAATTGTCATCAGCTAACAAATGAAATATGAAAATAATCATTTCTGCTGATGCAGTAGCGTGAAGTTGTTGACATACCTAAATATGCTCAGTGCAACAAAATTGTGATACAATTGCTATTGAATAGGTGCTTTCAATGTCCTGAACTATGAAACTACAGTGTCTTATTTTGCCTTCGGCTGGAGAGATCACCTCTAAACAGATTGCCAGGATGTTAAATTCAAGTGTATAGTTGTATCATGTGACCAAAGGTCGAAAATAAGGCATTGTAGATATGAGATAATATTCCCTATCTCATAGTATAATTTATGGTCCAGTGGATCTTTTTCTGAAAAATTATTATTTTGCTTCCTTTTGTGCATTTTATTACTTTCTCTGTGCATACTTTGTACAAGTAGGTATTGTATTGTGTTCCACTCAAATGATGTTGAGATTTCACTGGAAATATGTTCTGAGATCCCTTGAGTAGAAAAAAAGCTTTTTAGAACAAGGGTCTGTGTGTTTCTGTGAACACATAACTCTAAAACAAAAAGTCTGTTAAATACCAAACTTGATATTTAAGTTCATGTCTTCCAAGGATGCAAGAAAATCTCCCCATTCCCTATAGAAAAAGTTTGAAAATAATTGATTTTTTCAAAATTACTCTAATGATTGTGATTATAACACCCCATTTTATGGATAATTACATGACAAATAAAATGTATATCATAAATTTTCTGGGAATTGCCTCTGAAGTCCTCTTTATTCCATTTGACTTTTGTATAACTGGTAAACAGTAAAATGGACAAACAAGTTACTACACAAAAAAAAATTTTAAATCTGGTTAAAATACACAATTTATATTATAGTTTCAGTTTTTCTCACACAGGAAGTCCTCATCCGTTTCAACCTCTTTTGTTTTATTCCTGGCAATTAAAGAGAACCGAATTTCAATTTTAATCGCATAGAGGAATACTAGCAGAAAGAGTTGGGATAGTAGCCAAACTTAATATCAGGACCATTTACAAACTGAAGATAAAGAACCTAGTAAGAACAGTGAAAATCCAGATAGACCTCAATTACTAGGTGTGTATTGCATTCCATGTAAGTGCAGAGCCCTATCCTGCAGGGCCACCAAAGTCGAGAACATGAGTGAACCATAGAGCCAACTTCCGCAACAACCATCGTAACCAAATGTGAAATGGGAAAGAAGGGTAAAGGAGGCATTGGTAATTTCTTCTGAAAGGGGGCAAGCTAAATTGGGACATTGGGTTAGAGTTCAATTCTGCATGGGAACTGGTCATCAAAATTGAAATTAACCGGCTCAGAAACCTTAGATGTAGACAATTTAGGCAGCATCCAAAGTAGGTGTTTTCTACGCCTGTGCAAGCCACTGTGGTGCACAGTATGTATATATACAGGCCATTTCACCTGATCAAATCATTTATCATTCTGATGATGGGAGAGAGTATGCTTCTGAAACATTGATGACTTTACTTC
The DNA here is from genome assembly GCA_030762935.1 of Hymenopus coronatus. NCBI lineage: Eukaryota > Metazoa > Arthropoda > Insecta > Mantodea > Hymenopodidae > Hymenopus > Hymenopus coronatus. Next base: position 62,011,440 of record CM060881.1, read on the forward strand.
ACCTCACCTAGCTTGAAATATGAGAATGCCTAAAGCATGCTAGTTAGCGATTTGCAGTGTTCCTGAGGGCAACAGAGCATTCTCGAGAGTCTAGCACAACTGTGTAATCTAATAAATGCTAAATCTAGAAGACAGAGACTCTTTGAGAGTGATGTCAATCATAACATCAAGCAGTAGCTTAGACACTACAATAATTCCTTTTTGACGACACAGTTGCTCACAATAAAATTGCCTGGTTCCATTTTGTTCAGCGAAGCAGCATGGATCCTATCAACAAGCTCTGTTTTCTGGTAAAAAGTTATTTTCAGAGACAAAAAATGCTCTGCAATACATTGTTGGCTAATGCCTGAAAGATTTTCTTCTAGCTTACCCAAAATATTGCCAAATTAAGGAATGACAGTTATAAGGAAATCATTTAAATTGTGATAGCATACCTGTGGTTTTATTTATTTTTCTTATGATAGACATGTAACAGTCTTTGCACTGCTTGTTCAATTACAGAGGGAGACTGGTTGCAACAAATTGAACAATTTTAATGCAGATAATACAGGAACTTACAGAAAGACCACAAACATAATTATGACATACCAGCAGAGAAATGGATGTTGTACAGCTCGTGTTTTTACTAAGGCAGAAAAGAAAGTGTTAAAACTATCTGCAAAATAACATGGCTGCTCCAGTTACAAAAAGTTGAATTGTAAACACACAAAAATTTTACATGCCACAAATTATTGTTTTCTCTCCTCTTCACAACACTAATGATTCTATCAATTCAAAAAGGTAATATCAATTTTAAAAAAAGAGAGCTATTGCCATAAATTTTACAGATCTGCTTCAGTCAAAATTTCCAAGTTTAAACTCATAATATGTTTCTACTACTTTCCCTCGTTTTCTTATCATATAACATGGGTTGGTTGGTTGTTTGTTTGTTTGTTTGTTTATTTGTTTATTGTACTAGGCACCCACACAAGTAATATGGCTAGACATCAGCCCAGGTTGTTATCTTGCCATATTCCTAACCAAGTTTTCCTTATAATCTAACACATTTGTTTTAATCATAAAGATGATGATGATGATGATAATAATAATGATAATAATAATAATAATAATAATAATAAATGTACATCAGTCATGCTCAACATTTCTTAAAACAACCTATTAACTCAAGTTTCATCTACTTATCTTTTTGCAAACCACATCCATTTATTTTTTACTATAGCCAAATACTCGCCTACCTTTTTGCTATCCTTAATAAAAATGTTATTAAGACTATCTTTCTGTTCCTTTTTAGCCATTTACCATTTATACACCCGTTTCCTCCAAAGCTCTGTCCCTATACAATCAAAAACTAAATGTTCCATTTTTAGAAATTAACATTGAGTCGAACTAAGCACTTTTAAAACTTCACTTGTTTTTACTTACATAGTAGTACATGTGTTTCACAGAACTTGTCTGCATTCTTAACTACCTTCAATTGCCAAACTCATTTGTATCGATGCCTCCGGAATCTTGAGGATCGCCCACTGGACATCGGATGAACTTATGGAGTGGGTTGAATTCAGCGGGAATTACAACGTTCATCAATGATGACTCATACTTTTTGATAAAAATCTTTTCTCAAGTATCAAGTTCAGTTTGTCTTGTCCCAAGCTTGAAAAGATAGATGTTCTCTTTGATGTTGTGTTTAAACTTCCAAAAGTGGTTTGCTACTGCTGATTTCTCTGTGTGCTTATATTTTGCATGGCTGAGATGTTCTTTAAGGCGGGTCATAATGTTCCTTCTGGTTTGTCCTATGTATATTTTTTCACAATCTTCACATTCAATTTTGTAGATTCCTGATTTTCTTGTTGAAGGTATTTTATCGTATCTGTTGCATTTTATTATGCTTTAATGCAATGTCTATTTTGTGGGGCTAGCACTGTGATGTAACCATGGAAGATCTTTTGAAATTTGCTCATGTACTTCGGGTGGTAAGTGAATTTTTTTTAACTATTTCTTCTCTTTATCTACTGTTAAGTGGTTATGTCTGATATTTGTTTTTTCTTTTTTAATCTTTGTAGTTTTTTGTGTACCAGTGACTTGTTGAAACCATTTTTCTCTTTGTTGATTCTATTTGTTTTAATTCTCTATTGTATTCTATTTCACTTAGTGGAACATTGAGTAGTCCGTGAACCAGGCTATTTATGATGGCATGTTTATGGTTTTTGTAGTTGAAACCATCAGCTTTAATGTCGTTGTCTGTATTGTTGTCCTTCCTGTATATTCTGAAATCCAGTTTATTGTTATTTCTGATGATTTTCAAATCTAAGAAAAGGATTGCTCCATCTGACTCCTCCATTAAGAATTTGATTTCTGATATCTGTAAGTTTAGTAGTTTTAAGACTTCATCTAATTTTCCATTCACTACTGCTAGGATATCATCCACATACCGAAACCAAGGCTTGAAAATGCAGAGGAACAAAGTGGTGATTTGAATCTCAAAAAAACTCATAAAAAGATCAGCTAGGAGCAGAGATAAGGGGCTACCTATCATTAAACAGAATTCAGGTTTAATGATGGGTGGCCCCTTCTCTCCGCTCCAAGCTGATCTTTTTATGAGTTTTTTTGAGATTCAAATCACCACTTCGTTCCCCAACATCTTAAAGTCTTCATTTCTTTATCATCTTCAAGTTATCATTTCGCTTCACTGTGTACCACTTCCTGTAGGTTAGTTATCATATATGTTCCATATTTTCCTTTTCACCACATATTGGGCATCGATTTTGTTGGAGTCCTTCTCTCATACCCTTTGTCTCCACACACCTGTTTGTACCCAAGCAATACTCTCCCTTTGTTCTTTATTAAATTTATCCACATACATTTCTCTTTCCCATGTGTTTTTTTATTTGTATATGTTCCTAATCTTTTTTCCCCATATATTGCTGAACAATTTTTATATTTCTTTATCCTCAAATCTCCTCCTAGCTCCTTTCCAAAAATTATATGCATTTTTTCCCCTCTTTCTCCAAATTTCCCCCAATCCACTATTTTCTAAATTAGTTTGTATTAAATAACTCCACCCATTTTTCTTCAAAATTCTTTTCTTGATATTCTAAGCATTGCCTTAACAGGTTGCTTTCACCTAAATTTAGTATTCTATACCAATACTTAATCACACCCTTCCCACTCACCCCATTTCAATTTGAACAAATTCCTTTACTGTTGCATTTGGCAAAGCTAACACTACAACTTCCCAACCACTATCTAGTCCCCATATTTCTATTCCATATAGCATTTTTGCTTCAACTACCATATTATACATTCTTTCTAGCCAGTTGACATTTATATCTGGCATTGGTTTACAGAACAGTAATACTGATATTGTAGTCATAACTGATTTCTTTTGATGTTGGCAATTCCACTTTGTAAATTTACTTCCTGCTACAGCTGTTAACATCGATGTGATTTCTCTGTAAGCTGTCATTTATTGACCAGTAATCCTGTTTTTCTGTGACTACTTTTCATGATGTAAATACTCTCCCATACAGTTAATTCATGGGGCTGGTCTATGGCTTTGAGTAAAGTGATGCTTATATGAATGTTGTGATCACTTGCAGATTTATCCACTTGTTGGCACTTATGTTTCTGAAGTGCTCTATAGCCTAGCTGTTAGATTTGTCTGTTATTATTTGATCATATTCGTAATAGAGAGTATTAGTTTATTAGTATGAGTCAGGATAGTGGCATTCACCTCACTTAAAATTAAATTACACAAAGCATATGTTTCAAGGGCATTCACCCTCTTCTTCAGTTGAAGTCCAACTGATGCCTGAAAGTTGTGCTTTGTGCTATTATGGTGGAGACATCTGAAGTTGTTAGCAGAAGTGCATACTCATGTGGCAGTATTTCAAAATTTATGAGCCTGTTTTATAATGAAAATATTCTCCCAAACTGTAAGTGCTGCAGGGTTGTTTATGAGTTAAGGCAATATTCACCTCTCATATGGGAGACATTGTGAAGCAGTGATGTCCACTTACTAGTGCTTGGTGTACCGCTACACTTTATATTGCTGTCTTATTTGCTGGCATCTGTGATCAGTTGGTTTCTCTCTCAGGGTGCTGTCAGAGTTTATGAACACTCCAGTGTTGTGGAATTTGGGTAGGTCTCTTAAATTTAAAAAAAAAAAAATGTATTTTCTTTTCTCAAATAATTGATCCATATTAATGAACAAGTTGCGAGGTCGCAACCACTAATGCTTTCATGTGTGTTTTATTAACACAAAAATTCTGTCAGGTTACTTTTGTCAATTATGCAATTTCAATAAACTATGTCATTAACTAGGACAAATAATGTTGTATACTTCCAAATTAGTGGAAGATAAATTCTATTTCACTTAAAATATTCCTATGTTATCACATCAACATGTAAGAATAATTATGAACTTCATAACTATGGCTCCCCTATTTTACATGGAAAAAATTTCAAAAATTTGGATTTTCTTAAAAATGGCTCTTAACGATTTTGACTAAAATCCTATATATTAAAGCTATTTATATACAAAATAAAATGTATATCTTGAATTTTCTGGGAATAGCCTTTGAAGACCTCTTTATTTTGGATGAATTTTGCCAAATTTTGTTTAACTGCTAAACCGTAAGAAATAGACAAAAACTCACTACAAAAAAAATGTACAACACGTCAAAACACACAATTTATGTCCTTTACGTTTTCGTTGTGGAGGTAACCGTTTCCGAGATATTCCTTGTTATTGGTTTTAATTGTGAAGTACAACTTTTCTCAGATAAGAAGTGTCCGTTTTTCTTTTGTTCCACTCCTGGCCAAGCAAATGCAATGACAATCACATAACGATAGCTTTTAAAACGTTTGACTATCACTTTAGCCTAGTGCATTACGGTAGTTCCCTTTTACTTATAAGAACTAAGTAATAAGAACATTCTGCTAGTGTTTATTTCGATTAGCATTGTGTAGAAAGAAGAATCTTTTGTAGGAAGTTTGTAGAGCAGCTAGAGAAAGTCATGTGAGTGTAACACATCAGATGTTTTAGATTTCTTCTCTCAAAACCAAGAAAATGTCACAATGAAATGTGTTTATAACAAAAAATAAAACAATGTCAGAGAGAGAACCAAAACATCTCTAACTAAAAGAGCACACAGAATATTTAGCCATGCTCTTAGGTTTTGATTCATGCACAAAACAAACGCACATATCAATAAATGACATAAAATGGGTGCCAATTCTAAATATAGGATTACAAAACGATAAATTTTAATTGGAAACATTAAGGACATAAATATTGGCTCAAATACCCCTTTCATGATATTGTGAGTGAAATTCTTGGCTTTCTTTCCTTGTTCTATTTCTGGAGTTCACCAAATCATAAGATCTTCCCCAGAAACAAAGAACACACATGGAACATTTTCCACTCATGCTACAACTTGCCATTAATTCAAAATCAAATCAGATTTCAGCATATTACACTCATTCTCTCATATAATCCTCATTTGAACTTATAAAACTCACTAACTCAATACTAAATTATATATCATTATTCAACCTTTTATATGATTGCAGGATATGTTTATGGTCTCTGCGTATAATTTTACTTTCTGAATCTTAATTCATAGATATGATCCCCAAAAATGCTTTTGATTTTATAAGGACCATTATATGGTAAACTCATCCTTGAATAAATGTATTGCTCAGCACTGGATATATCTATTAGTGGATGCCATTTATATCTATGCCTTTTTACACATTTATTTCTTAATTCATATTTTTCTGACCTCTTTGGAAAGCCAATGCTGTTTTCTGCTCATATGTCAGTGGTTCACTTTCTTCTATTATATCAGGCAACCATCTTATAAATTTAATAGGCTTTTCAATTGTTACCAACATATAAGTAAATCCTGTTGTAGAACCTGTGGCATAATTTATTACATTTTCAATATATTACCCAATATTTATGTTACTATAACATAAAATACTGAAATATGTCAAATTTTCCTTGTGCGAAATACACAGAGCTATGAGAATTTTATCTCGTGTTCACACAAGATACCAACAAATTTTCCACTGGTGTGAACCATAGCATTGTCTGATAATATGACCTCAATTGGTCCTTAATTTGGCATATAATCATTAATGATTTTATTTAAGCATGATGGATTATTTATTTTCCTCATAGGGTAGATTTGACGAATTTTGAGAACAGATCAAACATAACAAATAGGTATTTAAAATAAAATTGACCTGAAGGCATCTCACCATGCAAATCAATTGCAACTAAAGCATTTTTCTTATCTTTGATTATTGTTTTAGGTGTTGTATTATACTTAACATTCAAACTCTTGGTTTTCTGGCACAAATCACATGCAATAATTATCCTCCACTTCTGACAGACATAAAGCAGTTTTCTCTACACCTGAATGAATTAATAAGACATGAAAAGCTAAAATTAACTCATCCTGCATACATTTAGGTAGACATTATGATGTCTTCTCCGAAGAATACAAATGTATTCCATGTTCACTGGATTTAACATGTAATTTCTTTTTTCTATGGGAACACCTGAAGAGTCTATGAAACAAATTCACACACAATTCAGGAAATGAAAACATCAACCTTAAAGTTGCCACCATCAATATCCTAACTTTATGCCAGGTGTATCTGAAATTGCCTAAATATGTACAGCTGTGTATTGATGCCACAGGGGGTCACTTTCAGCATTTTCTATAAATGTATTTTTCACTGTATTTTTATTGTAAATAAAAGGTAAGTCCATTCCAGTTCTTCATTTCTGTAATTTCACTGTATTTCCTTTATACTTACATGGGCTACTTTTAGCTGCGCTACCCTGTATGTGTGTATATTTATTTATTCATCCTTTGAAACATATACATGTTATTGGACACATCAAGTTTAAACAGAATAAGTATATGTACATGGATACAATAAATTAAGCCACATTAATAACGTTAATGGAAAATATGTGCATATGTCATAAGAATACCTTGCAGACCTACATTTATAGTCATTTATAGAAAACACAAAGTTTTTATACAGCAAAAGTTCTATAGTAAACATAATACATAACATGTTAGTAATAAACTACTTAATTAAACAATTTCAAAAAATATATTAACTGATTAAAAACATCATTTTGGCATTGAGTATATTGAAAAAAGGAGCTTGGCATTTATTTGGATTTGTTGCTTTCCGCGACTTATTTGTTGGTACATCATATTAATAAGGTACACAATATTGATTAAATTCCTCAACTGAGTAAAATTGGTTAGAAAGCAAGAATTTATTTAAGTCAGCTTTGAATTTTTTAACACACCCTATATTCTTCAGACTAGATGGTAAATTATTATAGAGCTTCAAGCTATTATAACATGAATTTTTAATAAGTTCATTGAGATTTGATTTAATATATATTAAGGTTTTCTGTATGTAAAATTAATATGTTCAATTTTTTAAAATGTTTCGTACAACTTTCTCATTTTGAAACTTCTGGATGTTTTTTTATTATTATTGTTGTTATTATTATTATTATTATTATTATTATAATTCTTTTGTTCAGTTTGAAAATCTGGTTATTATTTGCACTATTCCCCCATACTATTATTCCATATTGTGAATGTGAGTGAGCCTAATAGCAACTTTTAAGCACATCTAATGTAATGTATGACTTCAGTTGATTGAGAACAGAACAAGCTCTACTTAATTTTAAAGTTAAATGTTATGACTCTCCTAGGAGAGATTGAAATCTAACCATAACCCCAAGAATTTGGTTTCAGGTTTGCAATTTATAGTCTTAGTTCCAAGTTTGATGCAGGCTTGATTCGTATGTTTACTATTTTTGTGTTGAAAGTTGATTGCCACAGTTTTATCCTCATTGAGGACGGTTTATTAGCTGTAAGCCAAGAAAATATAGAATCAGTTATACAGTTATATATATACACACACACCCTAAACTTCTGCAATGCAAAATAAATATTTCTTATCTCTAACTCGGTAATATATGGGTTGTTCTCAACCTTTGTTAATAACCTTGCTGCAGTAGCAATGAACGTTTTGCATCACCTGAATCATCTCAACCAAAAGCTTATTACGCTTATGTCTGAAAAAATGTTAAATGGAAAGTCGTAATTCAGTCATTCTAAAAGTATACCAGATCCAAACAATTTCTTAGCATTTTCAAAAGCCACCTGGTGTTTTTGATCCCAGCACCATTTTACATCCTTTTTCAACAATTCTCTCAAGGGTAGAACTTTCCTAGGGTAGAACAAATCTACTTTCATACTGCAGAATTCCAAAGAAACGTCTAGTTACTTTATGTTTGGAAGCAAGATTGCCTCAGCACATTGGGGTTTCCCCTTAGGCCTTTTTCTGAAATCAAATGTTCCTAAAGCTCTTATCTCTTCCTCAAAAAATTTACACTACTCCAAACTCACAGTCATATTACTTTCTGTGAACTTCTTCAAAACATAATCAAAATGCATTATGTTGGAGTCCAAATTATTGCAAAAAAAATTGTCTACATAACTGAAAGTAAATTAATTAAGTGTTCCCAAAGATATTATATAGCACTTTTATGAAAGCTGGCCCACCGATGGATAATCCAAATGCACAGCATTTAAAAAATAAACTTTTCCAAAATGCAAAAATGACATTTATTTATGTAATTCCTCACTTAATTCTATCTGCCAATATGATGCAACTGATTCTATAATTAAAAAATGATTTGCTCGCGTAAGCTGAGACATTAAAGAGTCTCACTTTAAAATTATCTGGATATTAAAGGAATTAAATCATCAAGCGTCTATGGTCATCGTCAGCTTATTATTATGCTTATGAACCCATTATGTCTGATTTAAGTATGCTGACTCTTCTGCTATATGTCAACTTTCAACATTTGTTCAATTACCTCATTAGCTTGCTTTCTAATCGCTAATGACATAGGTCTGCATTTCTGTGATTATCTAGTAATACCTTTCAATTAAAAACGATTTATGAGGCTTGCTAAAAGCATTAACTTTCTCAGTAAGCATGTTTTTCTATATAGTAAGTTGTACAGTGTTCAACCCATGGCATTTAGTTAACTTATTTTCTATTTATTTAAACACATTACCATATCTACTAGGGGCGTTCCATAACTCCTTAGAAAATCCATGAAATTACAATCATAACATCGAAAAAAATTTGTATTTAGTAACCGTCGTCTCTTAGTTAAGGTTTCAGCTATATCCACCAAATGGTTTTGTTGCCATTCATTGATTGAATCAACAATCTTGTGCTTATTTAGAAAGATGGAAAGAAATGAGTTTCATGCAGTGACTTCTATTTAAAAGGCTTACATCGAAAGAGATAAAAACCAAATTGGATGAAGTTCATGAGACATCTGCACCCGTGTTTGTAACAATTTACAATTAGATAAACAAAATTTAAATGTGGGCATACATCCACAAATGATGGACATCGTTCTGGACATTCAGTTGAAGTAACTTCCTCCAAAATTACTGACAAAATGCAGGATATAGTTTTGAGTAATCAACAAATCAAAGTTCGTGAAATAGTGGAGGCCACAGGCATATCACAAGGTACAGTGTTCTAAATTTTGCGCCAAAAATTAGGACTGGCAAAGGTCTCAGCAAAGTGGGTGCTGCGTTTGCTCTCAATGGAGTTTAAACGCAGTCATTTGATCAATTTGGAAGCTAGTTGGGAACCCTTCCGTCACAATCCTGACAAGTTTCTACCTTGATACATAACTATGGAATGAACATTGATACACTACTCTACTCTCGAGAGAAAAGTATAATCAAAACAGTGAAGAAGACAAAAGTGGTGAAACCTGCACACATGGTAATTGCCTCAGTTTTTTTTGCGATGCACGCAGAATCATCTACATTCATTATTTGCAGAAAGGAAAAAATGATAAATAGAGAGTATTATGTATTGTTATTGCACTAATTGAACGGAGAAATAAGAAAAAAAAAAAAAAAAAAGCCCTTATCTAACAAAGAAAAAGATTCTCTTCCATCAAGACAATGCAAGGGTGTGTCCTACACAGTTTTGATGTCGAAAGTTATAGAATTAAGGTTGAATTACTGCAACATCCACCGTATTCACCAGATTTAGACCCCAGTAACTTTTTTTTTTTTATTTCCAAACCTGAAAAAGTGGCTTGGCGGAAAACATTTCACGTCTAACGAAGAGGTTATCTCCCAAACCGATACCATTTTGAGGAACTTCCAAAATCCTATTTTTTGGAAAACAGTTGGAAAAATGCCAGTCTTTTCTTTGTTTGACCAATGTTACATAAATTGCAGCCCTTACAACCAGTTTTTAGATGCCTGATCTTTGGTTCATGGATACTAATATACTAAAACTATGTCACTTGTTCAAACTTCTGAGTTATTTCAATGGAGAGTATTGTTGATTTGATTGAAAATCTTTTAAAATTTTCTGTCATCCCAAAGGTAGTATGTGATTCTTTTGAAGGTCTTTACTCCATTACTCTTATCTTGCTTGGATTCTTTTTGTCTACATATTTAGTCACTTTCTTGTCCACCAAGTCCCTCTTAAATAAATCTGTTAATCATTGTGATTTCCATTATATTTTGGTAGTCTTCATTACACTCATATTTATTTACAATCTGTATGTTAAACTGTTAATCATTGCATGTTCAATAGTTGGATTATAGCCATTAGCTGTGCTGAGGTTGGTTATCTTGTTCTTCTAGGTATGCCAAATGAAATTCTTCCACTGCAGTTAAATAATTTAAGGTCCAGTTTCTATTTCCAATATCTACTTTTATTTTTGTTGTTGTTATTATTATTATTATTATTATAATTTTTTTCCCCCTTTAACAACTTCAGAGCATGTTGTAATCACTATATCATCTTGTATCACTATAAATAAGCCATCCATGTGCTTGCCAGCATTTGAATAATCATGGAAATGCTCTCTTGATTCCATACAACTCAGACAGATTTGCTAAAAATAGAAGAAAGGAGGCTACCCATAGCAAGGCCAGGCTTTTGCCTGGGAAGCTAAGAAAATTGGAGTCAGCAAATGTCTCAGAAATAGTTACTGTTTCAAAGTACTTGACATTTGTATTTTAATGAGAAAGCATTCAGTATTTTAATCATATTAATTTACAGCCATTTTTTAAAAAATAATGATCAAAACTTTCCATATATAAACTACTAGATCAAGGTGGGAAGATTTTCTTGAAGATCATGTCGCATCATTGGAAGGCAATGAATTTGAATACAGAGTTATCAAGTTTTCATTTTGAGTATTTTCTTAAGAATTTATGGTTTCAGTGGAACATTACAGCATGCTTTTGCAGTGAACTATCAATTTTTTTTATTATGGAATACAATACTTTCGCTACTTACTATAGACAGGTAGTAGAGACAATAACAAAAAGAATAATAGTAATGAAATGTTTGAACATTAAATTTAAAGCAAACAATATGTTTCCTTTAATTTGGTTTGTAACCAATTTATATTTTTACATTATTCACCAAATGGCATGTCAAACCTGATGATTATAGCCCGGATGTTTAGGCATTCATAACCCTTAAAATAGGCAAAAAAAAAAAAAAAAAAAAAAAACAATAAGTTTTCTAAAAGGCATCATAAATTTAAAAAGGCATAATGTGTTTTGCTATATTTTTACTGGTTGCACATTACTGCAAAGTATTGTAAATGTGGTGGTGTCATACTTAATCTTTTACCCGACAATATATTTTTCATTACAGAAAAACTACACCTTTTATTATTTCACATATCTGTTTTATTTCTACCAAGCCAGTATTAGCAGACATTACACGTTTACACTTTGCACTTCCCACTTCAACTGGTATAGATTCAAGTTGGCGTACAGTTCCTTCCACTAGAAGAACAAGTAGTTTTTCCTCAGTTGATTTGCTTGGAACAGATTCTTCTGAATATTTTTGTAAAAATCTTTTCAGGGACTGATTTTCTAATTTCCAGAACGGAATGCCAGTGTCAATGTTTTACACAAATATAAAAAAAAATTGTGATTGTTTGCTAGATGTGGCAAAAGCTGCAGGAAGTAGTGTTATTTTCTTTCCACCACTCTTTGAGGCAAGTGCAGATAATACAGGGTTACTACAAAAGAAATAGACAACTTCAACTGCCTGTAAAACAAAATCTATTAGAGATAGCAACCTAATTATTTTGGAGGTATGTTGAGAAACTCTCAAAGTTTCATTTGTTACTATTGGTAACGCTGTAGTGTTTTGTTTGTTGTTGCAGAAGCTGAAATGGCGGAAAATCCTGTGGAAAAGGCATATTGCGTGTTGGAATTTGCTAGAACGCAATCAGAAACTGTTGTCCAATGACATTTTAGAACACGTTACCACAAAAATGAAATGATGCGCTCACAAAAACCAGCATCGTCTTCATCATGTCGCAACATGTCGATGCAAAAGTCACGCCGTATGACCTTATCTTCTTCACTCAGAAACTGCAACATCTGTAATCTGTAAGGCATCATGTGCAGTTGCTTCCGCAAGATTTTCCATACAGTTTGCTGTGGAATTTGTAATTGCATGCTTGCCCTAGATGTCGATTTCTGTGGGCTTCTTATGTAGACAGAACGAACACGTTCAACGTTTTCTTCCGAAACTCTTGGTCTTCCCAAGCTCTTCCCTTTGCACAAACATCCCGTTGTCTCGAATTTTCTATACCAGTCATAGATTGACTGTCTAGTCGGTGGCGTTTTGTGGTAACGTGTTCTAAAATGTAGTTGGACAACAGTTGCTGATTGCGTTCTAGCAAATTCCAACACGCAATATGCCTTTTCCACAGGATTTTCCATCATTTCAGCTTCTGCAACAACAAACAAAACACTACAGCATTACCAATAGTAACAAATGAAACTTTGAGAGTTTCTCAACATACCTCCAAAATAATTAGGTTACTATCTCTAATAGTTTTTGTTTTACAGGCAGTTGAAGTTGTCTATTTCTTTTGTAGTAACCCTGTATATGCTTTGTTGTTGACATATGTTGGTCTATGAAATACTTTTTTTCATGATTAACTGTTTTGTTACAGAATTTACACAATGAAACTGTTCCATCAGTTGAAAATATCAAATTCACTTACGTAGCTGTAAGGTTTACTTTTCAAAGGCTTACTTAATTTAGGCATTATAGTTTAGTCTTCTACTTTCACCTGACAATAACAGAGTGCTGACTGCTCTGAGCAGAAACTTCTTCTTCCTACAACAATAAACGCACACAACACACAATTGTAACAAGATTTGAAAGTACAAATTTTCATTGGCTGAGGCGAAAGCAAATTGGCCAGAATGCTATGTGACAATTTCTATGAGAATGGCAAGACATTTTGTTCGAAGAATAATTTAACTCTTCTATTAGCTTCTTCCTGTATTATAACAATATTTTAATAATGAATAGCAAGCCTACAATAAAGATCCCAAAAATTATAACATCTGTAAGAATGGGTAAAGATTTAACATTGATGCTGTTTGAGGATTAAGCTGCAGCTTGTGACTAACAAGACCGGCATAAAAGTGCCTGATGTCTGTATTTTGAACCACACTCACCCCTCCTACTTTCTCACACCTGAAGACCATCCTTGTAGAAACAAATATTCTCTTATCTAAAACATATTGCATGGAAAGTATCTTGAGGGGAGGAGAAAGACTTAAAATTGAAAATTGCAAATAAATAAGAATGCTCAAGAGGCATTTACTATTGCCAAAAAAAGGCAAAATAGACAAAATGGAATTTGACCCTACAACTCTATTTACTCTGAATCACGTTTATATTTATGGAACTGATGATTTACTTCCACCTATTAAAAAAGACATTTTGCCTAACATCCGGGCTCTACTGATGATATAATGATTTGACTACCAAAAGTAGAAATTCCAACATAAAAAATAGTATTTAAAGGTATTGCAATTTAACATTCCATTATGTATTCTTTTGAATAATGAATGCAGTGTATTATCATTACTCACAATATAATACTGTTGTTACATTTCATATAATAATACACTTCATTCTTTTATTTTTTCATTAGACCCAGTCGGCTAAATTTATATCTAATTTATAAGTTATATCTTGTTCTCATGTGCCTTTCCTAAATATTTTTTTGCAAACTATAATAGCTTTTATTATTAAACATTATTTTTGCTAATTCCTCAATTTTTAATTTATCCCATTTATCAAATCTCAATTCACCTCTGCATACTTCTGTTTTGTGCACTTGAAAACAATGCAGAGCTTCATTTTCCCCACACATTGGGTGTATATTGTCATAATCTCCTCCAAGATGTCCCATTTTCCAGAAGGTAGAATTGTGTCCCATAATACTGTCATAGAGGATGTCAAAAATTCTGTATTTCATTCTAAGTTTAATTGAAATATGCTCAGTTCATTCGATAGATTGGTATTGGTCACACAGTGCTGTGATAGCTGCTTGTTTGTATGGTCATGTCACAGGGTCACCTGATCAAACCATGGTGCCGAAAGACTGCATAGAGGGAAGATAATATGAATGTATCTGCCCCTAAGAAAAGGCAATGTGTCAGTTTTATTATTATTATTATTACTATTATTAACAAAATGGGAAAACTGAAAAGTATTTGTGGTTATAGCCTTAAAAAAAATAACAGTTTCAAAGTGCATGAGTTTTTCTGTTGCACTTTAAAAAATACCTCTACAGTGTATCCTATAAATATTGAGTCTTCTTCTAAGCAGAAAATAACAAATTACTTTGTGAGGAAGAGCAGTAATGAAAAATCATAATTTGCAGTGACTGAAATTGCAGTATGCTACCATAATATAAAATAGAATAGTGTATAATAATAGTTTTTATTGTAATCTGTAACTAATTTGATACATGTTTTATGACAATTCCAGCAGTATAAGCAAACTGTAGCAAAACCAAAACAGGAATTTTAGCAGGGAATGTGGTGGGGTCACAAAGTTTAAGGGTCTTTC
Source organism: Hymenopus coronatus (assembly GCA_030762935.1). Taxonomy (NCBI): domain Eukaryota; kingdom Metazoa; phylum Arthropoda; class Insecta; order Mantodea; family Hymenopodidae; genus Hymenopus; species Hymenopus coronatus. The sequence goes on from CM060881.1 coordinate 62,026,452, forward strand.
TTTGACGAAGAATATAAGTGCAATATTCTTTTGACCAGTGCAATAAAAATTTGCAGTTAGGAAATATGATAGTCCATCAAAATAGATATGACTAATTTTTATACTAGAGGCAATTTTCTAAATGGAACTAAATAAACAGAGCATATATTTTAGGATGAATTCATCATGGCCCTTCCTTTGAGATTTTAACAGAGTACAAATACATATTTATCTGATGTAAATAAGGTATGTTTTGCAAGTCAGTATTTATAGTTATATTTCTGGCCTTCAAAAATAGGGGGGGGGCTCTGAGCCCCCTTAATTTTTATATCCTTGCTCTTGTCCAAGCATATCTTTCTCTGCCCCAATCTGTTTTTAGATTTCTGTATACTTCCAGAGATTGTTTGTCTGTTAAGCTACTAAAAAAATCTTGCTTTTCAATATCCTCAATACATGTTTTCAGTACTCTCCAGAAATCTTTTCTCATGCCCGTGTTCCCATCCCAAACATTTCCCATTCCTATTTTTTCAAGAATTTTTCCCATCTTTACATATCAATTGAATTTCCAGCCAGCCCTTTCTGAAATTAATAGATATTCCTTAGCAATCTTTCCACTATCCAAACTTTCCACGTTATGTAAATATTTTAATCTTTTATATTTAGCTGCTTAATGTGAGCCCATGCCCCTCCCAGAAAACTAACTTGTTCATGATCTTTTCTTTTAGTTTTTAGTATTTATATTTTTTCGTTTAAGGCGGAAGTCATCTCAGTCATCCTGTGCAACTCCTGCTCCTTTACGACGTAGTAGACGCTTATCAAAGCGAAAACATGAGAAGTGAACTGCCTAGCAGTTAGCTTCTGAAGGAATCATCTTATGTATATATTGTGCCAAAATCAAATTGGAAAGCAACATATTTGGTTCTACCAAAATGTGAAACATTGCAAACAGATGTAAGATCCTATTTTATTTCCAAACATGAACCAGTCACCATTATAATACCAAATGTTGCCAGTGTGTAGGCTGTTTCAGTACAGAATGGGGATGTCTACCGAAATTCAAATGTCTTCTGCATTTCCATAATGCTAAATGTACCATTGATAAAGAATTTAATTTCATAAGAGCATTTTTTTTTTTTTTTTTTAATGAAAAAGGAGCACAAAAAAGCATGTACTTTGTAGATAGTGTGTCCATCACATTTTTAAACTATTCTGCTTGAAGCTAGTATGTTTTTTGATCATAATGCCTACATATTTGCTATTCTTTTTAAAGCAATTTTTAAACATTTATGATTGTTTTAATACTCAAGTATGAGATGTACAAAACATTTTTTTTTAAATATATAGATTTTGCATATTTAATTATTTAATACCTACATATGAATAAATGTATTCCAGCTTTCCTGAATCCTGTGTTCTATATACGATGGTTATAAACCAATAATGAAAAAAAATACTGCGTTTATCTGAATACAAGATGACCTCAAATACAAAATAGCTCCTTTTCTTTTCAGAACTTAAATATTTTTTACAAATTAAGGAACAGTTTTTTGTAATACCTAATTCAAATTTGCACCAATGCAACAACATTGGTGGATAAGCTCTTGTAATAGACAAAATATCTAATATAACACATAAAAAGTTTTTCCAAATCCAAATTTGCTCAGAAATTCACATAAAGGGCAGGAGAGGGAGGTCAGTAGTTTACCATATAATTGCTTATTCATCTGTAGCTCATATAGGATTAGGATTAATAACATTAAATGCTGGAGGATTTGGTTTATGCTCTTTTGTTTAAGTACCTACACATTTACCAGTATTCACCACTCCCATACCCACAAAGTTTGAAGTGTACTTTTTCCTGCATGCTATACAGAAAACATTGCAATTGCAAGACGATTCCCAGTTCTCAATATTAATATTTTTGAAAAAAAATTGTCTTGTATTCGAATAAATCTGGTATATACCTACCTCAATCCTCATGATCAACCTACCTAGATGGTGGCAGTGCTAGCAAGAAAAATTTGTGTTAATATTAAGAGCTATTCTGTAATTTTTATTTGTTAAGGATACAGCTACAATTAGTTTTCCAATTCCTTCATTGGAATATATTTAAGAAGATAGTGAAGTGGTGTCGCAAAATATTTCATGTCAAGATTGGTTTACTTTATTGTCACTAGCTTCGGTTTTTACATATCAGCCGCTACAATTATTTGTTACGATTATACAACTGCTCTTAACAAAATCTGCTGCATGTGGCATTCTGTAAATTGTTTGTTACTGCAATTTTGTTTCTTTATAGTTAATGAACTGGAAGGAGTCATCAAAAATTCAGGTACTCTGTGATAATGTTTTGTTTTCTCACTATCAACAGTACCGAAATACCAGCTGCATTTATCTGGATGTTACTGAATGTTTTTGTTAACTTTTCCAAACTGGAAGGCATCACAAAAATTCAGGTACTGTGCAATAACGTTTTGTCACTGTCAACAACCGAAATACCAGCTGCATTTATCTGGATATTACTGAATGTTTTTGTTAACTTTTCCATGGCTAGTCGGAGAAAAACCATAATATGAAGATTTTATACAAATATACAAATATTTTTTGCAGATTTTTTAAATCTGCATCCTTTGCTTAGTACAAGAAGTGACCAAAAAGAAACCTACGTTAGAGTGGACACACCTTCAACTAACTGCCCTCTTATGCATAAGTAAATGCCCTGAAGCATTTATATTTGGCTGCAGGTAAGGGAAGCAACTGTTACAGTGGTAGAACCAACAATTTTTATGTAAACTTGCATTTTCAATATGGATATAGCTGAACTTCACTTACACTTTCACTGTTATTTACACAATAACGAGAGCAAGGTTTGTACACTGTTAGACAGATGATTAACAATACAAAATAAAACATTATTATTGCTAGAAAATTTAATTAACTAAATACAAAACACATTGCATATATCATTTAAATACAACTTCCTAATGAAAATCAATTTTTTATTCATCAGGATTTTGCTACAATTTTTGCAGTTTTCTGTATTCAACCAGCCTTTCAAATACATGGATTATTCTGTGTACCACCCAATTGCAAACATGCTTTCAAGTGTTCATTACTTAATTTACTTTTATGACATGATTTTATGATATACATTAAGAAAAACATTTGTCCCACATACATAGGTTGTCCAAAACATGTACAAAATTCTTGCAGCAAGATTGAGGAGTTTGAGAAACCTTTCTTGTGGAGTGAAAGTTTAGACATGTCTTATACTTCCCCTGTTTTGATTTTAACATTTTAACTCAATATCATTTTGTAAATTAATAATTTCTATATGTAGTTCAATAGGAATATCAAGGATATAGTAGACATCACAACTACATAAAAATATGTTGCACTCCGCCACTGATAGATGAGTGCACATTTCTGCTGCCCACAGCGAGGGCTGTAAACAGCCCTGCAAGCCCTCTAGCCACCTTGACTCGACTCTCAATAGGTAATAAATTACAATGTTTTAAGTATAAGTAAAATGAGGGGGCATTATGGAGCTTTCATACAGAATATGCTGGATGCCACTCCCTTGCTATTGCTGATGTGTACCATTCATATGACTTTCTCTACATCTCTGCAACAAATTATTCTTAAAAAGCTTATACTTCTATTTACTTCATGCTAATCAGTAAAAAATTAGCATAAATTGTGTGTATTAATGTGCTCTACATTTTTGTCCATCTCTTACGGTTTAGCAGTTATTCAAAATTCAGTAAAATTCATCCAGAATAAACTACTCTTCAGAGACTATTCCCACAAAATTCAAGATATGCATTTTATTAAATATCTTTAATATATGAAATTTTAATCAAAATCGTTAGCCATTTTTGAGAAAATCAAAATTTTCGGAAAAAGTTCATGTAAAGAGTAGTTTGGGGTGGGGGGGATTTTTCTCAAAATCTTTGTGTCGCTTCGCTGGAAGATACTAAACTTAAATACCCAGTTTGGTATTTTACCTACTTTTCGTTTTTGAGATATCATGTTCACACACACACACACACACACACACACACACACACATGGACCTTTTTCCGAAAATGCTTTTTTTTTTTAGATAAAGGGGACCCTAAAACATATATTTCCGGTGAAATCTCGGTATCGAATTTTTGGGTGGAGTGCAATACCTTTTCTATACACTATGTACATAGTGCGTATAGAGAAAGTAAAAAGGAAATGGCAGCATCACTCCATGTGATCATCGATACTAAATAGAGATGTTCAACATGCAAAAAACGAAAACATAAGACTTCGAAGTGAAAATGATACTCTGAAAAAAGAACAATATAAGATGGGTAAAGAGGAAGTCAACACATTGAGGGAGAAAAACGAAGTATTGGAAAAAGAAAATACAGAACTCAAAGAATTACTCCGAGGCCTAAAGATGAAGCTAGCAAGTATGGAACACACTCACAATGAAACGAAACATTAAAAACAGTACTCAGGCATATCAAAATAATCAAAACAGCAGCCATGGAGTGATCATAAAAACAGATATGATGTACTGAATGGAGATAATGCAAAGGAGAGTGCAACGAACAAAGAACATCGTGCAGTCCTGGAGGTCAATGTTTATGGAAGAAAGAAAGGATCGTGTGTTGTGGTTACAGGTGACTCTTTATTAAAATTCTCGGAGTAAACATGTACATGAAGGATATGATGTAAGGTGCTTCCCTGGCATTAAACTTTGCGAACTGCAGCACCAACTTAAAAGAAACGAAACCAGATATGATGATGATGCATGCCAGAACAACATATGACCAGGGTTATGTGCACAAGAAATAATGGGTGAAACAATAGACCTCATTAACCGCATAAAGTGTGAAGTGCCTGAAGTGAAGGTTATAGTTAGTGGCTTGTTAAGACGACACAATACCACAGTAAGGAAGACGAGGAAGATCACTGAAGAACTTAACTGGCTATGTAATATAAAAAAGTGTACTTTTGTAGATGGTAATTTCTGGATTACTGAAGATCAATTCGCAAATGATGGTGTACATTTAAATCGCAAAGGTTCCTTCAACTTTGGAAAGCTATTATGTGAAGTAATCAACTAAAGGGAAACTAAAATATTGTGTGGCAGATGTTAAAGTGCCATTTAAAAAAAACCATATGAGTATTAACGAAGAGGGGAACTGTGATCTTGATTTAGCAGCTAAGCAATATTATCGACAGACAGTTGAGCATTCTTTTGTGCAAAATAACTCTGATTCTCAAAATGAAAATCAAGCCAAAAAACCAAAAAAGAAGGCTGATACAATTCATATATCAAGCATATCAACTGCACCTAAGAGCCATGGAACCTTGGATCACACAGTAAATACAAAGGTAAGTGGTTATCTAGATGTGCCAAAAGAGTGTTTTGTACTTCTGCATCGTAACGTTCAATCATTAAACTACAAAATCAGTGACATAGAGATTCTGCTTCAACTTATCTACAGCATGTCAATGTCCTGTGTTTTAGCGAACATTGGCTTTAGGAAAGAAACCTATTTGTGCTTAATAAATTCAAAGACATCATGCCAGCAGGGTGGTCATGTAAGGATAGTAAAAAAAGGTGGGGGTACATATATTCTTGTGAGAAAAGGCATCAATTTTAAAAATATAGAAACCATGAATCATATTGCAAAGAAACAGAACTTAGAAATATCAGGTGTGGATTTTCCTGATTTGCAAATAACAACACACTATATATAGAGCTCCTGACACCAACGTAAATTCATTTCTGAGTGGACTGAAAATGGCTCTTAAGTAGTATTAACACTTTAAAAATACTATAATAGTATTTGGGGATTTTAATATTGACCTTTGTCAGAATCAAAAGCTACCTCTGACTTACTAAATATGTTAACATCTTATAATCTGGAACCCACAATCCATGATCCAACCCGGATCACAGAAAACTCAACCCTCATTGATCATATATTTGTAAATCGCAATACTTTCTGTGCAAAAGTCAAATCTTTAATATAGGTTTTAGTGACCATAATGCACAAATACTAAACCTTCCCTTAGCTAATTAATACTCCCAATCAATAGAATCTACTAAAAAAAGGATCTTCAACGATGAGAATATCCAATATTTTATTCACTTACTTAGTAGCGAAACATGGGTAGAAATTTATAAAGCTAGTAACAGTGTATTAGGAAAATTTGAATGGTTCCTTCAAACACTACAGCATTACTTAAACTTAGCTTAGCTTAGCTTTTACTTCAGATATTCCAGAAAAAGAAATGCTACATCCTGGATTACCACAGGAATAAAAAAAAATCCTGTGAAATTAAATGCTATCTACATAAATTATCAAAAATGTACCCATTAACTGTAGAATTTCAAAACTATATCAAGAAGTATAAACTGATTTTGAGTAAAGTAGTAAGAGAAGCAAAAACAATGACAACTGACATACTTATCAACCTAGCAAGTAACAAAAACAATGTGAAATGTAATTAAAAACGAAATGGACACTAATAAAAAAACGGAGAATAACGTAAACCTAAAAAAAAAATAAACTAAAATAGCTGTAGATCCAATTGAAGTAGCACAAAACTTGAATACATATTTTAGTAATATAGTAGATAATCTCATAAAACAGGCCTCAATAAATAATGCCGCTCCTACTTGAAATATTCACAGCTCAATACATGAATCAGTATATCTTACACCGACAAACGAGAAAGAAATTTTACAAATCATAAAAGATCTCAAGTCAAAAAGCTGTGCTAGGGTTGATGGGGCACCAGGTTTTCTTATTAAAAAATGTGCACATGTAACTGTGAATCCAATAACATGTCTCTGTAATGAATCTCTAAGCTCAGGTACTTTTCCCACTTGCTTAAAAACAGCCATAATCAAACCATTACATAAAAAAGGGAAAAGCAATGATATGTCTAATTATTAGCCCATAGCACTACTTTCAATCTTCTCTAAAATATTAGAGAGAAACTGTTTCTTAAGCAACTTTCCAACTTCTTAGAAAAACATAAATTACTATCTGATTTTCAGCAGGGTTTCAGGAAAAATTATTGAACTGAAACAGGAATCTTCTCATTTATCTCCGCATTCCTTAATGCCATTGATCAAAATCATTTATATTTTTGGACTTAACAAAGGCATTCGACACTATAGATCATCAGCTATTGTTAACTAAACTAGAGGCTCTATTCATAAGAGGTGTGGCCAATAAATGGTTGGAATCATCTTTGTGGTTGTATGCAAATAGTGGAAATAAAAGGTAAAGCAAAGAATCAGATCAATTATCATCATTCCAGTCCACTCCAAGAAAGCTATGGTGTGCCACAAGGCTCTATACTAGATCCTGTCCTATTTCTTATTTTCATAAATGATTTCCACATAAATGATCCATCTACGAAAACCATTTTATATGCTGATGATACAAATATTCTGGTTACGGAAATTCACAATTCACCAAGTCTCAGAGAAAATCACAACAATTTTACATTGAATAGCCTTATTATAAATGCAAATAAAACTGTAGCAATGGATATATGCACAAATAACAACAAAAATTATATTGTCCCTTAAAAACAACTCTAATCAGTCACTCAAAAAAGTAGAATCCATAAAATTACAAAGTAATTTGAAATAGGATGTCCACATTAGCCTCATCAATAATATACTCAGCTCTCTATGTTATATGCTAAAAATATTGACAACATGCTCAAGTAAAGAAACAGAGCAGCATACTTTGCACATGTGCACTCACTCTTAAGTTATGGAGTAGTCTTCTGGGTTGAGTCTCTAGCATGCAAATCAACCTTTATTGCACAGAAAAAAATTATCAGAACTATTGAAGGAGTTAGTTCAAAGTCGTCATGTAAACCTCTTTTTAAAAAACTCGGAATCCTCCCACTTCCCTGCATTTACATATATGCCGTTATTACACTTATACTCAAGAACAAATGCTTCCGATTCACTTTTTGTAACTAATATGGTGCATAAACACAACACCAGGGATAATACATAAATACACATGACCAGCTGCAACACCTCATTCTAACAAAAAAGTATTTTATACTCTGGCACTAAACTTTACAATAATTTACTGAGTCATATCAAGGCAATTAAAAATGTAAACCAGCTAAAATCTAGTCTCAAGGCACATCTAATCAACCTCTCCTTTTATTCTATCAATGATTACCTTGGACATGAATGTATGTCATGAATCATAGTATGTAGCATGTAAAGACTATTGAATATATTGTAAAAAACACATTGTACATATTGTGAAAATCTATGATTGTTATGTTTATAGCTTGACATGTCCAATAGTGATTGTACATTGTACCAAACCACTTTAACAGATGAATAAAACTTGCTTACATTTCCATGTTCTAGCTATGAGAAGAAGTTGAGCAAGAGGAATATGCTGCTAAATATTTTCTGATCTGGCAACAGGTTCTTACTCGCTTGCACCAATAAACATTGCTGTAGCAAGGAGCACCAGAAAATGCAAATTATCCCACTGGAGCAGTTAAGATGTGACAGAATGGGCGACTCACATAACCACATATATTTGATACTAAACATATCTACTAGGCACAGATAGTCCCCTCTTGGCTTCTTCTCATGGTCTATCAGTGATCCCCACCATGGGTTCTTGCAGCAAATTATTAAAGGTATAGCAATGTCCCTTATATTTTTGATAAAAGTTTGGCATTTTGGAGCTATAAAGCAACTTTTAGCAGAGTTAGGAAATGTTCAGGGAAAAAAAAGCTCTGATAGATCACATTCTCAAGATACTATCCATGCTCTTATGGTTTTTAATTTAGAAAATCTTGTTATTCTGTCTAATCTATTTTTAATGAAATAGAAATGCTTTTACTACACATTTTGTTGTAGATACAATAGGGATGCAGTAGATTAAACAATAGTCGTCTTCTGAAAATGGGCTGTTATGTGTTGGCTTTGGAATTCCATGTTCCTTATACAACCAAAGAAAAAAATAAATAGTAACTTGCTATTTGTGTGAAGCAATTGAAAACTAAACTAACAGTAAAAAAATCTTAGAAATGTTTAATGTGGCAAAAAAATGTGATATAAATATTGTGTTTTAACAAGATTTGTAATTTTTTGTTTAGTAATGTTTTGTCTGCCTTGTGGTTTACCAGTTATACAAAATGAGGCAAAATTCATTCAGAATGGAGCAAGTCTTCACAGTTCAAACAACGAAAGATTTAATGTTATATTAGAGTCAAAGGCTGCGTTCCAGATAAATTGGGCGAAAGCTTTTTTACTCATTCAATATATAAAGGTTTGGAAAATGTTGATAAACAAAATTTTGATACAAAAGTGGGTTAAAGAGTATATCATTCTTTCAAGAGTTTCAGAATAGGGAGAAGAACAGTTGAAAATATCTTCATTATAAAAATATTAGTGGATAAATATTTAAAAGACAAACGGGTAAGCTCTATATGGCCTTTGTTGATTTAGAGAAAGCATATGATAGAGTGCAATGGCAACTACTATGGCATAAATTACTGAGCAATGGTTTGTGTAACTGTATGACAAATACAATTAGAGCCTTGTGCAAAGGTAATACTTTCTGTATAAGAGTAGAGGAAGGAATGGTAACTAAAGAACTAAACCAAAACAAAAGTCTATATCAAGGTTGTAAATTAAGCACAGTTTTATTTAACCTGTATATTGTTGATATACTATCAGAGATAGGAAAATGCAATAACTATGTGTTAGTCATCAACAATCTACAGATTCTCCTACTGATTTAGTGGTAGGATTGATAATAATCAATGGTCTAAAACAATCTTTGAAAATAGCAGATAAATATTGTGAAAATGGAAATTAAAAAAGAACTGAGCTAATGTGAATGGGGTTTAACCATTTGAATAATAAATTGAATAGAAGCTTTTATTTGATCAACACATCTTCTCAATTGGAATAAATTATTCAATTCTATCATTAACTGTGATACAGCTCTATTGGGTTTCAACTAAATAAGGATAACTCATTCATCATATATCAAATACGAAAAATGGGAGAAAGGTTCTAGGGTATAAGGTAATATGAGAGAGTATGTACTTAAGAGTCAAAATTGGCAGAAGTGGTTCATGGGGGAAAACAAAAGAAATTAACATTAGCAGAAGAGGATATAAAAGTAGAATACCTCATATTGAGATCAAAGGGCTATATGGGATAGGAGTGTGGGGGCTGGATGGAGGGTCAGAGGCTGTCCATAGGATGTATATGCAGCACTGTAAGGGACGTAGCCCAATTTATGACAGGGAACAAGGGGCAGAGAAAGCAGTAGTGATGGAAAGAGCAATAAATTGCTGGTATAGAATTCTTAATTTAGACAAAAGCAATGTTAAGAATATCAAGAGAAGAGTTTAAAAACTAGTGGATGGGCAAAAGTCTTCAAAAAAACTTGGAAAGTAATGGGCTAGGAAAGGTATGGAGGAGGAGGGAAAATAAGGAAAGAATACTGCAAGAAAAAGATTTGAGGACATAAAAGTACAAAACCTAGTGCAATAGTATAAAAGTGCAGATAAAAAGAGCATAGGAAAGAGAAAGGTATAGATAATAAATAAGAGGATATTGCATGGTTAAAAACCTATGTATGGAAACTAAAAGGGTTTAGAAATGGTATACTGACGAACCGAACCAATACCCTAAATATCGCAATAGTGAGAACAATGAACATATTACTCTCTTTACCATACTATGTACATAGTGTAAAGAGAAGATATTGTATTGCACCCTAAAATTTGACACCAAGATTTCACCAGAAATACATATTTTGAGGCCCCCTGAATCCGAAAAAGCCCTTTTAGAAAAATGTCTGTGTGGTATGTGGGCAGCATAGCTGAAAAACAAAGAGACCGTTAAAATACCAAACTTGGTGTTTAAGTTTGGTATCTTCCAAGAATGAGACGAAGATTTTCTCCTTTACATGGAACATTTTTCGAAAATTTCATTTTTCTCAAAAATGACTAATGATTATGGTTAAAATACTATATGTTTAAGATATTTTTATGACAAACAAAATGTATATCTTAGATTTTCTGGGAATAGCCTCTGAAGACCTCTTCATTCTGAATGACATTTGTTTAACTGGCAAACCATAAGAGATAAAAAAAATTTCAACGTGGTTTTAGAGGACTATCCACTATTACTGCCATTAATCAATATATACAAAGTAATTGGAAAACTAAAAAACATTGAGAAGGTCAGCACTCTATTCTTAGATTTATCTAAAGCTTTTGTTTGTGTTGACCACAACATCTTGATTAGTAAGCTTGAAAATTATGGCATTAGGGGATTATCACAAGAATTAATTTGCAGTTACTTGATTGGAAGACGACAGAATACAGAAATATTGTATAAAAAGGAGAATCAAATTCAGTGGGTAAAATCAAAATTGGAAATTGTGAATTATTGTGGACCACAGGGTTCAGTATTAGGTCCACTATTATTTATTATGTACAGCAGTGTTATAAAATGTTTGCAAAATACTTCTGTTGTGTCATATGTAGATGATACTACTGCTGTGTGCTGGAATAAAACCATAGAGGGCCTAAATGCAACTCTCAATAAAACGGCTTCTGTGTTGTTAAATGATTTTAAATCCGTAAATATATAGTGTAATGTGCGTAAAACTACCATAATGCACTATAGTATGTTGAATAACAGTATCAATTTAACTCTAAAAGTTAATAACAATTTTGTGCAAGAAGTGAAAATACAAACATTTTCAGGTATTATTTATTGTAGATAACCGGTTATTGTGGGCAAAACATATTGAGTACATATGCAATAAAATCAGCAAGTCAGTATTCTTAATAAGATATTTTAGCAGTTATAAAAATCCTAATATTTTGGAATTGAATTATGGGGGGGGGGGGGGCTGCTACAAAAACACATATGGACAGATTACTTATATATCAGAAGAAAAGTGTTGATCGTGTTTAATTTAAAATCCAGGGAATCATGCAGGGAGTCATTTATTAATAAAAGGATACTAATCATTTACTCTCTGTATGCTTATAGAGCCTTAATGTTTGTAATAGACAAGTATGAGCAAATAAAAAATAAACAAATGAATGAATACAATACAAGAGGCAACATGAACTATTATAGATGTAATGTAAATAAAAATGTATCTGTGAAAGATGTACAATATAAAGGAATTAAGCTTTTTAACAAATTACCTCCAAAAATTGAAGCAGTCGCAGAAGGATGCAAAATTAGAATACCAGATATGAGGCCAGGTAGCTAGAGAGAAGTTATAACATGGTAATAGCAGCCAAAATGATATGGGGTAGAAGTATGAGGTCTGGAAACCCATAGATGCTGTTCATGGAATGTTCTGCAGGGAAGTACTAGAAATGTGCTGCAGAACTGTATGGGAGGTAGCCCAAATCGTGAAAGGGAGCGAGGGGTAAAGCAAGGAGTAGTGATGGAAAGAGCCATGAAATACTGGTACAGAATCCTTATTTAGATAAAAACTATGTTTTAAGGCAATGTTTAGAATATCAAAAGAAGAGTTTAAGAACTACTGGAGGGCATACAGCCATCAAAAAACTTGGAAAGTAATGGGTTAGGAGAGGTATACAGGAAGAGGGAAAATAACATAAATGGGTATTGAAAGGCTGCAAAGAAAGGATTTGAAGACATAGAAGTATAAAAGCTTTAGTGCAATAGCGGAAAAAAATTCCTCAACTTTCAATCTGCCGATAAAAAGGTTATGAGTTAGGGAAACACAAATAGACAAGGTTAACAAATAGGAATAAGAGGTCATTTACATGGGTAAGAATTGTTTATAGGGACTAAAAGGTTTTAGAAATTGTTAACTGCAAAACCAATCCCCCCTATGTGGTGATAGTGAGGATCAAAAATGTAAATAAATGGAGCTTTTTTTTTATATTTATGAATGCTTTGTAACTGCTGTGGTTCTCAGCGTCCCATTCTATACTCGGTGTGAAAGACCGCTTAATTTTGCTCTGAGGCCTCTTAATCAGGCTTGAGGTTCTTTTACGTGCCGTAAATCTACGACACAGGATCAACAGCTTTACTTCCCTTATGAAGGAAGCCAAGCTAAGGATTTTTACACCTGAAAAAAATACATTGTCCTTCGCTGGGTTTGAGCCCATGATCTTGGGTATATGAAGTTAGCACGGTAACCATTACATCATGAAGGGCGACTAAAGTGAGTTTACAGAACATTACATTGTACATGTAAAGGGACTGATGTTTGGAGAAAAGCTCATATTTCAGAAAAATGGTTTAAAATTAGCAGAAAAAATGCAATAGATGGAATGTTAAGTATAGGTAGCAAGAAATTACATCAGTTTTTAAATCAGGTGAAAATGAAGTGGAATTGGACAGTGAAAAGAGAACAGAAATAATACAATACAAAGTAGATCTTAATAATCAGAAAAATACATATAACAATGTAAATAGGATATGACTGGCAATGAACCTGGGCTAAATGTCATGAAATATTTGACTGCAATTTACTTTAACATGAAATAAATAAATATATGATATGTTAAGCAAAATAGTTACAGCCATTTTTAATAAAAAATAATAAATTTTCCATGTAAAAGGTAGTTGGGGAAATTTGCCGTAAATATTTATTGTTGGAAAATACTGAATTTTAAGTTAAGCGTTCACATAGACTGTTTTCTAAAAATACCTTTTTTTATTCAAGGGCTTCAAAACAACCATCTCTAGTAAGCTCTTAATATCAGATTTTTTTTAGAATACAATAATTCCTCTACTTGCTATAGCTCAGTGGTATATATAGAAATTAAAAAATGAGCAGGGCATGGGTTTTATTTTGATTTATTTTTTTATTCTGTAAAGCATACACTAATCCTTGCAATTATATATTTGCCAAGTATAAACTTTTTAAATATTAAATCTAACCTAAATTGATTGGATTAGCTAAGTAACAAATAAATAAACAGTTGTGATCAGTAATGCAGGAATAAGTGGTTTTACTAAGAACATGTCTCAAATAATCGCCTAATACCCTTACATTATGTTGTTCACAACCTTGGATTTTATAGAATTTATAAAATGTAATTCCAAAGTGTATTCATACACTACAAGTTCAAGAAAATTCACAAAAGCTAGTAATATTTATTTTAATATAAATGGGAAGGTAAGGCATGAGTGGTTGACAGTAAAGTAAAATGTTGAAAAGGATGGGATGGGGAAATTGACACATACATTTGTACGTGATAGGGAAGATTATTATGTTCTTTAAAATAATTATTGGTCAATACGTTTTTTATACTTCAGCTATTAAAAATTAAATGTCAGGTTACAATAGGACTTGGGGCATATATAAAATACTAAAGAGTAACAAGGGTATATATTGTAAATATAAAAACAATGGGCAAATAATTAGCTAAACTAGAAGGGGGTCTGACAATACACCTTTACAAGAGAGGAAAGGTACAAGGAATATAGGCATCTAGGTCTTTTGTTAAATTTCCAATTCTTCCTAGAAACTCTGAGAAAATGTAAAGTTGCTGGGCTTTTAAAAGATTAACTAAACTTTTAAAGAGTCTGCTAAGCCAATTAATTTGAAATAATGTACAATGAGAAAGATAGTAAAGAGACGTTAACAGTTTTAAAATCTATAAGACACACTGAAAGTAGCTGTTGGTATTTCTGGACATGCATTGTAATGCATCATCAAAACTTTCCTAATGGACAAAAATGCTCCTAGCTCATGTAATACAGCCAAAATAGAAAACATAGTAACAAATAGTTAAGGTCATAAGTAAAGGATCTTTAATGCCAGATAGTACAAAATGTAAGCAAGGTTTTGCCAGGGATAATAAAAGCATGGTAAAGAAGTGAGCAACAGGATGAAAAAATTCATATGAATCAGCTCACCCAATATTGAGTCATGAACCTAAGAAAGAGAATTTTCTGTCCACACAGACTTGAACCCAAAACCTGTCCATATTCAATACCCATATATTCTGGTATTACAAACCATTTAACAACACTAAAGTTTACACTGTACCTGTAATGTTTTTCCTTCAAGTCTAAGAGCCATCCCTTTGTGCATGTTCTGTTCATTTTAATCTTCCCATTTAAAATAGTAATAAATTTGTTGATCATTCCAATTATATAGTAAAACTAAAATTTGCATCAACTTTATATTGCAAGTAATCTTTTATTTTTATTTCAAGCCTTTCAAAATTAGGGACATGGATCAGATTTAAATAATAAAACTAAATATGTGAAAAAAAACACATGAGACAACTTCACATTAAGCTCAACAATTATTGAATCACTTCAAAGCAAGTATACATAGCAAAACTTAATCCACTAAGGATGGCTAAAACCACTGATAATGTTAATTTTTGTATTTTTTCCCCAAAACAGATTGTAATATCACATATGGGAATGAAAAAAAGACTTAACTGGTACTTATTACAATTTTTATTGTGCTAAGTGAAGAAATATATTTGTGGGATAGTGGCATGGCTGTAATGAGTTTAGGCCATTCAGTTCTAGCTTAGGTTTAGTTTCACTATGTTAGCTTATTTCTATTGGTATAATACACCAACATTATATAGTTTCAAGAATTTGGACTTCAGAACACAAAGATATATCATAGGTAAAAAGTTTATGATACAACCTTGAATGACATTTCCTTCATAATTTAATGCAGTAGGCCCAACTAATTGTGGAATTATAGGTTGTTAAATTTTGAATGTTGATGTAATAATCCAAAAACATGACTTAAGATATGAAAACAGGGAAAATCTTATAATCAATTTCTACTGAATGGGATTACATTGACTTGAACTAATAGTTTGACACCCAAGTTCAGTATAAATCAGCTGGATGTAAGCAGAAATTCTGACTCCATTTAGCTACTTATAATCTTTTCCATTACAACTGTCAAGATAAGCTCACACCTTGCTCAGGATTGATCCTCCATTTTATGATACTGGTACTGAAACAAAAAAAGAAACCAGGTAATTTACAATCAAACAAAAAAAAAAAAAAAAACATGTGCAATAAAAGAAAATATTCTCAAGCTCAGTTTTAATTAAAGATCTTAGAAGTAAATGCAACATGACTAGATTGTTCCTATTGTATTCGTTGTCATACTTGTTTCTTTGTGTAGCTTTCAATAGCTAACATTCTATTTGCATGCTTCATTAAAAAGAAGAGTGACCTATAATAAGTATACACATTGTTTGCTAGTTTGTGGTGGATTATGATTAGCCACAGAATGTCCGCAGAGCACTGGATGTAGTCCCTCGTGGTCCTTTGCCACTTACATGACTCCAGGGAGGGATGAGGGAAGAGACCTGAAGGGCAACCAGATCCAAATTATGATAGGCACAAGCTTGGATGGAGGCCCCTGTCAGTTGCAGTTAGAATGCTTACGATGCCACCCTAGGCCCTTTTCATGAGTCCCTAAACCTCCCAGCGAGCCCTAAGAGGAAGCCCTGAAACCAAAGGCAGGTTCTGACCGAGTGTTCCCAACTTCATTGCCATGATAACATTTTACAATGTGCAATTTACCAACCAGGCACAACCCAAACACTTCAACCCTAAAAGGAATGATTAGAACAGAAAATGATGGACCAGAAAATACGGGGGATATAATGAACCTACCCAGCATTCTTCGCAGCGACCCAGGAAATCCCCAAAAAAACTCATGGGTCAGGTAGGCCAGTCACGGAGATAGGGGGATCAAACCCATGACCTCATGAATGTGATGAAATCACCTGAGCCATTCCATTAGATTGCTAATTTGTGGTACTATACAAATGTAATGGAATGTTTTATTTTGCACAAAAGCAAGTAAAAGTCTACATATGGTAGCATTGCTTCAATGATAACATTCAGGTCATATTGCAATCTCAAAGCAGCATTCTGATTAACTTATATGAAATAATACTGTTTTTATTTTAATGCAGCAGAATAAAAGGCTTTGAACAAGCTACAACTTTTTTCAAGTTAACCTTATCAACTCTTAGTTCTGGTTAGGTTTCATTATAATTCTAAGTAGCCTGTAAAAGTGATGAAATTAAGAAGTTATAAACTGGAGTAATAACTTGTTATCTAATTGCTGAAAACAAGATTTGTTGAGTGTTGGATTTCTGGTTGCAGCTAGGGTAGAGAAAAGAGTGTTATTTCACGTTTCCTAAGTACTGCAACTAGAATGAGAAGAATAGTAACTCAGTCTGGACAGAGTTAGTTCACACATTAAATAAATGAAGAAAACAAAAACAAATTTTAAAAAATAAGATGTATTCCATTCACATGACTTTTTCTACATCTCTACAATAAATTATTGTTAAAAAGCTTATTCTTCTATTTGCTTAATGCTAATTGAGAAAAAATTAGCAGAAAGGGTCTTATCACTTGCTTCCTTGTAAGTAGAAGGGAAATAAGGGAGTACCATAGGCTAAATTGATAGTTAAAGCTTCTAAAAGCTGGTTGCTATGTGATTGAAGTATCTTTGTATGGACAGGAGTTTATAAATTCTCATATGAGAAAAGTATAAATATTTTAAATCCTGAAACTAATTACAAGGAATATCTCAAAATGGTCTACCTCACAAAAAATGCATTTAACATAGATTGTATGTTTTAACGAGCTCTACATTTTTTTTTGTGCAGTAAGTTTTTGTCTATCTCTTATAGTTTACCAGTTATGCAAAATTCCACAAAATTCATCCAGAATAAACCTGTCTTCAGAGCCATTCCCAAAAAATTGAAGATATACATTTTATTTGTCATGTAAATATTTTAAATATAAGAGATTTTAATCAAAATGATTAATTTTTGAGAAAATAAAAATGTTCGAAACTTTTTCCATGTAAAGGGCAGTTGGGGGTGGGGGGATTTTCTTGGATATCTTTGTGTTGCAAGTTTGGTATATAACGTCTTTTCATTTTTGAGCTATGCTGTTCACACACACACACTAACTTTTTTTCCAAAAATGCTTTTTTGATTTAGGGGGACCCAAAACATGTATTTCCAGAGAAATTTTGGCATCAAATTTTTGGGTGCAATACAATACCATCTATACACTATGTATATAGTATGTGTAGGGAAAGTAACAAATTAGTGTGTCACAGAGTGTTACAGAACCTTACTAACAAACCTTCAGAAACAGGTCATACAGAGACAATTTATATTCCCAAACGTGCTGTTTATAATTTCTGCTCATTGCTCAAAATATGCACTATGCCACATAACATACAAGTCCTGATAAGTTGTACATTATATATGTAAATACCTCTGTCTTACCATCACTAACAGTATGTTGTGCAGGTATCAATAAACATGGCCAATGTGTTGTTTTAACTGACATAAGGGAATGGAAGGTTAGTTGAAAGGAAGAGAAGTTTATCGAAGCCTTCAAGACATTGGAAACTTTTGTCCTTGGTATGAGGAAAGCATACTCAAGTAATTTAGTCAGCACATGTTCAGTGGATTGTTGTTGTGACATTAGTTCTTTAACTTTGGAGGGTACAGCAAGAGTACAACATTCATATATACCACCTTCAAAAGATTCAGGCATGAAATTATGCACCTTTATGCAACTTCTACAATGGCACGGTGATTTCTTTATCACAGCACTAATGATGGTGTCTTCACCATACTTTTTATTTGTAGATGAGGGCTACTTTTACTCTTACAGTTCAGCTGTAAGAATCCCCACAAGCAATTTCTGGTTGATGTCACCAATTGAGTTTCTCTGTGAACATCTGGACACGTCAGCTGGGATCTGTAATTCTGACAGCAAGGTTATTTGGAGCAGCTTATCTAAAATTCGTGCATACTGCATTTCTGATCCTTCTGGAAAATACTGTGACTATGCCTTGCCAGCTGTAATCATTGTATATGTGAGCAACTTGCTTTTGAAAAGTAATAGCTTATTATTACTGTTCACTTGTTGGCCTACTTTCACTATCTAATGTATGTTTCACCTGTGTGAGTGAACACATGTGCATTCAGCTTTGATTGTCGCACCTGTGGTGGTTTCCAGGTGTAATATTAAGTACTGGAAGTTTCTTGCCACATGAATGACAGGTATAAAAAAGGCCCAAATAGTCACATTTGGTGGAAGTTCGGAGTGTGTAATCGTATCCACCACAGCAGCAAGCATCAAAAGAAAAATGTACAGCAGAATTGTTGTTCAAAAGCATAGAATAAAGACATTTATTTGTATACAGATTTTTATTGTGATAGTTGAAGAAATAAAGAGTTTTTTGTTTGAGTAATAAAGAGCAGTTTTGTTGCAATACCCTGTCTTTTAAATAGCTTAACATCCATTAACCTGGTGGTCATATTGAACAATGTATGAAATTGGTATGGAGCATAAAGTTACTCGACATTCATCTTCTCATGATAAGGGAAAACTCCAGGGAAAAAATAACCTTATACAGGTAACTCACCATAAGTGAAATTCAAACTCATGATCTGTTAAATGTGAGGTGGACACACTACCACCACACTTCCCAGGTGAGAAATACTATGTTGTTAGCACAATAATATCTGATTCCAGCATGATGGAGCCTCAGTATACTTCTACAGTTTTGATGTGCGAGCACAACTAAATATAAACTTTAGGAAAGATTGTATTAGTTAGTAGGACAGTCCTGCGGAGGGTAGTGAACAATGTAAAGTGGCATAGGGAGTAACTTTTAAATATATATTGTAATCAGAACATGCCTTTCAATTAAATGCAACTACTTTTGTGTAAAATTGTCTATATTCAAGTCCAAACTATACAGGCAAGCACTTTGATCAAACTTGATGTAAAATTGTCTTTTCAAGACCAAAAATGGTTGACACACACCTTGACTAAAATTTGTATAAAAGTGTCTTTATTCAATTCTGAACATACAGATGACACCTTGACTAAACATTGTGTAAAATTATCTTGTTTTAGTCCAAGCCTTGCAAGTGAGCATCTTGTCCAATGCACAGTACTCATAAATGGTATGTGTGGAAGTTTATTCCATAACAAAGATGATCCTCTCTGTATGTGCTATATAATCCATAAAGTTTGTCATTGAGGTTCTGTAACACCTGTATGAAATCAATTGCAAAACAAGTTGCTTCTCTTGCATACACCTCCCTATCCCAAAATATTTCTACAACAGCTTAAGAAAATAGTAGTCAGAATCATTAATTATGTATTATAATAATCTTTTATTTTTCAAATTAATGAAATAAAATACTGATGGCGATGGCAATGGTGGGGACAGCTTAAGCCAAGTAAAATCAAAACATGTGTGTGTGTGTCCAAAAAAAAAAAAAAACTACAGCACATAGTGTTTCACTCTATTATTATTATTATTTTTTTTTTTTTTTAATTGTTTATTACAGAGTAAATCAGAATGAAAATAGCATAACAAAAAATGCAATCACCACAGCACGTAGCATTTCACTTTATTATTTTTGTTATGCACTATACATATAAGTAGAATAAAACAAATATGAAAGCATTGTAACAAAAAACATGAAATCACAAAAGCAAGTAAAATTTCATGCTCTTGTGTTTGCATATTTTTTTGTTATAAAGTGTTTTGAGGTATACTGCTTATGTGAATAGTGCTAGTAACAAACACAGAATTTAAGGCAAATCAGTAAGCCTGGTAATGCAAAAAACATGTAATACTGCAGCAGTTAGTGTTACATCGAATAATAATAGCAATAATAATAATTATGCAGTGAAACACTAAGTGCTCTCATTCATGTGTTATATTATGGTGCCTTAATCCTACAGTGGGTCTAGCCTCTAATGTTAAATAAGAACAGTATATATACAATTACAAAACTAGCTATTGCCGGATATTTATTGGTGAAATAAAGACTTTATTTAATTTGCAATCTAACAGGTGACTATTTTCTCAAAAATAAAAATTCTATAACTGAAGTGGAAAACATGTTAACGTTTTTGATTTATTTTCACTGTTCTTGTGTACAAGATTGCAAACTCTGATACAAATTTGGGAACTTCTCTCAGTGAGCTAAAATGCCTAACCATTTCTGCTGATATGCAAGAGGAGTAAAATACAGGTTGCTTGCACTGTCACTCCTCTGAGCAATATTAACGTGAATTTACCCGTTGAGCTCTGCAATGCTTCAAACACACAAAGGATTATTTGCTAATGTGAAATATGTTGCTGTTGGTCCAACTCATTCAAAATTATGTTTTTAGTTCACAGTGACGTCATTTGGTATGTCTGTTGGAAGTCAAGTAAAGTAGATTCAAATTTGATGGGCAGGCTCTGAATCAAGATACTTGGCATTGCATGTATGGTAGGTACTTGGGGAGAGGATGGGGAGCCTTGCAGCTAATCACACTTATGGTTAGTTTATGTGTTGATAATTCTCCTTTCCAGGTCATGTGCAGATTCAGTTTAGAAAGTTTATTAAGATTTTAAACATTCAATGGTATTATTATGTGAAGGATTTAACAGGTAAAATGTTACTAAATTATTCCTCCTCTTAAATACCCATTCCACATTCAGTGTTGCTAGATTCACATACAAACCAAAACTATTGAGTGAAGTTTATTATTGATTATTATTATAGACATAAATAATGGACTGTAAGCAGAAAACCAAATTGGCCAATTCAAAAACTTTTGTCATCAGAATGAATCTGTGATTTTGATATACTTTGAAATTAGCAATGATTATCACCATATTAAGATTAATAGAACTTTTCACTGTAAATTCCATATATGTCAGAGCACTGTCTCCTTTTCAACTGCCTGCTGTGTTTGGTTTAGTTTTCTCAACAATATATATGTGTCTTGGAATGTAGTGTCTGAAATCATAAATACAGTTTATTGAGAACACAGCTGAATTTCTGGTGTTTCCATTTGTTGTTTGCAGAATAAAATGCCCATGTTTATAAGCATGTATACTTGTTACATTTAATTTTGCCAATAAACCTGGATCTGCTGAATGTTGACAAAGCAAATAGTATTGTAACAACAAACAGCGACATGAGTGCTGTCTGCCCTGCTCACTTAACAATAGCATGAATAAACACAATAAAAGCCAAACAAAGGTCTTTATTTATTTTCCTGCAGTTTTAGTAAAACAATCCCAAAGGTTTGTAATCACAATTTCAAGAGCAGTCTATTTCTGGACCTTTTGAATTGTGATTTCCCATGATTTTGTTTACGGAACCTTCGGCACCGAGCTACGGGGGTATATAAAGGATCAAATGAGTGCCAGGCAATCTAGTAAGTGACGTGAACAGAGTGAATAAATGTGCCATTGACAGTGGAGAATGCAATCAATCCTTAGTTGTGACTGTCATTTTGTGTACCAAGTGTGTGATATTAGTGTCGCAAGTTATGTTACGTTGAGTACCTTAATGGCAATAAAGTGAACATATGATGGAAATTAGTGTTTTCATTTGTCACAGTATTTATTAACAGATTAAATAGAAGAGATAATCAAGTGTGTGATCTCAAATCATGTGAAAAGCATTCTTCACAGAGCAAAGAAGACCAGCATGGCCCAGTCAGTTCCATATAGTTGCTGGTTTACATGAAGTGTATAGCACCACAACAAGGGTAGGTCTAGGATTTGTGTAAGGGGGGTGCACCAATAGTTGAAGAGTTCTTCTTGGAACATTTTTCTTCCAAAATTTAGACTTTAAGGATAAAAACATTTGAGGAACATATCATAAAAGGGACAATAATATTAGGTCAATTTTAAGCCGCTAAATAAAAGGATTACATAAAGGAAAATAATCTAAAATAACATTATTTTAAATTACTGCTCCTGTATCTTATTCCCTGCCCACCTTTCTCCACTCAAGAGAATGCAGTATTTATTTTGTATTTACCATGTAATGCTAATTAGATTTATATTTATTTTGCTAAAATTGCATTGAGTTTTTAATGTTTTCTTGTTGAAAAGGGTGCGCTCCTCTAGATCTTCACTCGTAACTCAAGGGTTAAATGCAGTTGTTACAGTGATTCTACTTACAGTTACCACAGGCTGAGACTTGTCTCTTCTTGAACTTAATTGTCTAATAATAAGTTGTATACTTACTGGAAATTCATCCACCAACTTCATAATACGAGCTGTGGTTAATAAATCTGGCATTAGACGCTGTTGCCTTACACTCATGTTTTCTCCTTGTAGTTTATGAATTAGTTGCTGCAAAGACAAAGGAAGATAAGTATTTCATGTGTAGCTTAATAATAAACACAAACTTTAGAATTTAAAGTAAAAGCGATTCATACATAAAATTTGCAATTTATGTATAACAAATCTTTAGGAATTCTGAATTATGTCTCGCATACTTTTTAAGTTAAAAGCATGAAATAAATGGTGGAAGAAGTTTGAAATAAAGAGGAATAGAGAAGTAGCAGTAATTGCTCTGCAAATAGCTTTACTAAACACTGTATCTATAAATGGCAATCTTTCAAAATTTCCAGTCAATTACCAGTGATTCAGTTTTGTTACTTATCGAACAGAAAGCAAAAGCTATAATAAATACTTCAAATAATAAAATGCATATTCTGAATGGTCTGAAGTAAAGCATGGTGTTCCACAAGGCTCTATTCTGGGTCCGTTATTATGTTTAGTGTATATAAATGATCTATCTGCAGTAATAAATTGTAATGCCTATTCAGTTCTTTTTGTGGATGATACAAGTATAATTAAAGAACAAGTCAGTCAGCTCCTAGATTCATCTAATAAAATCTTCAACACTAAATAATTGGTTTGAAAGTAATAAAATTCACATAAACTTTTAAAAAACTAACTGCATTAAATTTTGCACAATGCATAAAAAAATTGTAGACCTAAGGATAGAATATGAAAATAATTACACTATAGAAGCCTGTTACACAAAATTCCTGGGTCTCATTATAGATTGTAATATGAATTGGAAACAGTATATTGATTATATCTTACCAAACTGAGCTCTGGATGTTTTGCAATCTGATCTTTAACTCACTAATAAATAAGAGCATAGTAAAAACAGCTTATTATGCATATTCTCATTCATTGATGACCTTTGGAATAATATTTTGGGAAAATTCGGTAGATGCTAAAAAAGTGTTCACAATGCAAAAAAAGGTAATAAGAATAATGGCAGGTGTAAGACTATCAACTCGCTGTAAACAAGTTTTCAAAATATTTAGTATTTTACCATTAGCCTGTAAATATGTTCTAGCCATATTGTCATTTGTAATGAATAACCCAGAAAAGTTTACAAAAAATGCAAATTCATAACAAGAGACCAGACATAGACAGGACCTACATAGAGCAACAAATAAATTGCAGTCATTCCAAAAAAGGGTTTACTACAAAGGAATCTTTTTGTTTAATTCATTTCCCTCTCCTATAAAAGAATTCAATGTGCTGTGTCAGCACAAATTATGTAACATTCTTCATCTTTGCACTGTTCATCAAGTTCTGTATGCATTGCTAGGGGTTACCACTGCTGGACACATCTGTGCATATTAAGAGAGTTACCCTGAGAGAGCATGGTTGACCCATTGCTGGCTTTGTGCCAGGTGTTCTGAGGTCAAGAGTTTTTCTTGCTTGGCAGGAGTAGCAGCTAGAAGAGAGACAGCAATGAGGTTGGCCGCGAGCTATCAGCTCGAAATGCAGTAACAAAGTAATCACTGAGCAGCCGACCGAAATATCATTCAAGTAAGCTTGCTTGAGTTGCTAAAGCAGTTGCTCCACATTGAAGTTCCAATGGCAATTATGCTGCTATAGTATTTTATTACAACTGAAGAAGAAGTTGGCCTAGCAAGTATATCATTATAAGCTTTAATTAACTGCTTAGCTTCCATAGCTCTTTGTCTTCCTGCTTGGATATGGCAAGTTGGCCATTTTCCTAGTTATGCTGCTGTTCAAGGAAGCTTGTCCAGCCATGGAATTAAGGCCACAGAGTAAGCCACTCTTCTCTTCAGTTCATTTGTATGTGAATTCCAGCAAATTATGTGGGGCCTGCCTTCCGAGTTTCTCCAGGGATTGCCAAGATTATCATGCAACACTGAAAAAAAAAAATTTATTCGAGTGAGATTTTTTCACGTTTGG
The DNA here is from genome assembly GCA_030762935.1 of Hymenopus coronatus. Classification (NCBI taxonomy): domain Eukaryota; kingdom Metazoa; phylum Arthropoda; class Insecta; order Mantodea; family Hymenopodidae; genus Hymenopus; species Hymenopus coronatus. Next base: position 62,051,546 of record CM060881.1, read on the forward strand.
CTTGTATCATATTAGTTTCTTCCTTGAATAATATATCTAAATTTATTAATTGGCTTTAGACTATTCAAAATTATTTTCATACCACACACTCTTTCTCAGAAGTAGTATCCATTTATAAGCATGTGTGGGGAAATGTTTGTTGCCAAGGTGAAATTTATCACAAGTTTAGAACATGCTCGGCATGGGTTTCATGTTTGTCCTGAATGGACAATAATGCACTAGGCAGCAGTGATGTGTTTTGTGTGAACATTTCGTGTACAGCGTGTATATTGTATTTATTTTCCCCTTTTGAAATTACTGGTGGAAGGTTTTCTGGGCAATAGATTGTAATTGAATGCAGAGAGTGTGTTTGAAGCAACCATTCTCAATTGTAATTTTAATACTTCTCAGAATTTAAGCTCCACTGATTGTATAATAATTGAAGTAATTTAATTATAGCCATATTGCTCAGCTTATATTTTAATATATATATATATATAAATTCAATCTTGTGAATTAACAGAAATCATAGTGGAGGACAATTTGTACATTTTTAAATTATTTATTGAAGAGTGCTCACATTCAGATTTTACATTGCCAGTTACTATTTCAAATGCCCAGTTTATTGAAGAATGTATTTATTATTAATTTTAATATTGGAGTCGAGTATACACATATGTGCTTCACAAAAACTTACCTATGCAGAATTACACTATGTCCAAAAGTTAAGCATAATTCGGAAAACAAAGAACTGAAAGGGAAAATGGTAAGCAAGCACCATTAAACGTTATCACAGTGTATGCCTCACCTTCCTGGTGGTTTCTGATAAGTAAGCGGGTTCACGCTTCTAAGGTCAACAAAACCAGAGCAGCAAACCAATACCAGATTATCAGACCCAGTGCATGGCTCATTTGTTATTGTTCCCCCATTGTGAACAGAGAGTAGTTGCTTGTGCAACATGCCCAAAGATGTCAACTGGACCCTGTTTTTAAGGGTAGAATCTTGGACGTCTAAAGGCAGGTTTGACACAAACCACAGTCTCTTTGTCCCTGAATGTGCCACAAAGTGCCATTTCCAGACTTTGGAGGTGGTTCTGAGAAACAGAAGGTGTTCTTCAGATCCCTGTACATGGTCGCCCATGGATCACAATGCTGCAACAGGACCGATATTTGACCATAACAGCACAACAACATTGGATGATGCCCGTAGACAACTCTTCTGAGCTTGCAGCTGCCTCAGCTTTCAAGTTTCCAGACAAATTGTATACAAGAGGCTCAGGGCAGTTGGCCTCTATGATAGACGTCCAGCAGTGAGTGGCCCACTCACTCGAATACACGTTTACAATGGAGTCAGCAACATCAACATTGGACCTTGAATGAATGGAGGAACATGCTGTTAATAGACAGGTCCAGATTTAGTTTGAACAATGATTCTCGTCGCACAATAATCTAGAAAGAACTTGGAAACTGGTTTCATCCCACCAACATCATGGAAACACGCCATGGTGATGGTGGCATCCTCTTGTGGGCAGGCATAAGGTTCAATGGATATATAGATCTTCACATCTTTGACGATGTACAGTGAATGCTCAGAGTACAGAGATGACTTTTCAGAGGTGCAGTTGGCCCACACTTCATCTTATAGGAGAATAATGCATGTCTGCATAGAGCCCACCTGGTGGACGACTATCTTGAGAGGGAAGATATCCAGTGCATGGACTGACCAGTGATGTCCCCGGATATGAACCCAATAGAGGATGCCGGAAATGGGCAACTACATAATAAGTATAATTAGCTAAATTGACTCCTGTTAAACCGCAGGAGCTATTACTATACGTTTTAACTGACCAAAATTTAAATACATCTTTCTTTGATCCAGCCTGGGATGCATTAGGAAAACGAGTTGCAGCCCACAGCACTGACTGAGGACACTTTCAGACCTCCGACATGCTATATCCGTGAGGAATTGGAACTGTTGCCTGCAGAGCTCTTGAACCACCTTATAGAGAGCATGCCACGGAGTTGCGAGGCCTGTTTAGACACGAGGAGTCATCACACCCCATATTAACCGCCCAGTGCCATTATTATCAATGTTGAAATGATCGTCAGATTTTGTGTTTGCATTCCAGATCATGTGTGATGCATTGGTAACAACATATTGCATTATGTTTAACTTTTGAACACTAGTATAGTTTCACATTGTCTACTGGAATACGCATGCGAAACTAGTTCTGCGTGAGTAAGTTTTTGTGAAGCACATGTTTGTATACTTGATTCCAATGTTAAAACTAATTGCTAGTTTCACAGTGTACCACTTCCAGTAATTAAAATTGTATATTTATTATTGTTAAACTCTATTGCTTGTTTCATTTTCTTTGCTTCCTGATTAAGTTGAAATGATGTGCTCAAACAAGACAAAATGTAGCAATTACATAGCTTTAGTTTCAGTTCATGGGTGTTGAAAAAGGTTCTTTTGGCATAAATTATGGGTGGAGCAAAGTTTAGATCAAAATTAAAAAGATACCTTATTACTCAACTTTTTATACAGAGGAGGATTTTATTCAATCAAAAGATACTGGTAATAATGTATCATTGTAAATATAATAAACATGAATGTTCTAGGAATGCATCCATTTGAGAAAGTTTTTGGAAATAGACATATAATTGTAATTTATACAAACTGACACCTCTGAAAATTCATTGTTAGAGTTATTATTTGTAAATAAATGTGTTCATAAGTATCAATAAAGGTAATCTTTGACATGATCTACGTCTTAGAGTTTGAGCATAGAATCTAATCCCGAAATAGGATCTACAAGAATGCAATGTGTGTGTGTGTGTGTCTGTTTTTTTTTTTTTTTTTAAGGTTGTGCTCAAATATTGAGTTTACTCAGCATATGTTTGTCTGATTTTGTTTTTTCTTATTTTTGAGTTTAACTTGCTGATCTGCAGCAGGTTTTGTGCACACTCACTGCATTAAAACTTTGAATTTTGCATTACTAAATTTTTGAACCAGAATCATGTAAGTTTTGCTAAGCAGCAAATAAAATTGAATGTGTGTAACAATCAATGGTTGTTCATAATTAGTATTCATATAAAATATAAACAACTTTCTATTCTGCTTTAAATTCATAATGAATATTTGACAGAAATGGTTTCAAATAATGCAGTATGAAATATCTTATACAGATTATGCAGGAAAAACGTAGCTTTTATATTATAGTTTTTTTTATTTTTATCATTATTATTGATGTTATAAGATACCATTACCATTCAAGGTCTCAAAATATGTATTTTGCTTGAAATCATATCAATATCTGTAGTCAAATGCAATGCGTGATCTTAGTTGGAGTAGAGAAAGTAAGCATTCAAATTTAAATGTTTTACATAAATGTAATAGTTACCTGGACAAGTTTGATGAGAAAAACAGCAAAAATGAGAAATGAAATAGACATAAGAGCTCCTTCAAGAGATGGGAAGCTCATGCCTTTATCAGTGCGTGATTGTCTCATAGATTCTGATGTCCATAAGTGTTTTATTCTTTTTTCTGAAAAACATAAGAATTAAGACAGTATAATTCTACATATTTATGAAATACAATTGAGCAGATCTAACAGAGCCAGAATTTAATATGTCAGGATTGTATGCTAATAGAATAGAGGGTGTTAGCAATTTACCAGAAGGTACATATCAATGTGATTTTCAGTTGGTAAATAATCTAGTTGATGAAAGAGTAACAGTATACTTGGACATAAAATAAAAAATTACATTTAAATTTTAATGTATTCATGTCTTCAACTGTCTCCTAATCATTTATATCTTGGAGGCAACAATGGGGAAAGACAGATGTCACACACCACATACTGTAATGCTTTTCTCCAAGGTTTGGTTCCCTATCAGCTAATTTCCTGTTTGGTCAACATTCTACTTAGATTTCATTGTTCCAAACTGCTTTCTAAGGAATCACTTGAAGGAAAAAGATTTTCCACATTACTGAATACTTGAAGACTATACTGCTTTTCTTTTAAAGGCTGGTGGACATTCAGGAAGAAAGAGATAGCCATATATCTCTCTCTTCCTCACCAACATTTGGTGATGCTGCATAAATTCATAACTTACATTATAGATTACAGCTGGGATGAGTCTTACTCTTATTTCACTCAAAATAACCAGAATTTACTCGGACATGTTTCGGAGACCACTGTCTCCATTTTCAACCTTGGTTCACTGAAGATGGCAATAAATTATATATAGGGAAGACAAAACATAGACACAAGGTTTAAAGAGCATATGAGAAATGTGATGTATAAACAAACCAAGAGCATTTTTGGTATACAAACCATCAGTTGAAAGAGACCAATAGAACTCTCCATTTGGGAAAAATTATACATCTATAAAAATAAACACAACCTATTAAACTTCAAAATCCCAGGTGAAAATGATCTCATCATACAGTACGTACAGCCAGGAAAATGTCATCCATTGGTCACAGGAGGAAACACGGCAGTGAACTCAGGTTGAAAATTGAGACAACGGTCTCTTAAACATGTTCCAGTAAGTTCTGGTTATTTTTAGTGAAGTTAGAGTAAAAATCATCCCAGTTGTAATTGTATAATGTCAAGAAACTTCATTGTGCTTCCCACATAACATTCATGACTTACAATTTGTAGAAATACTTTGCTCATCTTTTGAATATTATATCCATTGCCAAATGTTTTTAGAACAAAACACAACAAACATTTTGTGAATCGTAAGTACCATAACAAAAACGCATTTTAGAGCACATAAGATAGAGATCACCTTTTGGCATAAGCGCAATAGTACAAGTGAAAGTTACCATGTATTTGTGCAGGTCATCAACTCATCACTCTTCCTGTGATAGATGATTTAGTCCAAATCATCGCATAGATCTATTGTAACAAAATCTCTTTATTATAATTTCTGTAATTATAAATAATATTTTTATCCAATGCTGTAAAACAATTTTGAGTCATCTGACTACTCTTTTTAATTTAGGTATACTCTCCAAAATTACCTTCAAAAACTGAACTTGTGGGGGCTTATGGCCTGGTACCTGCTGATTACATAGCAAAAAACTTAAGAATCATTATTGTATGTGTTCATTATATACAAGGTGTGACCATGTGATATACAGGCATGACAATGCATCGAATTATGGAAAGGAAGCTGCCAGCACATGGGCAACAAATATTCGCAGTGACAAGGTACAGGGCTCTATATTTGGTGCATAGTCACACTTAGCCTTCTCAGGGCTGGTCATACTGATCTAGTGGGTTAGACGATCCAAGTGCACACCGACCTCTTCCCTCAGGGCAGTCTTTCGATATGGTAGAAAACATCCTCTATGGCCCTTGCTATGGTTGTTGACACTTAGGGCAGTGCCCTTTGGTCCGATCAGGGTGATATAGGCACATCAGGTCATACTGTTAAATCTTAGCTATTGGCCTGCCAGTCTTTTGCTCATGCTTGAATGTTGAAAGGCCATCTTATTCATAGTGTGAGATTCTCCAGGTGTGGGATTGCTGCCTGTTCTGCCTATGGGGATTCCCAAACTTTAGGTCACATGGTAGATGCAGCTACCTGCCAAAGATCAAATTGGCTAGTGTCGGTCTATTGGTGTCTTGGATTGGGCTGTAGGCCAGCAAGAAAAATGACACCCTGAAATGCCATTTGCTCTGGTAATTGATCTTACAACCTTCCTCAAATGTTCTACTAGAGTTTTGATGTACCACAACATATTGTCTGACTGTGGATGGAGAGGTGTTGTGCATGGTCTTGTGCATTCCAAGTCACTCCAATGTTTCCCTAATCAAATTAGATGCGAAGTTGGCACCTTGATTACTATGTAGTTCCAATGGTACCCAAAAGGGACAGAACAGTTCCTCTATGAGGCAGTTGGCAATGAATTTGGCTTGCTGTTTAGGAATAGCATATACCTTGGTGAAGTAATCCATAATCATCATATCTGTTGCCCCCAATCTGCTCAGAGAATAGCCTAGCTTTGTCATTTGCTATGGGTTCAAATGTTTAAAGCATGAATATTACATTTTGGAAAATGAAATTATATTTTTTTATTTGGATTGTATAATAAACAATTATGAATTATGTTTAATTTCATTTTTAGTTGTTTTAGAAGGGATAACAAAAAAGTGCTGAAATGCCTTTTTTGGCATGTTTATACTACTGCATATAACCTCAGCTCCTGGTCTGTGACTTGCTGCAAACACATAGTACCACCTTTCAACATCTGCTCATAGCCAATAGTATCATTGTTGAAACTTGCCGATTGTTCGGTTGGGTCCAAGATGTTCTTCCAAAGTTGTCATATGTACTTCCTCCAGGACTTCTGCCACCTTACTCCAAAGGAGGATCAGCTGCTCTCTTTGGGTCATCCTGTCAGGTGACTCCCATACTCTGAATAGCACACTTTCTTTGGTCATCAGTGAGTCCTGTTGGGCCCAGAAAGACTTTATACACACTGCTCCAGGGTGTCATGTCTTCCCGGCTCAATCTAGTCCCTGCCTCCACTTCCCTCAGAAGTGGTCCTAAGTTGGCATCAGATTCCTCCTCAAGCCTGAGCTATCCCATCCAGCCGCATGCATCACTGAAATGACATGGACAGCTGCAGCATGCTCTTTCTCCTCAAACTCAGTGCAGTAGCTGCACACAGGGTCATCTGGACATGGCATCTGCATTGTAGTGACTCACTCCTTTGAGATTTTCTGATATAAATTGTACTCTTGGAGCCTCTGGATCTTTGGGACTCATCCTTGGGAAAGATAATAAGCACTCTTTTGCGCTTTGCATGGTGCGAGGTACACAGACTCAAAGGAAATATAAACCATCAACAGTATTGCAGGAGTAACTGAACAATAGCATAACAAATATCTGCATTTATTAAAGCAAAAATATGCCCTATGCATACTCCTGTAACTGTAATCCCAACCTGCATGACTTTTTCAACATTTGGTGCCACAAGCACCAAAATTGCCAAATTTAGCTTCTAGTTACTTTTTTCTCCTTCCAGAATTGAAGAAGTGCTGGTCACATAAAGATTTATCTCATAGCTCATATAAGTATGTATTTTGCAGAATTTTTAATTGAAGGATTTCTTCCAAATCATACATGCAAAGCAGTAATGATAGGTGAAATGCACCATATCCACTAATTTCCATTTTTGGATAGAACATTTGTATTACTGGAAGCAAAAAATGGCATGTTATTTATGGACGCTCTTTAACTGCTGTGGTTCTCAGCGTCCCATTCTATATTGGGCGTGAAAGACCGCTTAATTTTGCTTAGAGGCCTCTCTTATCAGGCTTGAGGTTCTTTTACGTGCCGTAAATCTACGACACGGGACCAACGGCTTTACTTCCCTTCCGAAGGAAGCCATGCTAAGGATTTTTACACCCGAAGAAATCCATCGTCCTCCGCCGGGTTTGAACCTGGAGTATATGAAGCTAGCATGGTAACCATTACACCACGGAGGACGACTTACTGGAAGCAGCATAGGTAATTTGCATATTGTGACAATGTGCCAAATGCATGTGCTTGCACCTTGCCACCATGAATAATTATTGTCTTATGCTGGAGCTTCCTTTCTATAGCCTGACACTTGCATGTTACGCGCTTACACTTGTGTTTAATGTGCACATGCACACACCACTTGAAGGTCGTAGAGGGTGGCCAAATGGGGCACATAGCGAAAGACTGCCTACAATGAAATCGACCAGCAGGCAGGAAACAATTGAGAACCATTGTGGCAAGGTGCACATGGGGATCCTTGAGTAATGCTAAGTGGCTTGGGCAGAAGAGTGGTCACAGCCTCATCGCAGATGGATAGATACAAGGAAACTGTGCTGGATTAATAGCCACAAGTGCAGCAGTGACTGTAAATGGACCTGACGTAGCAAAGGGCTTGCTGATACGAATACGCAGTTGGTCTACACCAGTTCTTGGTGCTCCTTTGTAGTCTAGGTGAAGAAGAAGGGCAAAAAGAAGAGAATGCTTCTATGTGGACAATAGTAAGCTGAATGCCGCCACCAGAAAGGACAGTTTCCCCTTACCTAGGATTGACAACTTTGCACTTGAAACCTGGCAAGCTGTGCTAGATCCCAGAGACAAGAAGAAGACTGCATTTTCAACAGGCCAAGAGCTTTGGCATTTTGCAGTTAAAAATATTTTAAAATATTTGTTTGTGTTAATGGTGCTGCCAATTGCCGTAAATCTACTGTCATGGGGCTGTCACTTTTAAGCACACTTAAAAACCATCTATCTGGGCAGGGTTTAAATCCGCGGGTCAGAAGGCCAGCACCTGAACATTTGAACCACTTGGATCGACAATTTAATGTCATGTCCTTTGGTCTCTACAATGCATCAGTAATATCAGTAATGAGAGGGCTGATATATGGCACCTATCTGCTGTATCTACATGACATCAATGTTGCTGGCAGCAACTTTGAGACTATCTTGAGAATTTGTCCAAAATCCTCCAGAGGCTTGAAACTGAATGAGAAGAAGGGAAAGAATTATTTGGGCCATCAGTTACACTATCTGGGGTGACCACAGACCTAGAGAAGACTTGGGCAGTGAAAGATTGACTTTGTCCAAAAGATAAACAAGAGTTATGAAGTTTTCTAGACTAATGCAGAACTGTCATCGTTCGACAAAAGTTTCTTCAACAACAAGAAACCTCTCATTCATCTGGTGGATAAGAGCCAGCTTTATATGTGGTCAGATGAAGTAGAGAGTGCATTCTAGGTGCTTAATACAGCTTTCAGCATTGCACATGTCTTAGGATTTCCACAATCTGGTGGCAACTTCATTGTGAGCACCAACACCAACAACACCGGTATAGAGGCATTCTATTCCAGGTCCAGGGTGGCCAGGAGCAAGTAAATAGCCTACCCTCTCCAAGGCAGCAATGGGATATTCTGTGGACAAGCTAGGCTAGCTGTGAAGCCCATAAATTATGAAGAAAGAATTTCTATTATATTTATAAATAACAAAAACAAACACAAATACATTTTTTGTGTAGTAAAAAGTTGTCTATAACAGTTTATCAATTACACAAAAGGTATTCACAATGAAGAGACTTCACAGGATATTCATAGAATATTTAAGAAATGTATTTTATTTGCCATGCAAATATTTTATGTATGTGGTATTTTTATAATCAAAATGGTTAAATCTAATTTTGAGAAAATAAAACTTCTCAGTACTTTTACATGTAAAGTATAATTTTAACTGGGAGAATGTACTTGTTACATTTTTGGAAAATGGTGAATTTATACTAAGCTTGGTATTTCAATTAATTTTTACAGTCCCCCCCCCCTCCCTCTCTCCCTTTCTCTCACATTCAGGGAGCCTCAAAACATGAATTTTCAGTGAAGTTGTGATATTCAATTTTTGGGTAACCATCTCTATCTACTGGATGGCAGAAGAAGCAAAAAAGCACCAAATGCATAATATCAGCAATTCAGAAAGGCATGAAAAAGAAAAACTGTACAAAATAAATTGTCACAGCTTTAAAGTACTTACCCATGTAATTAAACATTCTGTTTTGTAGCTTTTGCAAAAATTTTCTTTTTTCCTTCATAGAGTTAGGAATTTCATTGATCAGTGTTTGATGTACTGATCTTAAAATGTCAAATGGAGGAATGTTTCCGCTCCAGTTAACACCCATTGTGGGAATTACAGGTTTTACTGGTGATGATAAATTTTCTCTTTCCATTTTATAAATGAAATTTAAACCAAAATTATCCTGTAGTATTGAGCTGTTGTAGTTGAAAGCAGGGTTATCTTCTGGTGCATTTATTTTCTGATCTGCAGTAACATTAAGGGAATTGCTGATGGATTTTTCGTTGGATTGCTGAGAAGAGGATATTAAATCATTGCTGTCGTAGTCCTTTGTTGTCTTTCTAGATATTGGTTCTGATTCATCCAGTTTCACAGTAAGTTTAACAAAAGTTTCCTCAGAACTAACCTTTCTATGCACTTTGTCAATTTTATCTGTTGGTGATTTTTTTAATGTACTGTCAACTTCATTTGATGGTAGTGTATTAATATTGCTCTCCAGGTCTTTCTTCTTCTCATTTGTACTATTGCTGTAGGCTGTTAATTTTGACTGTAGATTTTTATCATCACGCTCTACCACTGGCAATTGTATCCAGTCAGGAGCCACACTCTGTAGTTCTATTGCCATCACAAGTATAATGCATCCAAACATTTTCTGGAAAATAAATGTCATCAGTATTTTTATCAGCAATGATTAAATAGGTGGTTAGCAAAAGACAAAAGTGTATATAATCAAGTAGCAAGCACATTTTGAAACTGAAACTTTAAGGTCTAAGGAAGGCATAATGTGATCAACTTTCGAGTGTTCTGTTTTTAATTAAATTCTGTGAAACTAGATGTTTTTATGATGTAATAGTTGTCACCACTTTTATGTCTACTTTTATTTGTTTGAATGAATGATTTACATATTTCTATACATTTACATAAATTGACTATACTTGTATTACACATTTCTTGAATTTCTTGCTATTTCAGGAACCTTGAAACAAAATATGTGCTCCCTTTATGAGCTTTACATTAATATTTGTTGTTGTGTTATGTGATGTGTGTCTTGTATTATTTATAATTTTTAGATTCTCTTGTTTATTACTTTATGATTTCTGCTTATATTTTGGAAAATTCTTTGTGCATCTTTTCAGCTGACTTGAAATGAATAGATTGTCATTTTTATAAACAATTTGTTTTAGCTATAATTAGAAATCATATAAAGAGAAGATTTTTTTACTTCAAGATGACTCTATCACATATCATTGTGGTATTCATGTCACGAGGATTATATCACGAGCAAGATATGGATAAACTAATATTAGATGTGAGAGTCGCTACTGATTTGAGCAATTACCTAATTATCTTACAGGATAATTAATATGAAATAGTAATTCTGGAATATTCAGATAATATTTTTTATTTAGATATTGTTAATGTTTTATGGCAACTACTCATTGTAAATTATATTGATTTAGCAAAGAATATACAGGAATTTTCTTACGATGGCTATATATAACTCACAGTATATACATCCACAACTTTGAATGAATAAATATTTTAAATTACAATTGTCAATTACATTTCTCCATGTTTCTTCATGCCACTAATGTAACCTGAGATTAAGACTCATTCCGAACTGAACAGCTGGCTAAAAAACAGTTCAGGAAAGTACAATTAGTATATGTATAGAAACACATACATAGAGTTATAGAAGGAACCTGACATGGTATCCAACCAACTTTTCCATATGACTCTGCCTATCCAACCTGAACAATTAACAATCTGTTTATATACAATAGGCCCTGCTTAACTCTTAACTATACATTTTATTAAAGATACATCTGAACTTCTTAAACTTTAACACTGACAATTTTTTGCTGTTTTACTCCCTTCAATAACTGATTGCATATCTTCCTTGTTGTTGGTTCTTCTCTCTCTTTAAGAAATTTCTGGCTTGTAAATTATCTGAAGCATCTTCCGTGCTACTGAGTTTTTTTTCTCTTTAATAATTTTTTTTGCACTTCTCTCTTACCTTCCGTATATGCTTGTTTCAAAAATGTTTCCCTATTATTCCCAAAATTTTTAAGGCCAACTTCTGGTTGTCACTTATCCCACTTTCTGTTCCAAGTTTCCTTAGGTTTTGAACATTCTGTTAGTGGGCATAATTCTTTAGTGGCTTTTAAGCTCTTTTAAGATCACATGCCAGACCATACCCTGTTTATCACATACATCAATGTATTTTTCCTTGACCCATTCTTTCTTAAAGTATAATATAATAGAGTGCTTTTATCTCTTAAGCTGTTATATATTTCCTGTTTCTCTATGTCATCAACTCTTGCTTTCACTTTATTCCGTGGATTTTCTCCCCTTGTGATCTGCAAACTGACTGGTTTTGCCATTGCAATTTCTGGTACTATTTCCTTTAACTATGATAACCAGCTTCTTTCCCAATTTACTTTTTCTTGTGCCCATAAACATACTTCAAAAATATTTCCTTCCTCCAATGTTTGGATTCTGTGCCAATATTTCATAATTCATTTACTACTACTCCTTTTCTGCCCATCTTTTCTAATTCAATTAGGACTAGTCCATTGGATGCTGCCCCTGGTGGCCTATACTTTTGTATGCTGTTTAATGAATCTAATCTATACGTTCCCACCCATTTATTGATTCCCACATTTCTATCCCATGTATCATTGTAGATTCAGCAGTAGTCATGTATTTATTCTTTCTAACCATAGAGAATGATGGGCTGGAGCATTGTCATGATGAAACAAGATTTTTTTTTTTTTTTTTTGGTGGTCATATGAGGTCTTTTTCTATTCACCTCATCATTCAAATGTTGCAGTAAACTTGCATAGTAGTCACCAGTGATACTTTTACCCTTTTCCAAGTAATCAATAAAAATAATTCCCTGTGCATTCCAGAAAACACTCCCCATAACCTTGTTGGCTGACAAAATTGACTTTACCTTTTTTGGAGTTGGTTCACCTGGCGCAATCCACTCTTTGATTGTGATTTACTTTCTGAAGTGTAGGGAAGTATCCAAGTTTCATCCATGGTAATAAGCATCTCAAAAATTCAGTGGGATTTTTATGGTAGAGCTCCACATTCTTAACAGAAACAGTTTTTCTTTGCAACTTTTGATCAGGATTCAACAAACGAGGCACCCATCTTGCACAGACCATTACTTAAAATATTACCTGTGCATCCTTTTGATATGTTTACAGCCTCTGTTATCTCAAACAACTTTAATCTGTGGTCTTTCAGTACTAAACGATGAATTTTTTTCAATGATCTCTGGAGTTGTCACTTCTACAGGGTGTCTAGAGCGAGGCACGTCAATGTCCCATTTTAAGCTTTGCAACCCACCTTTTAATCATTGAATATGAAGATGCAGAGTCTTTCAATGTACTGTCCATTTCCTCCTTGGTTTCTTTAGGCATTAAGCCTTTCAAATGGAAGTATTTAATCACTGCTCATTTTTCCAAATCCTCCATTTTTGTGAAAACTCTAAAGTTGTCTTGTTTAAAATGTTGTTATTCAAAAACTAAACAAGCTATTGACCTGTAACTATATAAACAAGCTAGTCTAAAGTTAAACTATACGATACTACCATCTAACTGGTCTAGTGGCACCATATCCTTGTGAGGCCCTGTGTTTATCAGCTGATCTTCGTTGGTTATATGAACAGTTTATCTAAAAAACAAAGAGCCATTACATGCCAAACTTGATATTTAAGTTCAACACATACCAAGAATGTTACACAGAGATTTTTAAAAAAATCCCCACATCCCAAACTACCCTCTACATGGAAAAATGTTAAAAAACTTTCATTTTCTCAAAAATGATCTAATGATTTTGATTAAAATACTGTTTATTAAAGATAGTTACATGACAAATAAAATTTATATTTATAGTCTTTGAAGTCCCCTTCATTCTGGGTGACTTGTATAATTGGTAAACCATAAGAGATAAACAAAAATTTGCTGCACATAAAATGCAGATTTCTTCATAACACACAAATATATATTTTTGTTGTGTAGCTAACCATTTCCAAGATATTCCTTGTTATTGGTTTCAATTTTGAAATACCTATACTTCTCTCAAACAAATTTGTCCATGTTGCTTTTGTTTTACTCTGGATGTGCAAAGAAAAGTGAATTTCAATGAGAATCACAAAGCAGCAGCTTTGAAAACATTTGAGTATCACTTTAGTCTGTGTATTCCCTAGTTCCTTTTTACTTATAAGACTATTCTGCTGATGTTTATCTCTATTAGCATGAAGTAGAAAAATGAATTAGCTTTTTAAAGAAGTTTGTTTGCAGACTAGGTACAGAAAATCATATGAATTGAACACATCAGATTTTTTCCTTTGTTCTGTCCATTTGCCACTGTTATTTAACCTTACCCCCCAAATAATTCCTCTACTACTCCAATCTCTGTCCCCTCTCTTCCCTGCTCAGTTTATTCCCTTTTCATACCATAATTTTGGACTTACTTTTATTTATTTTTAAACCCCATTCTTTACATTATTTCTCCATTGCTTCTGTTTTCTTTAAATCTCCACTTACAATTGCTGGTGCAATAGGTCATCTACAGAAACAGGCCAGAATGTCCTTATTATGTAAACTCTGTGATTATTCTTCTCCTTTATCTTTTCCGTGTGATGTTATGGGACTGCCTTGGATCCAGTTTTTGTGCTTTAATCTGTCTTCTGGCAGTTTGCTTGGCTGGTTCAGAGTCTTTATTCTGGTTGCTGTGACCTGCTTGTTTCCCTCTTCCCATATGACCCTAGGTCTTGCCTCCTTAAACTGAAATACCTTCCAGCTCATGTTTATACTCTTAAAATGACCAGAGCAGAAGTTCTATTCTCATACTTATGGGTGGAAGTTGCTGTTCTCATATTTTCTCATTTCTCACTATCTCTTACAAGTCTTCCTTACCATCCTTCTTAGGTACTTAATTTGCATTGCATTAATCTTGCTTACATCATATTTCAAATTTTGTTTTTCTTTCTGTTTCAGATTTATAGAGTTCATAGCATGCTTAAAGTATTTAAATCCTTAAAAAACTTGGTTAAATGGAATGTTTTGTCTCTTTAAATTTTATTTACCTTAACTCCTTCATTGCAATTCTTAGTATTTATTGTGGAAATATATAAATTACTCTCTCTAGTTTCATACTTATAAGTTATAAGCATTCATTAGTCAATCAAGAGACTACATGGTTGCAGCTAATGATTAACTTCTGGATCATACTCCTTAAGCATTTCAACTGAGATTATCTCAAAACCACATTTTCCTAAACATCATGTCCCCCCCTCCCATTTTTTTTAAAGAAACTATAAAAGCTACAAGGCTTAAACTTCTGTGTTTATATAAGATGTGCTAAATGTTCTGAACTATAAATGTTATATTTTTATATATGATAGATTTAAAAAAATAAACTTCAACATAAAATATACTGCACATTATATCTTAAGAATTTAGAACAGATATCACCTACTCCCTTAATTTTGTGCTAGAGCAACAGGCTTGCTCTATGCATTGTTGTGGATAAACATGTGAACCTAGTTCGAGATTGGCTTCTGACAGAAACACTATGTCTCTCGTTTCTTGTGTTGCGATTCTGTCACGTGTCATTTTATGTCAGGAAAAGAAAGCAACATAACACACAGGCCATCAACTGCTCCCTACCTGGAAGTAATCTTATTTATCAAAAGTGATAGATGTTGATTGTTTCAGCTGTTTTTTAATGCTTAAACTATTAAGTACGATTGTCTCATGGTGGTAGCGTGGCTGCCTGCCAAGCAGGAGACCTGAGTTTGACTCCTGCTAGCGGCATGGGGAATTTTCCCCTGCTGGGAGACCTGGTCCGGGGTGCACTCAGCCTCATAAGGTCCCTGGGGGCCGATTGAGAAATAGCTGCTCTACATCGAGAAAACCACATCAACTGTCCAGGAGGGAGTCGAGGCGCTAATCACATCTCACCCTCCAGCACTGCACTCCATTTCATGAGGCCTTTGGGCCGAGATAGGGGATGCAGTTGTGTTACTATTAAGTACATTGTAGTTTACTTGAATTGTGTTAGATACAATTTACTTACTAAAGATTCTGTTCACATTCACTGCTATAAATATGAAAAATGTTTTCAAATTAAAACAATTTTAAAATAAGAACTGAAGCTTTCCTGGCGACGTATTAATTCAAAATCTTCTCGGGCTTCTAGCCAGGTAAAAATTGGCTTGACACCAACGTTTCGAAGAAGTGCATCTTCCTCGTCTTCAGGGTGAACTGATGGTTTGAGCTTGCGGAGATTGGTATTTATAGAGCTGGGATGAAGCTAACATCTGATTGGTTCGCGTGATATTATGGCCTGGTATTTAAGATGACTGAGACATGGGCACGGACTTCGTAGAAAACTATTTATAGCAGTTATTCGGCTAATGTTTTGTGTTTGAGCACGCACCTGCTAGAAAATAAGTCTTGGAAGACTGCAGGTACAGGATTAGGTGTTAAGGCTCTTTAATAGTAAGGAGTACACACTTACCAACCAATAGTAGGTAAGTGTGTACACCATGTGAAGAACTCTATACAATTCGCTGAAGTTCTTGACAGCATCAAAGTGAAGCCATCGGACCTGTTAGTTTCGATGTGGTATCTCTCTTCACGAGAGTTCCCCTTGCGGAAACAATACAACTATTGTCAGAACACTTTCCACCTGGTATTACTGCACTGTTTAGTCACACACTTCCACTTATTTTCTGTATGGCACCTACTATGAGCAGACAGACGGTGTTGCCATGGGCTCTCCTCTGTCACCAGCTATTGCCAACTTCTATATGGAGTTTCTGGAGCATGAAATACTTAACACAGCCCCATTAAAACCTACACATTTTTACAGAAATGTAGATGATACATTTGTAATTTGGCCGCATGAACTGCACATTCTGCCAGATTTTCTTGCACACCTAAATAGCCTCAGATCACAAATACAGTTCACAATGGAAGTTGAGAAAAATGCTTCCCTCCCCTTTCTGGACATTCTGGTTACCAGAAAAGCGGATGGAACTCTTGGTCATGCCGTCTACCGAAAACCTACACACACGGATCTTTATCTCAACGCAAACAGCTTCCACCATAAGTCACAACGAATGGGCATTCTCAACACATTGGCACATAGAGCAGTTTCTGTATCAGACCCAGATAATCTGCAAACGGAATTTCAACACCTAAAATTCACACTCCAACAAAATGGATATTCACCAAGGACATTACATCAGCGCTGAAAAGAGCCGGACGAAAAAGAAACCCCAGCAAGAACACTCAACAAAAAGACAAGCCAGCCGCCATAGCCTATATACCGTTTACCGGCAATTTTTCGGGAAAGATTAGTAGACTACTCTACAAATATAATATCAAAACCATCCATAAGCCACCACCTAAAATCAAAAATTTGGTCAGGCCAGTTAAAGATAATTTAGCTCTCAGAGTACCTGGTGTCTACCACATTCCTTGCGAATGCAGTGCAGCGTACATTGGCCAAACAGGACGCACTATTGCCACACGCGTTTCTGAACACCAAAGATCAATAAGACTTATGCAACCCGAAAAATCTGGACTGGCTGAACACTGTATAGAACAAAGCCACAGAGCTAACTTTACCAACACCAAGATAGTGGCAAAGTGTTCGAACTACTGGGAAAGGAGAGTAAAAGAAGCTTTAGCCATCTCATCTGAAACAATTAAGTTCAGCATGGACACCGATGTTAAAGAGCCTTAACACCTAAACCTGTACCTGCAGTCTTCCAAAACTTATTTTCTAGCAGGTGCGCGCTCAAACACAAAACATTAGCCGAATAACAAGGGCAGCATTCGACGCAGGCATGGCCTTCTACAACACCGCTAACCATGCCAGAGGTCAGTGGGCGCGGGCGCGCCGTGCCGCCTTGCTGCGGACAATGGAGACGCCTTCTGCCACGCCACCTACCGCCATGGAGCAGACAGCTTTCACCGCCGCCGCACCGGTATCCAGTAGGAAACCGGCCCGGCCTCATCCGTCGACAGCCTCCGCCGCCGTGCCGGAACCCAACCGGGAACCGGCCCGGCCCCAACCGCCGACAGCCTCCACCGCCGTACCGGAACCCACCCGGGAATCGGTCCGGCCTCCCTCGCACCATGATGGCCACCTCACAGTGGTCGTCATAGGGGTCCCGAGGGACCTCCCATCCCGCTTCGTGCTGGATGCCGCACGCCGCCTTTGGCCCTCTACAGTAAAGGCCAACCGGATCACATCACCTCGGGGACCCATATCGCTGGTCCGCCTCCACCTGGGGTCCGCGCCTGAAGCCGAAGCTGCCTTGACATCACGCCTGCCCTTGTTAGGGCAACAGCTACGTGTCGAGGCTAGCAGAAGTGAACGTCCGGTCCCCTGCCGACGCTGCTGCACCTACGGACATCGTTCGGAGGATTGCCACGCCGCACCGAAGTGCCACTACTGTGGGGCAAGCTCGCTCACAGCCGCTTGCTCCAACCATGATCTACGCCGTCGACGCCGTCGACGCCGCTACTGCGCTACCTGCTCCGGGAACTCGCACTACACAGGGCAAGCCACGTGCCCCCTGTATCCCCGGAGTAGGCCTTCAGCTCCACAAAACTCACAGCAGCACCACCAACCATCACCACCACCACCAGACTCGACACCGAACACTTCACCGACGGACACCTTTCTGAAGGACGCCGTAGAATCCATTAAGCAGAACATCGCCACCATCCAGGCGGCTACACACCAACTCGGCCTCCGTCTCGAGGAACTTCAGAGGGAAACCAAAGAACGACTCGCAGCATTGGAGGCCAAGCACCAGGACTCAGATCGAGTTGCAGGTGAAAACGGCGCGGTGCTTGCGTCCATCCAGCGCCAGCTGGACCGCACAGAGAGCCACCTCGTCCATCCACCTTCCGAGGACAGCGACGACCAGTGCCCGCGGCTGGGGTCTCTTGAGGCTTCGGTCGTGGGTGTCCGAGAGCTGCAGCACCAACTTCACCAATCAATATCCAAGCAATTACACGACCTTCAGACAGGACTTACCACGGACATTCTCTCCTACATCGCTACCGGTCCAGCCCCCAGGGGAAGGAAGAACCGGTAGTGCCGACATCATCACCACAGGGAGAGAGTGGCAGCTCTCCCTACACTTCCAATCCCATGTTTCACAAACAACTCCCAACCACCCACAATTTCCTTAACTCCTCACCAATAATTCGCTACGGGGGCCGGCTGGGCCTCGGTCAAGCCGGTCTACTAGCACAACCCTCACCCCTGGCGGCCGCACAGCGGGCCAGTTCACCTTTACCTTTTACTGCGCGGGTGCAACAGTGGTACCGCAGTATCCTTACCTTCCAATACCGGTGGAGGGGTTTTTTAGTCGGTAGGCCCATCCTGGGAGACCCCGACACTCCGGGCATGCCAGCCCGGGTTAGTCCTTAAGGTGGATTTTTCCCCTCCACTTGAAACTAAAAAAAAAAAAAAAAAAAATTGCTATAAATAGTTTTCTACGAAGTCCGTGCCCATGTCTCAGTCATCTTAGAGGACAAGATGGCAATTCGGCAGCTTCGATGGGGAAGAACAAGCAACGCCGAGCCGCAGCCTCTAGGAAGGCCACCTCCGCCGAGAGTATTACCTCAACATCGACGGTGATACCCGAGGCAACTCCTGCCTTGATTAAATCACCTCCGCCAGCCGCCGCTACTTCACCGACCGCTAGCAGCCTTTCACCTCGGCGATTGCAGCCGCAGTCGCCGACTACGCAGAGCTCCACTTCCCGGTTCAGCGCCGTGGTTCGGGGGGTCCCTAGGGATCTTTCCACCCGGCTCTTCACCGCCGCAGCGAAGTCGCAGTGGCCCTCATGCTTGAGGGCTACTCGCATAGTCAATGGCCGGGGACCAACACCACTGATGAGGGTCGAGCTGCGAGATCGTGCGGATCTGGAGGCTGCCTTAGCGACTGGGTGGCCCTTGTTAGGGCAACTTCTTGTTGTTGAGACGAGCCAAAGGGAACGACACAAGCCTTGCAGACGCTGCTGTGCCTACGGCCACACGGCCGAAGCCTGTACCTCTCCGCCGCGGTGCCACTATTGTGGTGCCAACTCCGCCACCGCAGACTGTAGAGGTCATGACCTTCGTCACCGCCGCCGGTTCTGTGCCACCTGTCGTGGCACAGGTCACTTCACGGGACAATCTCAGTGCCCTCAATACCCGAGGCTTGGGAAAACACCGCAGAACTTCAACACCGACGCCACACCGCCTGAACCCTCAACTGACGCAGCGACGCGGGATGCTATTCAGGACCTCCACGCGGAGATCCTGAACGTCGGCGCCCGCTTAGCTGCGCTAGAAGAGGCATTCTCCAGCGTCATACACGAGAAGCTTCAGGAACTACAAGCTTCCACCACCACAGCAATCACAACATTGCAGTCTACAGCAGCTGACTTGTCAGCACGTGTAGAAGGCATCTCAGCACAGCTCAAACAGGTTCTCCTGCAGCAGGCCTCCTACTCCGCCGAGTTATTCAGAGCAAATCGCCAGCAAAACAGCGCTCCTCCTCCTGCACAGGCTGAGGGGCACAGATACAACACTGAACTCCGTAACGCTCCTGTACAGCTCCGTTCGAACACCAGGGCAACGGGGTCAAAGCTCGCACATGACTACATGAATCGTCAGATTCACATGTAAGTTCACCACCTAAAACTCCTGCAAAACCTTCACCTACATTCCTTCCCAATATCACCTTTAATTCCCTAGGCTGCAGTCAGGTTTCATGGCTGTAGCCTACAAATAACCTTTACCCGCTCCCGCACATAGTGCGGCAGCATCCCAAATTCCACTTACTACCGCGGGTGCAATTGCGGGACCGCGCAAAGCTTCGATGAAATACAGCAAACTACGTGATATAACGTGGAGGGGTTTTTTAGTGGGTATGCCGCAGCAGGACGGAGAGTCCCACATATCCTCCCAGCCATTGCACTTCGGCTGGGGGTTGAATGCGTAATGCATTTTTCCCCTCCACGGTAAAAAAAAAAAAAAAAAAAAAAAAAAAGATGGCAATTCAACCCTCCAACTCTCTCTCTCTGTCTCCCCTTTCCAAAAAAAAAAAAAAAATGGCAAAGAAGAAACAGCGCAACTGCCATCTCCAACACCGCCGCCGCCCAGCTCTACGTCGTCGCCGCCCCGGTTTAGTGCAGTGGTACGGGGGGTCCCTAGGGACCTTTCCACCAGGCACCTTCTCGCCGCAGCGAAATCTAAGTGGCCTTCTTGTTTGAGGGCCACAAGGATAATTTGCAACCGGGGACCTACACCACTTGTGAGGCTGGAGCTTCAGGATCGTTCGGACCTCGACGCTGCCTTGGCGTCAGGGTTGCCCTTGTTAGGGCAACTCCTGGTCGTCGAGGCCAGCAAGATGGAACGTCACCGGCCCTGCCGTCGCTGTTGTGCCTTCGGGCATACAGCCGACACCTGCTCCTCGTCGCCGCGGTGCCACTACTGTGGCTCCGCAAACACCACCGCCGAGTGCACTGAGCACAATCTACGCCGTCGCCGCCGGTTCTGTGCCACCTGCCGTGGCACAGGACATTTCACAGGACAAGCGCAGTGCCCTCTCTACCCAAGGAGCAGCACTTCATCACCACCTCCTGCGCGCCGCACCACTCCAACGCAGATATCAACCACCGAGGCCTCACCACCTGCACTCTCAACAGACGCAGCGACGCGAGAAGCCATTCAGGACCTCCACGCGGAGATCCTGAACGTCGGCGCTCGACTAGCTGCTCTGGAAGAGACATGCAGCCTCCTCACACAAAAGCTGCAGGGACTGCAAGCTTCCAACGCCGTAGCAGCCACCAGCCAGCAGACTACAGCCGCCGACCTGTCCACCAGGATCGACGCCCTACAAGCTGCCAACACCGCCGCCATCTCCACTCTACAGGCCTCCACCGCTGAGCTGTCCAACCGGATAGCCAGCGTCCAAAATTATCAACAGCAGGTAGCTGAAGGACCATTCCCTCAGCAGCCTAAGACAGCGCAGCAATTGCTCAGAGAATACCACTCCGAACAAGGGTACACCCGGAAGAATCACCTTAAACTTAACAAACATCACCACTAACTACCCATCACTTACACCAATTACTTCTCCAGCGGGGCACTCAGGGCGTAAGTCATGTGTGTCCACTGGCTAATATCTCCATCACTCGCTGTTACTGCCACTGGCAGGCAGCATTCAGTATCACCAAAAATACGCAGGTGCTTAATGCGGTACTGCAACAGAGAGGCATGGGCCTCCTACTTCCGGTGGGGGTTTTTTGTGAGTAGTGCCACCCTGGTTCGAGTCCAGGGTGGGGAGTCTCACACTCCCAGGCTTGCCTGGGGTTAGGGCGTTAGTTGCCTTTTCCCCCATCATCAATAAAAAAAAAAAAAAAAAAAAAAAAGCCATAATATCACGCGAACCAATCAGATGTTAGCTTCATCCCAGCTCTATAAATACCAGTCTCCGCAAGCTCAAACCATCAGTTCACCCTTAAGACGAGGAAGATGCACTTCTTCGAAATGTTGGTGTCAAGCCAAGTTTTTACCTGGCTAGAAGCCCGAGAAGATTTTGAAATGAAATAAAACAATTTTATTAATTTATTCTACACTAACTCACATTAACTTAATTTAAATATTAACATAAAATTCAAATCAAGTAATCTTTACCAATTATCAAGAGGCCTATTAATAATTACTGCTCTGTGAAAAAAAAAATTAATTATATTATGCACCAATTAATTATCAAGATATCTATTCATATTGACTTCTAAAAATTTGAAACTTGTTTATTTTCTCTAGCCCACATATGCAATGTATATAGTGTATAAAGAAGGCATTGTATTCCACCCAAAAATTCAATGTCGAGATTTTACCGAAAATATTTCTTTTGCGATCCCTTAAGTCTGAAAAAAGCATTTTTAGAAAAAGGTATGTGTGTCTGTGGACAGAATAGCTTAAAAACAAAAAAACTGTTAAATATCAATTTCTGAAAAATAGCTCTAAAATTTTTGATTAAAATCCCGCATATTAAAGATATTTACATCCCAAATAAAATGTATATCTTGAATTTTCTGGGAATAGCCTCTGAAGACCTCTTTATTCTGGATGGATTTTGCCGAATTTTGCTTAACTGCTAAACCGTAAGAGATAGACAAAAACTTACTGCACAAAAAATGTAGATCTCACCAAAACACACAATTTATGACCTTTACATTTTGATTTGGAGGTAACCATTTCCGAGATATTCTTTGTTATTGGTTTCAATTGTAAAAGTACTTATACTTTATTCAGACAGGAAGTGTCAGTTTTTCTTTTGTTCTACTCCGGCAGAGCAAAAAAGTGATTTGCAATAATTGCATAATGGCAGCTTTTAAATCATTTGGCTATCACTTTAGCATAGCGCATTCCTTCAGTTCCCTTCTAGTTATATGGAACTAAGTAATAAGAACATTCTGCTAATGTTTATCTCGATTCATAATGAACAGCTTTTTAAACATTTGACTAGCACTTTAGCATAGTGCATTCCTTTAATTCCCTCTCCTTATAAGGAACAAAGTAATAAGAACATTCTGCTAAAGTTTATCTCGATTAGCTTGGTGTAGAAAGAAGAATAATCTTTTCTAAGAAGTTTGTAGAGTAGCTAGAGAAAGTCATGTATGTAACACATCAGATCTTTTTTCAATTATGTTAGATACCAATTATCAAAATGCCTATTCGTATTGTAATGGCAGCAACCCTCAGCCAAGCTGCCATCCTGTCTGGCTGAGGGATCACTACCTGACCTACTTGGCTCGCTTAATAAGCTGTCATAAGCACAATAGCTGGACAAAGGCCATTATGCCACTTCCTTACAGATAAAGTAATTCTGTCTAGGATCTTCTTGAAAGTTCAATCTCGAGAATCGCCTTTTGGATCACAGGACTATATCAATATCAAGGAGCTGAAAAATGCCAACCAGGGTGAAGAGTCCAAAAAAGTCAACCTAGTGAGAGACAAACGTTAAAGTAGTGAAGAAAACACAGTGTGCCATTGACAGTGTATATTGCAAGTCAATAGTGAGTTGTGACTTAATGTTGAATGTCTTAGTAACAATGAAGTGAGCTTAGTGTGGGAATTACAGTGATTTGTGGGAAATATTCAAAGCAAAAAGATTAAATGAAATGTGCAACAATTATATCTATCTATGAACACAGTTCAATGTGCATCCATATTAACCACTCACAATATAAAAAATGTAAGGCAGAAAGTTTTGAGTGTTCCTTGGGGTGTATTTTGGTCTTTGTTTAAACAAAAGATACTAGTAAACTAAATCATTATTGAGACAAATATTGAAAATGAACTATTAACAATTATGAAAGTGTTTCAGTATTTATTATTTTTGTTAATTCTAAAAGTTCTGGAAAATAGAGTTATAAATAATTTATTGGCTACAGTAAATGTGAATTACAAGAGGTGCAGAATATGATTTAATATTATATGGAGTTCTTACTGGTAATTAAAAAATGCTGAAAAAATTGGCAGAAAAACTGCAGAAAAATCTTATCCTGTCCAGCCTCAAAATGTATCTTTATTGTAAAAAACTCTAAACTGTAATTGAGCATTTTTTTAAACAATTTCTTAAATTCTTTTTTTTATGTTTTTAAATGTTATTATCCCATTAATGATAGTTCTGATATGATTTAAATGAGTGCTAGCTTTATTTACCCAAGAAGTTATGAGCTTAATCCCAGCCAAGGACCAATGGCATTTAAATGTGTTTATAAGTATCAGGCTCATCATAATAGTTTCATGCATTTACAAGAATTCCTGATGGATAAAATTCCAGCAAGCTAACTTCTCACCCGAGGGCCTCGGGTTCGATTGTGCTGGCTGTGGCAGGGAATTATTCTTTAACCAGAATTATTCCCTATTCCCCACGGAGTCTGGAAGTGTGAATATGAGAGTGAATGTGTGCTTAGTGCTATAAAAATGATTTTCCTAATGTTCTAAACCTACAGTAATATTCACAAGTCAAAGCACCTGATATGACCAATTAAGTTACAGAGGGCAAATGAAATTAAAAAAATGCCAACAAAAGTGATATTTACATGATGCTAGTAGTTAAATTATTATTATTTAATAATACTTTCTCTAGTGAGCATTCCATGATCAATGACAATGTTAACATTCAAAAAGTTAATGAAACACATCATACACATTAGGAAAAACATAGTTTGAAGTTCTTTCTAGGGCTTTCCTTATATAATTTTGAACTCCATGGATTCTAAGTTTATTTGCATCATAATTGATTGTGGTATCTCAGTAATAAAAATAATGTTAAATACTGTTCATAAAATATTTAATATTATCTGTTACTTACTGGAAAAATAAAGTGTTAGTGTACTTTTTTTTTCATAACTTGTTCTCAAGATCAAGAAATTTTTATGGCAGTATTCTTGCATAAAAATAACAATGTTGCTTATCTTATAATCTTTCCTTTATTTCTTATTGCTATTTAAGAAAAATTGATTGCTACCACTTAACATATTTGGGTGTAAAATGCAAGATGCTGTGAAAGTAGTAAATGTTACTGACTTTTCATAAAGAAGACCTCTTCATTTTCATTCCTTACAGAAGCCACATAAAATTTTAACTTTGAGTAACTCCATATCACCTAATTATGGATTATATTTTTAATGAACATCAGCACTTATAATTCATTTGTAACATTAGCACTTACCTGCATATCCATGTTGTGCAATGTTAATGACCAGCATTAGCTAAGAGTGTTATGTTTGTCTCTGAAGTAATTATTTCCACTAGTTAGTGCACTCAACCTTATGTGCAGCATTCTGGAACTGTTGCTGTTGTAGTCCTTCCTTTTTTTTTCATTTTACATACAGTTGCTTTCATTCCCCCTCTTCTTTCTTTGTTTTTTCCCCCTCTTTTTCTGGAACTTCTTTTCTTTTTACTCTCCTTATGATGGTTAGTAATGCTGTTGTTACTATTATCATCATCCTTCATTAAATACCTGTGTAAATTTATATATAATCAATTACGTGAATAAAACTGATTATTCATAAATTATTAAATGATGATGGTGACAATAGCAATAATAACAATTCAGAACAAATGCCAGAAGGGGACAATTGAAGGGATTATATGTAATTGTAAAAGTAACATAAGAAAAGAAATCAGAAAGCATAACAAAACTACATTCACACACACATGACTGATGTGTAATTCTTAAACAATTTCTTTACAGGAGAAAACACTATGTATTTTTTATCTTTTCCAATGCAAACCAAAGCATGTTATACAGAAAATGTTCACATATGCAGGTTTATTTTCAAGGATAGCTACCAATTAAGAAAATATAGAAGTAATATCAGGATTAGTTGCAACAGTACCTTATTCATCTCTCACTTTATATTGCCTTTATACTAAGTATGCTATATTTAGTATACTTTAAAATATTTATTACAGTTTTATATTAAGAGTTCACTTCAGAAGTGCAATAATTAAAATTAATTAAAACAGAGTGGTTAAGGGTAGTGATGAGCTACTAATGGTAACATTAGCAGTTGAATAAGATATTAAGGGTCTGCCTAGTGCTCATTAAAATTTTAATTTGTTTTAGATTGTTTTTAAGATAAGTGCACTGGAATATGAAAAAAGTAAATCCAAGAAAAACTGCCAAGTTATGCCTTATTTACTTGATTTAGAAAATTCTTGTAGCATAGTCACGAACCCCTGTATCCTCCCATGCTCTTCATGCTTCTCCTTATTTTCTATGGCCACTTAGCCATCTCTTCTACCAAAATATTCGCTTTCATCACTCACAGCTAGTCAATTTTTTGTATGAACTTGTACCCTAGATGATATTTAGATTCCTCGGCACTTTGAGTCTTCCACTGGCTCCATTGTTGAATGTGATAACTACATCATGGAGCCCCAATCAAGTTTGTGTCCAGCAATAGTTTTTATTGGAATTTTTGACCATAGGGCATTACTGAATGTCTCATTGGAAGTTTTTAAATTTTTCCGGTAGGCATTAAGAGTTCTGCATGAGTTAATCCTTGCAAATGGGTTTTATTTCCACCTTCACTGTCAGAGCTTGAATTTTCCCATTCAAAACAAGGCTTAGTTCAGTAATATTTAAGTTATGGCAGGTTTTCAAAGTGTTTACATTTACTCATATAAAATTACAATTAGGATTGAAATATTGTACCAAGAAACTGAAATTACATATTCTTATTTTACACATTTTAAACTATATTAGCAACTAAATATTAAAAGTCTGATGTGTTCCATTCATATGACTTTCTCTACATCGCTGTAACAAATTATTATTAAAAAGCATATTCTTCTATATACTTTGTGATAATCGAGATAAGCATTAGCGGAAATTTTCTTAATAACCTGCTTTCTTTAAGTAGAAGGGAAATAATGGAATACACTAAGCTAAAACCATAGTGAAATCTTTTAAAAGCTGGTAGCCATGTGGTTGAAATCCATTTCTATGCAGGACCAGGAATTTACAATTTTCCCTGTGAAAAAAGTGAGCATTTTGATTCTGAAACAAATAACAAGGAATATCTCAGAAATTGACAATTCAATCAAAAAAAAATCTGATGTGTTACGCTCACATGACTTTCTCTAGCTGCTCTGCAAACCTCCTACAAAAGATTATTCTTTGTGCACAATGCTAATCGAGATAAATATTAGCAGAATGTTCTTATTACTTGGTTCCTTATAAGTAGAAGGGAATAAGGGAATGCGCTATACTAAAGTGATTGTCAAATGTTTTAAAAGATATCGTTATGCGATTGTCATTGCAAATCACTTGTTTGCTTGGCCAGGAGTACAACAGAAGAAAAACAGACACTTCCTGT
Organism: Hymenopus coronatus; assembly: GCA_030762935.1. NCBI lineage: Eukaryota > Metazoa > Arthropoda > Insecta > Mantodea > Hymenopodidae > Hymenopus > Hymenopus coronatus. The sequence goes on from CM060881.1 coordinate 62,079,062, forward strand.
CTGAGAAAAATTTAAGTACTTACAATTGAAACCAATAACAACGAATATCTCGGAAATGGTTACCTCCATAACAAAAACGTGAAGGACATAAATTGTGTGTTTTGTCGTGATGTACATTTTTTGTGCAGTGAGTTTTTTTTCTATCTCTTATGGTTTAGCAGTTAAGCAAAATTTGGCAAAATTCACCCATAACAAAGAGGTCTTCAGAGGCTATTCCCAAAAAATTCGAGATATACATTTTATTTCGGACATAAATAGCTTCAATATATGGGATTTTAGTCAAAAGTGTTAGAGCCATTTTTAAGAAAATCAAAATTTTCGAAATTTTTTCCATGTAAAGGGTAGTTTGTGGTGGGAGGATTTTTTTGAAAATCTTTGTGTCGCATCCTTGGAAGATACTAAACCTAAACACCAAGTTTGGTATTTAACAGTCTTTTCGTTTTGGGGTTATACTGTCCACAGACACACACACGGACCTTTTTTTAAAAATGCTTTTTTTGGACTCAGAGGACCCCAAAACATATATTTCTGGTGAAATCTTGGTATCAAATTTTTGGGTGCATTATAATACCTTCTCTAACCCTATGTACATTGTACATATGGGGCTAGAGAAAGTAAAAATGCATATGACATAAATTGTGTATTTTAACGTGATCTACATTTTTTACTTTTTCTATATGCACTATGTACATAGTGTATAGAGAAGGTATTGCACTCCACCCAAAAATTAGATACCAAGATTTCACCGTAAATATATGTTTTAGGGTCCCCTTTAACTAAGAAAATCTGTTGTGTTACATTCACATGACTTTCTCTATATCTCTGCAACAAATTATTTTTAAAAAGCTTATGCTTCTGTTTACTTCCTGCTAATCGAGAAAAAATTAGTAGAAATAGACTTATTACTTGCTTTCTTGTAAGTAGAAGCGAAGTAAGAAAGTACCATAAGTTAAAGTGATAGTCAAAGGCTGGTTGCTATGAAGTTCCTTTGTTTGTATGGACACTAGTTCACAAAGTCCTGTATGAGAAAAGTATAAGTTTTTTATAGCTGAGACCAAAAACAAGGAATATCTCAAAAACAATCACCTTCATGAAAAAAATGTATGTAACATAAATTGTGTGTTTTAAAGTGCTCTACATTTGTATTCTGGTAAGTTTTTGTCCATCTCTTACGGTTTGGCAGTTATGCAAAATTCCGTAAAATTGATCCAGAATAAAGTAGTCTTCAGAGGCTATTCCCAGAAAATTCAAAATATACATTTTATTTGTCAGGTAAATATCTTTAATATACAATATTTTAATCAAAATCATTAGAGCAATTTTTTAGAAAATCAAAATTTTTTAAAAAAGTTATATGTAAAGGGTAGTTTGGGGTGGTGGGATTTTTCTCAAAATCTTTGTGTCGCATCCCTGGGAGATACTAAACCCAAATACCAAGTTTGGTATTTTACCGACTTTTCGTTTTCAAGTTATCGTGTTCACAGACACACACACACACGGACCTTTTTCTTAAAATACTCTTTGTAAATACAGGGGACCCTGAAACATACTTCCGGTGAAATCTCGGTATCAAATTTTTTGGTGGAGTGCAATATCTTCTGTATACACTATGTACATAGTACGTATAGAGAAAGTAAAAAGTGTGTGTCTGTGAACACGATAACTCAAAAACGAAAAGTCTGTAAAATACCAAACTTGGTATTTAAGTTTAGTATCTTCCAGGGATGCAAAACGAATATTTTGAGAACAATCCCCCCACCCCCAACTACCCTTTACATGGAATTTGTTTTGAAAATTTTGATTTATTAAAAAATGGCTCTAATGATTTTGATTGAAATGTTTTATATTAAAGCAAATAAAATGTATATTTCGAATTTTCTGGGAATAGCCTCTGAAGAGTGCTTTATTCTGGATGAATTTTACAGAATTTTGAATAACTGCTAAACCGTATGAGATGGACAAAAACTTACTACACAAAACACACAATTTATGCTATATACATTTTTTTCGTGGAGTTCATCGTTTTTGAGACATTCCTTGTTTTTGGTTTCTACTTTGAAAAACATGCTTTTCCCATACAGGGATTTGTCAAATCCTGTCCATACAAACAAAGGAACTTTAATGACCTAGCAACTAGCTTTTGACTATCACTTTAACTTATGGTAGTCCCTTATTTTGCTTCTAATTACAAGGAAACAGGTAATAAGACTATTTCTGCTAATTTTTTCTGATTAGCATGAAGTAAATAGAAGTATAAGCTTTTTAAGAATAATTTGTTGCAGGGATATAGAGAAAGTCATGTGAATGGTACACATCAGATTTTTATGTAGAAAGTTTTTGTCTATCTCTTATGGTTACCTGTTATGCAAAATTCATTCAGAATAAAGAGGTCTTTGGAGGCTATTCCCAGAAAATTCAAGATATGCATTTTATTTGACATATAAATATCTTTAATATTCAGTGTTTTAATCAAAGCTGTTAAGAGCCATTTTTGAAAAAATCAAAATATTCAAAATTTTTTCCATGTAAAGGGTAGTTAGGGTAGGGGAACTTTTCTCAAAATCTTTGTGTTGCATCCCTGGAAAATACTATGGGCTTGATATTTTACCAACTATTCGTTTTTAAGTTATCGTGTTCTCTCTCTCTCACACACACACATGCCATGCATGCGCGCGCACACACACACACACACACAGAAATTTTTCTGAAAATATTTTTTTTTTCGATTCAGGTGACCCTAAAACGTCTATTTCTGGTGAAATCTCAGTATCAAATTTTTTGGTGGAATGCAATACCTTCTGTATAAACTATGTACACAGTACATGAAGAGAAAGTAAAAAAACATGATTTTTTTACCTCAATGAAATAACTTCTTACCTTAAATTATGAAGAAGTTTTGGAATTTTGGCTTGCTTTATATGCATTTCACCAGAAATACATTTGTTGAAACCCTCTGAATCACAAAGAAAAAGCCTTTTTGAAAAATTTCTGTATAGCAGTATAGCTCAAAAATAAAAAGTCTGTTAAATACCAAACGTGGCATTTAAATTCATTTTCTTCCAAAGATGTGACAAAAAGATTTTGAATAAAATCCCCCCCCCCACACCAAAAATTTTGATTTTCTAAAACTTGATCTAACGATTGTAATTAAAATAGTGTGTATTGAAGATATTTACATGATTAATAAAATGTATACCATGAATTTTCTGGGAATAGCCTCTGAAGACCTCTTCATTCTGGATGACTTTTGTGTAACTGGTAAACTGTAAGAGAAGACAAATCCTACTACACAAAAAAGTAGATCTTGTTAAAACATAGAATTTATGTAGCATACATTTTTTTCCTAGGAGTTGAGCATTTCTGAGATATTCCCTGTTAGTGGTTTCAATTTCAAAATAAACTTTTCTCATATGGGAAGCTGTCAACTCCAGATCATGCAAAGAAGTGAATTTTAATCCCAAAGCAACGAGCTTTAAAAAGGTTTGACTATTGCTTTAGTCGAGTGTAATCCCTTATTTCTTTTCTGCTTATAAGGAAGCAAGTAATAAGACTATTTTTGCTTATCTCAATTGTCATGAAGTAGAAGAATAAGCTTTTTAAGAATAATTTATTACAGAAATGCAGAGAAAGTCATGTAAATGGAACACATCAAATGTTTTGCATAGGCAACTCGTGTAAGTATTGTTAATCTTTTATTTTATTATTTAATTTTTTTTTTCTTTCTTTGTTTACCTATACCTTTATTATATAGCTTCAGATTAGAAAGGAGTACAATATAAATGACACCACAAATAACACTTTTGCATATTTTTATTTGCATTAAAAATGGAGAACAACAAACTTAATTTTGTTACATGTTTTTACATCAGTACATTTATTTAATAACTCTTATCCCATTGGAAGTTGTTTATGTTGCACTTTGTCAAATATTAGCAGTTACACCTTACATTTATTTTTTATTTATGTTAAGCTAAGTACAAGTGAATATGAGTGGTGTTCTGCCGTGGCTCTTTACCAGTTATACTCATGTTTTATAATAATTCTTAATTCTAGATTGATGTCTCATTTACAATTTGTTTTTTAACTCTGTTTACTTTCCACATACATTTCCTTTTCACTTCGGTTAAATATTGACTTTATGGAATATTTCAGGTATAGCCGTATTTTCTCTCTAATCTTGGTGTATTCTTTTCTCCAAATTTCAGCTCCTTTGCATTTAAATATTTTGTGTTCCAGATCTTCATTTCCACTGCGTATACGACATTGATTTTGTGAGATAACCAGTGTTAGACCTTATACCCTCTCCACTCCTGTTCTCACCCATTCCGAGGCTTCTTGCTCCTCTTAGTTGTGATATCTATTTATTTTTTACCTTCCCATGAACCTTTCATCAATATGCAGAAGATGAAAGATCTCTTTTCGGCTATCTCAGCAAACATTTTTAATATTTCTACTTCCTTAAATCTCTTTTTTGATAATTTTCAGAAATTAAATTATTCACATTCTCTTTTTTACTTCCCCACATTCCGCTAACCCATTGCTTTCCAAGTTATTTGTAAGACAATTTACCTAACATTGTTCTTTAGGCTTTTATCTTGTTTTAACAAATTTTTTTCTTCTAGGTACAGATTCTATAATAAAATTTCAGTGCCATTTCACTTATTTGCCACTCTGTCCAACTCTATCTGCCTAACAGTTGTATTTGGTAACCCAGGTATTTCTCTATAGAATATCCTGTGCACTTCATTTATGACTTCCCATCCTCCTTCTAATCCCCATACTTTTATCCCATAGAGCATTTTGCCTCAACCACCATATTATATAGTTTTTCTAACCATTTAATATTTATATTGGGTACTCTGTATTTACAGTTCATGATAACTGATAAAGCTCTTTTTCCAAGTGCAAATTTCTATTTTCCCATCTGCTACCACCATTTATTTTAACGTTTAGGTAATTGCTAGAGGTAGTAGATAAATGCAAAAAGTTCCCAAATGCCAAGTCATTACGCAATTACATTTCTAAATTGGAAGTTTGTATGCTATAAGGCTTTTCCAATCTGCAATAAAATGCTAAATTGGGTTCAAAATATGAGCAAAATTAATCAAATTATATATATGGTTGTTTTTTCACTGAATTAACGAATGTTGTATTGTTGACAATAATAATTGTTTCATTATTGCCATGTTCAGCGCTTTCTGCAATGTCGGATTGTTTCATTGTTGCCACTTTGTTCAGCACTTTCTACAATGTTGATTCAATCCACGTTCTGTATTGTAGAAATCGAGATGGGTCAGGACAAAATCACAATTCAACAGCACATGGAGAGTTATAAAAGTGAACACTTTTATATAAGTGACTCAAATATTTTAATGTGCAAATTATGTAATAGAAGATTGGTGTGGGAGAATAGAGATGTATTGGAAAATCACACAAAATCCAATCAACACATGTGGGCGAAGAAAGACTTCATTTCTAAAACAGCAATAAACATCAAGCTATAATTTCGGAGCTCAAAAACAGAGCAAAGAATGCTCATGAAGAAAAAAATAGATTTATTGAAGATACAGTGAAGATGTGTTTACAAGCAAATATTCTACTGAATAAACTGGATGAACCAGCCATAAGAGAATATCTGAAAAAGTAAGTAGCCTTTAAAGTATATTAAAATAAAAATTATTTCTTTCGAAAATAGTTTGATTTGATATTTTTATTCTTTTAATATGTTAATATTTAAGCCTTAAAAGTTTTCACCAATTTTACAATTATGTTTTTTCCTGCCTTATAAGAAGTTGTGTATGTATTTCTAAAAGCTAATTCAATAATTTTTACTTTTCAAAGTGTGTTCTGGGCTCAGGTGATCTACCTACATCTTCAAGATTAAGAACAGAATATATGCCACAATGTGGAGAGGTTTTTTTTTTTTTTTTTACCGTAGAGGGGAAAAATGCATTACGCGTTCAACCCCCAGCCGAAGTGCAATGGCTGGGAGGATATGTGGGACTCTCCGCTTCCTCATCCGGCATACCCACTAAAAAACCCCTCCACGTTATAACAGTAGTTTGTTGTGAATCTCGTGGCTTTGCGCGGTCCCGCTAATGCACCCGCGTTAGTAGAAGAAAGATAGGAAGCTGCCGCACGTTGTGCAGGAGCAGGTGAAAAGTTATTTCTAGACTGACAGCCATGGAACCTGACTGCAGCCTAGGGAATAAAGGTGATATTGGAAAGGAAATAAAAGGTGGAAATTGAGGAGAGAATAGGACGTAGAACTTACGGATTCCTTCTGCTTCTGTAGTGCTCAGCAGTCATCTTCCAGTTGGTTGACGATCGGGTATCCGCTGGCCGCGGCTGACCTTCAGCCTGCACAGGAGGAAGAGTGGTGTTGGGCTGCTGACGTCTTGAATTGAACAGCTCAGTAGAGTAAGCAGCTTGCTGCAGGAAAACCTGCCTCAGCGGCTGTGTGAGGGCGTCGATCCTGGTGGACAGGTCGGTGGCTGTGGTCTGCTGGCTGGTGACTGCTGCGGCGTTAGAAGCTTGCAATTCCTGCAGCTTCTGTGCGAGGAGGCTGCATGTCTTTTCCAGGTCAGCTAGTCGAGCGCCGACGTTCAGGATCTCCGCGTGGAGGTCCTGAATGGCTTCTCGCATCACTGCGTCTGTTGAGAGTGCAGGTGGTGAGGCCTCGGTGGTTGATGTCTGCGGTGGTGTGATGCGGCGGGCAGGAGGTGGTGAAGAAGTGCTGCTCCTTGGGTAGAGAGGGCATACATACATACATACAAGTAAGTCTGACTCCTCTGTCCTGACATCTTGTTACCTAGGTCAGGACATAGTTGCCACACTTCATTTATTACCACAAAACATGTTTACAAAAAAAAATGTTATAAGTTACATCAGATTTACAAATAATAAACTATTCTACCTACTAATACCCTAAAACTACTGGCTTCCAGTAATTTACTAACTACTAAATGCTACTGGCTTCCAGTAGCCACTCCTAACTGATTAATGAGTCTTCTTTTATAATAAGTTCTTTATAATTCTTCATTTTCAATTACCTGAGTAGTTCGAGTTCTTATAATCTTCACTATTCACACAATTATACCATATTTAATAATAAAAACAATTTGCAATAAACTTAAACTTTCCTTCACTTATTTCAATAAAACATATTTTAGATTAAAATTAAAAAATACTATAAAATATTAATAATCCAAAATTTATCAACTTCAATAATACAGTTAATATTTATAATATTTTACAATATTAAAATATTATATATTAAAATTAAAACAATATTTCACTATATAATTAACAGATTCTAAACAATTTTAAAAACAAAATCTTCCTTTACCTATTTCCAATATATCATCTTAAGCAACAAATTACTTTCCTTCCTTACTATTTCTCATTTCTTTCCAAATTCTATTCAATTACAATATAACAAATTTTCTATTTAAAATATTTCAAGAACTATTCTTTTGGTTTTATAATAAATAAACTTAAGCTCTCTCTATCAATAACAAAAATGTATAATACAATAAATTCAATCATTTTCAAAACAAAGTTTAACAATTGACTATTTGATTTCAATTTTAAAACATATAAATTCCACAAATTAATACAGTTAACTATAATTTTATCATCATTTTTTATATAACATTTTCAATTTTTTTTTTTTTTTTTTTCCAAATAATTTACATTTTAAGTTATATATATTAAGATTCACATATCCATAACCAGTTTCTATGACATAGCTCAAAGCATTTATAAGACCATTAAATTACCATAATAGATTTCAATTGTCTTTAATACCAATTTTTCTCACATTTCTTTGTTGATATAATACATGTTTCTTTAAATTTAAAATTGACATTTTTATATCCATAATCTTAAACCATTTTATTCCTAATTACACTGATCATTACATCTACCTTCAATGTTCACAACTTGTCATTATAAAAATGTAAACAATAAATTCTTGCATAACTATCTTTATACTTAATCACTCAATCACATAAACATCTCTTTTAACATATAAATTTCCTTTTCACTTCCTATCCATCACTATTATTGCACAAAATTAAAATTCTAAAATGCACTTACACTCAATTTACTTAAAAAAAATAATAATAATAAAAACACTTCACTTTCACTTACTTCTCTTCATTCTCTGGAATCCATGAATTGCTCCCGGCCTTGGAGAACGTAGAAGTCGCTCACTGCTGTCTATTATCAGTCCCTATCTGATATGCAGTCAATTTGCTGTCGCTCTACTTCCTCGTCCCTGGCCTCCGTTGCTTCCTCCATCTTTACATTTACTGCTGTTCCCCGTTGTCTCCTTCTCTCTGCAGCCTCCATTCTACCAGTTGATATTGTGTAATATCTTCTTCTATTACCATACCTTGCATCTGTATCACTGTCCCCTCCATCATCTTCTAAATTCACTACTGCCTCACATTCGGTAACAATATCTGCTTCCTCTTCTCTCTGCTGTTGATTTGCGTATCTTAATCTTGTAAGTCTAACATCAGCTACATTTTCTATTAAATTTAGTCTCGTCCCTTCACTTCTTTCTCTTATATCATTTAACATGTTTTCCTTTGCAATTTTTGATATCTTTTCTGCCATATTATTCATAATAATAAAATCTTATTTGTTCCGTGTAATATTGCCAACTTGTTTATCCTCCAATTTCCTTCTTAATTCTTCTAATACATTACTATACAGGGTTACTACAAAAGAAATAGACAACTTCAACTGCCTGTAAAACAAAAAATATTAGAGATAGCAACCTAATTATTTTGGAGGTATGTTGAGAAACTCTCAAAGTTTCGTTTGTTACTATTGGTAACGCTGTAGTGTTTTGTTTGTTGTTGCAGAAGTTGAAATGGCAGAAAATCCTGTGTAAAAGGCATATTGCGTGTTGGAATTTGCTACAACGCAATCAGAAACTGTTGTCCAGCGACATTTTAGAACACGTTACCACAAAAATGAAATGATGTGCTCACAAAAACCAGCATCGTCTTCATCATGTCGCAACATGTCGATGCAAAAGTCATGCCATATGACCTTATCTTCTTCACTCAGAAACTGCAACATCTGTAATCTGTAAGGCATCATGTGCAGTCGCTTCCGCAAGATTTTCCATACAGTTTGCTGTGGAATTTATAATTGCATGCTTGCCCTAGATGTCGATTTCTGTGGGCTTCTTATGTAGACAGAACGAACACGTTCAACGTTTTCTTCCGAAACTCTTGGTCTTCCCGAGCTCTTCCCTTTGCACAAACATCCTTGTCTCGAATTTTCTATACCAGTCATAGATTGACTGTCTAGTCGGTGGCGTTTTGTGGTAACGTCTTCTAAAATGTCGGACAATAGTTGCTGATTGCATTCTAGCAAATTCCAACATGCAATATGCCTTTTCCACAGGATTTTCCGCCATTTCAGCTTCTGCAACAACAAACAAAACACTACAGCGTTACCAATAGTAACAAACGAAACTTTGAGAGTTTCTCAACATACCTCCAAAATAATTAGGTTGCTATCTCTAATAGTTTTTGTTTTACAGGCAGTTGAAGTTGTCTATTTCTTTTGTAGTAACCCTGTATTTAACACATTCAAAAAATACATGCTCAGGGGTATCTATCGTATTGCATTGATTACATTCTGGCATTTCTTTCCTTCCAAATCTATGCAAATAATTTTGAAATGGTCCATGCCCTGTTAAATAATGTATCATCCCTTTTTGTGGTTGAAGGTGATGCATTACTAAACGTTCTTTAATTTGGAGAAATATTTCAAATGTTCTTCTTCCTTCATCCATATTTTCTCATTCATTTTGCCATTCTTCCAGTAGTTTTGTTTTTATTTGTTTAACAGTTTCACAATGTGATCCAATAATACTATACATTTTTTTTCTATTACCTTTCCTAAGCCAATAAGTTGCTCCTCTTAATCTAATCACAAAATCAACAGTACATATTCCTAATATTACAAATAATGCCATTGTTGGTGATGTATTTGTTGCACCTGTAAGCCTAATTAATATTTTTCTTTGCGATCTTCTAAGCAATCTTTTTACCTGAATTTGTCTTGGTTTCTCAGCCCATACACTTGAACCAAATCCCATTATTCCAACCATAATACTCGTATGGTAAATTTTTATATGTGCTGCAGAGATTTTAAAATCTCTTCTCTCTAGGGAAACCAATTTCATCAAAATATTCTCGCTCTTTCTTCTTGCTTCATTTATGTGATAAATAAAATGTTGACGTTCATCTATATTCAATCCAAGATATCTAAAATTTTGTTTTTCTCTTATATTAGTATTGCCAATTTTTACAATGGGATCCCGCTTTAAATTACCCTTCAATACCATATACGCCGATTTTAGGGGTGCAATTTTTAATTTTACATTATCACACCAATTTTGTACATATGTCGTTATAATTTTGGCTTTTTGCTCAATTTCATTCCTGCTATTTGCTTCTAACATAATTAATAAATCATCCGCATAGGCCACCACTTCCATTACCTCTTCCAAAATTTGTAATTCATTTAATAATGGTTCCGTCATTAGGTCCAAAAAAAGGGGGCCTAAAACGGAGCCTTGTGGGCAACCTTTACTAATATACTTGCTGATATTAGCTCCTTCTCCTTTTACAATTACTATTCTATCATTACAGTAATCTTTTAATATATTATACAGGGTCTTTGGATACTCTCTCTATCTTAATGTCTTAAATAAAGCTGGCCACCACAAACTATCAAATGCTCCAGATATGTCAAAAAAGATGCCAATTATATATTTCTTGGTTGTATCTTCTATAGCAGTGTTTCCCAACCTTTTGAAGTTCACGGCACCCTTGGGAATAACATTAAACACCAGGGGCACCCTTCCTTGAATTAAAAGAAAATTAAGCTTAATATGTTAATTTATTGAAATATTATATAATAATAATAATGTACACCATAACATAATACAGTAAACTTTACTACAATCACTGAGTAAAAATACATCAATAAATTTTGTTCGATTCATGATTAATGTGAAACTTGTGATTGATGCTTAGAGCACAGATATGTGATGTCGGGTCTTACAGTTGAGAGTGAAACACGCAAATCATCCTCAAGGTTATTCAGTCTATTTCTTGCTTTGCATTTTATTGTCACCATAGCAGAGAAGGCTTGCTCGCATAGATAGGATGTTGAAAAGGGCAAAAGTGCATTAATTGCTTTCTTCATTAGGTTAGGGTACTCCTCTCTCCGTTGAAGCCAAAAACTAGCCACCGACGCCTCACTCTTGGTGAACTTACCTTTGAGTGTGGAATCAGCGCAAAGATCAATAAATTCATCTCGTTCGCAAGCAGTGAAATCTATTTCCTCTGCACTATCTATGAAATCAAATGGTGAGACAACCCAGTCGAGATTTGTAGTGGAAATAGTTGGAAAGTACGCATCTATTGCATCTTGCAATCTTAATAAGTGATCACAAATGCAGTCTTTCAGTTTACCCAGATCTTTATCTCCTGCCACATTAAGAAGAGATGGAAAGTTCGACAAATCTCCTTTTTGAACTGCAGACTTCCAAGAACTAAGTTTTCTTTTAAAACCTTTCATTTTATTGGTTGAGGAGATTATTGTTTCATGTCGACCCTGCATTGAAACATTCAGTTCATTCAGCTTATGAAAAATATCTGCCAGATACGACAGTTCAAAACACCAAAAATCAATAAGTAAGAGCTCATGAAATGTGTCTTGATTTTCATCCTTAAGAAAAGTTTTTAGCTGTTCTTTAAGTTCGAGAAACCGGTTCAATACACGGCCCCGCGACAACCACCTTACTTCTGTGTGAAGTAACAAAGAGATATGAGCTGCATCCGTTGCGCGACATAACTGTTCAAAAATTCTGCACTTTAAAGGTCAAGACTTCATATAGTTCACCATTTTCACAACTTGGTTAAACACTTCAGCAAAATCTTCATTACACGCTTTCACGACTAATGCCTCTCTATGCAGAAAACAGTGAGTTATAATAATGGATGGATTTTCATTGAGAGCTCTGGCAGTAAAACCTTTAATTTTCCCAGACATAGATGGTGCACCATCTGTACATATACCACAACAGTCTTTCCGTGAAAGATCATGGTCATTGAGATAGGAATTAATAGAAACGAAAATATCATGGCCTGTGGTTGTAGTCTCCAGCGGTCTACAGAACAGAAACTGTCCACTAATATCTTTTTCATCAATATATCTGATAAAACCAAGGAGTTGCGGTTTGTCACCAATATCGAGACTCTCATCTACCTCAAAGCAAATGTTCTATAAGTTTTTATTTTCTCCGTGACTTGTTCGTTGATATTCCATGACATTTCAGATATCCTGCGGCTCATTGTGTTGTTGGACAGAGGAACTTTCGAAGTTTGATTAGCTGCTCCTTCGCCAAGTATTGTTGAAACTATAACTTGACATGCAGGGCCAATGATTTCCTCTCCAAGAGTATGAGGTTCTGCTACTTTAAATGAGGCTTCAAGAGCAGTATCACCTATGGTCATTCTCTTTACCATTCGCACAGCTGTTTTCTTCTCCCCTTCTAATATATGTGAGAAATACATTACACTTTTCTGTGACACACTAGGATGCTTTGTTGTAAGATGTCGCTTCAGTTTGCTAGGTACCATGGCCTCGTTGCTAAGTGTTTCGCCACAAACTAAACACACAGGGATAGGGTTTTCCTCGTTGTTATTCCACTTAAATCCATACGCTAAGTAACTGTCCTGGTACGTTCTTTTCTTTCGTTTGTCTTCTTTATGTGGTGAATTCGACGGTCCGGGAGAAACTGTAAGATTTGGCTTCTTAAAGCAAGCAGTAGGAGCCGACTGTTCACTTTCACTGTCCTGGCGTTTATGTTTAACAATGAACTTATCCATAGCTAAACACTGTGAATCGATGCGAGGAAGACAACTGAAAGCGCCAAGTGGCGTACACTTTTATATATTCATCTGTCGAAGTCTCGGGAATGTTCGTGAGGAAGCGAGTAGTCTCAGGAATGTTCAGCAGGGTATAGCTGTAATGCCATCTGTGGGATACTAGTATAACTGAATTATTGAAATGAATCGACCACTATCACCATCTGCTGTGCATGAGAGTAATTGATTTGACTTATTTTATTTCAAGACCTTATAAGACTTAAGGCTTCAGCAGAAGGTATTTTTTTTGTTTATCTCAATATCTCACGGCACCCCTTAGCCAATCACACTGCACCCTAGGTTGCCGGGGCACACCGGTTGGGAAACGTTGTTCTATAGCCTTCATTGCTGTATTAATTGCATCATCAATGGACCTTCCTTTTCTAAATCCAAATTGTTTTTCTGTTACCTGCATCATAATTCGAAATTCCCAAATTCTTTTATACATTAATTTTTCAAACAATTTTCCAAAGATATTTATAAGGCCTATTGGCCGATACGATTTAGCATTACAGGGGTCTTTATCCTCTCCTTTTCTTAATATCGTAACAATTGATTCCTTCCAACATATTGGGAATTTTCCTTGCCATAAGCATTCATTAAACAACTTGCATAAATAAGGAGCAATAATATCTTCTAAATTTTGCAATACCTCTGCTTGGATCCCATCCGGTCCTGGTGCTTTGGCTCTACCAAAAGTTCTAATCGCCAATTTAACCTCCATAACATCAAAGGGATAAATTATTCTCTCATTTTCAGTTTCAATACTCCACAATCTTCTTAAATAATCATGATGTTCATTTTCATCATCATTTACATCATCCGGCAACAATTTATCCAATAAAAACTTAATTGATTCTTGCCAATCTTTTGTGCACTCACCATTTCCTTTATCCAAGGTTGAAATAATTTCGGGGCATCTTATTTTATTCATGACAACTTTATAGGGAATTCCCCATACATTCGTTTTTAAATTATTATAAACAAACTGTTCCCACGATTCCTTTCTAGTCTCTTTAATTTTAATTTTGTACTTCTGTTTAAATTCTCTATATATGGCTAAATTCAAAATTCTTTCATTTTCCAATACACTCCTCTGATAATTACGTCTTGCTTTTCTCACTTTGGTAGTTCTTGTGTCCACCCACTATATTTACTATCTTTTTTTCTAATTTTACGTAATGTTTTATCCATGGTAATTTTAATAGCGTTGGTTAATTCTAGGGTCTTATGCTCTACATCTTGTCCATATTCTATTTCTTGGGGCATCTGTAAAATACATTTCATAGAGTTCCAATCAGCCGATTTAATATCATATCTAAGAAATTCTTTATTATATACTATGGTATCTCTTTTCGCTTTAACAATATAACTGTAATATATTAAATTATGATCACTTGTAGTCAAATTTTGCGCTACTTTCCAATCTTTTATTTTGTACTATATTTTGTGTCACCAAGGTCACATCGATATTTTCAGCTGCTCCTGCTCTATTATGAAAAGTTTTAGGATTATTTGGTGTATTAAGTACTTGTAATTGATATTCCGAAATAACCTCCTCCAGCTTTTCACCTCTTTCATCCACAAAAGAACTATGCCACCAATGGATTTGGCATTCACATCTGCCATGTATATTAATGATCTTTCTTCATAATTCGCTAAAATTGATGACATTACATTTAAATGAACTTCTATTGCATCCATATACTGAAAATAATGATTTACTAAAATACAGCTATTTCCTTTATATGTTATTTCTATTACATTAACATGTTCCTTGCTATGTTGTGATATTCTAACCACCTGGATTTCATTATTATTTATTAAAATAGCTGCCATGGGTTTTTCTCCATCTACTATTATTCGTGATCTTACAGTTTTATAAATATATTTGCCTTTACTCGTATAAGGTTCTTGAATACATAGAATATCTATTTTTAATTCATCTACCAGCCTACATAATTCTTTTTGTACTAATTTACTCCTTTGTGCGTTTATTTGTGCAATTCTTAGTCCAATCTCTTCTCTGTCCATTTTAATTTAATTTGTTGGTATATTTAATCTTCTTTGTTTCCTATTATTTTGCCTATTTTCTATGCACTCTTGAGTCCATGTTTTATCCTCAAATTTAACAAATTTTTTGGGCTCCTGAATTATAACCTTTCTATCTGTTTTCTTACAAAACTTTTGGTTGGTAGCTGGTTTTTTAATGTTATTAAAATTAATAAATGATCCTGACGGATTAAACATCTGCCACATGGATTGATTATCTCTTCTCTTTTCTACCTGTTTTCTAACTATTTCCTGTGGTCTTTGAATAAAGCTTCCTGTGCCAATATTTATAATTTTTATCTCTTGCTTGGTTTTCTGTGTGGCTACATGTTTTCTTTCATTTAATTTATCTTGTCTTATATAACAATAAAAATTTGAAAAGCTTTGTTGCGCATCAAATACTACTCGACCATAACTCAATACAAAATCATTATAAATTTCTTCCAAATAAAATTTCTCTTCCCTTTTCTGAAACACTTTCTTCATTAATTCTTGCAAAATTTCTATATCTGTGGGAATATTCACTGTCTTTAACTGCAAACGATCTATCACATCCGGTAACGGAAATGTGTCAGAATTACCTTTGGGGTGTAAGTATCTGACTAAATGTCTAAGTGCTGCAAGCATGTAGAGAGGGCACTGGGCTTGCCCGGTGAAGTGTCCTGTGCCACGCCAGGTGACACAGAATCGGCGGCGATGGCGGAGATCATGCCCAGTGCACTCGGCGGTGTTGGTATTGGTACCACAATAGTGGCACCTCAGCGGCGAAGAGCAGACTTCTGCTGTGTGTCCATAGGCACAGCAGCTTCAGCAGGGCCGATGGCGTTCCTGTCGGCTAGCCTCGATGACCAGAAGTCGCTCTAATAAGGGCAACCCTGATGCCAAGGCAGCTTCCATGTCAGCCTGGTCCTGTATCTCCAGACGAACAAGCGGCGTTGGCCCCCGGTCGCAGTATATGCGGGTGGCCCTCAAGCATGAAGGCCACCGCGACTGCACGGCGGTGAGCAGATGCCGGGTGGAAAGGGGCGGGGGGTACCACGGCACTGAACCGGGGCGGCGGCGACGTGGAGCTGGGTGGAGACGTTGGTGACGGCGGTGGCGGCCGGCGGCGAAGCAGGGTTTGCCGTGACTGGTGGCGTCGGAGATGCTACCTCCTCGGTGGTTGCCGGGGAAGAGGCGTTGAGTGCTGCCTTAGCAGCGGCGAGTCTGCACTGTCTCTTCTTAGCCATCCTTAAGAATCGAAGAAGAAGCTCCGAATGTCCCGGTGGAGAGGCCATTCATAATAACATTAAAATGGCTTTGGAAAACAAGCCAATTGTTGTTATTGCTGATGAGACTTCTGACAGAGAAGGGAGATGTCTTTGCTGTGCTTTTCAGAACAATGGTACCAGGTAAAAAACAAGATGTGCATCTGGCTAGTGTTAGTTTTGTTGATACAGCAAATGGAACAACCTGCAGCTATTATCAGTGACTTAAAAGATTATGATATTGAGTTTGATAATGTTCTAGGTTTAGTTTCAGATTCTGCTAGATATATGTCAACATGTTTTGAGAATTACAAACAATTATTAGTGATCATTTGGTACATTTTTAAGTGTTTTGCGCACAAAGTAAATCTGGTAGGAGATGTAATTTTTTTAGCAAATATAATTTAATTATCACAGACAGGCAAACCAGTACAAGAATCTTGTTCTTATTAATTTTAACAATTGGACTTTACCATGAATGAAATCAAGGATCCTTAAATACATAAATATATTTAAATTTCTTAAAGAAACTACTTCCAAAATTATATCCTTAGAATAAAAACCAGCCAAAAAAGGCACTTAAGGAGAGTAACATTGTGATTTGTTGCATGCTCAACTTCAACTGAATTGTTGATTTCTGATTGTAGTTAATTAATTTTTACTTTCTCTACACATACTATGTGCATAGTGTATAGAGAAGGTATTGCACTCCACCTTAAAATTTGATACCGAGGCTTCACCAGAAATTAAGTTTTAGGGTCCCTTATATAAAAAAAAAACATTTTCACAAAAAGGTCCTGTGTGTGTCCGTGTGTCTGTGAACACGATAACTCAAAATTGAAAAGTCGGTAAAATACCAGGGATGCGACACGAAGATTTGAGAAAAATCCCCCCATCCCAAACTACCCTTTACATGGAGCTTTTTTCAAAAATGTTGATTTTTGCAAAAATGGTTCTAACGATTTTGATTAAAATATCATATATTAAAGACATTTTTACCTGACAAACAAAATGTATATCTTGAATTTTCTGGGAATAGCCTCTGGAGACTATTTTATTCTGGACAAATTTTACGGAGTTTGGCATAACTGCTAAACCATAAAGTTTTTTGGATAAAAACTTACTACACAAGAAATATAGAGCACGTTAAAACACACACTTTATGTTACATACATTTTTTTCCTGGAGTTGATCGTTTTTGAGATATTCATTGATTTTGGTTTCAGCTATGAAAAACTTACTTTTCTCATATAGGAATTTGTCAACTCTTGTCCATATAAACAAAGGAACTTCAGTCACATAGCAACCAGCTAATTTGTTCTCAAGTAGCAGAAGTAAATAGAGGCATAAACTTTTTAACAATAATTTGTTGCAGAGATGTAGAGAAAGAGTCATGTGAATGGTACACATCAGATTTTTTTTGTATTTTTTTTTGATAGCAATGAAACTGAAATTCCCATTCTTAGCTGAAGAAGTTATTCAGTCCTTTTGTGGACCCACAAATTGTGTAGATACTGAACAATTTTTGGCAAATATTATTTATTTAATTATAATTTAATATTGTGATTAGTTGTATGCTGAGCTTTAGATGACTTCTCACTGTCATGTATCACTTTTGTATGTTACATTTAAAAAAAAAAAAAAAGAATAGTTTTTTTAAAATTTCCTGCCCCATAATTTTTTCCTTAAAAAAATTTGGTATTGTCACCTATCTCCCAAAATGCTACAAAACACAAAATCGTAATATAAAAATGCTATAAAATGCTGAATTTTCCATTTTAATATGATGAAATCTACTGTCCCTAGTGTATGCATTCTCTCTCTATCCTATACTCTTTATTTTCATTATTCCATTTTTCATATATGTTCAAGTTCCCCCTATCTTACACACAATGATGTATATCTTATCTTGGCTCACTTTCAGTCTCCATTCTTTATAGTAATTGTCTATTCGTTACAATGATTGCTTTAAACCATTAACTGTAATTGCACCTACCACTCGATCATCTGCAAAAAGTAGTCCAGGAGTCTGGATATTATTAATTACTGGCATGGAATTGTTATTCTTCCCACTTTCCAATAATGCATCATCTATATATAAATTAAATAAGACTCTACTTAACTTACATTCTTGCTTGAGGCTTTTCACTTTCCGGATTTTTCTTGTTACAACTCCTTCCTTCACCCTTATATGAAAGGTATTCTCATTAAATAATGCCCTAAGGATGTTTACTCACTTCTTTATTCAACAATTTATGCTACAACAATTGTAGCTCAATCCGGCTGTATACTTTCCCTAGATCAACAAAAGTCATGTATAGTAAGTATGCTACAAAACTTGGACCTCAGGCACACGGTCCATCTCTTGGTCACTTGACTGGCAGTTGCATATCCCATCACCCAGCCACACATGCATGGACATAAAATAAAATCACATTAACAATTATCAAAATAAGCACCAAACATATCTTATCACAGGAGATGTTGGAAATGCTGTCCATCTGCATCAATACATCTACAGTATCTTCTGAGGAAATTTTCAATCACAGGCATTAGCTCAACTTCTGAAATAGCATTAACTGCTGTCCTGATATTTTGTTTTAATTCTTCTAATGTGTGGGAATTAGTTTGGTATACTTTATTTTTCAATGTGTCCCATAAATAAAAGCTGTAAGATCAGGCGACCAAGTGAACCATAAACCCTTACTAATGATTCTATCCTCAAACATTTCTGCAATAAACCGTAATTATTCATTAGCTGTATGCGCACCGGCAGAATCCTGCTGAAAATATCCAGACCAACATTCAATGTCTGTCAGCTGTTCAAAACATGGTGCTAGTATATTATTTCTGTATCTTTCTGCATTTATGGTACACTCATAAAAAATGTCCCTATTATTTTGTATCCATTTATTGCGCATCATACCCCAATTTTTGATCATGAAAGGGAGTTTCATGAATGAAATTGAGTTTGTCTGTAGCATAATATTGGTTGTGTTGTGATGACATCTGAGTATGTAAATGAAACCATGCTTCGTCACTGAACAGTATTAATATTGGATTGATTGTTCCTTCATGTACATTCCTCAAACTCCAGTTACAAGAATTTACCCGTCTGGTGATCACATACAGGGTGGACCGAAAGTTTCTCACCCCCCAGCTTTAAGAAATAACACCCTTTAAATAATAATTAGGCAATTTATTTTTTCAACATCATAAACATATGTATCTGTCTAACACACACCAAATTTAGAACTTTGTATGTCTGCCGTTGTTGGCATGGCATGTAATAATGTGTCGAGCGAAACTTTCCACCAAATCCTTGGTGGTGTTCTGGTCGATGCTTTCCCATTCCTCTTGAACCCTGGTGATTAATTGATCCCTGTTTCGTGGTCTGGGTTGTCTAAAAACACTATCTTGAAGTTTGGCCCACAAGCTCTCAATAACATGAGGCGAATTTCCTGGCCAGTCAGTCCAAACTTTGTTGTAATGTTCCTTTATCACCTTCATGGTTGTCTTCGCAGTATGAGCTGTTGCTCCATCCTGCATCAAAACACCCATATCACCCTTGGGAAACTGGGAGGGGTCATCCATAGTCTTCTTAAATTTGGCAAAATTGACAGTCTGTAATATTCACCATTGACAGTCTGATTTCGTGGGATAACGTGCAACTCTGTTTTCCCATACCATATGCCACCTCCGACCATGATTTTCAGGGAAAATTTTGGAATAAGGACTGGTGAAATACTGGAAGGATCATTCTTCGGGTCCTATGATTTTGTCTGTTTGGTTTGGGGTTGAGTTCAATGGGGCTTTCATCTGTAAAAAGGATATGTGCCCTTTTTACATGTCCTTCTGGAGTATCATCAACAAAATCTTCCCGGATTTATCTTCCACAAAATTTCATTCGATCATTGATATTTTTTTCTCTGAGCAAAGGCTTGACTGGTTCCTTATATGCAGTTTTACCCCAATCAGTGGACCTTACATAGCGCCTCACTGTTGAGACCCCAATTTTCTTTCCACTGTCTTGGAATTCAGTTAAAAAATTCAGTTTCTTGACAACGCTTTGTATGCCCACAACTTTATCCTTACAGATCCCTCTGATCCTTCTTTTTATATTTGGAGTAACTTTAGATAGTCTACCACTTCGTTTTTCATCCTCAACATCACCCTCTTTTCTAGCCCACTTTCTCATAGTGTTTCTGTCAACCTTCAGAAGTCATGTAATTTCTTTTATTGACACCCCCTTGTGCACTAAGAACTTGAATTTTTGTGCATAAATATTCCCTTGCTGTGAGCGCCATCTGTTAAAAACAAAAAAAATTATTTAAGACCCTATACCCGTAGATAAATTAATTAACAATAATAAAGATAAAAGAACTCTAAAGGGTCCGAAAGTTTCTCACCTGGGTGAGAGATTCATGGTTTATTTTACCCATGCTGTGATGTGCTAACCAACAGCTCTGTAAACGTTTCTTAATTGAATGCAGATCACAGATACTTAAAGATAAATACCACCTGAAATTTCATTTTTTAACTCATGTTTAAGCTTCACAATAACCAGCTTCCCTTGGAGAAACCATGTATCAAACGTAACGTTTAGCACATCTAAAGATCACACTCACACTGCATGAACAATGGAAGTAATAGTAACTGGAATCCATACAACACACATTGTTGTCTTACGAGAGGTATATTGTATGGTTTCAGTTTTAAAAGTTTTGTTGCTTTCCATGCTGATCTTTTGAAATGTCAGGTTTTTTTGCGAAAGCATCTAAGAGATTTTCGAGGTGACCATTCTAGCCTTTCTCCAATTTTGTCTAATTTCTGCTCCATAAGCACACACCTGTTTGCCTTTCTTTTCCTATTATAAATTGATCCTGTCTCCCTGAATTTATTTTACAAGCAAACGAATGGTCTCTCTACTCGGAATATGCACGCTTACAACTTCCCTACAAGATATTGTAAGCACATATGTATTGTACATAAACACTCTGTGCATTTTGAAAGCACTTCAAACATTACTAAACACTTCTAAACATTCCTATTGTTATTCACATGTGAACTGGACTAGAACAGAAGTAAAACTGATGCAAGTGTGAAGACAGAATGGATGTAGGAAGCGTGCACAGGGAAATGCAGTGAAGGTCATACAGGCCTTGCTGCTGACAGCTAAATTTTGAGCAAACGTACTATGAGTATAAAATTATACTGTAAGTATATAATAAGTATTCAATATATATAATATAGTCTCTAAACCATCCCCGTCCAACACCATTGACTGAATTGGACTTGTATATGTTTCCGCTAGCTTCCTTGTAAGAACAGCTTGAGGTGCTAGTGTGTCTGAGAGAACGTCCCATAATTACCCATGCACATTCTCATCATTCTTCGTCATTGTTTTCTATTATTCTATGGATACTGCGCCATATTTGAAATTATATTTGATATACAATTTCATTGTTGAACTGCTTTGTTTTATTCTTTATTCTGTTAATTTCTAATTTATTTGTATTATATTACAGTTTTGTTTATATAATTCTAGTAGTTTTAAGTTCCCAAAGCTCAGAAACTCAAAAAACAATCACAAAAATGATGATAAATGATGAGAATGCAACTATCTATCACAAAATGCAAGAAAGATCTTGTAAGCACCTAAGAAATATGGGAATAGTATCAAAGATTAGCCCTAAGGTGAGTGACTACCAATATAATCTTACATTAATTGCACATTAATATGTATTTGAAAGCAAGTGACAGTGCAAATACATATTGTGAAGTAAATGTACATGTGCATATATCCACATAAATAACGATTACTGTCAATCTCTAAACTTGTTAAAGCTCACTTGAAACCGTATTTATATTAAAAGTATAGGCCGCAATGTGTTCATTCCGTATAGATTGATGCTGACACTACCTACTTGGTTCACCATTATGTTATAAGCTACATCAAAATTGAGTACCTTTGCTGCTGTTATAACAATGTAAATAAATCCAGACAATTTAAATGTTTATAAGCTGCATTATCTTTTGAATACACAGTTCAATAAGCAATACCTATTTATCATTACATATTTAAAAAGTTGCATGCATTAATTAATGGCAAAAGATGCAGAAAATGGTATATCAGATGAACAAACATAACCTACATCACTGCCTTCCTTTATATTGCAAACTGATTAAAATAAAATAATGGGAAAAGAATTAATACTGAAATCAAAAGCCAGGAGTAAAGAGAATTTGTTAATATAATATTTTTCGTGTTAATTGAATTTAAGTGGCTACCACACAGAACCTGGCAAATTAAATATTTTTCTCAAGTGCTTGAGAAAAAATCTGGTGTTCCATTCACATGACTTTCTCTACATCTCTGCAACAAATTATTGTTAAAAAGCTTAGGCTTCTATTTACTTCATGCTAATTGAGAAAGCATTAGCAGAAATAGTCTTATTACTTGCTCCTTGTAAGTAGAAACGAAATAAGGGAGTACCATAGGTTAAAGTTATATTCAAAAGCTGGTTGCTATGTGACTGAAGTTCCTTTGTTTGTATGCACAAGAGTTGACAAATTCCTGTATGAGAAAAGTATGTTTTTCAAAGCTGAAACCAAAAACGAGGAATATCTTTAAAACGATCCACTCCACGAAAAAAATGTGTATAACATAAATTGTGTGTTTTAATGTGCTCTACATTTTCTACATGTTAAGTTTTCGTCCATCTCGTACAGTTTAGCAGTTATACAAAAATTCGTAAAATTCATCTAGAATAAAGTAGACTTCAGGGGATATTCCCAGAAAATTCAAGATATTCATTTTATTTGTCAAGTAAATATCTTACATATACAAGATTTTAATCAAAATTGTTAGAGCCATTTTTAAGAAAATCAAAATTTTCGAAATTTTTTCTATGTAAAGGATAGTTTGGAGTAGGGGAATTTTCTTGAAAATCTTTGTGTAGCATCCTTGGAAGATACCAAACTTAAGTACCAAGTTTGGTTTTTAATAGTCTTTTCATTTTTGAGCTATGCTGCCCACACACACACACACACGCACGCACACGGACATTTTTCTAAAAATACTTTTTTTTATTCAGGAGGTCTCAAAACATATATTTCTGGTGAAATCTCGGTATCGAATTTTTGGGTGCAATACAATACCTTCCCTAATCACTATGTACATAGTATGTATAGAGAAAGTAAAAAATTGTATACCTTTATAATACAAATATAAACATTTTAATATAATAATACCTATATTTAAAGCACGCTTCTGAATCCTAATTCATCATAATGATGATGATGATGATGCTGATGGGATGGCATTACCTACAAGCCTTTCTGCTAAGCACATTATGCATTGCTTTTCCTCTATTTACATTTCACAAGCTTACCTCTTCTTTGTGGAGGTAAGAATTACCCCAGAAACCACGGATGACATTACAATTATTAATATTTTAAAATGTTTATTCTTGTTTTCACATTCTAAAATTGAATTTCTCATAAATTTTCTAAAGTATTTTGTCAGTCTTTCTAGCAGTCTGGTCTTCAGTGTTTACACCTGACAATAACAATTATTTATTTATTATTATTACTGTATACATACTAATCAATGTATTATACCTGTTTATACATAGAACTGACTCTGAGGTTCCAGAAAATATCACATGGTGAACTGCTATGTTGGAAGATGCACATAAATTATTTTTTGTGAAGATTAGTATGGTCTTAGGAGTGCCTAGAGGTTGTTAACAATAAAACTCTTTGTTATCAGGAGGACTTTACAAGTGAAATGCTTACCACCTCCTAATTGAAAATTGAAATTAATTTAGAGTCATTTTTATGCCTTACATGAGAATGCAGAAGTACTTCACAGTGCACATTTTCAAATATTATTGTTATAAAATAAACATAATAAATCTCAGGACAAAATATCAAACCTTTAAGCCTTATAAAAGGCACATTTCCGTATTAGGTAAGAAATTTCAGAAGCTCTGTTCTGTGGTTTGGAATCTAAGACAATGTTCTCATACTTAGGTTTCAAATTTGCTATAATATTACAAATGCATTTACACCATTATTAGATACAGATCATTCTGGAGATCTTGCAATCATAGTATCAATAATGATTTTAAAATTAATTTTATGTGTACCTATCATAATATCAGATAAATGATTTTTAAACAATTTGAGACTATGACATAATTATACAAATAAGTAATTCATTAAAACAGGTTTTATCTATAAATGTTATATCTTTTTACAGAAAGAACTCCACTTTACTTAGTAAACCAATAATAACATACAATAATTTATATTTAAGGCGTTACATATTACACACTGTCTAAAATAAAATAAGGTTTTTGGAATTTTAAATGATATGGCTTATAGAACACAAAATATTATGCACAAAATCCCTAAATGTAATTCCTCAGTTTCTGTAAATAAACTGATTTTCTTTGTCATTTACAACAATAATTAATGGAACAGTCTACGTGTGTATGGAATAACAAAACCATAAAAATGATAAGATGCAAGTTTTGTGTAAGGATTAATTTTTCTAAACTGTATAAAGACAAATGCTAAATTTGAACTAATCATGAGCTGAAATATGTTTTAAAATCTTCTTTTATATTCACAAATTCTGTTGCAATAATTGGAATTACAATATGGAAATTACCATTACTTTAGTTAATAATTATTTTTTTATTTGAAAGGATGCTTTCAACCTTAAAACCCCTGCCTGGTTACTACCATGTGTGTATGAAGGAAATTATTATGTAAAAGTTATAGAATAAAGAGGTATATACCTAAATATTACATGGAATAGATGTATCTATTTTTAGTAAATTATTGTTTGTAATATTACCAACTTGATAACTGTTTCATGTTCGAATAGCTTTAAAATCCAGGTGTGTTTATTCTATTAGGAAGAAATGAATGACACCTGACCCTTTACATGTTGCATTTTATATATTTAATTTTTTAGGCTCTGTGTGATTTATGCCATTAATCTGATGCATAATATTCTTTATGAAAAATGAATATTAAGTTTAGCACATCATTTTTTTCTCTTTTTGGAACCTTATCACAATGTAATATGATTTCAAGTATCTCAAAATAGAACTGATAGTGTGAAACTTTATGTGGTTTAATTTTTTTCCATACATTTGCAATTTTGATTTCAGAGCCAAAGATTTTCAGGAAATATTGACATTAGCACTTAATGTTTAATAAAATTAACGTAGAAAAATGATGGACTAGTGTTTAATTTTTCTCTGCAGAAAAATGAATAGTTCAAAATAACTAGTACCTCATAATATGTAGTTTTTTCATAAATGTTTATTTGCTACCTTCATTCATTTCCTTCCACACTACTCCCCATGTTCTTGTATTTTGCTGTAGTTATTTAGTTATTACATGTATGAGGTGTGGCACTTCATACTCTTTTTAACTTGGTTGTGAGCATCTCTCTGTTATTTTAATACACTGACTACCTCAGCCTAAAATATTTTTTTGTGTGGCTCCTTAGCTTGTTATATAGGTTTAGTTCAGCCTGTTCAGTGACCCAACTATTTGCCTTACAAGTTCATACCCTTCTGAGGAATGCTAGATATTTCAAAGATGAGGTATCTTTTTTCTAGAACTTCACACTCTAACAGAAGATGTTTTAACACTAAAAATAGTTGCAACAGATGTAGTAATAAAATATGCCCTGAATATTAATATTTCAGTTCACAATTCATGAACATACCTATTAATGTGCTAAGAGTGTTAATAAATATATTTTTATTTGTAGCTATATTATTGCAAAAATTCTAGCAAAAGTTGCTAATGATTGCTTAAAATTTCACACCATAATCATTTCAACAGTTAATGTGGTAATTTTATAGTCAAGCTAAGAATTGACAAGCACCCTACATAAACAGATTTTTTAAATTAAATTTACAGACACTTTAAATTCCACAATCCAAATGATAAAATGATAGTGTGTGATTCATAATAGTCACTATTTAAATTTATTTTATTAATATAAAGATATCTGCAGATGTAAACCACAAGTGGTTGTATTGATTTTATTTTCTTTTTAAACTGTTCGTTTGATGTTATTTGTGCTGTGAGCAGGTCATTTATATTCCCTTCTTGTTATATTTTACATGATATCTGTAACTCCTAAGGTTTTCCTTTTTTTTTTTTTTTTTTTTTTTATTGTCTCATTTATGTAGCCCCATTTAATGTCTATGGTGATATTGGGGGCTTTAACTTATAAAACAACTCATTGATTGTAGGTTCATAAATGTTGGATTTTTCTAAACATTTTATTTTCTTCAAAAACACAAACATTTAACTGGGTATGATTCCAGTTAAAGAAAAATTGCCTGCCTCAGTGGGAAATCAAATCTGGAACCTCTGGGTAATGAGTCAGCTCCCTGACCACTCAACCTTGGAGACAGCCAATTCCCTGACCATTCAACCTTGGAGACAGCCGATTTCCAAAGTTGTATAATTTTCCCTGGGTTTTTGTCATGCATAGCTTTAAAGTAATATTGTATAATTCTGTCATTAAATATATTAAATTTGAAATATATTATTTTATCATTACACTACAGCGTAATTTATTTTGATAAATTTTCATTCCATGCATTCTCCATTTTTAAAGATAAACAAATGAGGAAAAAAAAAAGAACAACAAATGCGTAGGAATGTCTATTTGTTAAATAGGCTCTCGTCACCACTGATGACAGTTGTATATATATTGCACATGTGAATAAAAGGCAACTGGCAAACAAACCAAGAATTCCCAAGTAAACTATGAAATAATAACAGCATATAAAGTTTTTCTGTAGGCTGCAGCCAGATCAGAAGCTTTAAAGCGGTGCATAGACTTCTTGAGAAAAAACTAGAACCACTCAAAAGATTTCTGATCTGGCTGCAAACTAGAGAAAACTGGCTGAAATCCTGGAGTGGATGGTTTAGTGAGTGGGCAGGGCAGAATGCTACTTTGGTGATTTAGCTACCATAGTCGGTCAAGTTACTATGTCCTGCCATATAAGAACACTTGAAGTCGCGTTGATCACCTGAAGTGGAATACGAGTCCAATTTTTTGACATGGAGTTAACCATCTATTCATTCATAGTTATCTATGCTCTAAACTAATCTTGAAGTATGGTAGCAAAACATGGGTTTTAAGAGCTCAAGATCGTCGACGTTTAGAGACATCAGATGCACTTTATGAGATCACTGGTTGGAAAAACAAGATGGGATAGAATCAAAAGTCAACGTTCATGCACAATTGAGGGTAACAAATATTGTGGATAAAATATGCAATTACCAAAAGAAATGGAAAAAGCATGTTATAAGAATGTTGCCTTGAGGTAATGAGGGGTCTAGGAAGACCTTGGGGAAGATGAAGTGATCAACATGAATGGACATAATAATTAGCCTCAGAACAGGTCATTGACCCAAACCTTGTTTAGAAGAATAAGAAGAAATCAAAATTGTTCTTTGTTTCAGTTTTGGGACCTAATTGAAATCTGTGACTAATGAAGATGAGAATAGGCCCTGAATGTAATAAGTTTTATTTTAACTCTTTGGGAGTAATATTGTCTCTCATAATCTGTAAATTATTAATCACTAGTTTCAAGCTGCCTTTGTCAAACTTTTTAGTTTGGTTTTCTGTCAGACTCAGGGATTAATACTAATAATTTTAGAGGTTTAGATATTTTGGAATTCATTGATAAATTCCTTATTTGATGTGATCTGCTTGATTAAAGGAAGTTAAACTTGAGAATAAAAACGTAGTTTTGTGTTGCACTCTCACTGTTTCATTTGAAATCAAAAAATATGCATCATCCTTTTCTTTGAAACTTGCTGAAATAATTCTCTTTTACCTTGGAGACACATCAATGTATTGTGCAATTATATGCTTTCTTCTTCTTTCTTTTGGATTTAGACTGAAATATTAAAGGACAAATAACATCTACTGTAATCCTTTGAATAAGAGAAACAGATAAAAAATAAAAGCATTTGAGTCGGTTTTTGTAACACAAACATCACTTAATTTTACTTACTGGGGACTGGTAACAGTTGTTCCCATTTTCAACCCTTTTTGCAAGTTTTGGAAGAGAAATAGTTTTTTATTACAGTTTTAACTTTGAGACACACTCCACATTTATACATTCGTGCACTTGCATTTTGTTTTTACATCTGATCTTCAAATAAGTCATGCCAAGATTGATTTTAGCTCTATGAATTATCTGTTTAGACAGTAAGCAGTTTTCTAATGGCAAATAACTAAAATTTAGAAAGGAAATTAGGTGGTCCTTTAATGGGTAATACAGTCTACATGAAATAAATTTATTTTTCTGCACTATGATAGATATTGTGAATTATTTACAGCTTAGTGCTATGGCTGTGAATAACATCTGGGAAGTTAATTTCTAATTGTTGAGAAAGCATCCAGCACAATGGAAATACTTTTACATATACAAATTTAGGTGAAATGCTTTACCTTTATTGAGAAGGAACTAGCAATTAACACTCCACCATTACGCATGTCAGTAAAAAGATGAAATGGCTGCTCCCATAGCTCAGTCTGGAGCACCTGCCTGTTATCCAAGGCATCCTGGGTTTGATTCCCAGCTGGGAGTGTGCATATGTGTGTGATCTAATAAATAAAATCCAAAGAAAAACAGAAACACGACAACAGTACATGAGTTAACATCATTGCTAGGGCCCCTGAAATTTTGCAAATGCATTATTGTGCAAATTCTTTAAAAATAACAATAGAAGGTTTTTTTAAATACCTGCAGGATCTCCATGCTTCAATGAATGAATTGTGTGTAAACAACATTCATCAAAATTTCGCGAATAAAATTCTTTTTGCAAATTTTGGTCATTTTGTGTGATGCACTTCAAATTCTATTTCCAAGCATTAAGTCCACCAAAAAGCAATTGGTTTATATTGAATGTGAACCAAAATTGATATTATGTTGTACCCAGTGCTGTCGATGTTAAACAATGAAACTACAATTGATTTTAATCGATGACGTAATTGCCCGCAAACAAGGTGATACTTTCGACCTTGCAAGTCTTATCTCACCCACCTGGTTAGTGTGGTGGTAGCGTGTCTGCCTTATATTTAACAGACCGTGAGTTCGAATCTTGCTTAGGATGAGTTACCCGATTAAGTCTCATCTCGTATATCTGATGATCTGTTTGCCTCCTAATCTGAAGCAGGAAAGCACAATAAGCATTATCTTGTTTGAAAATGAATTATCAAGTGCTATTTGTTGTTTCATGATCTACTGTTCTCATCACCATCTACAGAAAGCAACACGCTGAAGGTTGTAGGCATATACAAATGCCAAAAAGAGTTTGATAGCGAAGGACTGTATTTTTGACATAAAAAACAAAATAACAATGTGCAAGTATTGCAATATTTGTGTAGACTGGAGTGGAAGAGACATGTGCAATAAAGAAAAGCCAAATGAAACTGTAGGAAATAAATGGCAATTGCCTGTCTGACTCCCTCACAAATGCAAAGAACGTGAAAGCTGAAGGACAGGAACTAATATGTGATACGGTTAATGCGCTAGTACATGCATGTCAGAAACAAAGAAGCAACTACCTAGAAAATGTCAGCTGCTATGGAACTTCTTAAAAATCTGGACAGTCATGTGCTACTTTCTGGGTACTTATGCTTTCAGACAATCATTAAAGAAGCTGTTCTAAAGGGAGAAGTTGTGAATGTGCTTGACAT
Source organism: Hymenopus coronatus (assembly GCA_030762935.1). Classification (NCBI taxonomy): domain Eukaryota; kingdom Metazoa; phylum Arthropoda; class Insecta; order Mantodea; family Hymenopodidae; genus Hymenopus; species Hymenopus coronatus. The sequence continues at coordinate 62,109,091 of CM060881.1, forward strand.
CTTGCTCAGCATTGCACATTTGTTGAATACTGTGTGAAGGCATTATAGGTACCATGCTCAAATGTAGATAGTGAATGTGCAACCTCCCCGTGTGGACATATTTTTTCAGACTTGAGAACAAGTGCTTCTTCAGAAATTTTGGAAATGGAGTTGATTGTGTATTTGGATCTGAGTAAAAAAGCTTTTTGTTTATGTGTATGTTTGCATGCTTTGGTATGGGGTGTTTCTTGTGTGTGCAATTTAAGACATAGTTATGTATATTATGGTTGGATTTGTGTGTATATAAATAAATATAACTTTTTTATTTACCGCTACATGAAAGTATTGGTTGTTTTCAATCTGCTGAGAGCTAAAATTTTATACCGCTTTCCGTTGAATTTATTTACCATTTTTCAGGGACCCTAATCATTGCTGATAGGCAATTAGTTCCAAAAGTCAAATGCCGTTGATATGACCACTCAGTTAAAGGTGGGATAAACGGAATAAATAAAATGTAAATACTTTAAGGTCTTTGAGCTGAAAGAAAAGTAAGTACTTCTCTTGAAATAAGAAAATTATAAATTTATACAGTGTTTATATCTTGGGTAACTAAAATCACAACACACGGGATACATCATATGATTCGTAACTTCAAAAAGGAAACATCAACCTATATAAAATAGACTTAGTGTTTGTTTAATTCTGTTAAATACTGTGTTTTTGCATAAACGTATCTAAGCAATTTTCATGTTTCCAAATTAAAACTCACTGGACAAGTTTTGGTGTGCAACATTATTCACCACTTAGACAAGATGCCTAACTTTTGAGTTCTTCTAAGCTAGCTTAATACACAACTATTGGAAAACAGCCTTTACTATGCTTATGGCTAAAATCCAGATCCCATCCTCCTGGATTTACACTACTGTCCCACAGAATACTGAAAAATCCATCTTCAATGGAATACCGTTCAACATACATAACGTCATCAAGATCATCAGTAGAGAAACAAAATATTGAGTCATTGATGAGACAGGTGTTGGAGGCATTGTGCTGAAATTGGCCCACAGTCTCAAGTTGTGGCTTTTTTGAACATTCTGGTGGAGTAAATTTAAATAGTCCTCTTGAAAAGGAGCCTAAAACAAACCAAAAAAACCAGCATGAGCATATATATATATAGCACAAATACAGTACATATTATTAGCCTAATACATAAAAGCTCCTGCTTTGGGTAGTTTTAAGATATTTTTTTTCTTTTCTTTCTTGCTTTAGCTGTGTAGGTCATTTTGATTGAATGGTTGAAATGATGCTGAAACCTGTTAGGAAAAATATACATTTTTTGTAGTAAAACTTTGCAATTAAAGCTCACTAGTTCCATATCTTTTAGTCTTAGCACCATCAAAATTCTATTAATGTGCTCCATTCTTCTTAAATGGATATATTTGCACTTTTAATTTATAGATTGAGTAGTGTAGAGAACATCAGTTTTTCTGAATTCTGCCAAGTGTACATTAGGAAGAAAATTAATTATCATGTTGATTAGTGTTGTAGATTTACAGAGTTAGCTTTTTTAACATAAGGTAACGTTCCTGTATATTGTAAAAGAGATAATAAAATTTGTTCCTTAGTTTAAATACAACTGGTGTCGGATGTGGTTACGGATTAAGAACTAAAAGATCAAAGTCTTACTTCAAACTAATCATGGGACTCTGTAATTTATAAACAAGAACAAAGTACCAGATGGATTAAACACTTGCAGAAATACAATTTTGAAATCAGTATTGAGTGGGACTCACCACAACAATGCATATGCTCTGCTAAGAAGATCATTTTCTGTGGATTGTAATCATTGCAATCCACAAGAAACAGCGGATCAAGCAAGAAGACTGACTTTAGTTGAGGACACATGGTAGTCTTTAGGGGTATGCACAGATCAATACAAGATCTTGTAAGGACGATTCGTTGGAAAAAAACAGGACGTCGGCCTTGCTAGCAAGAATTTATGCCATTCAGTCCCAAAGTCAAATTGTCCCAATGGAATTCTCTTTGGCTTGATAACTGTGCGCTAAAGCATACTGAAGAGCATATGGATGGAAAATCCACAAGGATACAAATCACTCAAAAGAGGATTTTTAAAATTCTGCAATATATGCATGACAGCAGTTCCGGAGGTCCAATTGGAGTGAACAGTACTCTAACTAAGATTAAAGAGAGATTCTACTGGGTAAAGTGCAAAGATGGTGTCCAAAATTAGTGTAAGAAGTGTGCAATCTATGTTACAGAGAACAGGCCAAGAGGACTGAAGAGAGGATCCATGCACCAGTACAACAAGGGAGGTCTGTTGAGAGGGTGATCACTGGCATGCCAGGGTTTTTCTATCTTCAGCATTTCAGCCAATGAGAAACCCAGAGTATGTGACTTAACAAGACATTGGAACAAATGGGCTTTGCCAGGCTTTCTAACGGGACCTAGCAGCAGTCATTATAGGGTATGAGGTGGGCACACTACCACAGCAAGTAGTAGCCTGCTCAGCCTACTACCGTTAAGATGCAGAGGAACCTTGACTTCCTCAGTAATCTTGTGGATTACTGCAAGAGTAAAAACTTCTATTGATTGGCTGCAACTCCAATGGCCACCATAGTGTGTGGGTTAGTACAAACATAAATCAGAGGGGGGAGGCATTAATCAATTTCCTGGGTTTTATGGATCTGGAGATGGGGGGCAGTCCTAAACTTGACACTAGTGTCCTTTGGGATCCTAGAGGATGTGAAGGATTGGAGGGTAAGTCTGGAACGTCTTTATCTGACCATAGGCACATCCACTTTTATCTAGAGGGAAAGAACCCTAGGACAAATTGGGACTCCTTTTGTGGGGGGGTACCTTGGAGAGTGGGCTAGAGAATGGATCCATATAAGGTTGAGGAACATGGAGGACCTGGAGTGTTCTGTGAGCTTTTTCATTAATACCTTGGTCTCTGTTGCAGGAGGTACAGGCAAAACACGTTGATATGGAAGCATTTTTAAGGGCCATCAAGCTAAAGACAGGTTATAATGCTTATAAAGCCAACAAGTATCAGGAAACCTGGGATTCATATAAGGAATCTCAGAAATGTGTAAGAGAGAGATCAGGAGGGTTTCTGAGAAATCTTGGAGGCATTTCTATGGGAATATGGAGAAGCAATCAAGTACTGCTTGATTACAAAAATTGCTGTCTTTGGAGGTGAGCTATTGTTTGACACCAACTTTCCAGGGATCAGCATTATGGATCAAGAAGACATGCAAGCCTTTGCAGGAAGACTGGCATGTGGCCTCCAAGAAATTTAAATGGGGCTGCACTTTAGTGCAGGTGAGGACAAGTTCTTCCCAGCTCTCCTGCAAGAGGGCTGGGAGATTGTTTCTTCTCACCTACTGAGAATTTTCAGGACCTACCTTGCAATGAGGTATATTTCAAGTCTCTGGAGGTGGGTCAAGCTGGGCAGACAGTTATACTGCAGACGTAAGGTTTTTCCTCCCATTAGTCTGACATCCTTCATGTTGAAGATTTTGGTGGATAGATATTTGAGAGGTGGGGTACTGGTTGACAGAGCCATACATCCTCAGCAGTAAGCTTATCAGCTAGGAAACTCCACAGAATCAGCACTCCACCAGCTTGTAATTAGACTGGAGGGAATGCTGGGCCGTGGAAAACTGACGATGGCAGTTTTTTTAGACATTGAGGGTAACTACATAACTCTGGGTACCATTAGAAGATGTCTGGAAGATAGAGGTACAAGTCCAATCATTTCAAACTGGATCATGACCTCTTTTGAAGGTTGTCAGGTGGTGGTGGCACTGGGGAATATTACCCTCAGAGCATCGTACCCCAGGGCTGTCCACAAGGAGGAGTCTTGTCACCCACTTTGTGATGCCTGGTAATGGATGATCTACTGAACTGGCTCAACAAAGGAGGAATTCATTCTCAAATATATAGATGACATATGCCTTGTAGCAAATGGAAAATTCCTTAGCATGAACCTAGAGCTTATTCAGGGCTCCTTGCTTGCTTTTGAGGAAAATAGACTTGTCTGTTAATCCACAAAACTGAGTACATGGTCTTCACAAGGAAGAGAGCCCTGCCAGGACTGGTAGAACTCCTGTTTGGTTGGAGATTGAAGTTTTCTGACTCGGTCAAGTATCTGGGAGTTATCTTGGATGCTGGGCTGAGTTGGAAAAAGCATGTAGATTACAAAGTTATGAAGGGTACCAGAATTCCTTACGAGCATGTAGGAGGGCTACTGGGCTGAGGTGGGGCCTAAGACTGAAAACCGTCAAATGGCTCTACACCTCAGTCATAAGGCCTTCTTTATCCTACACAGCAGTTATCTGATGACCTGTCCCAAAAATGAAGGCAGTAGCTACCAGGCTAGATTTGCTGCAGAGATTGGCATGTTTCATGATAACCGGAGCAATGTGAACCACATTGGTGGATAGCCGCATTTGTTTGTGAAGGAGGTTCTAAGGGTGAGTGCACACCGCCTCTGAACAATTGGGCAGTGGTATTTTAAATACCCCATAAAGAACACTCATTGATTCTGAATGGACTTCAGGAGAGGTGTCCTATCTCTCTGATGGCAGCAGATTTGATGGTGACCAAATATAACCTAAGGCAAGCATATACAGTGGTGCTTCTGACCAGGAAGGAATGGGACCCAGAGACTGGTTTTTCCTGAAGGCTGGGAGCCAGGTGTAATATGCAATTCGGGGGCCTGGGACCCTAGGATCAATCTTGCCATTTCCCTTGAAGGTTTGCTACTGTATTCCAGTCTGAGATATGCACTTTAGCCTGTGTCTTGCATGCCAGGCAGACGAGCAGATATTCATAGCTGCTCAGATAGTCAGGCAGCTTTAAAAGCCCTTATGGTGGTTAAAACAACATCCAGATTGGTATGGGAATGCCAAAGGATGTTGGTCAGACTTAGTGCCTACAGACAGTTTATCCTTGTCTGGTTCCAGATCATGTGGGCATCAGAGGTAATGAGATGGTGAATGGGCTGGCTAAGCAGGAAGTAGCTCTTCCATTTGTGGATGTTGGTCAGACTTAGTGCCTACAGACAGTTTATCCTTGTCTGGTTCCAGATCATGTGGGCATCAGAGGTAATGAGATGGTGAATGGGCTGGCTAAGCGGGAAGCAGCTCTTCCATTTGTAGGACCTGAGCCCTTTTGTGGCATGTACCCCAGAAGCATCAAATATGAGATAATCCAGCTTACAACCAGGGCTCATCTTGAGATTTAGAAAAAGCAAACTTCACCAGACAGGCCCATGATTTTATTCCTGGGCTGGGCAGCAAACTTAGTCTTTTAAATCTAACTAGAGCCAGGCTCAGAGGTGTTGTTGGCTATCTCACTGGACTCTGAGAAGACACTTATGTTTAATAGGACTAATTGAGGACCCTATGAGAAGGAAATGTGAGATGGATTTTGAAACCTCCCAGCACATTTTATAAGAATGCGAGGCATTTGCTTTTCACAGGTATGTAACCCTGGGTTCCTTCTTTTTGGAATCAGGGGGTATAAGAGAGGCAAATATCAGGGATGTGTTCTGATTGAGGAACAAAGGGCTCTAGGAGCCTACAAGAGATGCCACTTAGTGTTCAATCAGATGTGATGGTCAAACGAAGAAATAAAATCATTGGAAAACATCTGTCCAAAGTGGTAGCAGAGAATCAATGTGACTGGGACTAAGACTTCCCATTTTTCCTAATGGCCTATTAGTCTTCAGTGTATGAAACAACTGGGCAGATTCCAGCCTGTGATATTTTCGAAGGAAGTTGCACCTACCCTGTGACCTGAAGTACAGCTGTAAACCAGGAGACCAACTATGTAAGCCAGCTGAAGGTTAAAATGGATTAAATTCATGGCCTTGTGCGAAGAACTATATAAAATACCAGCAACAGAATGAAGCAAGCATGTGATGCACAGGGTGAAGACAGAGATTCCAGGCCAATAATTTGATGTGATTCTTTAATCTGCAACAAAGATGGATTTATCACCTAAATTTCTAAGATCTTGGGAGGAACCATACTTTAGTAGTGAAACAAATAAATTATGTTATCAAGTTTGCAAACTTTTTTCTTAGGATTTTTGCATACTCTCAATTCGACTCTAAATTGACTTATGAACTACATTTTTCTGAACACAAGCCAAAGCTTTTCTCCAAAACCTAATTTTGAAAACTACAGGCTGTCTTGTATTCACAGTATATACTTTCTGAACAGCACAACAGAAAAAATAAACTTCAAACTTTGTGGATTTGGTATGAGAGAATGAGGTGCACATAGGTAATACTAACAGTTGCCATTAATATGAAGTAAATCAGTTGATTTCTGTGTATATAATTTTGTAGCAGTAACTTAAATTATTTACCCATGTCTTAAGGAACTTTATTGGTCAAAAAATGTCCTTAAGAGTCAAAAGAGAAATTACAAGGTTTTGTTTTCTAATTGGTGGTTTGTTAGGCAATGGCTGCACTAAAAGAAATATGTATTGCTGTTTATACACTTCCTTGCTGTTCCACCTGCTGCATTCCTAAAACATGTAACATTATATCCATATAATTATCTATACTTATTGCTATCTTAGTTCATCTCAAATAAAATCACATCCATAATCATTGTCTCTTTTAATCCTGCTGATATAGAGATGTCTTTTTAAGAATATCAGCATTCTATTAGATGCAAACAAAAAAATCTTTAGAAAACTAAAAGTTCTTACACATTTAAATTTATATATTTATGAAGTTCTAACATGAGTAAAGGAAAATATGCATAATCGTTGGCCAATACATAATTACAATGCAAGAAACATAAACAAATTGGATATGCCTTACCATAGATCAAGCATCCCCATCAGACTGCACGCTCGGGCGGCAGTAAAAGCCCTGAAGCCCTGACCATCCAGTTGCGGGCATGAAATGGAGGTGCTACAGTGGCGGAACTACGATTGTGTATATTAACTTACACTTTCACTGTCAATTACATAATAATGACAGCAGTATTTTATACACTTTAATACTGATAACTAATGTTATACAAAATAAAATCTAATTGGCGGGAAATTCAATTAATTAAATACAAACACTTGTATAAAACTAATAATATAATATGACACAGATCTTTCTTCTTGTTGGTACCTTGCAATCAATGAAGTAAACAATGCAAATAGACATAATATTCTTCAAATAAATGTCTATGAAAACTACTCTTTCTTAGCCATCCAATGATCGCCGTGATTTTTGCAGCTGTCTGTTTTCAATCAGCTGTTCAATACGTGGGACTATTGTTTGAGAGCTACCCAATCGCAAACATGCTTTCAAGTGTTCATCACTTAATTGGCTTTTGTGACGTGACTTTGTGCACTTCATTAAGGAAAACAGTGATTCGCAAACATAGGTTGTCCCGAACATACACAAAATTCTTCCTGCTAGAGTGTGGAGTTTAGGAAATCTTTGCGTCTTACAGAGGTGTAGAAATGGTTTATACTTTTTATATTTTGATATTTATCTTTTAACTCAATATCATTTTGCATATCATATTACTTCCAACTGCAGTTCACAAGGACTATTGAGAATATCCACTGAAAATGGTGTTACAAGTAACTTAAATTGTTTCTCAAGTGGTATAATGTCCTGGATTTATGTTGGAATTCTTTGTGCAATTGTCGCAGTATGGTTATATATTCATCAAGTCCAAGGTTTCTTCACTCAGAATCACTGAGGTTAGGCTCAGAAAATGTACCGTCACCACATTCCTAAACTGGTGCTCCCAAAGACATAACTTTTGTTTAAATGCCTCTACAGTGCAAAACAGGTTAAATCTACAAGGAAAGTCAAATTATTTACCCACAGCTGATCTTGGAGTTCTGGAGTTTACCTTGTACATCCATAAAGAAAGCAATTTCATTTCTGAGAGCGAAAAAATGTTGCAGAACATTTCCTCGGCTTAACCATCTTACCTCCATGTGGTAAAGCAAATTCCCATACTCATTGTCAATATTAACAAGTAGTGCCCGGAACTCTCTGTGATTAAGCCCTCCTTTAGATCTGATGAAAATTGTTTGCACAACAACATCCATTGCATTGCTCAGACGAATGATTTTAGCACATGTTTTCTTGGTGTAAAATACAATGCACCAGTATAACTACCGTTTGTATGTTTAATTCTTTCCTTCTTTGTTATACCAATGCCACAGCACCCTTTTCTTTCCACATATAGCTGGTGCTCTGTCAGTAGCTAACAACACCATTTTACGCCATAGAAGTTCAAATAATTCCATTTTTCCCTCGATGCAACTGAAGATATCAATTCCAGTAGTAGTATGCTTCATCGGCACAATATCTAACAACTCCTCCCTTATTTCAAGATCTTTATTCATGCCTCTGATGTAGATGACAAGTTGTGCAGTGTCGGTTTAATCATTGCTCTCATCTATTGCAAGAGAAAATGCATTGAATGTTGTAGCTATCTCAGACAACTGACTCTGAATATCATCTGCAAGGTCCTCCACACGACGTGTTATCATGGAGGTGGATAAACTGGCTGATTGATAATTGTGTACATACTCTGGGCTCAATTCTTTATCTGCATCAATTAAATATTGTTTACCATCTCACCTTCACTGAAGGATCGCATGTTCCTGCCATACATGACATTATTTTGTAACTCACTCTAACAACACTAGCACGAGTATTTACATTTTTCTTGTTCATTTTACATTTCAGATTTGCAACATTTCAGATTTGGGTTCACTGTCTTTGCATCTATCACAATCGTGTGCATGACATAGCAAGTAATGCTGTTGCAAATTATATTTAGTTAATTTGTTTAGAAGTTTGTAACACATTAAACATTTTACCGCATCATTTTTTTCCATAAACAGAAAGTTTTCTTCCCATTCTGCTCGAATCATAGGTGTGAACAACCGTCTTCCCAACGCAGATGTATCAGCCATTGTAAGTAGGACATCACAGTACTAATATATAGTGTTACACCACCACTGCACTGTGTAGCTGTGCAGTCTGCAATGAGTGTAATGTTCAGCCCTGCATGCCCTCAAGCAACCTTGACTCATCTTGGGGATGCCTGCTATAGGTTAAGTAAGATAAGTAAATGTTATAAAATATTAGAAATAAAGTTTTTAAATGCATTACCAAATAGAATACGTAACCTCAATCTTCAGCATTTTAAAAACAGAGTCTATACATGGCCAATGGAAAATCCTGTATGTAATGTAAGAATTTGAAGAGAATGGATATGAATAATATATGAGCTGAATTTTGTTCTACATATGTATAGATAAGGAGAAACTGTAGTGTTCATAGCTGTTCTATAAAATGTGTATTTTACACAATGACTGATAAATGAATTGAATGGAAAGGGGAAGCTCCCAACTGTATCACACAAGCTAAATATATCATCATTGTCACTGTCTTAATTTGTTTCAGTTGATACAAAGACTATGCACCATGTTTTATATTTAATTCTATGAAAATTAATGGTTTTGTGTTCTTTCACTTCCCCCCCTCTCATAACATGCTACATTTCTAAATCAAGCTCAGGAGAAAGCAGGGTAGAGGGAGGAGGGCTTCTGCAGTTAATATTGTCTTGCTTCATAGAAATATGCAAATCAGAGGAGTGGAAAACATGACTTGCATATATTGCAATTTGTGGCTTCAGGAAGACAAGCAATTTTTCCATTCCTATGGTACATCAAGTGACATTCTGTACACTCCAACTATCCGTTAATATTACCCTGAGAATATAAAATATTAATTGACAAGTAGCTTACCTGTAAGATATATTGATTCTTTATAGGGCATTGCACAACTTAAATTGTTTAGTGGTAGTGCTATTGTGTGCCAAGAATCACTACTAGGTTCATATATGCACACCTGTTGTCCAAAAACGAATATCTGACCACTGTATGTACAACATGCTGCAGATTGTGAAGCGATGGGTAGTGGTGCACAGTTGCTCCAGCTCTCTTAAACAAAATAATCAATTTAAATTATACAAATGAGCCAAAAAAAAAACTAATTTTATGGTTTTCATGCTTTGCTATAGCAAAAACAAAAAACTAATGTGGTGTATTCACAAACTTCTATCCTGGCTCTGTTAGAATATACGATATAACGCAATGTAAGAAAGTGCATGCTTGCAACATGGAACTGAAAGGGTTAATACTACAAAAAAAATATATTTGACACAAAATGTGTATTTTAATGTGTTCTGCATTTTTCATCTGTCTGTTATAATTTCCTTATTACACAAAATTAATAAAAATTTAATCAATAAAAGTTAAGTTCCGAGGATATTGAATTAAAACTGAAATTTACATTTTATTTCTCATGTCAATATATTAAACACATTATATTTTAATTTGAGTCATTATTAAAAAAATCTGATGTGTTACATTCACACGACTTTCTCTAGCTGTTCCACACAACCTTTTCTTATAAAAGATTATTCTTTTATCTAGATTATGCTAATCAAGATAAGCATTACCAGAATTGGTCTCATTATTTGCTTCTTTGTAAGTAGAAAGGAAAAAATAAGGGAATACACAATACTTAAGTGATAGTGAAATTTTTTAAAAGCTGGTCGCTATGTGAAACATTTGAAATTCGGTTGCCTTTGCTTGCTAGGAGGAAACAAGAGAGACAAAAAGAAAAATGACTTCCCATTTGAGAAAAGTTGAAGTAGCTCAAAACTAAAACCAATAACTTGGAATATCCTAAAAAACGGTTAACTCTACAAAAAGAATGTATATGACATAAATTGTGTGTTTTAATGAGAACAACATTTTTGCTGTAATATGTTTTGTCTATCTCTTATGGTTTACCAGTTATTCAAAAGTCATCCAGAATGAAGAACTCTTCAGAGGCTATTCCCAGAAAATTGAAGATATACATTTCGTTTGTTATAAAAATATCTTAATCATATGGCATTTTTAATAAAAATCATTAAGGGGAAGTTTTGAAAAAAATCAAAATTTTCAAAAAAATTATCCATGTATATAGTAGTTGGGGTGGGGGGATTTTCTTGAAAATCTTTGTGTTGCAACCTTGGAACATGCTGAACTTAGATACAAAGTTTGGTATTTATCTGACTCTTTGTTTTTTACTTATGCCTTCAGGTACTCAGTGCTTCTTTTTTTTTAATTTGGGGGTTGTAAAACATGTATTTCCAGTGAATTTCTGTATTCAATTTGTGCATTGTACAATGCTCTCTCTCTCTCTCTCTCTCTCTCTCTCTCTCTCTCTCTCTCTCTCTCTCTCTCTCTCTCTCTCGCTCTCTCTCTCTCCCTCCCTCCCTCTCCCTCTCCCTCCCCCTCCCCCCTCTCTCTCAATGAAAATAATTCATAATTTCTAAAATTCCTGAATTGAGTTTAACATTTTAATATACATATTAAATAATAATTAAAAATCTTCACAATATAAGAATTAAATTTTAACATTAACCTTAAATAAATTCTAAATTAATAAAGTTCCTTATTAAATGTTTATTTTCCATGTAAGTTATAGTATTAGTTGGGAGAGGGGGGAGACTTTTTTGAAACTCATATTGCATCCATGGAAAACCCTGAACTTAGATACAATCTTGGTAATTACTGACTTTTGTTTTTGAGTTATGCTGCTTACAAACAGACAGGCCCAAATGTATGCGCACATATACATATGATCTTTTTCTAAAAATGCTTTTAATGGGTTCAGAGGACCTCAAACAATTTTTTGCACTGATTACAATACTTCCTCTAGCTAATATAAGTGCTAGAGGAAATAAAAATACATGGGAATTGAGTGAATTATCAGCAAAAACATTTCACAGAATAAGTTCAAAAATGTCCCTAGTTTGAGGTTTAAATGTTGAAGAGAAGGTTTAAATTTACTCCTGCCACAAAAGGTAGTTTAAGGACAGTTTGTCTCTATAAAATGGCTGGCTATCAAGTTGTTATAGTTACTCTCATGTATCTAATTAATGCAATAAAAATGTAGGAATAATATATGACAAAATTGGAAATAAATTATGAAAAATACATTTTAGAAGGTTATACAAACCCAATAACAAGTGCATAGAAAATGGCATAACTTTGCAATGCTAACCTATCATGTAAATCAGGGGTCTCCAACAGCTTGCAATTTTGTTTGCTGCTTCTGCCAATCAGCTATTGTGCACTGCACAATCAACTGTGTAAAAAGAATTAACAGATAATTCATTTAGTGCTGAGGCAGTATGCAACATGATGCAATCCACTATGTAGGTTACTTATTGTAGGTGCATGGTTGGTGAAATAATTGCTGTATGCATTAGTATTTACACTTCAGATATGAATATACACATATTTTCATAGGTTTGGTTGGTAATTGGTAGTCCTAATATAACTAATTGCAAAACAGTAATGACAATTATTTAAGTAGTTAGCTCCTTAACTTGGTTAATACTATTAGAATCACATTGTATTACCAACAATATGAGAATTAATTCATAATGAAAAAACTTTCATATTTATAGTATACTGAATATGAAAAAGGCATCTTGGTAATTAATTGGATTCAAGAAACATTCTTCTCTTTGGTATTTGTCATACTTACATGGGTTGCATAATGATGCTGCAAACTGAACTCTTATTCCACCACTTACTATAAATAAGAAAGACTCCTCCTAGGCAAGCAAGTATGTACAAGTCAATGGCTTGCATTACTTTCTGTTCCCGATATTAATGACACACTATACAAAAAAGAGAGACAATCGCTGCAGTCACATGTTTACCCAGTGCTCACAGGGAGAAAGACTATTTACTCGGGTATAAAATAAAGCGAGTTGGTGATGCCTGATGTAAATGAATATAATTTTATTTGCTAACAGACTTTTTATGAAAAATAACCTGCCAAGAGGTTTTGCAATTTTTCCAATCTTCTGCTGATGCATGCATTTAGTGTTAATTTATGGTCAGCATAATGCCAATAAAGATACGCAACAATGTAACTAACATGTCCAATAAAATTGTTGGTAAGACAATTTTTTTTTTTCAGTTGCAAAAAAGTAAATTAGTTTCTGTATATTCCTCATTTGAAATAATATGTGCAGTTTTGTATATTATTGCTGCAGTTTATACAGTAACAACAACTGTAATAAGTATGGAAGATGACTAGGAACTCATCTGAATACAGCACACAAAAATGGCTGACATTATGAAGATAAACAATATTCAGATTTAACAATAATTCATTAGATCACTACAATCACATAGTTATCTAATTATATCTAGATAGTCACACTTATTTCAAATTCATAGAACTGTTTCATTACATTACATTTGATACAATATTCATTCGGCATCAACCGAGCAGCAAGAGATTTATGTATGGAACTTTGAAGGTCTCTGGCATGTTTTACTTCTTCAACCTAGTTTGGGAGAAGAGTTAACAGGATAGTGAGAATAACAAATAACAAAAGTTACAGTGCTGGATACATATATTTGAGAAATTTAGTGAAATAATTGAGCATGAACCATCTGCTAACCATCTGCAATTGTCTATAGCTATAGCTAGCTGCTCTTGGGATAAATAGAACAAAAATTGCACTTGATAACCATTTAAAATTAAATATCTCTCTACACATCAAAAACAAGGTGGAACAATACCGTGATCAATTTTGTAGGAAAACAATAGTTGGGCTTTTGAACATGATGAAACAGCAAATTATTTTAAACAGGGCAATTATATGGAATGTTTAAATATGCAGAGTATGATCCTATTTCAGCAGAGCACTCAGAAACCTCCACTATGTTCAGGAATTTCTAATTGAATTCAAAATGGTCTAATACAAACTGTAAGTTTGACTATTTTATCTAAAAACAAAAATTGTGGATATCCTTTTGTCTTGCAGATTGGAATTAGCTGTCAAGATTGATTAATACTGTGTGCAGGAACATGGCTAAATTTTGTAATGTGTTAAGTGCTATGCCAGAATGCCGTTATGAAATTGAGTAAAATATTTTAGGAGTAATTAAAGTCCTTTTGATACTTTTGGACAATTTCAGATTTGGTTTTTTCCTTAAACATATTTAACTGAATGTGCTATTAAATATTTTTCAAAACCAACTGACACTTTGCATGTCAACAGAAAATCTAAGAAATCTCCACTCCTGAGCTTCATTACCTCACAACTGTGAACAGGTTTTTAAGGAAACAATTCCTCAAGTAGGAGAGAGCCTTTGAAGAGGAAAAATATCAACTCTAAATGCATATATTGTAAAGTGCCTGATAAAATTGACAAACACTTGGATGTAAGATTTTAAGGTTAATCAAAGCTGAATTTTTTTCATTTTTGTCACTAGAAGCTGTGAGCAACATTTGAACAGTTCCCTCAAAACAGCTTTCAAAGCCTCTCGGATCCTACAGAAAGTCATTCGATGTCATTTGATTGAAAAATGACCTGACTGTAGTGTAAGTACATAAGAATTTAGAAACAAAACCTTAGCGAAGGAAGTAATAAAACTAAAACTACTGAGCTGTAACTCAATGCTACACAAAAGTTTTCCTCAGTTTAATATGTTAGTGTCATTAATTCATTAATGTATCCACTGTATACACTGGGTATGTCTTTATTAGGAAGGTCTTTTTCAGTTGCTAACCTGTCCTCAAAATGTTAGTGGAGAAGGTCGTTAAATTATTTAATAGAAGGTAAATGAAGTTACAAAAATGGAGGTGGATACCAAATTTTCTTGTCAGGAGTGAAAGATGGCATTTCAATTCCATTGAATTCAGAGACGTTACCTACTAAAATGTCAAGGTGAATTTAAATTCAGACTAGTTATTTTCTAAATTTTAATTACAGTAGTTTTATTAAATAATTATTGAATTAGGTTAGTTATTTCAATAGTTATTCTTTCAATTTAAACCATTACCAGTTTGTCAAGGTAAACCTGTTTCTTGATTTATTATTATTTCCTTAAAAACTATAATATTCATTGTTTTGACGATCTGAATAATCACTACAGGCCACTATTCTATTCCTTACACTATGTTGCAGAAATAAAACAATTATGATGTTATAACCACTGATTACCTTTTTATTCATGGTTTCTTATTTTTTAGCATTATTTACTTATGCAATGTGCACACTTTCTGGACAAAATTTTTATTTCTTAAATGGGATGTATAAATAATGAGAGGAAACGAAAATTGTGGTTCCAAGTGTCACTATATAAGATTAAATTCCTTTTAACTTATGCATTCTAGTTGCTGGTGGCATGAGGTCTCATTTGCAGCATTGCCTGAGTCAGTGAGTTGGGCATCATTTTCTGACCTGTTTTGAAATTTCAGTGTTATTAACATTACTTGTCACCTTTTCTAATGAAGTAGATCTCCATGAAAAAAGAATTTCAAAATGGTATTATTAACACTACTTGTTACCTTTTCTAATGAAGTAGATCTCCACGAAAAAAGAATCTAAGTCATACATTGTCAGGAGCTCAGTTGTTGTTGTTGTTGTTTATTAATAATTTTGCCCTCAGGCATGTAATACCTAATTTCTATATTCTTAGATTGAAGCAAATCAAAACAAACCTAAGCATGCACAGCAATTGTCAGAACTCTTACCTGCAGTACAATTGTATAGTTTGTCAGGAGCATATAGTGACCATTCAGATAACCGAAGCAATGAATAAAATAGTTTTAAGTAAACAACAGTAAATCCAGGAACTGGCTTTGGCTTGCCTTGATGAAAATGACAATTGCTAATAGTATAAATAAATCAAAGGAATGAATATTGCAAATAAAAACATAAAGGATAACACTTTAAATTAAAGGAATAAATATTAACAGATAAAATCACAACTGGTAATGTTTTAAACTGAAAGAATAGTTACTGAAATACTACATTTAATAAAGTTACTTTCAGTAAAATTTAACGGAAAATAAGTATTTTCTGGGTTTAAATTTACGTTTGACACTTTGGTAGGCCACCTCTGTATAATCAAGGGAATTTAAATTCCATCCTTCTCTCCTTCTGGGAAGCACATTTAATAAATTTTCTGCTCAAGTTCTTTTAGTGCGCAAGAGAGTCTTTCTTCTTAAATGGAATTCTGAGATGACTTTTAATTCTCCTCAGCACTGAAAACAACCTTCCTACTGAAAATGTATTCTCAGGAATTTTATAAATAGTGACATAACATTTTAAACTGAAAAAAAAATTTCTTCAGCATTGAATTAGTGTAGTTCAAGTAGTTCAAGTTCACTCAAGTTATATTCTAAACTGCTGAACTTTCCATATGTATATAAGAGATTTTGAAGGCTGATTTTGGGGAACTAGACCATTGTTTTCATGTGACAAATTAAAAATTTTCAAATAAGAATAATTAAAATCCTATGTCCAAGCAGATATAATGCTAAAAAAATCTCAGAATAGAGAGCTTTATATTCAATATTTTTCCTATTCGAAGACTCTTCACCAGTGCTAAAATATTTGACTCAATTTCTTGAGAGTGTTCTAACACACCACTTAACACATTACAAAGTTTAGTTATGTTCCTGCACACAGTGTTTACCAATTTTGACAAGTAATCCCATCATGTTGTACAAAAGAAATATCCACAATTTCATGCTTTATAGTTGACAATACAATAAAAACTATGGCTTGGATTATGTAATTTTTAATTTTATAATAATTCCTAAAAGAGGATCATACTCTGGAGTATACTTCAATAGTTCCATACAATTGCCATGATTAATAGAATTTGCAACTTCGTTATATTCTCGAAAGGCCAATTCTTGTTTTCCCAGAAAACTACTACACTATTAAGCCTTTTGAGGATAACAATATTTCATGTTTTGATTGTGTACAGATATTTCATTTTTAAGATGGTCATCAAACATAATTTATATTCTACTTTCCTTAAAAGCTACAGGCAATCTTTCTAATGACAACAAAATTTCTCAAATGTGTTTACCTAGACTGATGCACGATGTTACTCTGTTAACTCCTCTCCAAAACCGGCTTCTGTTGGAGCAATGAAGCTCACATATGGCCAGTGACCTTCAGAGGTGCATGTAAGTCTCTCTCACTGCTCAGTTGATGCTGTAGGAAAACTGGTGTGGCTGGCTCAATTGCTATCAGAAATATAACATATTAGATCTATGTGCTTAAAAGAAGCATGATAATTTATCTAGAGAGTAATCATTAACTCTATGATTATAATGGCATGTATATTAATAAATCTGTTATTACCTGTCTCCATGACGCCCAGTTGTGTTAATGTGTTAGCCTTCAAACAAGAGTTCTCAGTTCAATTCTTACACTTATTGCAGTTACCAAAGCAGTGCTTCAGTTGCTTTCCCCGAATGGACATCACTCATTTGTGCACATAATATATGCAGTTTATAGCAATTTTACACTAATCCATATGAAATATTAGCATAAGATTAACATAATATAAAGAATATGAATTAGTATTAAAGAAAAATTACATTAACAGAAAAAGAATTATGGTTAGGGATTCACGCATGAGCCATCTGTTTTGCACATGGCCAAAGCTATACTCAAATCAGTCAATTGTTTATGAATGTTAACAATGGGTGTTTATTCTGCAATAGCAAAGGCAAATCTTTAGATAATGGAGAAAATCTGAATAAGGACTGGTTCACAACACACCAGTAATGGAAACCAGAACAAGACCAAGAAAGCAAAGTCAGTGAGTATTTTACATTTTGATTCACAATAAGCTGGTAACGAGAACAAGAATATATTCATTTATTTCTTATTTATCACTGAATTTTTTTCACCTGCTCTCCTGCTTAGCCAACATAATCTGTGAATTCAGTCAACATAATATAGATTAGCCGCTTCAAATTTTGATAGAGAGATTTTCTAAACAAAAACTGTTGCTATTTCTGATTTCTTAGATCTTCTTAAGCAGCCAAACTGTACACTTTAGCTAACTAACGACGCTCAAACAGTTTTAATAGAAATAAAGCACTTTTGCTACAATTCCTTCCAGTTTGATTTTCCCTTGCAATTGCAACTAGAGAAATGGAATAATTGCTACAATGAACAGTCCTTAAAGAACAAGAAGAACAAGAGTCTGATACGCACAATATGGATCAGATAGTCTGATACGCACAATATGGATCAGATATGCCATGCCTGAGAATGAGAAATTTAAACTAGGGCAAGACTTGCTTCTCATTCCCAGGGCCTGTGAAGGCTTCCTCGAGTTTCAAATGCTTTCATTGAAATACACATATTTCAACACGTTCTCATTCTGGTTACAGTTACCAGTTGTTGTGAACCAGTCTTAATCGAACTGCCAAGTACTTTTATGATAAAAAAGTGTACAAACCATAACAACAATAATAACAATAACTCTTAAAAGGAAAGAATTTGAGTCAGTTTTTGTAACACAAAACATCACTTGGTAATTACTTACTGGGACAGGTTTCAAGAACATTTCTTCCCATTATCAACCCTGAATCTCACTTTATTGGTGTCAACAATGAGGATGGATACATTTTTTTTGGAGTCATCCTCGATCTATGAACTTCCGAAGGTTACTGTATGGAGGTAAATCGAAATTCATGTGGTTCTTTTTCTTCATGATGTAGGTCTTCTCCCAGACATCAATTCTGCATATTTAAAAGTTGATTTTAACAGTTTTATATTAGGTGACTTCATGTTCTGATGGACAACTGCTGATTTTTCTGTTTGTTTGTATTTTAGGTTTCTCATAAGCTCTTTTAATCAGTTTCCAGACTTCTTTTTGTCCTTCCTATGTATACTAAATTATAGTCTGAGCATTTAATTTCATAAATTTCCATTTTTTTTTAGCTGGGATAAGTTCCTTTAATGTTTAGCATAGCAGTTTCTGAATGTTATAGTTGTTTTTTGGAACTAAGTGTCGTATTATTTTTGTTTGTGGCCACCACGTTAGGGTGTCAATATGTCGTAATTTGTTTTGGTGGCGTTAATGCTCAGGTGCCAAGATATCGTGGTATTGTTGGGGTGTCAGTATGAGTCAGGTGAGTCTACCTGGAGTTGGTCGTGGGTTAATGCTAGTGAATTTCTCTACATTAAGTGTACATACCGTGCAGATTCCCTTGGTTGCACCAGCTAAGCTTCTTCTGGTAGATCATGAGTCTCTTACTCAGGGGGGAAACAATGACAAGGGTTTGTAACACTGTTGTTAGACTCAAATAACAGAGAAAGTTCACTTAATTCACTGTATACTTCCTTTATTGGTGAATTATTGTTCATTTGAGGCACTAACCCTACAAGCGACTCGACATAACTGATTGCGAACTTGATGAAGCCATTTTCATTACGTGCTGCTTCCACTTTTACGGAGTTATTATAACTTTACATTAGTCACTGTAGTTTCTCGGTCCATATAACATTCACGATAATGATTGCCCGTCAGATTAATTTGTAAAACACTGATTTTCTGCAATATACGGCGCACAATTTTTTATCTTTCATGGCTTATTTCTAACAAATTCTAACTTGTATCAACAATGTCATTTGTAGACCTGATTCTTATATAGCTTTTACAGGGGCACGGTAGAATACTTATTATATATAAATTAACTACAAGTATGATAGTCTTACCAGAAAGAAATTAAAAATGCTTGCAGAATGCAAGTACCTTTGAAGCACAAAGTTGTTTAAAATCTAGCACTAATTTCTCATGTATAATTGTAACTTTCCAATTAAAAAGATCATTTAAACAATGCTGCAGGCCCTTGACCTCCTAGGAATTGCCATCTAAGGCAGCAAAGCATTGAGAAAAAGATGAGTGAGAATCACTATTTCAAATCTCTGGCAGCGAAAATTTGATGTCAGTTTCCTGCAGCTTGTGAAGCCAGGTTCTTTTATATGGATCCAGTTTATTATCTATGATGAGAGTCCAACAACTTTTCACTCTGCTCTATTGCAACCTCTTTCACAATTTCCTGTGGTTTTTTTTTTACATCAATTTGAAATTTGTAAGTGTTTTTCTTCTTTTATGATACTGAGCCAGTCAAACCGAAGACAAAAAAAAAACTAATAAAGATAATACGTAAAGGTAATAGGGTAATAAATAAATATAAATAATATGAATTTCATATCACAATTTTTTTTAATAATTTACTTAAATTTAGGAGAGATAGGAAAAAATTGTTAAGGCATTGTAAAGCATTTTGGATTATGATTCCAGCTCAATAGTAACTTTCCACCAGGAAAACAATAACAACTGAAATGTATGTAGCCATTCAATTTTCACTGTAAGCAACCTAGTTTCAAAATGAGTTATAATACGTAGTTCCTCAGAGAACTCACTAATTCTTACTATATACCTAAAGCTCAAATGCATTCACTCTGCCACCCAAATCTAGATTTTTCAGACAATTGCGTGATTATTAATTATGCTGTTCACATTTTTGCTGATAACATTTATTTCAAACAATTAAGTTTAGTTGCACCAAGTTCCAAAAACTTTTATACCCAAAATGTGATCAGTTAAGATCGTAACTCTCTACAGTGACATTCAAAAACAAACTTGTTCTTACTTGAAATTACATTGTAGACTTGAACAGTAGATGTAACAACACGATGACGACCAAAGCCTCCTATGATGTATATGTTTTCACCCAAACCACAAACAGAGTGATGTCTTCTGAGGCTGTGTAAGCTGAAAAACAAAGCTGAATTATTTTCTTAAAGATATGGGCATAAAATGGATTGTTTAAAAAGGTTGGATTCTCTCTTTGTTATTAGCAATTAATTTTGCAATTAAATTTGTATTTAATTTGGCTTAATAGAAAGCAATCTATCATTCTAAATAGAGCTTTCTTAAGCTAGAATAGTGTGCTATCTTAGTAGTTGAGCGTTCTTAAACCAAAATCATCTTAAGCTAGAATTCTACACCATTAATCTTCTATTATCTGTTACATTACTCTATTTTATGTTGCAATTTTCATTGCACATAAGCAACACTAATCTTTATTTCGCCTATAGAAAATGATAGAAATGTATAGCTTTAGTAAACTTAGCCAAATTCATGCAGAAGTTATGATTGCAGCATGTAGCAGTGTTTGCTTCTGCTTGTTTAGGGAAATCAATTACACTAAATGTTCATGTGCTTGAATGGTCAGCAAATTTGCCCAACATTAACCCCATTGAAAATTTGAGGGCTATTTGCAGAAAAGAGACTTGCAAGATTTAACTGTTCCACAAAAGAAGTTTGATATTGGAGTGTGGTTGATTGAAGTGTGGTTTCATGATGATCTCAAAAATGTTGTTCCAATCTTGTAGAATCAATGCCTAATCATGTAATGGAAATTATAAAAAAGAAAGGAGGACATATTAAGTATTAAAACATATAAATTGGAAGTAGTTTATGATTAAATTCATAAAAGCATGAAAAATGTTGTGCTATTTTGCTCTGATTAAATCGCTGAGGACTGCATATTTAATGATAGATATGAATGTTAGTGGTTTGAAAGAAGGTATTGTGCCTTGGCAAATTGACATTGGAGGAGATTTTTTGTATTAAAGTCTCAAGAGTTTTCTGTAAACTGATATTGCCAGTTCATAGCAATTGCTAGGCTAGTAAAGGTACGTGAGAGAGTGGAAAGCATAAAATACCTACTTTGGGTAAAAGAGCCAGCTGACATAGATTTGAAAACATATCAAGAAGAAAAGTTGGTATAACCAATGGGATTTAGAGGAAGTGAAATTAAGACTGAAAAATATGGATAGGTATATTAGTGAGAAAACATATTGACATATTGCAAGGAAAGGTATATTTCAAATTGTAGGAAAATTGAAAATAAAGTGGTAGCTTGATTTCAATTAGATGTTTGAAAATTAAGGGAAAATTTGAGGGATGTAAGTGACCTTTTTTGAAGAGGAGGAAAATCATATACACATTACTTTTTAAGCGCAAAGGAACAAATAAATTGATGGCATTTTATATACAGGAAATGCCTATGCATTCCTTTTTATTTTAATTGTTTCATCTGCAAATCCCCATTTTTTCTCACATTAGGGTTTTGACTAAAGAAACAATAGTGTTATTACTTGCTAAATTCTAGAGTTTCTTATTTTTAATTCATCAATTCTTAACTATTTAACAATTAACATTTTTATTCCCATATTGAATCTGTGTGGGAACAGGAATCAAACCCAGAATCTTTGGGTTGAGAGGAAAGATTGCTCAGCAATCAACCAAAGAGGCATGATTATCTTACAAATATAAAGAAAACCTGTGTTTATAGATATACATACTCAACTACATAATTCTTTCACCATTGAAAACCCCTGTTCCTGTTGATGCTTATTTGAGACTCTTAAGTGATAAAAAGACTAGGATTGGAAAAGCAATGAACATTTTGACTTTTTGTTGAGAATCCTAAAGAGTAGAAAATGGTTATGCTTGATTGAGAATGCTATGTACTAGAAAATATGGTTCTTATTTTACAGAAAATGCATAAAGCTGCAGATATTTCATTCCAAGCATTATAAATAAATAGTCATGATTCATGCAAATTGTTTCTTCCACATCAGTCATGTGTAGGACAAAAGGAAATTTGGTAAGTAAATTTTTGAAACTCATTTGTGGTATCCTTGATGTGTTTCCACCCTAACAATCACTATAAATTCCAAAAAACACTCTGCTTAGCTCCACAAAATAAATGTCTTGAAAAATTACTGTGCAGTAAGTTGAAGGATCCAATACCACAGAACAAAAGAGTGGGAGTTTACTAATTGTTCAGAATGTGGCAAAGTCTATATAGGAATAACAAAAAGAAACTTGAAGACCCAGACTAAAAGAACACATGAAGCACATCAAATGCAAACTGATTGAGAAATCTAAGTTTCACACCACTTCTAGATCACCAATCAAATCACATTGAACGTGAAAAGCCTGTAAAATACACAGCTGAGTTGGATATTTGGGAAAAGATTAGTCATGAAACGTAAACACTGCTTACTGAATTTTGAATTACTGCCACTGAATCAGTTATGGAAGCACTTCTCTCCACCACTAGATGTCAAAACAAAATGGATGCTAACACAAGCCAGTGGTGTTTGAAGATGAGAAAAAAATGTAGTTCTTGATATTAGTCATACAAAAAACAATGTAAGTGATGAAAGTGTTTCTATTCAGACTCGAACCTTCACTGAAATTTTAATTTTACATCACTGTTACTAACTTATCCAAACATTATATTAACTCCATCGCTTCACTGACAAAACATACTTAAAGGATATACAGCATTTCCAGTACTTGAAATTCAGGGGAAGTTTAAAAAAATCAGAAATACATCAGCCAATGTATCATAACTGTTATGAATATCGGTAGACTTTTCATCCAGCTTTATATTATGGAGCTATAAGGGAATACAATTATTATAAGGGTTCGAGGGAATATTTCACCATGAAAATCTTCTAGACAAAATAGACAAATTCATAAAGAACATTTGTATTCAAGATTTAAATGCTACTCATTCAATAAAGCTAGGTAGATAAAAAAGCTAGCTAGATGAGAAATAAGATACACTACGAACATTTTTTGAACATCCAAACACAGCTATTTAAATTAAGCAAGATTTTATGGAACACAAATAAAATGAAATTGAAATACTAGATAAGTAATTTAATGTTATGTACTTATGTGCTTTTAATTATTTAATATTTTGACCAAATAATCAGGCTGAGCCATATTTGTTATCTAGTTACGAGGGTCAGTCTATAAGTAATGCCTCCTTTCTCTACACGTACTATGTACATAGTGTATAGAGAAGGTATTGCACTCCACCAAAAAATTTGATACTGAGATTTCACTGGAAGTATATGTTTTAGGGTCCCCTTTATCCAAAAAAAGGTCCGTGTGTGTGCGTGTGTGTGTGTCTGTGAACACGATAACTCAAAAACGAAAAGTCGGTAAAATACCAAGCTTGGTATTTAAGTTTAGTATCTTCCAGGGATGCGGCATGAAGATTTTGAGAAAAATCACCCCACCCCCAACTACCTTTTACATGGAACTTTTTTCCAAAACTTTGATTTTCTCAAAAATAGCTCTAACGATTTTAATTAAAATTTTGTATACTAAATATATTTACCTGACAAATAAAATGTATATCTTGAATTTTCTGGGAATAGCCTCTGAAGAGTACTTTATTCTGGATGAATTTTTACAGAATTTTGAATAACTGCTTAACCGTAAGAGATGGAAAAAACTGACTACACAAAAAATGTAGAGCATATTAAAACACACAATGTGTTATACACATTCTTTTCGTGGAGTTCATCGTTTTTGAGATATTCAATGTTTTTGGTTTCTGCTTTAAAAAATTTATACTTTTCTCATACAGGAATTAGTCATTGCTGTCCATACAAACAAAGGAACTTCAGTGACATAGCAACCAGTTTTTGACTATCAGTTGAACCTATGGTACTGCCTTATTTCACTTCTACTTACAAGGAAGCAAGTAATAAGATTATTTCTGCTAAGTTTTTCTGATTAGCATGAAGTAAATGGAGGTATAAGTTTTTTAAGAATAATTTGTTGCAGAGATGTAGAGAAAGTCATGTGAATCGTACACATCAGATTTTTGTTCTCCTGTACTACGTGAGTTATGTGAACCACTTGGTGCAATTCCTCAAACGTTTTTCTCCACTCCACTGCAATAGCAACTTCTTATGCCAATCGGTGGCAGTACTGCTTCCTGTTGCAAAGTGGCTGACAACAATGTTCATATTGGTCATTGAATTTTTTAATGCAGAAGGTGAAATACCCATTCATATTCATGAATGGCTCACAAAAGTGTACGGCGATGTAATACTGGATGTCAGCAAGGTTAGAAGATGGGTTCGTCATTTTAATGAAACTGAAGGGCACACACCAGAGCAGCAGAGCTATGACTGCATTGACTCCTTGCAACATTGGGCAAGTGGATGACATCATTCGTGCTGACCGCCAGATACCAATGGATCAATTGTGTCACATTATGTTGCTAAGTAAAGGCAGTGTAGTGACAATTATTCAAGAACTGGTGTACTCAAACGTGAGTTCATGGTAGGCACCCCAAACGTTAACTAAGCAGAATAAGGAGACACGAACATTTGGAACATTTACAGTGCTTCAATTTGGAGGGAGAGGAGCTCCTGGACAAAACTGTGACTGGAGATGAAATGTGGATTCATTTTTTGATCCAGAATCAAAGAGAGTCCATGGAATGGCATCTTACAATCTCACCGAGGAAGAAAAAATTTAAAACTGTGCAATCGGTAGCAAAAATGATGGCGACCATTTTTTGGGGAGTAGAGGGTGTGATTCTAGTTGAATTTTAGGAGCAGAGATGCACAATAAATTCTATGCAACTTCAGCACTCTCAAAAATCTGAAAGTATGTCTTCAGCAATGCTAAACCATACATCAATGCAAACCATACATCAGTCGTCACTACACTAAAGAGATTGTGAAAATTGAATAAGAAGTCTTGCCTCATTCCCTAGACAGCCCTGACCTAGCACCATCAGACTTCCATCTGTTTGGACCACTTAAGGAAGCTAATCACGGAATTCACTTTCAGATGCGGAGACTGTGATAAATCTGTTAGTCAATGGCTTTGAAAGAAAGACAGTTCATTTTACCACACACAAATACATACAAAAGATGGTCTAAAACTGTGAAAAAGGATAAGTATTACATTGAAAAGTGGCAATTAAACCTCAATGTGTTAGCTTTCATGCTGTGTAATCAATGTTTAATTTTCTTGCAAATTAAAAGAACAAAATAGGAGACATTACTTACTGACTGACCCTTGTACCTTTTAAAAATGAAATATGCCAACAAAACAAAAAAAGGTTATATGTTGAACATTAAATATATTTATTATCTTAAATATATTTTACCAGAAATCAGGCTTTAATTTTCTCATACATAAAAATATACTTTAGATAACAGTAGCTCTGTTATGCTTTTTATGCTTATATGCTTTTGGGTTGCATTAATGATAATATACTCTGAACAATAAATATTCTACATGTGTATATTGCTCCTTTTCCACTTTACAAACAGTTTCTACCTGTTATTCTTTTTATTTTCTCTAACACATCACAAGGGATCTCTAATTAAATAGTAGTTAGAAACGGTATTATTTTTCCACCCAAAAATGTAATGTTGAGATTTCACCAGAAATATGTTTTGAGGTCCCTTGAGTCCAAAAAAAAAATTTTTAGAAGAAATAGGTCCGTGTGTGCATGTGTGAGAGGGGGGACAGCATAGCTCTAAAACAAAAAGACCATTAAATACTAAACTTTATATTTATGTTAAGTACCTGCTAAGAAGTGACATGAAGATTTTTAAGAAAATCCCCTTACAACAAACTACTATTTGCATGGAAAAATTTTTGGAAAATTTTGTTTTTCTCTAATGATTTTGATTAAAATGCCATATATTAAAGATATTTACATCACAAATAAAATGTATATTTTGTATTTTCTGGTAGTAGTCTCTGAAAACCTCTTTATTCTGGATGAATTTTGCAGAATTTTGCATAATGGTTAAACCATAAGAGGCAGACAAAACTTACTGCACAAAAAATGTAGATCTTGTTAAAATACATAATTTATGTCATGTACGTTTTTCTTGTAGAGCTGTGATAGTCCTTGTTATTGGTCTCAATTTTAAACTTGCTAACTTTTCTCAAACTGGTTCATGCTAAGCAAACAAACCTATATTGTTACACATAGTTACCAACTTTTTAAATATTTGACTGTATCTTTAGCCTAATGTACTCCCTGATTTCCCTTCTACTGACAAGGAAGCATGTAATATGAACCAATTCTGCTAATCTTTGTATCAATTACCATGATGCAGATAAAAGAATAATCTTTTATATTAATAGTTTGTATAATTGGAATAGATAGAGAAAGTTATATGAATGGAACACATAAGATTTTTTATTGTGCTTTCATGTTCAACTGCAGAGCAGATCAATGTCCTCTGAAAATATGACTAATACATTTTTAATGCAACAAAAAACAGAATATGAATTAGCGTGCTTTCATTTATAATGCATTTAAATGCAGCTTTATGCCATGATAAATATCCGACAGAAATGTGCTTATAGAACACTACATTCCCACAGAGTTCAGTTTCTTCAAAATACAACTGTCATAAGTTTGCACACAACTTCAAACAAATACCTTACTCTATATACTGTACACCAAAACATGCCACACAAGTTACCACTGTTATTCATGACACCTATTTTGGCTTCCCTGATCTAAACTGTATGTCCTATATTTTGCTTAATGTGCAGAGAATTTGCAAAGGGATGATTTTAAAATGTATCATATCTTGTAATAAACAGTTTAAAATTTAGCAACAAGATCTACTGAAGTTCCCAGATAATACATTTTATTGCATGTGCTGGTGTTTTGTCACAAAAGTTACCTTGTTTCATAACTCCAAACTTCTCTCAGCATATCATATCTCCATATAGACTTGTTCCAGTTTCCATAGCCCAGTAAATATTCACCACCAATCACATATAAATCCTGACCTACAAGTAAAAGTATTACATAGGTTACCATTATGTGGTGAAAGAGTACTGTGATAATATTTTCTTACAGATAATTTGTAAAAACCAGATTGTTTCCTTGATAATTGGCACAAGATGGATTCTTGCATATTTGTATTTCACCCCCCCTTTTTTTTTCTTTCTTGAAATTAATTGCATGCATGGGAGAGATACATGTTTCATGGTATGAGGAATTGGCTGGAAAATGAAAATGGAGTTTTGTTATGGACACTCTTTATTACTGTGGTTCTCAGCATGCTATTCTATTTTGGATGTGAAAGAGCACTTAATTTGGCTCAGAGGCCTCTTTATCAGACATGAGGTTTTTTGTTTGTTTTTTTGTCGTAAACCTATGATATGGGATCAAGGTTTTTACCTCCTTTCCGAAGAAAGCCATGCTGCTGGATTTGAATCTGTGGCCTTGGGTATATGAGACTAGCATGGTACCATTACACCACGGAGGGCGATGGAATTGACTGGAGAAGCTTTATAGCATAACCAAAAAGTTAGTGCATATTTCACTACTGCCTAGTCTAACCATAAATACTGTTACAAACTTACTGTTATAACCAGTTTGGCACAAAAACAATTGCCAGTGTGCACATGTTAACCTTGAACCATTGTTAGCCCATGAAAGAGAAGGTTTCAACAAGGAATGGGGTGATTATAAAAACTGTGTTGCCATCATAGCATTGCATAAAGTTTGAAAATCTGCAAGTGACATTTTCAAGGGGCTACAAAAGCTGAAAATCAGTTGTATGTTTGTGTGCCAGACCATTGAGTGATTCATTGCAACTGAGACTGTGAAGGATAATCTGAAGGAGGGTCGCCCACAGTGTCAGGACTTCAGAAGCAAAACAAGCAGTGGTGGCTCATGTTCAAAGAAATCCGGTGCGGAAGCAGGCTATTTTGTCCCGTGTAATGAACATTTCAAAAAGGTCAATGCCCAGGCTTCTGCCAGAGGATCTTGGGCTGAGGGCTTAAAGCCGAGGTAAAGGACATTATTTAGACGCACACTTGATGAAGCTGAGTGTGCCTAAAGGTCAATGTCTCTTGCAGCATTACGCACAAAATAGCCATCAGATCACCTCTTCACCACTGAAAAAGTATTCACTATTAAAGTCTTTCAGTGTGCAAAACAATAGGGTTCATACATCATCACTTCAGGACGCCAGTAATAAGGATCCTACAGTTCAGAGGACCCATCATCCCTCCTCAGTGATAGTTTGGAAGGGGGAGGTTGAGTTATTCTGGCGCTCTTAGCCTCATTTCTGCGAAAGGGGCATTAACACCAGTGCCAGAGGGTACAAAAGCACCATTTTGGAGCCTATTGTCAAGAACTTGAGTGGCACATTGTTTCAAAACCAACCATGGACCCTCCAGCAGAATTCTGTTCCAGCCCACAAGGCCAGGTCAACTCAAGGGTGGCTTCAGCAATATGTCCCTGACTTCATTTTGCTTGAAGATTGGTAGTCTGGACCCGAACCCTTTTGACTACTGACAGTGGTCACTGCTTGAGGACTGTAAGAGGAAACACCCCACCATTGGAAGTTTTAAGCGTTCCTTGTTGTCGGTAGTGGCAGATTTTCCCCCGGGATTCCTCCATTCCACCATAGATGAGTGGTCACAAAGACTCGGAGTCTGTATCAGTGCAAATGGTGACCATTTCAAAAAGTGATTGGAGCTGGGTATAATGAATGCCTGTAAGTACAATATATACTCTCTCTCTCTCTCTCTCTCTCTCTCGCTCTCTCTCTCGCGCGCTCTCTCTCTCTCGTGCTCTCTCTCTCTCGCGCTCTCTCTCTCGCTCCCCCTCTCTCTCTCTCTCTGAAATACATATTTTGTTTCCATAAAAAGGGCTTCCATCAAGAAACTGTGGATATTGTTTTTTTCCAACATATTTCTACAAGGCATTAGTGTCAGTCAACATGCCTGTAAAGAAATTGAACACTTTAGAATTTCAAACATTCCTGGACAAATATTGTAGACAAAAAATTCCTGACAAGTGAGGGATCTAGTACCAAAGATGGCCAAGTCCATTTTTTCCCTAAATGAGGTGTTTAGCAATATGAATTCTCCTATACATAAGGAAATGAAATGGCCTGTTATTTATGGACGCTCTTTAACTGCTTTGGTTCTCAGCGTCCCATTCTATATTGGGCGTGAAAGATCGCTTAATTTTGCTCAGAGGCCTCTCTTATCAGGCTTGAGGTTCTTTTTCGTTCCGTAAATCTACGACACGGGACCCACAGCTTTACTTCCCTTCCGAAGGAAGCCATGCTAAGGATTTTTACCCCCAAAAAGTCCATCGTCCTCCGCCGGGTTTGAACCCGCAACCTTGGGTATATGAAGTCAGCATGGTAACCATTACACCACGGAGGGCGACTCCTATGCATAAGGAATCAGATTATGGTGAAATTGGTTTCAAAACAGTCATCAGTATAAAATAGTAGTGACACTAGTAGTTAGTTTCAATCAATGGCCAAGACTACGTACCATGAGTCTCAAAATCAGCCAAGTCATGAGTAAACAGCTTTTAGCTAATCACAAAGCAGATTCAGCACCATGTGACCTGCTATCATGTATTTTGTTAATATGGCTGATTTGTGCTTTAGTTTTCAGTGTTGTTTATGACCAAAATATTGTATAATGTGAGTATATTTAAATATAAATAGTGAATTATTATGGAGGAAACGAGAAAAATTGTTCCAGGAAATGCCAGCACGACCCTTCTTCTTCAAAACGAACATGAGTAAAGGAGGAAGGGTATAGAACAGCAAAAGTTTAATGCTCTTTATGTCTTTGGTAAGCTATATTAATGGCATAATAAATACTGATAGGTAGATTTTAAACGTTTAAGAATGAGTTTTCAAGTGTTACAACCAGGAGTTCTTTACTTTTTTGAATTCATCATAAAAAAATAGTATAAAACATAGGTTAAGTTTAAATCTGTATCAAGCGCATAAAAGAAATACTGCACCTTACATTGATTAGCCTACACTATTGTTACACATGAAATATATTTTCCTCATTTCAGGTATTCAGCAAAATGTTCACCTGTTTATCCATCTGCAACCATAGAGGGAAAAAAGAGTGCAGATTGCTGAAAATGAAAGACATTAAACATTTTATTCAAATCACACCAAATCATCCCAATATGCATTCATTCTGAAGTATTGCTCCATCACATGACCCACGCAACAATGCAGTGGAAGTGATGACAAGAATGAGAAAGAAATGGCAATAGAATATATCATTGTGAATCAATGTGGCATTCAACTTTCTATTTGCTGGCAGACTTTCCTATCATCATTGGGGATTACAAAACATAGAACATTAACATTTCAAGAGGGATGGACTTGATATTCCAGTTCAGACTAGGAGTGGTGATAAGAGATCAAAGGCACATGAAACGAAGTTTTCGATGGTTGTAAATTACATCCGTAGTTTAAGGGTATTGGATCCCGTAACTGTCGTGCTAGTGGTGAGCATGCTTATCTTGAAAGCAGTTTAAACCTTAAGAAAATGTGGAGCATCTACAACCAAGAAGCTGGAGACCTTAAGGTGAAAGAGTCCTATATTTGTCACATTTTCAATACTCAATTTAACATGAGTTTTAAAGCTCCCTTGACTGATGTTTGCTCAAAATGTCTGGAGCTATCTGAGTAATTAAAAGAGAAACAGATGTCAGTAAGAAAACTGAAATGATAACAGAAAAAAGAGTGCACAAAGTTAAATCCCAGGAGTGTTATATTATTTTGAGAGAGGAGTAAGAAGGACTACTGACTATTTCATTTGATTGAGAGAAAAGTTTAGTTCTGCCAAAAGTTTGCATTTAAAGTGCATACTTCAGTAGCCAGTTTTACTGTTATAACTTCACAATTGTAAAGGGCTTTTCACTTTCTGAAAGGGCTAAGGAAACTGTATCAATTTACATCTGGTGGGAAAATGAGACCTAAATCTTCTTCTGAGATAGTGTCTTAGTGTACAACAAACTTCAAATCAATATAATTGGTATAGACACCATGCACATTGTAGATGTTGGGGATGTGGCCGCCCAAGGCACCTAGTGAAACACTCTGCAATTTAGTTGACTGGCAGGTGGGACACGAATAAGACCCGACATGGCGAGGGGCACTCTTGAGTCATCATCTTGCTGACGCTGTGTGGCTTAAACAGAGGGATGGAAGGCAGTTTCATCATGGATGGCCAGTTCAAGGAAAGCTGTGCCGGATACTAGTGGATCGCTACAGGCATGTCCATAATCCGAACAGACGTAGCAGAGAGTTTTCTGTCAAGGAAGCCGAATCGGCCCTATGACAGCATCGGGCAAAATTGGATAATTACCAGTGGATAAGGAGGTCCTGTTGGAGTTGACCCTGGGCAGAGTGCCATATGTCTGTGGGTGTTCACCGTGAGTAGGTTGAAGAGGTGATGTTGGGATGCCCTCAGGAGCTACAATGAGGGCCTTAAGACTTAGTGAGGTGGTGCTCCGGAGTTCCGAGGACATCCCGGAGTCCGCAGGGTGACTCTGAAGGAGGGTGGTGGTGTCAGGGACATGTCTGGTAAACTGGCTGTCGAAGAACCCGGTGGTGGCATCGCGGAACCTGGGCCAAGGGGCGTAGGCCCAGGCTACAATTATCATAGGCAGGGAGGGTCAAGGAAGTAGGGAAAGAAATGGGTAGAACATTTCAATCGTCTAGCCCGCCACGATGGTGCTGGTCGGGACGACCAGCCCTGAGTTGGAAACAGTGTGACAATGCCGTCCGATTTTACGACCACTCTCGCGTTCGCTCTGGTATGAGGCAGTGGTTTTGATATGTGAGACATCGCAGCCGGAGACCTTGGGAAAAAACTTACGTAAACGAGACCAGTGAAGACCAAACCAAAAAGTGCGCCGCGGCTGTAACCAGAACTTTCTGAAACATAACTATCGGTCCTTCTCGAATGGTCGGCTTCTAGAAGCTTCCAGGAAGATCTGAGATGTTATTTTCCCGATATAAAAGGAGGAAGAATTGCAGTGCAGGGAAGTTGCTTGTCAATGGTGTTGAGTCGTGAGTGATTGGAATGTTAGCGCGCAGTGGTGCGGGAGCCATGGACGGCGTGCAGCGGTAAACTGTCTACGCGTCGAAACATCGAGTGAATCATTGGCAACAGTGAATATAAGTCTTTATTTTAACTACATTCGAAGGCAATAAAAACATTTTTACAGTATATTTATGATTTTGAATAATGCAAATTCTCCCTCTAGTATATACAATTCAACCTTGACTAATCACCCAATAAAACTAGTTATATTAAATAATTAACCAATTACAATGTCCTAGATTACAAATATCTTTAGTTTTTTGCTCCGTGTAGTTTTTGATGTATACATCCTTTAATTTGTGTACCACTTATGAGAAGTGAGCTCTGATAAATTTCCCATGAAAGCTGCATTTTTGGAACCCCACATTTGTCTTTAAAATAACTTCTAAAACTGCTATTTGATTCAAGATATTCACTTCAGCAGTAATATATTGAAAACCTTTTTTTTTTTTTTTTTTTTTTTTTTTTTTTTTCGGTTTAATTTGTGGACGCTGTGGTTGTCAACGCATTCTATGCTGGGCGTGAAAGAGCACTTAATTTTGCTCAGAGGCCTGAGGCGTAAATCTACGATACGGTACCAACGGCTCTACTTCCTTTCCGAAGGAAGCATGCTAAGGATTTTTACGCCCGTAAAAATCCATCGTCCTCCGCCGGGTTTGAACCCGCGACCTTGGGTATATGAAGTTAGCATGGAGGGCGACTTTGAAAACGTTGCTTTCTCTGCTGAATTTTACCTATTTGGGTGATACAGAAGAATGTTTGATATTATAACATATTGAAACGCTTTATAGCATGTTGTGCATATTATTGTAACAAATGTCTTTATTGACTCCACAATTGGTTACAAAAAGAGTGTTTTATTCATTGCTACAAACAATTCAATCCATGCTTTGACGCGTAGTTGATGGCTTTCTCCATCCATGGCCCGCACATCACTGTACTGTAACAAACTCCTGGCTTCAATTCTTCCTCCTTTTATAGCTAGAAAATGACATCACAGAATTTTCTAAAGTTTTTTGTTTATATATAATCTAGTTGGTCATATCGGACGATGAATGAAATTGGTGAAATGATGCTCAAATGATCTCGGGGTCAATGGAGCTCAAAGTTACTCGACATTCGTCTTTTCAGAATAAGGGAAAACCCCGAATAAACCTTATCCGGATAACTTATCCTAAGCGAGATTCTAACTCCCGACCTTTTGAATGTGAAGCGATACGACCACACTACCCAGGCGGGCGGATCTAGAAGCTTGTCGAAGCTACTGGACGAGTCTAGCACATGTCATGTTCCAAAGCTTCCTGTCACCATCTCGTTGCATTTTTTACTTTTATCATTATAAGGTCTCCAACTCCTGCGACTCACATACCAAAGCAAACTTAAGAGTGGCACTGTCACACTGCTCCCTCCTCAGGGCTGGTTGTCCCAATCAACACGATCATAAATGTACTGCCAGCA
This sequence comes from Hymenopus coronatus, assembly GCA_030762935.1. Taxonomy (NCBI): domain Eukaryota; kingdom Metazoa; phylum Arthropoda; class Insecta; order Mantodea; family Hymenopodidae; genus Hymenopus; species Hymenopus coronatus. The sequence goes on from CM060881.1 coordinate 62,143,216, forward strand.
TTTTCCCGTCGGGTGTAATCGACTATCTCGTTGACCCTCCTTACCACATGGCAGGATCCTGCCCATGGTTGATGGAATTAGGATCTACACCCTTTGGTCCGGGTTCACCGATACCACACATGAACTTCCTTCCGGGCACCTTTCCTTTGGGTTCTTCGACAGCCGGTTTACCAGAAATGCCCCTGCCACCATCACACCCTCCTTCAGAGTCACTCTGCGGACTCCAGATGTCCTCGGAACTCCAGAGCACCACCTCATCTTCACCGAGTCTGAAGGCCCATCATAGCTCCAGAGGGCAACCCAATATCATCTCTTCAACCTACTCACGGTGAACACCCAGCGCTCTGTCCAGCGACAACTCCAACAGGACCTCCTTATTCTCTGGCAATTATCCAATTTCGCCCAATTCGGCTTCCTTGCCAGAAAACTCTCTGCTACGTCTGGTCGGATTATGGTCACGCCTGTATCGGTCCACTAGTATCAGCTTCCCTCGTAACCGGCCGTCCATGATGAAGTTGCCTTCCATCTCTCTGTTTAAGCTACACAGTGTCAGCGAGATGATAACTCAGGTGTGCCCCTCGCCATGTAGGGTCTTATTCGTGTCCCGCCTGTCAGTCAACTAGATTGCGGAGTGTGTCACTAGGTGCCTTGGGCAGCTGCATCCCCAACATACACAGTGTGACGACTTTACTTCCCTTCCGAAGGAAGCCGTGCTAAGCATTTTACCGCCCAATAAATTCATCATCCTTCGCCGGGTTTGAAAGTGCGACCTTGGGTTTATGAAGTTAGCATGATAATCATTATCATACCACGGAGGGCGACTTGAAGGTTGTCGTCGTCCTTGTGTTGATCTCCTTTCTACGTAGCACCGAGTACTTATTTTCTCGATTACCCCGGTCGCCGGCTCCCTTTTCAAGCCCGCGCTTTCATGTGTATGCGTAAGTGACGCAAACGCCTTGGTGTTTACAATTCCGTTCTAGGTATCCCGGCTGGCCACACCCCCAATACAAACCACACAGACATCCTTGGGCTGAGTCTCTGTTCCCACTTATGTTACCGAAAGCTCCTAATTCTGGGGTAGAGACTGCTGTAACTTTGGGCCGTCTCATTTCTAAGTGCTGCTGTTAACGCCTCGTGGGTCATCTTATATTCAATTCAATTTTTATTCACCGCAGATATACAATTTGCACATATATAGTCAGCACTGTCATCTCGGCGTTACCTCCCGTCGAAGGCGCTTCCTGGGAGACGTAACCGGGTGGTAGGTTCACCAGGTTTTGTTCACGAGCTGTTAAATGATTAGGGCGAACTCCTGCATTGTCTCACATGGCTTTACAGCCTCGCTTTAAGATGACTGCTGTACGCTGCAGCCAAGCGATGGTTACCCAAGCGGTTCTCGAGGTCATCCAAGATTCAGTACGGCGGCGAACTGTCTGCGAAAGACTTCGAAGGTTGACGTCCCGTCGTACTTGAGTGGCTTGACGCGCGCGGACGTTGTATCGCGTCCTGACGTTTCAAGTCTTTTCGTCGAGCATGTTTTCCATTACGACATTGAGCTACTTGACGAGTTCTACCGCGTCACCCACAAGTTGTTCGTATATTTGGGTGGAAAGATGTTTTCAGATTCTCCATTGTCGACTCCGTTTTTTCCATCTTTGATTCCATCTTCTCCATTCCTTTTTCATTCCTCCATTCCGGATTTCATTTTCTCGTCCATCTTCTCCATTCCGATTTTCATTTCATTTTTTACATCCTTCAGTTTAATCTTCATTTCAGTCTGCTGCTTCTCTAATGAGGAATTCACTGTCGTCATTTCGCCCCTCATCTCTTCCCTGCTGGTGTTCACTCTCGCGATTTCACTTCCCACCCTGCCCATCTTCAGCATTTTTTTACTTTCTCTAGCAAGTATGTACATACAATACATAGTAACTAGAGAGGATATTGTATTCCACCAAAAAATTCACTACCGAGATTTCCCGGAAATATATGTTTTGGGGTCCACTAAATCCAAAAAATCTGATGTGTTCCATTTACAAAACTTTCTCAACATCTCTGCATCATTATTGTTAAAAATCTTGTGCTTCTATTTACTTCATGCTAATCAAGAAAAAATTAACAGAAATAGTCTTATTACTTGCTTCCTTGTATGTGGAAACGAAATAAGGCAAGTAACATAGGTTAAAGTGATAGTCAAAAGCTGGTTGCTATGTGACTGAAGTTGTTTTGTATGGGCAGGAGTTGACAAATTCCTGTATGAGAAAATTATAAGTTTTTCAAAGCTGAAACCAAAAACAAGGAATATCTCAATAACGATCAACTGCATGAAAAAAAAAATGCATATAACATAAATTGCGTGTTTTAACGTGCTCTACATTTTTTGTGTTGTAATTTTGTCCATCTCTTACAGTTTAGCAGTTATGCAAAATTCTGTAAAATTCATCGAGAATAAAGTAGTCTTCAGAGGCTATTCCCAGAAAATCAAGATATACATTTTATTTGTCAGATAATTATCTTTAATATACGATATTTTAATAAAATTTGAGAAAATCAAAATTTTTGAAAAAAGTTCCATGTAAAGGGTAGTTGGGGGTGGGGGGATTTTGTTGGAAATCTTTGTGTCGCATCCTTGGAAGATACCCAGTTTGGTATTTAACGGCCTTTTAATTTTTGAGCTATGCTGCACACACACACACACGGACATTTTTCTAAAAAAGCTTTTTTTGGGTTCAGGGGGACCCGAAACATGTATTGCCGGTGAAATCTCGGTATCAAAATTTTGGGTTCGTTACAATACCTTCTCTATACACTACGTACATAGTACATGTAGAAAAAGTAAAAATGTATTTTTACAAAAATGTCTGTTTGTGGACAGCATAGCTCAAAAACGAAAAGCCTGTTAAATGCCAAACTTGGCATTTAAGTTTAATATCTTCCAAGAATGTGACAAAGATTTTCAAGAAAATCTCCCCATCCCAATTTACCCTTTAAATGGAACTTTTTTTGAAAAGTTTGTTTTTCTCAAAACTGGCTCTAATGATTTTAATTAAAACACTGCATATTAAAATTATTTACATCAGAAATAACATGTATATTTTTAATTTTCTGGGAACACAAAAACTTACTACACAAAAATAATATAGTTATCATTAAAACACATTTTATGTCACACAAATTTTTTGTAGAGTTGACCATTTGTAAGATATTCCTTGTTATTAGTTTAAACCACAGTTTTTTTCAAATGCAAACTTACCTTTCATTAATCTTTAATTGTTTCACATAGCAATTGGCTTTTAAAAGATTTAATTATCACTTTAGCCTAATGTATTCCTTTATTTCCCTTCTACTTACAAAGAAGCAAGTAATGAGACAAATTCTGCATATGTTTACCTTGATTAGCATGATGTAAATAAAAGCACAATTTTTTGTAAAAATACTTTGTAAGTGGAACAGCTAGAGAAAGCCATATAAATGGAACACATCAGATTTTTAAGTATTTGTTTCATTTTGGCTTCTCTATCCCGTTCCTGACAGTAGGTGTAATGAATGTCTTTATTGACTAACAATTGGTTACCAATAAAGTCTTTAATTCATTGCTACAAACAATTCCTTTGATGCTTCAATACATAGAAAGTTGATCCATGGCTCACATGCCACTGCGTGCTAAATCTCCAGTCAAAGTCTGGCTCACGACACAACTCACTATACATCCATGGCTTCCAATCCTTCTTCCTTTTATAAATAGAAAGTGAATGTCACAGAACTTTCTGGAAGCTTGTCGAAGCTACTGGACAATTCTAGTGCATGTCATGTTCCAAACCCCCAGTTTCGTTGTGCTACACTTCCTCATTTTAGCATTCCAGCGTATGCTGACTAGCATACCACGACAAACTTGATAGCAGGTCGTACCATTTCATCTTAAACTTTTGGTTGTATTGGATGATCAGTAATAATAAAACTTGTTTTGTTGCAGATTAAATTTTCTATCATGTCTTCAAAATGCATTAATTATCCTAAAACTTCACTGCATACGTGGTTCTTATATATAAGATAAAATACTCTACCCAAATCTTGAAATTACAGGATAACATTACCCATGGTGACAAGCTACCAATTTCAAATCCTCATAAGAGTAGAATATTTCAGAGAATTGAGCATAATAAAGAGGTTGCTTTGGAGAGTTAGAGAGTACTTCTGATCCTGAATTCATTGTTGAAGTTCAGGGTCATAGCATTATATGAATTGGCAAAACTGAATTTGAAATCTTTCTCTTTTAAAACACAAAGCAAGATTTTTTGCTTTCCAGGCTTAAAAATGTGATGTGATATATCACATTAGTTTTCTTCATAGACAAATTCATATATATTCATATACATTATACTCTTCAAGCATGTCCATTAGGTGATATTTAACAATGGTCTAAATATGCAACATGGACTACTTTAAAATATCCAATAGCACATAAAAATTTATAGATTTTTCCATCATAAGTTTATCTAATTTACAAAATTCATTCTGCCAAAGACAATGAAATAAAGGGAGTTCACCTAAATTTTAAGTTATCCATGTTAATATATTTAATATGCAATATTTTAATCAAAATTATTACAACCATTGAGAAAATAAACAACTGTAACAATTCTTTCATGTAAAAGATATATACAGTAAAGGGATTTTCTTTAAAATCTTTGTGTCACCTTGGAAGATGCTGTACTTAAATACAGTGACTAGTATTGCACGGACTTTCAACACAAACAGATACATGAATGGAGAAATGGGTCTTTTTCTAAAAATGCCTTTTGGTTTCAAAATGTGTATTTGTGGTGAAATCTTGATGTCATATTTTTGGGTGCCACTTAACTTCCTACTGAAGTTAAGTGGCAAAAAGTAGCAGTGTCTAGAGTAGAGCCTCTCAAATGCATAAAATCTCACACTTACTAACCAGGAAGAAATTGCTATGAAGGTGGAGCAAGCACAAGTCTAAATATTAAGAGAGATGGTGCTGTTTCTCAAAATCTTAAAATGGTGGTTTGCACTGTCCTCAAACTAGAGAAGCCATGATTTGACACCTTACACCATGTAATGCACTGATGCATATGCCCCAAGAAGCCCTGGAGAAAAGAAGAATGTCAAGATTGTAACAGCACAAGAAACTTATCTTTGAAAAAAAATTCTGGTTTTTAAATAGTGCAAAAGTATTTTACAATGGCATTTTTGGTATTTTCAAGACAATGAAGCACTGTTATTCAAAACCAGAAGTAGGTTTGCTTTGAGAAAAGCTTAAATTACTACCTCTTAATAGCAGTAAAGCAGTAACCATCATTATCCATTGCCTAGTTATGCTTATATATGCTGAATATTATTATCAGCAATGGGATGTCTGTGGCGATTTTGCGACTATTGATAATATATTATGTTAATAAACTTGCAAGGGGGATTTACAAATATTCTTGCATTTTGTGACTTTGGCACAGACAAATCATTGAGAAAGGAGAAGAGAAGAGATTGTCTGCACCAACTCGATCCCTTCAGATACGATTTTCTTTGGATAACCTTTATCAAAAGACTGCAAAACATAAATTCAGCAATTTCACATTCCTAATTACAGAGTACCAAACATTTAATCTGGAAAACAGATACAGAGAGATAGTTTGCTGCATATCATTTAACAGCATTTCTTGCATTTTCATTTACAATTTTGCCTTTTTAACCACCCATATAGCAGGCAGAGAAGCTTCAAAAATGTTACACCAGGATTCATTGGAAATACACACTAGTCCCCGAATATATAAACAAAACGCACATTTTTGGGAGAAAAGATCAATGTGTCTTTCAACAGCACAAATCAAAAACAAAAAGTCAGTTAAATACCAAACTTGGTATTTAAGTTCAGCATCCTCCAACCATATAACACAGGGGTTTTCAAGAAAATCTACCATTCCCAAATTACCCTTTAACTCATTATAAAAAATTGCTTTAACAATATGGTTAAAATAACATCTGTTTAAGACAGTTTCATGGCAAGTAATATACATATCTTGAATTGTCATGAATAACCTCTTAAGCCCGCTTCATTCTGAGTGACTTTTAAATAATACCCAAGTTAAGCATTTCTGAAATATTCTGTATCATTGGTTTCAGTTTTTTAAGTACTTACACTATTCTCAAATTGCATATTATTTGTTTTTTCTTCTCCTAACCAAGAAGAGAGAATAGAATTTAAAATTCATCACATAGCAAGCAACTCTAAAAAGCTTTTACTCTCACTTAGTCTACTGTATTTCCTTATTCCCCATTGTACTTACAAGGAAACATATGATAAAGCCAATTCTACAAATGTTAATCTCAATTAAAAGTTAAGTAGAAAGAAGAAAAGCTTTGTTTTTTATTTTTTATATTGTATGTTTGTTTTGTCAAGTGTTGATCATTTTAGCTCCCACCTGGATTTAATGAGTGTTTTGAGTGGTAAGTATGAGTCAATAACAGCTAGAAACATTAAGTATTGCTTTATTATAAATATGAAGATGTATTTCTTAGGGACAATTTCATGATTTTTTAAACTGTGGATCCTTTTAATTCTGATTGAGCCATTTGCACATCTCTTTTTTTGATTTCTCCATATCAGTTTCTCTCTCCCCCACTCTCACTTCTTAAATGCACCCATGGTTTCTTGCACTTGATTGGCTCTTGTCTATGGCTAGAAGGAGAGTGGGTGAGCCATCTCCTAGCCAGGTGTGAGGTCAGCAGCTGGTTTTGATCCCTGAGAGAGTGAGAGACAGTGACAGCAGGATTGGGCACATAGCCTTTATTTTACTGCTGTCCTACTGCCGAAATGGTGGGCTGTTGTATGGTGTAGCTTATACACCACAGGAATTAGACTTTTGGCAGGTGAGGTAAGATGCATCACATAATTCTTGTTTGAAATGTTTAATGTTTCCTCTGATATGTTTTAGTCTGTGAGTTAAACTCCCTCCCTTTGTAATTGGACAACATATATTGTGTTATAATTTTACTTTCTCTATCCTGTATATTTATTGTACATAGAGGATAGAGGAGGATTGTATTCCACCAAAAAATTTGATACCAAGATTTCACCGGAAATATATTTTGAAATATATGTTTTTAAAGAATTTTTAGAAAACAGAGTGTGTGTGGATGCGTGTGTGTGGATGCATGCGTGCTTGCATGGGTGTGCTGCATAGGTCAAAAAAGAAAAGTCGGTTAAATACCAAACTTGTTATTTAGGTTCAGTATCTTCCAAGAATGCGTCACGAAGACTGTCAAGAAAATCCCCCACTCCTCTAACTACCTTAACATGGAAAAAATTTCGAAAATTTTGATTTTCTCAAAAATGGTTGTATTAGTAAAGTACTGTATGTTAAAGACATTACAAATAAAATGTATATTTTGAATTTTTTGGGAATAGCCACCCTCTGAAGAGCTCTTTACTCTGGCTGAGTTTTACAGAATTTTGTATAATGGTTAAACCATAATATTTAGACAAAAACTCACAACACCAAAAATGTAGATCTCGTTAAAACACATAATTTATGTCATATATATATTTTTCTTGTAGAGTTAACCATTTTAGAGATATTCATTGTTATTAGTTTCAATTTTAAACTAGTTTTAACTTTTCTCAAATAGGACCATGTAAAGCTAACCAAACCTCAATTGCTTCACCTAACAACTAGCTTTTCTTTTGCAAGAAAAATTTGTTTGCCGAACAGCTAGAGAAAGTTATGTAAATGGAACACATCAGATTTTTTTTTACCTATGCTAACTTTTCTGCCATTTTACTTGTTGGATGAGAGGAATAAATATGGGATAATATGTATGCAACTTTATTACAGATTACAGATAGATTGTGTATCCCCCTGGGCTTCTGCTTTTACAAGTAGGATTGTTCCATTTCATAGTCAAATTGAATGTGTATTTATTAAGGCATAGCGAAACATGAAATTCCCTGGTCTTTCTGTTTATTTAACATCTCACTTTCAGCTCTTGTGTTGGTAATTTGTAATTGTGCTACTATGGTAATCAGTTCTCTTACTGTATCTTGCTTTATGTCAATTACACAAAACCTTTCATGTCATTTATGGAATTGTGCTGTTCCATCTATGAAAACAAATTAGCCTATATTTGGCTTAAGTATGAAACACTTATGTCTATCTCATTATAGTTACAGATATAATACATTTAATATCCATTTCTCAGTTTCTTTTGACTTAAATTTGAGAATTCTCAAACTGTTAATGTTTTGAATTGTGAGAGAGAAAAAGGAATTACAATTAACATTTACAACAATTTTCACAATACACTTAATATCTATTTCCCACTTTTGTTTAATAATTCTCAAATTTAAGTCAATTGTGTATTAGAGTTTTGAATTTTGAAAGAATAAACAGATTTAGTTGTGTGGAATTTACTAAGAGTGCAACTAACTTTCACAATACATTTAATATCCACTTTTTACTTTATTTGGGAATTCTCATATTTAAGTCAGCTGTGTGTTAGACTTTTGAATTTTGAGAGAATAAACAGGTTTAGCTGTATGGACTTTACTAAGAGTGCAGCTAATTTTTACAACTGTCACAATACATTTAAAGTCCACTTTTCAGTGGACAAGGTAAGCAATATAAGAGGCATTCAATATTGTAATTTGTGAAATAATAATGGTTAAAGTTGACATTCATTCATCCTATTCATTTTAATACATAAGAAGTACACACATGGAAAAATTGTCAGTAGGAAAGTGACTCGCAACCACATCTCAGGTGCTGTTAAATGTGCTTAATCTGATGAAGCTGTACTTTCTCTACCAACAACGTACATAGTATGTGGTACACAGTAAGAACTTTTGCATTGTATAGTTAAAAGGTGACTGGTTTATGCATGTGGCAATTATCTGGCTTTTTGACTTATGCTGCCTCTCTAAAAACTCCTCATTTTGCCAAAAATCAAGAAATTTAGCAGAAACTGAAATGTAATGACAAAGTTTCTTCATATTCTAACATGCACTGGTCTGCCTAAAAATTGTACATTTTTAGAAAGCTCAACAATTAAGCTACATTTACCTGTATATTGATTTCCCCCAAATTTAAAACCTTTGGATGGGTTTTCTTCATGCTCTTATATATACAATTCAATGCAGAAGTTTGAGGGCCATTTCTTTGATACAGACAATGGAAGAACATAGTTGTTTAATAACAATACATCTATGAATTATTATAAGCAGAAATATGCACTACATATTTTAATTTGGATTTCAAATGTTTACAAACCTCTGATGAACACTTTATATCCTGTAGGTTCAACTGGACCATCATTCACTTTGGATAATTCAACAAATGACACTGGTTGTCCAGATCTTTCACCTTTAAAATAAATGAGACATGGTATGCTGTTACTCTTCATAGCATCTTTTGTTTTAACACCTTTGTCTTGTTTCTTATGGCCCACAACACATGGGAATATTGGTAGTACTCTTGATGGAACTTGCAGTAACTGCTTTGCCATTTCTATTATTTCTGTAATAAAATTTGGAGAGTCACCTTCATTGCTGCTATTTGCAATTTCACCACTATGCATATTAATGATTTTGAGGATGTTATTTTTTTCCACAGCAGTTAATGATTCCCCACTACCTCCACAAGAGCCACAGCAATTGCTTAAGATTGTTTGTGTTTCACTTGGACATTCACACTGTTTATTTTTCACTTCATTGACTCGGCTTTCCTTTTCTTTTATAGCAATGTTTTCACAATTACCGCCTTGCTTTAAATCCTCTACACATTTTAAAAGCAACACAGAATTTTCACTGTCTTTGATTAGCGGATAAAGAAGCATTGTCTTGATATCTGATACCATGATATCGCAGAACCTTACACAGTTAAGAATTAAATCAACATATTCCTTTCTTTCTGAAAGTTTATATTGTAACCAATTCAGGCCTGCCTCAAATACCTCAAATTCCCCTTCTGTTATATTAAGTCCATTATTCTTTAAATAAACTTCAAGATCAGGAGCAGAGAGTTCAAGAAATGCATCTGTTTTCCGAACTAGAGTGAATTCCCATAATGCAAATATTTGAGCTTTCCTATATAGATCATTCAGATCTAGTACATGGGCTGTTCTCATTGTTTGAAGGCAACTTGCTATGGACATTTTTTGATGGATAATTACCTCAATGCATTGCTTCTTAATGGATTCAAATTGCAGCATACAAGATGTTTGCAGCACAGATAAAATGTTTGTTGCCCTTAATACATCTATCTCATTTTTTAGAACAGAGTCAAGCAGTATTTCCATTGCATCTGGATCCACATCCTATAATAAAAAACCAAAGGTTTATTGCATATTATGGAAAATATTTCCATTATAAGATTCCAAGACCACTTTTAGTATTACTTTAAATTTAGCCATCTGCTTGATTTTTATAGATTATTGGAAGCCCAACAAGTGACAGATTCTATGCATTTGTGTTTGTTTTAGTGCTGTGTTCTTTCAAAGACTAAACAACTTCTATCACAATAAAGAAAAGTACAGAGTGTTTCAAAAAGAATATATGCATTTTGAATGCATATATTTATTAAACTTTAAGGCATACGAATATAAACATTTACACACATATGTACGAACCTCTCAAGTTCAGATTACAGATGTTCAATATGTCCTCCACCAGCGGCACAAACAATATCACATTGATACTCAAATTCCGCCCATACTCGGGCAAGCACGTCCTCCATCACTGATGTTATGGCAGTACAGATCTGGTTCTTCAACTCTTTAGGTTCTGTGGGAGTGGTGGTAGATAAACGTTGTCTTTAATGAAACCCCACAGGAAGTAGTCACAGATTGTCAAATCTGGTGACCATGGAGCCCAGCTGGGACATGCTAAGTCGTCAGCTCCTTCACCATCAATCCAACGGTTCGGTAGAGTTTCTTTCAGATATTCACACACTCAGCGACTCTAGTGAGGGAGTGTCCCTTCTTGTTGAAAAATGGTTGTCTTCGTGCAGCCTCGGAAACAACCAGTTTTGTAACATAGCAAGATACTGCTGACCATTAACCATGTTTCCATCAAAGAAAATGGGCTGTAAACACATGTTCGGGATATCGCACAAAACACATTTACCTTGGAGGAATCTCCTACATGTTCAATGGCTACATGAGGGTTCTGTAGGCCCCAAATTCGAACACTGTGTTTGTTTACCTTACCACTAACATGGAAAGTTGCTTCATCACTAAACACGATGAGTTGTACAAGTGTTATCATTGTCAATAGCATCAAGACAAAATGCCACACGTTTTCATTTGTTAGCAGAGCTAGTAACAGCTGTAACTTGCACGGCTTCATAAACAACCGACGTCTAAAAACACACCCAATTGTTGTAGGCAGTTGTAACTCCCGACTGGCATGACGAGTTGATTTTGAAGGACTACGTTGGAAGCAGTTTGAATTCTTGCAACATTTTCTTCAGGAACACAAGGGCGACCAGGACTCCTTCCCTTACATGCACACTGTTCCACCCTTTCGGAGGATCAATGTGGTACCTCAAACTGAAACGTCTTTGCACTGTTATATGCAATTGCACATCTAGGCTATTAATATAAACTAGACTATGTATTTGTTTCTCCAATAGCCGAGCCATGGCGCAGCGATCAATACTTTGGATCAAATAATACTTTGTAACATGTATATTCTTTTTGAAACACCCTGTAGTATAAAATCTGATACTCAACAGTCACCTGATTGTTTTTCTAATCACTGGCTATTTTTGGATAGGTATACATAATTTGTACAAAAGTTAATTCTTTTCATGGCTATCTACCTAGAAATGGCGGACCAGCCGTTGTAGCAGCTCCTACACCTGTATCAGCATTAGTTCATTCTTCAATTTTGATTACGGCAGGATTATGCTTATTAATTTGTTTTGAGGATTACAGAATCAAAACAGTTTCCATGACAAATGTATGTTATATTTTTAACCAATTTAACATTTTCTGATGGTAAGTGTAGTAAATGTTTAAATTATATATGACACAAAGTGGTAAGTGTAGTAAATGTTTAAATTATATATGACAGAAAAATCTGAAATCTGAATTTTGACCAAATTGAGTATGTGTCATTTGATGACAAAGTAGGTATTTGTTTTTGAAAGGTTTATGCAGCAAGAAACTGTATGTGGACACCTATGGTTCTTATTGAGCATTCATATGCAGCCATAAAAATTGAAAAATTTAATACAGGTACAACTAGGGTCCGTTTCATGAAAGTACAAATTACAGATTATCAAAACTACAGGAAATGCTACTGTAAGTACAAATTACCAATTTTTGTGTTTCATAAAGCATTTATAAATATCCTGATTTATCTCAATAAATTTTGATTTAAATAAATTAGGTCATGCTTTCAAAAAATTTGATGTGTTCCATTCATATGACTTTCTCTACAATGCTGACACAAATTATTTTAAAAAGCATATTCTTCTAACTATTTTATGATATCGAGATAAACGTTAGCAGAAATTGTCTTACTTGCTTCCTTGTAAGTAGAAAGAAAATAAGTGAATATATTAAGCTAAAATGATAGTCAAATCTGTTAAAATCTGATTGCCATGTGTATATAATCCATTTCTATGAGTTTACAACTTTCTGTGTGAAAAAAGTTTAAGTAATTTAAATCTGCAACAAATAACAAGGAATATCTCAGAAACGTATATGACAAAATTGGGTGTTTTAACGTCATCTACATTTTTTGTGTAGTAAGTTTTTGTCTATCTCTTATGGTTTGCTAGTTGCGCAAACTTCAGCAAAAATCATTCAGAATAAAGAGGTCTTTAGAGGCTATTCCCAGAAAATTCAAGATATAGATTTTATTTGCCATGTAAGTATTTTTAATATACAGTATTTTAATGAAAATCGTTAGAGCCATTTTTAAGCAAATGTTCGAAATTTTTCCATGCAAAGGATAGGGGGGATTTTTCTCAATTCGGTATTTTTTTTCATTTTTGAGTCTCTCTCTCTCTCTCTCTCAAAATCCTATATTTGGATACAGGAGACCCAAAAACGTATATTTGCAGAGCAATCTCGGTATCAAATTTTTGGGTGGAGTGCAATAGCTTCTCTATACACTATGTACATAGTACAAGTAGAGAAAGTAAAAAGAATGATTAAAGGATTATTAAATGGATTTTAAAAGAATAGAGGAATTCTAAAATGAATAGAACAGAAAAATGAAATTTTATTTAGAACTTTTCAGATAAGGCTATGAAACTGTGAAACAGTGAGTGGGTGGAAATTCACAGAAAGCCACATTCACTAGGCCTTGTACCATTAAACAAAGATGTGAATAGGAGTGGAAAAATATGAGAAAAAATACCATCATATGTATGTATTAATAATACATTTGGTAATTTAAGTATTGGCCAATTTCATTAAATAGCAATTTCAGCTCCTCATGATTCATTTGTAATTTTTCATTAAACTCCACTATACTTTAAAATTTAAACAATTCTATACTGAAATTATATTCTTTGTCACTAGAGTTATGATATTCTGTGTAATTTCATCAGAAGAAGAAGACGAAAGCGTATTTCTACAGACACCTCAACTGCACACTTTGCACAATTTCAAAATATAAACACTTCATAACCTCCAATTACAGTATACAAGTTTTCTAAATTTCTAACATAAAATTTGTGCATCTGTGATAAAAAACAATTAAATTTCTATAATCATGGCCTGGGAACCTGTTATTTTCTACTTCACTTAAAAATTTATAATGGTATGTTTGTGAAACACGAATAAGAACAAATTTGTACTTTCTTAAACTTTTCTCCCATAATTTGTAGTTTCGTAAAACAGGCCAGTGGTGTAAAAGATAAACATTTCTGTATTTGCTTCTAAAAAATTGATGCTGTGCACAGCATGATTTTGGAGAATAAACAAACTGGGGAAAAAATATAGCAGAAAAACTAAACATCTAATATGACCACGTTTTTACATCATAGTGTTTGTGGATGAAGTAAATCACTAAAAATGGATTTAAAAATGACTGAATGATGAAAAGTAAGAAATGAACACTTACAGTTCTGTTCATCATACAAACCTAATTCTTTAAACCTTTTGAGCAGCGCTGAACAGATGTGTATCATTACTGTGATTCAGATGCAAAAGCTTTATCATAGAATGACAACATGGTGGCTAACCTCATCTTAAGAAATGTTGGATCCAAAAACTGATGAAAACACTTGGGAAAAATTTAACATGTCATGGCAGGTGCCATAAGTAATAAAACTCATATTAAACTGCATAAATAGTTACATCACTTCCAATTACATATTTTGGTGCAATATCTTCTATTCCAGACATTTATTGTTACAAGAATTTGTGAGCATTAAACATAGACAACTTTGCATCATTGTGAACAAGAAAATTTCAATGACATAGTACTGAACAAAAACTGGGACTGAGACAGAATAACTAGAAAACATTTCCTTTTAGTTTTGTACTTTATTATTAATCATGTTATATCGGTTTACTGCTTTGCGGTAATTAGTTCTGATTATCAGGGATTATTTTTTTTTTATTATTTTTTATTTAACATCCTTTAACCTGGTGTGTCATATAAGATGATGAATGTAATTGTTCAAATGTTACTCGACATTCGTCTCCTCAAGATATGGAAATCCCCCAAATAAAACTTTAGTTGGTAACTCACCCTAAGCAAGATTTGAACTCGCAACCTGTTAAATGTGAGGCACACACGCTACCCCCACACTACCCAGCAGGCTGATAATGTTTTGTTTGCTTACATTTGCTACTTCGTTAAGTTTTTTTTTTTTTTTTTTTACCGTAATGTATTAATGTTAAAACTGCACCAATTACTATTTCTCCTAAATATGCAGCAGCTCTTTCCTCTGGTGGACAAAGCGGCTTAGGGCTGGATTTTTTCTCCGGGTTCTCCGGTTTACCCCACCATCGCATTCCATCTTCATTCCATATATCATCAGTGTCATCACCTGAATGCCACAAATAGTAAAAGCGGGCGTTCAACACTAAAATCTAGCATTTTGCATTAACAGCGTCTGCCATGGCAATTGGACCACTGCGGCAAAATCACCATCCTGATTGTACTGTTTTTTCCATTTCTAAAATGAGGCTTTACAGATACAAGAGAATATAAATAATATGTATATATAACTCATTATATTTGCTTGTTGATTCACCTTCAATTCAACTAATTTTTTGTCTTTTTCGATGAAATTGCTACAGAACATGGCTTGAAAATAAGGACTATGTTTTGCTAATGTTTGTCTGTTACAGGGATATGTCCTATCACCAACTTTAAGTATTACATCAAAATTTTCGTGGATTTCACTCTCCATTTTCGCACTTAACTTGCACAAATTTTTCATTCACACAATAAAAATACAGTATGAAAATCTGTCTTTCAATTAGTGCCAACAGAAACGAAAGCCAGTATGGCCATGTTGTTGATATGAAACATCCCTACGGAAATACTGAAATAACCCTACTATGCACGAAAATACTCTACTTTTAATAAAATAAATCTATATTGACGGCCATTTCTTTTCTGAGCTATGCTGTCCAAGGACACTCACACTCCCCCTCACACACACGTGCACACGCGCGCGCGTACTTTTTGTAAAAATGCTTACGAAATGACCGTTGAACTTGGTGGTATTTAAGTTTGGTTTCTTCCAAGAATGCGAAACGATTTTCAAGAAAATCCCCCACCCTCCGACTACCCTTTACATGGAACTTTTTTCAAACATTTTTATTTTCTCAAAAATGATTCTAATGATTTTAATTAATATGTCGTATATTAAAGATATTCACCTGACAAATAGTATGTATATCTTGAATTTTGTAGGAGCACGTACCATATGCACACAAAACATATAAAAAGACAAATTGTATATAATGTTATAAGCTTATAGAAAGCAATGTAAAATAGTTGTTAATATTTAAGGATAGAAATATGCATAAATGCAAGTTGTTTTAACTTAGGTAATTAAGGCAAGGCAAGCTAGCTTAATTTCAGGTAACAGTTCAACCACCACCTGCTAATGAGCACAGGGTTTAGGCTAAAGAAGGTAAGATAGAACAGAACATACATATAAAAAAGTGAGACAGGAATAGGGACTTGTCTTCCAAGTAGCACAAGGAATTGGTAAAAACAGAAAAAGCAAGCATAAAGTTAAAATGAGAAAGAACCATTGGGCTTTTACAAACGCGTCATGTGCACGCTTGAACGTCAAAACTTGGCACAATTTATTATATAAACTTGTGAGGTGATGCTATCAAAGAAGCAATAAGAGATGCTGTTACATTTTATGCCACGAAAGTTGGCGTCACTCAAAATTAGTATTTAAGGCACGGCAGATCTCTTATGTTACTCAAGGCATCACACTTTACAAAACGCTGATACGCTCAATCTTCACATATACGGCAACCGTATGGGGACGCTGCGCAAAAAGCCATACAGCAACTGCAAATCCTACAAAACAAAGTGCTCAGAACAATCGCTAATGTACCTCGAACAGTTCCCTTAGACATATTACACAGCGATCTGCATACGCACACAGTGGAGCAATATATTAAACAATTGGCCGCCAACATGTACGACGCTACGAAGACCAATCACAATTCACTGATCAGGCAACTGGGACAGTATGCAACAACTGCAAAAAGCACAAACGACCTTTGGCGCTCTTCGACAGATTCATCTCCCTCAACAAACACAGCAATGACTCCACGGCAGACATAATACGACACCTTCAGGCTCTTGTCCCTCCATAAATTAAACCGTTAGCCCAAAGTCCTTGGATGGTTGCACACCCCATCCAGGGGAGCAAGGGCAGCCCTATTGCTGACGACACAAAGCCAAACCCACGGACCTGATTTACTTACTGCCTGTAAATAGCATACTTATAATTTGTATGTGTAAAAATGTATATATAAAAATTATAAGAAAATAAATTAATAAAATATATATATATATATATATATATATATATATATATATATATGTATGTATATACACCTGTCCATTCCCCATATTCCTTATCCTTATATCTGTACACAACAGAGAATTCTTTATTGTATATATGTTTCAGGACATGCAGCAAACGCTGTGAGGAGACAAAGCAGCCCCATCTCCGGCTGCAGCCACAACCTTAGGTAATGCATTCCACAATTCACATTAAGTATGATACTCACCCCAACTTCCTGCCCTCAGCATGCAACACCACAACTAACCTTTAGGTCCCAGGTCCGGGCAAATTGCCAAGGCCTGTACCTAACCCCACTCTGCCTGTATACTCCCTTGTATGCAGCCGTCTATTTAGTATTCTCCCACTAACTCAGGTTTGCTCCGTCGGTACCTGACCTCATTTTACCACCTTCCTAACCATCCTCGTAGAGTAGCTAGTGCATGGTAGGGGAGGCGACGTAGACGCTTATGGATGATCGCCACCAGGGCTGGCGGAGGCGAGGCCAGTCCAATAAAAAAAAAAAAAAAAAAAAGTATGTGACTTTCGCTGCGAGATGCCGAGGAGGAAACATCGGAGCAGACACGCCGTTACTACAGCAGCCACCTCCCAACCGGCATCTGTCGGAAGGGGACCTTCTTCCTCAGTATCTTCTGCGCCTGTCACTACACCGTCAGCGGGCGCTGCAACTTCGCGCTCTGCATCACCAACGCAGCCAGCAATGACTCACCGGCATCTAGTGGCACAACCACTCCGCGGATGCAGCCGCATTCGCCAATATCACCGAGCTCTATGCGCCGCAGCCCCGATACAGGTCGTGTTTCGAGGGGTCCCTCGGGACCTTTCGGCCCGACACGTCAACACTACTACTAGGTTCCAGTAGCCTTCCTGTTTGAGGGCCACATGCATCAAGAGCGACTGGGGGCCCACACTCGACTGGAGATGACGGATTAGACAGTCCTGGAAGCTGCCTTGACGGCGGGCTTGCCCTTATTAAGGCGACGCCTGTCCGTCGAGGTCAGCCGAAAAGAACACCAAAGGTCCTGCCGACGCTGCTGTGGCTATGGGCACAGCCTGGAGACCCGCTCCGGAGCACCGCGATGCCATTATTGTGGCGCCAATTCAACCACCGCGAAGTGCACTTAGCATGACCTTCGCAGACACCGCCGGTTCTGTGCTACTTGTGGAGACACAGGACACTATACCGGGCAAGCTCAGTGCCCGCAATACCCGAAGAGCAGGCATCAACGACCACCTCAGCCAGCCCGGACATTGACGCCAACACCTGCACTGGCCTCCCAGGCAACGCGGACAGAAATTCATCCGCAACCTGTGACAAAGTATGGCATGCCGGGATCCTCTGGAAGCTCAAACATTACAAATCCCTCGATTCTGCCATTGCCCTAATTTGGGACTACCTCTATTGCAAACGCTTTCACTCCTCGGTAGAGGATGCAGAGTCAAGCGCATACCATATAAAAGCAGGAGTCCCACAATGTAGCCTCTTGGGGCCTACGCTATTTAACTTATACATAAATGATGTGCCGGAACTAGTAAGATCCAACAAATACATAAACGCAGACGAAACTGGCGTCGTGACGCAACCCACTCAGCCACGCATTTTGCATTTACGCCTGCAAAATGCACTAAATACACTCGAGCTGTGGTTCACAAAATGGAGAATCAAAATAATGCTGGAAAGACGCAAGCAATAGTCTTTACAAAAAGACTACTCCACAGAAAATGAAAACATGGTCTCCAGCCGCTAACTTACCAAGGTGAAGGAATAAAGTGGAAGGACTTAGGTCTGCTCATGGAGCAAGGCCTCGCCTGTAACAAACATATAGCTAGGGTGGCAAATGTTCAACTAAATAGGCTGTATCCAATTATAAATCTGAACAGTCAACTAAAATTAAACATGGGACTTTCTAAAAAACACCAATAAGATCTATCACGTATGCAGCCTCCGTACGGGGATACGCTGCTAAATCACATACACATGCTACAAACTCTCCCAAACAGAATAATACGCATTATTGTCAAGGTGCCCCCGGTAGCACCGGCCCATCTCCTACTGAGGAATTAAAAATTCACTCAATAGAGCAATCCATCAAAAGCCAAAGCTACAATTTATATAAATGAAAAACAACTAAAAGAAATGTCTTAATTCAAGACATAGGCGAGTATGACGCAGGCGAAAATAAACACAAAAGACCGTTCTCCCTGTTTGACAGAACTTTTGGTCTGGGCTAACTTAAAAACAGATGTACACGAATACCTCGATATGTTCGTAAGTTTTCCGCCATAAGAGTTTGCCATATCCATGTACGTAGTGATGAAATTTGGCAGCCCTCGAAATCTTTGCTCTCTAAGTCAAGGCGGCCCGGGGGGAGGATGAACCCACAGCTGATAATGACCAGGAAATTACTAATAGAACTTAAGACATTGACATAAGCCAAGGTTCAATCTGATATATACTGAAGCTCTCTAATAATTATAATTAGCTCTAATGAATAAGCATTTATTAAACTAATCACTAACTTTAAAAATAGCGATGCTCAACTGCTGAGTAAGAAACACAAATAATACTACGACGCATCCGCCGCAAAAGAGGAGGAGAAGCAATTTAGGTTTTAGCAAAACAATAACTAACAATCACATTAAGTCTTCGTCTTGGTCACAGGGCATCATTATTAAATACATTCCAAATAATTATAAGCAATTGTGCTACAACTAAATATTCGATACTGACCATGTCCTCTTTTGCAGGACAACTGTTCAGTCTAACATTTTCATTATACAGTAACATACAACCGACTGTTTTCTTTCAGATTATCAACAATACTGTTCTCATTCTGTTCCTCTTGACCTTGACTCAATTGGAGCACCAACTAAAAAAAAAGTACTTTTCCGTACTGTCCTTTTTTATACCATGCAATAAGGAAAGCCTCAAAGAAATGTTTCCACATAATAACTAATGCACTTCATACTCGTCTTCACTGGACTCGTCTTCACGGCTTCTCACGGTTGGTGTGCCTAAAGAAAAATCTGATGTGTTCCATTCACATGAATTTCCCTATATCACTGAAACAAATTATTCTATTTACTTCATCTAATGGAGCAAAAATTAGCACAAATAGTCTTATTACTTGCTTCCTTGTTAGTAGAAGCGAAACAGGAGGGTACCATAGGTTAAAGTGATAGTCAAAAGCTGATTGCTCTGCGAATGAAGTTCCTTTGTTTGTATGGACACGAGTTCACAAAGTCATGTATGAGAAAAGTGCAAGTCTTTAAAGCTGAAAAAAAAAAACAAGGCATATCTCAAAAACAATCAACTCCACGAAAAAAAAGGTATATAACATAAATTGTGTGTTTTAAAGTGCCCTACATTTGTTGTGTGGTAAGTTTTTGTCCATCTCTTACGGTTTAGCAGTTATACAAAATTCCGTAAAATTAACCAAGATTAAAGTAGTCTTCAGAGGTTATTTCCAGAAAATTCAAAATATATATTTTATTTGTCATGTAAACATATTTAATATGCGATGTTTTAATCAAAATCGTTTGAGCCATTTTTGAGAAAATAAAAATTTTCGAAAAAAGTTCTATGTAAAGGATAGTTTGGGGTGGGGGAATTTTTCTCAAAATCTTCGTGTAGCATCCCTGGAAGATACTAAACTTAAATACCAAGTTTGGTATTTTATTGACTTTTCGTTTTTGAGTTATCGTGTTCACAGACACACGGACACACACAAACTGGCCTTTTTTTGAAAATGCTTTTTTTTTTTTTTTGATACAGGGGACCCTAAAACTTATATTTCCGGTGAAATCTCGGTATCGAGCTTTTTGATGGAGTGCAATACTTTCTGCATACACTATATACATAGCACATATAGAGAAAGTAAAAAACTGAGTGGGCAGCGCTTTCATAGTGTAGCGGTTAAATGCTGAAATATGTAATAAATTACATTAATGAGAAAGCTACAAAGTAACATTCATGCCTTTTCCGAATCCCTTTCTTTCATTTACATTTACTGTTTTCCACTTCTTTCTTTATTTTTTTCAATGTCAAAACTGCCATTTTTAAGGCTAACAATGACATAACTAAAGAGCAAGTAATTTTGGTTGGACAATTGATAAGTTTTATTTGGTAATATCTTTGTGTGCTAAATTTCTCCATTTAACCCAAAATATTACTTAGTCAAAGGTATTAAGATCGCCGCTAAACTAGTGTGATGGTGACTGGTGGTATCTTCAGCTTCTGATGAAATCACCAGCTCATATACCACATAAGCTCAAATTTACCAACATCTGCAATAAATATGGTAACCTAAAACGGTTTACTATCTGGGTCGCGTCAGTTTAGCTTTGTGAATTAAATGTCTCCAATTAACCCAAAATATTACTGGATCAAATGTATTAAGAGCAGCGCAAATTTAGTGTGATGGCGACGGGGGTATCTTCATGTTCTGATGGAATCTCCTTTAGCTAGCTCATGTACCACATAACCTCAAATAACTAACATCTGCATCAGGTAGTGTAACCTAAAGGGGTTTACTATCCGGGTTCCGTCATTTTAGCTTTGTGTATTAAATTTCTCCATTTAACCTAAACTATTACTTGATGAAGTGTATTAAGAGTACCGCAATTGCAGTGTGATGCTGACGGGGGTATTTTCATGTTATGATGAAAGCACCTTTATGTACCAGATAACCTCAAATAACCAACATCCACAATAGGTAGGGTAAAATTAAAGCGGTTTACTATCGGCTCCCGTCATTTCTCAGCCATTTTCAGGTTCCAAGAAGGGTTATTTGTTTATGTGCATAGTTTATATCTTGTTCATTTAAAAAAAAAAAAAATACGCCAGCTAAAATATTGTTTATACGTGAAACAAGTACGTTTTATTCCTTTAGTTAAAAGATGTGACCAAGGGAACGATAGTCAATATTAAGTAAAATATATGATTTTCATGTTATCTTGCGTTATTGACTCTATAGCTGGGTACATTTCCTTAGCATCGAACGGGGAAGAATAATAGAGCAATACAATGACCATGAAGTGGCAAATAAATAAATACGTACCCTGGTGTTCGTCGCCAGGAAAGCTTCTCTGTTTCTTTATTTTAAACGATAGGAGCAAGGAAAGAACAATTAAAACATGAAAATGGATTTGAATTTCACTGTTGCGTTACGCCTTTGTGTCGATAAACTTTTGCGTTACATTGAATGGGAAGGGAAAATACAGCACTACTACTACTACTACTACTACTACTACTACTACTACTACTACTACTACTACTACTACTACTACTACTACTACTACTACTACTACCATTTAGCAACAAATAGGCGTGGCACCACTGCCTCCTGGCGCCTGTTAACCGATTGCGTTCCCTTGGCACTGCATGCTGATTCATATTATGAAACTTTAAAAACTTTCCTGTACGATTTTTAAACACTTTCATTTACACAAACGTTGTCGCGACAACAACGAACGCAACAAAAAAAAAAAAAAAAAAAAAAAAAAGAACTGTTCAATTTGGTGCTTCGGCGATTCATTAATTATATTAAACAGCAGATAGAAATTTACTGTATCCAAGCACACAACCACTTTACGGGGACAGTATTTTAGACTGTTATTGATTTGTTGGGGAAATGATGATGTCACACACCCTTAGGAATTGGAGTGAATGACTTTCCAACGGTTGCTTTTCTTTCATGCGTGCCATCGTGATGGAAACCGAGTTGCAAAACCACAGCCTTCCGTTCTTCTTTCCTTGTATCCCGTTAAACCCCTTTTCAAGACTCAGTTTAGGACACAAGTATTCCCCCTATTCCTATTTTCTCACTGATGTGTTACAGGCTGGTATTTTAGATACTTGAGAATGTAAAATATTAAAAACCTATATTCATATATAATTCAAATAAAACTAATGAAATAGAGCGGCACTGGCTTCATGTAATGGATTACCTTACTGATAAAGGTCACACAATAAAATTGTTTATATTAACATTTATTTATGGCTACATTAGTGGAAAGCATGAACTGCAATTATTGTAATATACGCTTTAAAGCTCAAGTTTTAAATCATTCATACATTTTGTGATGCTGCCAAATATAGTCTAATTCTCACAAATTTATTTGTGCCAAAAATACGAACATCAGGATTGACAAAGGTGTATTTCAGTGGAAAGCCATACTTCTGGATATGTTGACATTGGTTGTTCAGGAGATATTGTGGGCAGCAAATAAGTCACAAGTTGTTTCTTTACCGCATATAACAGCATTGATGTATGTGTCACTAGGCAGCAAAACGATGTACCTCTCTCTACAGCAGCAGCAGAGCATGCGGCACTTAATACAGTATTACTGTGACCTTAGTTTATTACTTAAGGGACTATTAAATTGTTTAAAATATTGCACCTAATGAACTCATTATATACGACGATAATTTATCATATCTATATCCTGCACAAAAAAGAAGAAAACAGTTGGGGGCTGAAATGTGTAGAATTCAACAACAAAGAATATATTGGTATCGTTTAATTCTTCACACACAGACTTAAAAATGAATAAAAGAAGAAGAAGAAGAAAAAAAAAAAAAGAAAAAGGATACCACACAAATTGTGTGTTTTACGAGATCTACATTTCTGGTATAGTGAGTATTTTTATTTTTACGGTTTACCAGATTGACAAAAGTCAACCGAAATTGATGAGGTCCTCAGAGGTTTGTGTTTGTGTCTGAAAAGTCACATCAACATTTGAAAGATTCTGCTTCATTCAATTTAAAACCAAGCATAAGCAAGTACAGAAATTATCAATCAGATACAACAATTGTACTAAAAGTTAAGTATCAGATACGAATTTGCTGGGGCTCCAAACTTGTGAAGAGCTCAGTTGGAAAAATTAGATAAAAGTAATGTTACCAAAATTTGGCAATGCATGATTTGCATTAAGAAATTTAAAGAATCTGCTTAATGAAAACACCTTGAGAGCAGCATATTTTGCCTATTTCCACTTGCTGATGAAATATGAAATTATTCTGCGGGAAATTCAGTACACAGTTGGAACTGTTTATATTATACACGCGCACACACACACACACACACACAAAGGGCTACACGTATTATTTGTGGCATTTTTACCCGTCATTCTAGTAGGCCATTTAGAACCCAAAAACAATCTCATTCTTGCTGGTTAATACAGATATTCTCTGCTGATCAATTTTGCATATAATTATTATAACTTCACAACAAACCTTGCTGTGTATGAGCACTGTACAAGGCATGCAGATGATTTGCATAGATCAGTAAACAACTTAAAATTGTTTAAAAAAGGATGTTGCTGCTGTGCAATAAAATATATATAACATGAATGACCTTCGAAGTATTCTCAAGCTATTATGCAATCACGGACAACATAAATCTTTTAGAAAAATTTTAAGATTTTCTTATATACCTACTGAGTCCCCATATATTATTGAGGAATTCCGTAATATCCCTACAAGTAAATTTTAAACGAACACAGATAATACAAGATGGTAATTTACACCATGTTAGTAAGTTTTACTTTTACAGATGTGGTGGCTTAAAAGAAACAATTTTCTCTTCTTTCTTTATTAGAAATATAGAAAGAAATACTAGTATTATTAGTGACGGGTATTCTGTTAGTCATGATGTGTGTTTCGTTTGTTTGCGGTGTTCGATGTCCCGGAAGTCCTGCTCGCAGTGGGACCGAATGAACAAACAAACAGATATCATTTATTAAGAGAAAGCAAATTGATTATTAGGTATTTTCTTTTTGTGAAGGTTAGTAATTGGCAAACGCTCCTAACTTTTGAGGACTAGCCTTAAGGAACAAATAAGCGCTTTGAAACCGTAATTAACAAAAACATTGAAATGAGAATAAATAATTTATTGGAAATAAGAATAAGGTATAAACGATTATTCAAGAGAAATATAACACTAAAATCAAACGTTCCACTCCACAGTTCAAAGAACAGTCTAAAATAAACTCCCACAATTTTCGTCTGGGGTCAGAATGGTTTGTTTATAAGAGATTTTGTAATTAAAACATATTGTTTTAAATATCACTTTATATTCATTAATTGAAACTTTTTCATAAATCGTATGTTGATTAGGTACATACCGTTACATTATAATATGATTGATTCATTGTAACATATTTTAAGATCAGTTTGAATTAGCTTGAAGTCGTACATAAGATGGTTATGATATTGTCTGAAGTTTACATTTCTGTTAAAATGTTTATTACTATGATGGCATCTTTGAGAACTACCTTATACTATCGGAGAGCAACAATGCTGTGGTAAAAATCAGCAGTGCATTTCATTTAGGTATTTGATATGTAAAATGCAATAAGATATTGTATGGGAGTTCAAATTAAATGTCCTATATAAGTATTTGGAGAAAAAATTTGATACGTTTATTCTTGAATCGGTACCAAACTATTGGTAGAGCGTCAGCCGAATAATCTGTGTTTTATCAAACTCAATTCAATTCAATTTATTTTGCCCATTTTGATCATGGACATTATATTTGGATACGTCAGTTTACTTTTAGAAGTAAAACTATTTACTATCCAAAACAATTACGATATGGTGATATTGCTAATCCTTCGGTTTTTTTTTTGTCATAAAATGAGCAAATATAACACGTAGTGATGATTATATGCATATTGCTTATGATCCTTTTTACTTGAAAATCAACATCTACATAGGTTTTTGCATTTCTATTGATCCGTCTCCATTTTGACGTGCCTTTAGGGAATATTGTTTCTCTATGGTACTCTTTAGTCAAAAGACTCTATGTGGAGCTAACCAATAGCACCAAAGTGGTCAATTTAAATACGATGGAATAGCGTGTGGTAGTGTGCAACGGATTTCTGGAAATGCCCTGAGCTATAGTTTTAGTATTATATTTATTTTTTTCAGAATTTCTACACGATGTCAGAGAAAATAAAGGTGGCAATAAAGGTTCGCCCTTTGATAGAGCGCGAAAAATCCGAAGGTGCTCAAGAGCAATGGTCCGTAGACAAGAACTCGATATGTTTAACGAATGCCAAAATGAGAGATAAAGACTACTATTACTTTGGTAAGTTTTATGCATGTGTCATTTGTTGATTGTTCTTTTTGTTGACCCCACTGCGATCCATGCTTTGAGACGCTGTGTACTCATAACCATTACAAAGCAATCCAACGAATTTGGTATATTTTGTGCAAATCACTAAGAAACAACTTTCATTCAAAAACTAAGGCGGTGCTTATGTAAAAGAACTTTTGTATTCCTGCGGGACCCAGGTGCCCAACCCTTACCCTCCCTTTATATAAAATTGCTGTTGCTGCTAATGTTGATATACATTAACCCTGCAATGGGCACATTGGAAAAGTTACATGACTTAGCAGTTGGGGGTCTTTCAAGACTCCAGGTCATTTTATTTTTGTTGGGTTTTGTCAATTTCTTTGTTGTAATATATTCACTAATTTTATTATTAATTTATTATATACATCAATTGAATATTTGTCTAATGCTGTATGGAGGAAAACTCAGGGTTAACATTTTTCAACAGTTTGTTTTCTGCCACTTTTTTACAAGAAGTTTATTTTTAAAATTTACAATCCTTGCTTTTGTTATTTTTATATGTGAAATATTTTCAGGACACATGATTTTATTTTTAATATTATAAAAACTTTTAAATTTTTATTTCCCAGTTTTTGTTATTGCATTATAGTAACCAAAAAAAGAAGAAGACAACTTCAATACCATAATAATATAGCTGTTCTTGTTTTACTGTGCCAAAAAATGGTCATTTTTATCACATCCTAAGCACATCACCATCTGACTGGAATGGGAATTACAAACAAATTTTCTACAATTGTTTCAAATAGGTTATATTTTTTTGTCTAGATTTCTTGGTCTCAAAAAACAACTTTGACTTTTGTTGGTGGGTTGGTGACTCGAAGATGCACTGCAGCTCGTTTTATCCAAGGGCAAGACTTTTTACTCCCTTTTGAAGACACCTCCTGTCGAATAGTCTTCTGTTGATGTAAGGATGGGCAAGCTGTCATCCTAACTGTAACAGAAACTGCCACCTCTTCTGATTTGAACTGGGTAATCATTGCAGCAATACCAGCAATATCAATCATAGTATAGAACAGCACAAGAGGCCAACTCTTGGTGTTGCATTTCATGCTATAGCTGCCAACAAGTTGTTTTATGGTGTCAACACACTTCTTGTGTTTATTGTAATGTTCTATTATTTCTAGCTTCTTTGCATCACAAACTGTAATTCTTGGAGAGTGAAGGGAGGAGACAAGTATAACTGCTGATGATTTCTTTGGTACATATGATACTAGCAATAAAAAATCAGAAAATGAAAAAATAGATGAATTTATTTCTCTTGAATGATATGGCTGTATTTCCTTAGGACTTTCAATTTTGTTTTTCCAACATAGGTGTTTGTCACTGCCAGCAATTCCCTTACTAATCATATGCGACTGAAAAAAATTGTCAGCTACAATATTTCGGCCCTTGTTGAACCTTTTTAGTTAAATGTTTTACGATGAATTTACAGAATTCTGGTTGAATTTTATAGAATTTTGCATAACTGCTAAACTGTAAGAGATGGACAAAAATGTACCATACACAAAACGTAGAACCCATTAAAACACACAATTTCTGTTATATACATTTTTTTCATGGAGTTGGTAGTTTTTGAGATATTCCTGGTTATTGGTTTCAGCTTTAAAAACTTATACTTTTCTCATACAGGAATTTGTCAACTCCTGTCCATACTAACAAAGGAACTTCAGTCACATAGCGACCAGCTTTTGACTATCACTTTAACCTATGGTACTCCCTTATTTCACTTCTACTTACAAGGAAGCAAATAGTAAGACTATTTCTGCTAATTTTTTTTCTCGCTTAGTATAAAGTAAATAGAGACATAAGCTTTTTAACAATAATTTTGCAGAGCTGTGAATGGAACACATCAGATTGTTTACTTTCTCTACAACATATGTACAGTGTACATAGTAAATAGAGAAGAAATTGTATTCAAACTAAAAATTTGATCCTGAGATTTCATAGGAAATGCATGTTGTCAGGACCCCTGAATAAAAAGAAAAGCCTGAAAGGCCCGTGGTGAGCAGCAAAACTCAAAAACAAGAAGTCATTAAACAACAAGTTGGCAATTCAACTAAGCCTCTACCAGGGTTGTCTCATGTAAATTTTCCCACCTAATACTCCCCTTTACATGGAGGTGTTTTCAAAAATGTCAATGTTCTCAAAAATGGCTGTAAGGATCTTGATTAAAATAATGTATAATAAAGATATTTACACAACAAATAAAATGTATATTCTGAATTTCTTAATAAAGGCCTCTAAACCCTTCATTCTGAATAATTTAAATTTTGCGTAATTGGTAAATTGTAAGAGAAAAACAAAAGCTTACTACATAAAAAGTGTATAACTTGTTACTATAAACATATGTGTCATATACATTTTTTTGTGGAGCTAACTATTTCCGAGATAGTCCTTGCTATTCATTTTTATTTTATTTTACACCTGACTAAGGAAAAATTAACCAAATTTTAATGACATTGCCACAAAAGGACAGCTTTTAAAACAGTTGCCTATTGCTTTAACCTAGCTTAATCCCTTATTTTTCATCTGCTTACAAGGGAAAGTAATAAGACCATGTCTGCTAATGTTTAACTTGATTGGCGTGAAAAAGATAGAATTAATTTTTGCAAGGATAGTTTGTCGTAGAATAAGCAGAAAAATTCATATGAATGTAACACATCAGAATTTTTATTTCGATAACATTACTATAACCTGTCAAATTATGCTGCCCAAAATGTGAAGCTCTGCCAGCTACAATAGTCAATCCATTTGTTGCAGCTTTGCAAGCTAAACTATCATTATCTTAAGAGTTTATCATTCTACAATGCTACAAGTTTGCCATGAATAAATATGTGAGTATGTAAAGGACAGCGATTCTTTTTACCCATTGATACCCATTGTGTAATGCCTGGTTAAAGTTCAACAACTTATTAAAGCTACTAATGTGCCTATTATGAGCTATTTAATATTCTGTAATGTAACCATACAACCTGTTAAAAGGAAGAAAACTGTGGTTAATGGTAACCAGAGCAGAGACATATTGCTTAGCACTAGCATTGTTGCACATTGCTGATCTGAGAGCTATAAGGAATGAAGAGCACGGCAGAAGATTAGTAAACTATAAGTGAGGCAGTCTATGTAAAAGGGGCAAGACTTTTTAAGCAGAACATTTCATTTAATTCATCATGTTTTGAATTATATTCTGTGAACATTTCAAAGAGAAATGTTGTTCGTACACCTGTTTTTATTGTACGACATCAACAAATGCTTTCTCATTCTCTGAAGCTTGGTTGAAGTAAATTATTGAGAACAGATTCTTGGGTACATGTTTTGTTATATTGATTCTACTATTAGTACTCTTGTCTTATTGTTTAAAGCACAAAGGGGCTAATGCTAAGGACCACATGCTACTGAAAGCTAGCACCACCCTGCAGGTAAACATTTACTAAATCACATTGCAACAGAAAAATGTACACATTTTGGAAATGCCACTAATAAATTTTTCTAGCTGGTTTACATAAATCTTGGATAAATTGCCCATTTATAAGACTGTGTATCTCTGTCTAAAAGGCAGCATCCAGGTTTGAAAACCATGAACTTGGACACTTGCAAAGCATAGATATTATTGCAAAAAAGAAATGTTCATTACATTTAATATTTATTCAATTACCAGGAAAAATTGCAGCCACACAAAATCATAGCACTTTTTTTTTTTTTTTTATCGGGTGGGAATTTAATTCTTATTTTTATGTTTGCATTTATGTAATGTATGATTTGTTTCCTGTCTTACTGAAACAAATTGTAGACCAGCAGAAACAGAAATGGTTAAACAGAATAAAGAACAATACACCATGTGAATAGCAATAAAAAAGCAATTTTTGCTTTATCACATATTCATGTCCTGAGATAATAAAAAATGTTTTATAAATAAATGTCTAAAAGAATAATGCAAAACAGAGTGCCTGTTAAATACCAATTTTGGTGTTTAGTTCAGCATTTTCCAGGTATGTGAAAATAATGCTGAAATCAAATTAGACATTATTATTATTATTATTATTATTATTATTATGATTAAAATACCACAAACTGAATGAAGAAAATGTAGATCTTGTTAAGTAACACACTTTATGTTAAATATTTTTGAGACATTACTATTCAAGGTATTCTTTAGTATTTACTTCAATTTTAATCTGCTTTTACACATGATAATGTAAAAAAAAAAAAAATCAATTTATTTAAATGTTTGATTTGCTTCTTGTCTTGCTGAAACAAATCATAGACCAGCGGAAATAGAAATGGTTTAACAGAATAAAGAACAATACACCATGTGAATAGCAATAAAAAAAGCAATTTTTGCTTTATCGCATACTCATGTTCTGAGGTAACAAAAAACATTTTATAAATAAATATCTGAAAAGAATAATGCAAAACAAAGTGCCTGTAAAATACGAAATTTGGTGTTTAATTCAGCATTTTCCAGGTATTGAAAATAATGCTGAAATCAAACCAAACTTTTTTTTCTCTTATTTTGATTAAAATTCCACAAACTAAATGAAGAAAATGTAGATCTTGTTCAGTTGCACACTTTATGTTAAATATTTTTGTGACATTACCATTCAAGGTGCTCTTTATTATTTACTTCAATTTTAAACACTTTTTACAAATAGGCATGTTATCATTCAGGGGCTCTATGATTAATAGCAGTGTCCTATATCTCTTCATATTTACAAAAAAATGTAATACTATTTCTGCAAACTTTATCTAATTAACAGGAAGTAGATAGAAGAACAAGACTTTGTAAGAATGAATCTAAAGCATCAGATTCTTTTGGGTGCTTTTAAATAACATACTGAGGCTTTAACACAAACTACAATAACTGCTATTTTATGGAACATGGCAGAAGTGTTGTTCTTGCTGAGTTACACATTTTCCCCTTGCCCCATGAAGCTAACCTTATTTACAAACCAGGGTTATCATACATTGTTAAGCCAATGTCTGGCCTAGCCAATGATATCTTGCAGAACGAATGTAGGATAAATCAATTCTGACTTCAAACTCACCATATTATTTTGACATCTGCAGAATGCAATTACTTATGTCCTTTAATATATAGCAATACTAATGCACTAGCACTAAATTCACAACCTAAATATTGAGTATTTGACAGAACATACCTTCACTGCTTTTGGGTGTTTTACAGCTCCCTGCAATATCAGTACTGGAGGCATCTTCTGTAATGATAAATCCTAGAAAAATGTAAATGAAATAAAACACTAATTGAGATGTAATACAATTATCTTTGAGTGTTATTTCATAACCTCCTACCTTTATTATAGAGCATCATTTTTGTGCTTCGCACTGATGGATGGCTTCACTGCCTCCTCTGCGGAGAAAGAAACAAAGTTACTTTCATGTAGAAAGAAAAGTGGTTGTATATTATAATTAATAAGATCAATAATAAAATTATATCCTGAAGAAATTCCCTTTAAAAAAAAAAAAAAAAGTGGCTATCTCTAGTAGCAATTCTACAACACTTATTCAATATCTGTGGTGATATAGTTTGACTTTTGTTCTAAAATTTAAATATTGGATTCCAATAAAACAGCACAGTCTTGACTAAAGCATTCTACAAGTGAATTATTTTGTGTATTTCAGACAAATGACTAAATTGATTGTAGTGCAGCAGTATACTTTCATTCTTACCTGGGCTTTGATGAGGCACATCAATAACAGTGAATGCCTCTGGATTGAGTAGCACTGTATTGCTGTCTACAGCATATTTAAGTTCAATATCAATGCTGCAGACAGAATCGAAGCTCTGGATTGCCAGAGGAGGAAAGTCCCGAAGGAGGAGGGCCACCACCTGTCTGCATTGCAGTTCTCCTCTCTGCAGCCAATTCAGCCTTCCTGCGGAACTTTAAGTTTTCCCACAGCTTCTTCAGTAATATTCTTCTTTGTGTAATATACACATAACATGCTTTATATCTTGAATATCATAGTTTTAATACCTAAAAAACAAAATATGTTTTTAAATATATTTAAACGTTTATTGATATTAAAAAATACATATAGAATATTATCAAGAATCTCGGATACCTTTAGGAAGAAACATGCTTCATAAAATTCTGAACAATATAAAGAAATTTTGTAGTACTATGGGGTTTGCTTCATATGTAAAGTCATTTTGCCATTACTTGTATGAAAAGTAATGAAAAAAAGTATAGAAAAGCCAAGTGTAATTGAAATTCAGGAATATTTATTTTCTTTGGTGTTTTGTGGACATTCCTGCTGAATTTTATATTTGCTTTAACACAAAAAGGTGAGGACATCACTTACTAGAATTCTTCAAAATATCCATTGGAGAAAGGAATCTCCAATTTTCCTTCCTGAGTGGAGGAATAAAATGACAATTTTAGCAGGGAAAAAAATATGATAGCTAAATGTGTAAGTGGGCCTTGCTGTTCTGGTGTTGATACAAAAGCAGCAGCACACCTAAATAAAACTGCACCTATTTACATGTTACTATTTCCTTGAACTGTTAATTTTTGTTTGTCTAAAATCACCCATATTAGCGTGCATACAAGCATATGACTGCATTTCTTACAAAAAAAAAAACTTCAGAAAGTATTACTCTTTGTTCTGTAATTCCAACAGTTTTACATAAGATACACATAAAAGAAAAACGGATAAAGTTTGCAAATAAATGCTTACTGGGCTGTTCTCAGAGTTGAACTGCATCTGTATTTCCTCCCACGTGGTTCTCTTCTTCAGAACGCTCACAGCATCAGTCTGTTTATTTTCAATTACGTATTTGTGCTGGAGCACCAAATTCAAAAAATTTTTTTTTCAGCTTCACTGAAACTTTTACCTTCTGCATTGCTATTAAAATTATTTTCCTAAATAATCAATGAAACTGTGGTCGTGTTCCAATAATGAGTGAAGCGCATTTCATTGAAGCCAAAATGCATTTGTTGCCAAATGACCAATGGTAAGCAAGAATGGAAGTTACATCATTGAAGTTTGCATGTTGCCACGCCTTCTATGGTTGCAATTGTTCGCAGATTGCTTGCCTTTTGAGTGTCCTCTTTGAATTGCAAACATTCACTCACCGCGAGCAATCGCTAATAACTTAAAGGCTTGAGTTCATGCTTAAGGTTCGACTATGAATCCGACCCTAGAACTCTTATTTACTTCTCTCTGCTTGCCGGGTTGTTTTCCCAAGTAAATTCAATGTGAATGCATTTCTAGCATTGCAAGCCCACCATATTTGCTTGCTTTTCATGTAATGCCTAAATGGAAATTTCCCCCTAATGCAACAAGCTGTTTGTCAATGGTTATGTCAAAGTCTGGACTGTATGTGGAAGAAAGTCGTGAAATAAACATTTCCCAAATGTCTCTAAGTACAGCTAATTTATCATGAATTCTAAGATTTGCCCTTGTCTCCTTGTCAAATCTGAGAAAATGAGTGATAGCTTGAAAACTTTTAGGCGTATTGTCGTCCTGAAAATGGGGCCTACAATGTTCCTCATTCCACTGTTCACTCAAATCTTCCTGTCCTACTCTTTACGCTCCAGAATATATAAGCAAACCAATGCAGGGCTTCTAATTCTTCCCCATCTAGTTCTTTCCATACCTTAAGTGGACTATTAGGATAATCTTCATTCCAGTTGTGGTACACTCACCTAGCCTCTCTGATAGACAGATATATTTCTGAGGTAAGTAAGAGGTTTAGGGCTTTTTTTATTGAGACAGGTGGTGTTACTTTAGGACCAGATTTATCCCAAATTATGTTATGAGTTGTGAATTGGAGGCTCTTTGTACCAAATCATTCAATTTGGTGAAATGATTTTATAGCTTTGTGATTATTTATTATTACATCATCACTATAAATGACATAATCCTCATAATCTTCCTCCTCTTAACTCTCTGGGGCAAATATTCATCTTTCAGTTCAATAATACTTTCATTATCGACATCTGCATTGTCGCAAATCTGAAGAATCTTATCGGCCTCTTCCCTTCAAACAAGTTTTCCATCAACCCTACAGAAAACAATTAACCCTACATTTAAATTCCAACCTAATTTATTAGGCAGTATGTTTTTTCCTAAATCGACACATCATTCTAATATTTTCATGGTTTATGTATTACTTAGAGTATAATGAACTGATATATTTTTCTTGTTATGCATTATATCATAAGTATATGAAAAATTGTAAGATTTGAATACAGAAAACTGTGCTTATTTAATAAACTCACTCATCGTTTGCTTCCCTCAGATCAATAATGCTGCCAGAGGCTCAACAGATGAGTAGCCTTCATTTTGAGTAAGTTTTGCAAACTTCAGCTATTTGCTGGTAATATTGAATTGGTTATACCGACTGGGGTCTTTGAAGACCTCAAGTATCTACTTTCGTTCATTCTTAAACTAAGTTATAAATTTTACTTATTGTGGAAGTTTGTAAATAATGTTGTTATATTCATTTATTTGACGAGTCGATTAATTACACTAAACAACACTTACTCTGGATATTTGCCGGAACATGTTTCAAAGGACTAGTTTCCTTCATTTTCAATCAGACATCGACTAATTTCTTGTGGTGAAGCTGGCATTGTTGTAATTGCTGTTTCCTCTGGTGGTGGTTCAATGAGCTTGCTAAACACATCCTTCTGTGAAACATCAAAATTGAAAATCCTATTTCTATTTTTTACAATGAAGATGTGTTCCCATGTGGCCAGCTCTTGTTTTCCTGCTATGTGTTTTAGAAGTTTTGGTTCTGAATTTATATTGTGGTGTTTTGTCCAAAAGTGGGTGGCAACTGCTGATTTTTCCAATTATTTTTTATTTATATTTCTGAATTGTTCTTTGGATCTTGTTTCTAGGTTTCTTTTTGTTTTTCCAATATAAATCTGATTACAATCCTTGCATTCCATTTTGTATATACCCAATTTTTTCTTTGCAGGGATGACGTCCTTGAGATTTGAGCCTAATTCATTGTTTATACTGTGACGGTTTACTGGTGCTAGCTGAATGTTGTATTTTTTGAAACTTGTCAAATGCCCATGGGTGGTATGTGAATTTTTTGTAGCTCATATTTTGTGTTATTGGACAAAAACTGGTATAATGGTTAGATGCGACTCAAAAGTCCTGAAGACAACACATCTAGGATAAATACTTGAAAAGCATTGAGAGTTCAGGAGCAGAGAGATGCCAGTCCGACCACTGAATTAGCTCTGCGCAGCATTTGTACCATGGCCAGAATGAAATTCTTACATACTAAACGCTTAAAAAAAAAGGAGGCCAGAACAGGAAAGTTCTCCTATTTCGGAAGTGCTTGGTTCTTGAGTAATTAATGTTAAAAGTGTTTCCTTATTTCTAGACTTAGCACATTTTTATATTTTACTATGTAAACCCATGGCTGCAGTGATTTGGAAGGTATGATCTCATTGGTTAATTGTTCTACAAAATGGTATGAGACATGTTGTGGCCATTATTAATTGATGATTTGATCACATGATAGTTCATTCAAATTTTTAGTTGGTTAACAGATGTGAATTGGAAAAGAAACAGTAATGGCCATGGTGTGCATACCGAAAATGAATGTGAGCTTAGTTATTTTCAGTGTATTGAGTTTTCCTCAGAGCAAATTGTTAAGCTGTTTATTAAACCTGGATATATAAACGGATAGTTGCTTAGTATTCATTCAAGTGTAAATATGAACCTAGGAAGACAGCTCATGTATTGTATCAACGAAATATAATGGTAAGCTAAAGTTGAATGAGTCTTGCATTTTCTAAATGTCTTTCAAAAAATGAATATGAAGTGAGCAAAGGCCATTATGCCGAATCGAGTCGCTGCAAATAACAGGTTCCTCTGGTTTTGAGATTTCATTGAGGTTAGCTGCATGTATAATGAACTGGATTGAAATAAGTGGTAAAAAAGGAGTTTCCAAAAACTATTTTTAAGGGTTTTTGAAAAAACAATACAAATTAGGGTTTTTTGTAGAAAAAAACCTGAAATCCATTCTGTAGTCAAAGTAAACTTTACCATTATTTGGTTGGTTAAGTTTAATATCATGAATGTAATAGGAGACTACACATCCATACAATCATTCATAATTTAAAGCCCCCATCCCCTGCCCAGAAAACAATCAATATGTTATAATTTAATAAGGTACATTATAAACTGTAAACTTATTAAAATCCTGTAATCTGTTGTCTTAATTAAGTCTGTTATGAAACTTATGTGCATTGATATATAAGGAACAAATGACTCCAGGCTAGTCAGTTTTTCCTTTATTTCATTTTTCCTTCATATTTTCCTTTCATTGCATCTTCTTCGTACTTCGAGGCTATGTATGTTACATAGCCATAAAACAAACTAATATTTTTAGGAACAGAAGTTACTTATGCATCAACAGTTAGCAGTTGACTTGCTATTCATCATCATGGTATTGGTTTTGTACGAAGCTCATTAAGTTTTCCGTTGTTCTGAGTGAAAGTAGTGTCACATATTAATGCATGTGCATTCTGTCATAATAATTTAATACTTTAGATTTCTGTGAATTATGCAACTTAAAAACTCCATAATTCTTTCTTCATGCTAGAAAATACTATGCCTGCACCTTTTCTTGGGCTTTAGTTTTATGGCGAAGTGAATGCCAGGGGGTAGGGAAAGAAAGGTCACCCAACCTTTTTTAAGCAGTATTGTCCATCAAAGAAAGTGTATTTCTTTGAGGCGCTCAGTCATTATGGTTGGTAGGTTATCTAAATTACCGTGAACTAGCTCAATTTAAATGAAACACAGCGCACATGCAGTCAGAATGAAACCTTAACATTGAAGCCTCAAGATATCAGGTTGTATAATGTAATTCATGTTGCAATGTTGGTCTGCTGTGCTTCCGAAATTGCACAAAACCTATCGAATGAAGACTAAGGAGCCGAGAGCCAAGAAAATGTGCACACTTAGTGTGTACTTCAAATTTATATGAGGGACTTATATTAGATCTGTTTTTGAAAATGGGGGATTCTGTGCACAACAAATTTCATAAAAGTTTGACAAATAGAGGCTTACAATCGTATTGTCAATTCAAGAAACACATTAAGTTTCAAAATCTTTTTATGGTTGTGATAGAAAAGTTACTAACTTTTCCAACTACTAAATATCATATATTTCTGTGAATTGAAATAAATCAAAATAATTTTGCCAAATCAGTGACATTAAGGAAATATGAATAAGTATTTAAATACACATAATGATGTAGTAGCTAAACTTCTAAACTTGAGCAATATAGATACGTTTTCATAACATTATAGATTTTATGTTCTAAGAGTGTGACTTAGTACATTTTTTTATCAATGTTTTCAGCATGGTATAGAAAATTATCCCTTCTGAGAATGAAGTGGCAATTAAAAATATCAATGGAAGTGTGGTAGGAACATATAAAAATTACTAAGTGACAGGGAAACAAGAACAGCATACATGCACCCAAAAGAACAAAAATTCACAAAAGTATGTCTCCACAAAAAGTTAACAGGGCCATAAGGAGAGGAGAGGAGGAAATAATAGGTCACTAGGCCCAGATGGGATAAAGAATGAGCAGACAGAGGCTTAGCTAGCCAAAGTGTGGACAGAATTATTCAATAAACGCTTAAACCTATGACAGATACCAGAAGCAGATACCACCATGAGGACTCTGCACAAATGATCTGAACTCATACAGGGGAATGGCTCTTGAATTATCAGAATTAAAGTTGTTAATCAGAATTGTGACAACAAAAGTAAACCTATTAATGGAACCACATCTCTCAAATTAACAATTTGGTTTAGGAAAGAAAGATTAACAGTAATGGTGGTTGAAAACCTCAAGGACATACAACAGATTTAAGAGGAAAAGAAAGGTAAAGCGTATGTTGTTTTTTTGTCTACTCCAAGGCTTTTGACCTGAATAACAGATGGCTATTGAAAAAGAAATTAGAAACTATGATTGGACATTCGACCCTCGCAAGAATGACATTTAACACACTAGCAGTCAGCAAGATACAAATTGATGACAACATAGGAAGGTTTAAATGGTGTGTTGCAAGGAGACCCATTTAAGTCCAGTATTTTTTAACACATGGATGCAGAGGATAGGATAAGCAAAGAAATAGGTGCGAGAGTATATATCTATGGTGACGACATGGCAATATCATCAGAGGATACAGAAGGAATTCAAAGAGCTATGGATATACTCACAGACTGGGCAAAATCAAATGAGATACAAATAAACAAAAAAAATGTAATTGGTAATTTTCAGAAATGGAGAAGAGCCACCAAATGGAATAACCTATAAAAGTAAAGAACTAAAGAGATTGAATAGTTCCAAATGTCTTGGGATAACTACAAATCACAGCAAGGAATTTCAGAATTCACTTGACAGACTGAATGATCGCAGCAACCAAGAGCTTGAACAAAATTAGAAATTTAAGAGAAATGTCAGTAATGTTGACAATGAAATCATTCACTAGCATACATACTAGAACACACATCAAGTGGAAAAAGTGGAAAAAATAAAAGTGACCTTTTTAAAGAGAGTGCTTGGAGTTTCAAAATATAGGGGATTCAGATTGGCCTATCTGACAGGAAAAAGTTTCCTCATTGAAGATGAAACCATCTAGTACTGAATCACTAGTTGCAAAGAAGCATTCAGGAAACTGGAACAGAAAAGGGAGGAAATATGGAAAGATTTTTTTCTGTATCAAGGCTGATAAACCAGAACTGGAAAGATACCAACTGAGACACCTGGTAACAAGGATGGCTGTGCATGGATTTCTTTTCAAATTGTGCAACCAGAAGAAGTGCATAAACCAAGCACAGAGTGTATCTGCATTTTGTGCAATACCGGTGAAAGATATCACGTCCTGAAATGCAGAATGGAACAAAGTCGCTAGTGAAATATACACCAAAGAAATTTAACACAATCTTATACATATACAAGTGTGCCAATTTGTCTCTCAATTAGCATATTTTGTATATACAAATGAAACTGAAACACATTTTACTGATATTTGAGCCATATAGCAAATCTTTTCCAGGATAGTTAATACCATTTTAAACAAGAGATGCTCTATTAAACCTTTTTACCCATAATTAATCATAGACACTAACTTGTTTTGAAGATACAAATGAATATTTATTGCCAACAATTTTCATGGCTAGCTCAAGGAGAATACATACTATCTGATCAAAATAAACAGGAAATATCAATTTTCAACATCCTAAACATTTTGAGGTTTCCCTCAACAAAATTTAATACCCATTGCTTAATTACTCTGTTTTCATCACAGACCCACACATGATGCTTCTTTGTGTTTTCCTTTTTGCTTTGGCCTGTAAATTAATATATAGTTTTCATGTACAAAATTATTTATGGTAGGTGGTAATACAGTTTCATTATGTGATTCATTTATATGAGTCAGTACATCTCAGAGTAATCTCAATTTTTGTTTTAGTGTGTATGAGCAATTTAGAATTTCAGACCTTTAATAATTGTGAAGTATGTGTACACTTAACAAGAATAGTAACCTTGTCCAAAACTTATACTGTTTAGATTAGAGATGCTATATTGAAGGCACATTTTCCCACTTTTTATGAAACATTTTCATAGATTTCACATTCATAGTTTCATTTTATGGAATCAAATCTCTTGACACAGAGAGAATGTATGGGTGGGACAAAATGTCTTGAACACTTAGTCACATGCAATTATTACATTGTTTCTCCCTGTCTATTTGTCACCAAATTTTCTATTATACCACTGCCCCAAAATATAAACTGCTCCCTTTCAATGTGAAGTAGCAAAGAAGTTCCATTCACCAGTTATGTTATTACTTTTCAGAGTGCAGAACACAGATAATATGCATCTACTTTTAAATTGCCCTATACTGTTACCACGTCTGTTTTTGACGAATGACATTTTTAAATGAAAGGTTAGATGAAAGTCACTTTACTGGAGCATTGGTGCACAGAAGTGGGAATGGCATTCAGATGTATATGTTATTTTCATGTTTCCGTCCTGCAATAGTACATTTACTACGCTGCAAATATCACACTTCCAGTGATGTCAGTCACATGTATTCACTCTCAACTTCTGTTACTGCTTACACTATGCTTTATACCTAATTTTTTTGTATTTCTTCAATTTGTGATATTTCTCCTTCATCTTCTTCTGAATTGCTGCCATTTTCATTAACTGGCAATGACAAACCCTTAACTCACAACACTTTGCAGTCAACTGTATGCTGTGTATTCTCTAAATGTAGTTCATAAGGAAGCAGAACTGTTTGTTATTGTAAATAAACTATTTGCTGACCTGTTTATTAAGTGTAGGCTAGCTCACTGTATCTTTGCTAAAGGTAATTTGTTTAGAAGGAACGACCAGTCTGTAGATTCATCTGGGAGGAAAAAAAGCTCCAGATATTTTGTAAGTATGGATATGGTTTCTTTAAGTCCTTTATTGTGGCATTTAGGAATGTCCCTCCTGAGTATGTTATTTATTGTATGGTAAATCATTGCTTAATGCTCTTCTGATCACATTCACTTTCTATTTATAGATACTCATTTCACTCTCTGAATCTTACGTTGGTTTTTATTGCCATTTTCCTACATAGTCTATGGAATTCTAACCTTTTGATCAAAAAGGTAGTCTAGAACATTACCTAGTGTTTGTGATTCATGTGATAGTTAACATGTGTATTATGAAGATAACTTTTAAATTAAAAATAATGTAATAATACTTCATGGCATTCAAAACTGTAACACACGGTATGCATGTTTCAGTTGTAAGAATCAAAAATCTAGTTATTTTTCATGAAAAAAGTAAATTAAACAGACTTGTGAAATATACCAAAGAAATTTAAAAAATCTTTTACATACAGGAATGTGACAGTTTCTCTCTTCAATTTTTCATGAGAAAAGAAAACTAGGCAGGTGTATCATGTAGTGCATTACATAACTCATTACATGCATTTAAATAAATACAGTTTTATTTGTGAATGAATAAGTAGACTTGAATAGATCAGCACAATATAAATATATTTATAAAGTTTAAAATTGTATTCCAAATAAATACATAAACACATAAATTTTATGCCTTTTTTATTATTGGTGTGGCACAATAACATGGTGCTACTTTTTAGTCGATAACTAAGAAATATACAGTCAGTTCAAAAAAATCCCCATGCTAGAGGCAGTCAAAACCTGTGCCACTTTTACTTGTTACTTGTAGCTCACACCACTTCTCCAGAGTGTACAATGAGAATCTTGTGTATTGAGAACTAGCTCACGAGCGAGGAGACTTGAGTATTCTCGTAACTACAGACGAAGTTGGTTGTTATATGATCCGTAGTATAAAGTGGTTATGTAATAATTAAGGCCCAGATTTTTAGGTTTTAACCTATTTTTTCCCTTCTAAGTAAGTTGGAAAGTTTCAAAGTACATTTATGTTTAAAAAAAAAAAAAAAAAGCTAAATTGGACGTTAAGAACTAAAGCTTGCTAAACTTAAGTTTTTGTATTTTTTATTAACCTCGGTAGAAAATGTATTTTTCATCAATTCATTTGAATTTCAATTTTTGTTTAACAATTCGTTTGGGGAAAGCCAGGGAAAGAATTTATCACAAATTAAATCTTGGTATAGAAATTGCATGTATGAAATATATGCCAATGACATCTATCAATGTTGAAAGATTTTTTTTTGCCTATAAGAATATATTAAAAAAACAGCAGAAAATTTGAGA
This sequence comes from Hymenopus coronatus, assembly GCA_030762935.1. Taxonomy (NCBI): domain Eukaryota; kingdom Metazoa; phylum Arthropoda; class Insecta; order Mantodea; family Hymenopodidae; genus Hymenopus; species Hymenopus coronatus. Next base: position 62,185,154 of record CM060881.1, read on the forward strand.
ATGTGGCTGGTTGTGTGTAGCAACAGTGAAATGTGAAGTTTGTTTAACGTGAGTATATATTAAAAATACATGCTGCATTTTTTTAGTTAAAATGTTCTAGCATGAATATACTGTGTAATAAATTGTCTTAAATTACAATACATATTAATAGCATGCTTCTATGAAGTAAAATAGTTTTCATATTTATATCTGTATTGTGTTAATAAGGGTGTCTGTCATCAACTTCCTTAAATAGGCAGGAAAATTGTTTAAACCCCAAAAGAAGGGGGCTAGGAACATTGTTAAAAAACTAGGGAAGTTGTTTAAAAACCTAGAGAGGATAATAGAAGATAATATAAGGCTAAAACTGCATTTATAAAAAGCTAAAACTCCGGGCCCTAGTAATAACACTAAATGACTCATTGTTATTCAAATGCTTTCACAGTAAACCGTTTGAATCAGTGGTATTAATTTTAATAACATACTATACTTTGTGTTGCTATGTATAAACATGTACAGATTACAACTGAAAACAGAATTACTTCTTGCAGCATAAACATCCTGGGATTAATAAAATATTTACACACTTATTTGTAATAAAAGTGGAGCCACATATACATATCTACAGATTCTGTGATACCACATCATTTTGTTTTTAACCCTTTCCCTAATAGCGTGGGCTATTTAAATATTATCAAATACACTATAGCTTAATACAGGACACTCTGTGATATTTCGCGTGACACGCGCTGCCAGCGCATTCTAGCGGATCGGCCTTGAGCGGCGATCAGCTGGTGTTAATGTAGCTTCAGTATAGCCTACGTAATAGCAATAATGATTAATTAAAATGTAATTTAGCTGTGTATTGGTCTACACAGTGTTATAAGGATTATCAGATGGAGAAGTACTGAACCATGTCTGGTAAGGTTTATGGAAAATATGAGGACAGATTTAATATAAACAAAAACTTCTGTCACTGATGGTTCAGAGAGAGCAGATAGATAGATATTTTATTCGTCCTGTAGATCATACATATATACATGTAGTAACTTTGAACTTCTGAAGCTTTCCAAGTCTTTTTTTCCCGCTTTCCACGAGATAAAACAATATAAGAAGATTATATTATTGTGAAATGTTAATGTACATAACCACTCTAGGGAAGCAATAATCTGAAAATGAGATCATTGCTGAACATCTCTGAGGAAAATCCATTTATTGAAATTTATAACAGTAGAATGTATTTCTTCCATGATGCTCCACACCTGTTGAAATCAGTGAAGAATAATTTGAAACAGCATTCTATAATTTGTGAAGATAGAAAAGTTTCTTGGAACCATATTGTAGAATTTTATAAAAAAAAGAGAGAGAGCCATGAAACCTCGGTTAGCTCCAAGGTTGACCAGCCAATGTATTGAACTACCACCATATGGTCCAATGAGGGTTTGTTTGGCCATTCGTGTTTTAAGCCATTCAGTCTGTTGTTGCCTTAAAACGCATATTGCGTTTAATTCTACGTCTGATGAAACATTAGCTATCCCTAATTTCATTGCAAAAATCTGATGCGTTCCATTCTCATGACTTTCTCTACATCTCTACAGCAAAGCATTGTTAAAAATCTGAATCTTCTAATTGCCTCATGCAAATCAAGAAAAAATTAGCAGAAATTGTCTTATTACTTGCTTCCTTTTAGTAGAAGCGATATAAGGTAGTACCATAGGTTAAAGTGATAGTCAAAAGCTGGTTTCTATGTGACTGAAGTTCCTTTGTTTGTATGGACAGGAGCTGACAAATTCATGTATGAGAAAAGTATGTTTTTCAGTGCTGAAACCAATAACAAGGAATATCTCAAAAACAATCAACTCCATGAAAAAATGTATATAACACAAATTGTGTGTTTTAAAGAGCTCTACATATCTCTTACAGTTTACCAGTTATGCAAAACTCCACAAAATTCATCCAAAATAAAGATGTCTTCAGAGGCTATTCCCAGGAAATTCAAAATATACATTTTATGTATCACATAAATATCTTTAATATACAACATTTTAACCAAAATCATTAGAGCCATTTTTGAGAAAATCAAAATTTTCGAAAATTTTCCATGTAAAGAGTAGTTGGGGGATTTTCTTGAAAATCTTCGTGTCACATCCTTGGAAGATAATAAATTTAAATGCCAAGTTTGGTATTTAACGAACTTTTCGTTTTTGAGTTATGCTATGCACACACACACACACATGCGCGCACGTGAACATTTTTCTAAAAATGGATATTTTGGAATCAGGGGGTCTCAAAACATATATTTGCAGTGAAACCTTGGTAGTGAATTTTTGGATGCAATACAATACGTTCTCTATACACGATGTTCATATTACGTGTAGAGAAAGTAAAAATGGATTGTCTATTTGACATTTTCAACTCATCTCAAAATCATTGTGCTAAAGAGTTGCGCTATGCAATAAATGACGAACGTAAACATTTACTGTATTTGAATGAATTATGAACATTCTTAGAAAACCACTGTAATGAATGGTCAGCGTAAGAAACCTACTTGTTTTAATGCACATATTGGCATTAAAATTATTGTGGCAGGAGTTAAAATATCAATATGGTTTCTCATATTTACTTACAAGACGACTCACACAAGACTGTTTGGAAATTTTGTTTTCTGTTATTAGGGACAAGGGTGGGAACAATGTAACCCCAGAGTCCTCAAAATTCAGACAATGTCTTAAACTTGCAAAAATCAGTTATTACAATCGTCTGAAGACAGTAATTGTGCCTATGGATGTAAGCAAGTTTTTAGTTCTAAAGTCAGATTTACCGGAAAAATGTAAATCACTTGTAATTCAGACTTCTACACTAATTATACCAGAAGAGCAAAAATGATGATTTTCCACTTAATGTTCAGCAGCGTGCAGACTCATGTGTATGCACGTGGATATGTGCAAAATTTCCTCATGAGAAATGTATAAATAAATAGGTAGACATTGATGAGAGCAGATGTAGTAAATTAAAATGTGCATTTTGCTCTGAAGCGTTATGGAAATGCTAGATTCATATTTCACAACGAATCTGCTTATACAATGTACATCAGCAGCAATACTCTATTTAATGAAAATTGTCTTCATTATCTTTCTGACAGTAGACTGCGTGGTGTTAAACTAAGGTTGAATATGCGTGTAGATGGTGCATTATTCACTTGCATATGTGAAAGTTGTAAATATGTGTTTATTGACAAAGCTTTTAATGCGTTAATAAAATGTTATTTGAATGATGAAAATGGAAAAAAGAACAAGAAAAAACCAAGTAGAAACATTAAAGCAAAAAATGTCATGCAACTAAAAATAATTCCTATAGATCCAATACCTTTACATTGTTTTTCTGCATTGTTCTGTATTGTATTGACAAAATATTGTTTGAATAAATAAAACATAAGAATCCATATTATAATATCATTATTGGGTTTCCCTTTCCTAACATTCAAATCTAATTGCTTGTTCCTTAAGGCCTGGCCACTAGGAGCGCCACTGTATACCTGTCTCTCAGCTTAACACAGGGGAAAATGGAAGTGTCCAGTATTAACCTATAGTGTATTTGGTATCATCCTTATCCTGGTAGGTTATTTAAATCTTAAATAATTTAAACATATGAAATAATATAACTTACAAGACTGATTATGGAAGTTTCCTTGCATTGCACTGCAGTCTTGCTATTAACGATATTTATGAGTCTTGCAAGTAATCAAGACTCTTGTACAAAGCGGCGCAGGGCAGGTTTTCTCCGGGTTCTCCGGTTTCCCCTGCCATCGCATTCCACCGGTGCTCCATCTTCATTCCATCTATCACCAGTGTCATCGCCTGCAATGCCATAAGTTATAAAAGCAGGTGTTAAACACTACAGAAAACAAAACAAAAAACAAACTCTTGTACGCTCGTTGGTCATGCTCTCTCCTGCCAGCTATGCATTCAGCTGCATCTACTGGCTGAAAGATTGAAAGCTGACTTGAATGGCTCTACCCCATGGACATTTTATTTACTTTCAGAAAAGTTTGTTAATATTTTATGACACATATTTCTATAGTTTTAATAATTAGATGTAAGCATTATAAACCACCTTTTAAAACATTACTAGAATATGTTTTATATTACTTAGTATTTTTTATGGCATCCTTTAGTCTTTTTCAAAGCCTGAATCATTTATGGCATTGACTGCACAAATTTTTGCACACACAAAAGTTTTAAGGACATAGTACACCACAAATTTTCAATTGATTCACATCAGGTGGATTTACTTGTCTTTATGCCCAACTCTGAAAAACAGTTCTTGTCAACCCTTGCTTGATGACATTTCATATTATCTTGGCAAATGAAAGCCACAAGATTAAACCCACTAAAATGATTTGTGGCAGTATTGACCACCTCATATTTAATAATTTCACAATTCAAACCATTCATGTAGCCTGTGCAACCCTTAATTCTTCCCACATCTTTGGATCACATTACCCCCCCAACATGGTACTTTCACTGAAATTTTTGTTTCAACTATACAGTCCTTGGTTAACTCCTTTCCTGATTCCTTCCATTCTTTAGTCCACTATCATTTCTATACAAATTGAACATCTTTTCATCTGAGAAAACCCTCTTCGAGTCAGTCCAATTCTCATGCATTTTCTCAAACTATTTCCTGACATTTATTTTTTTTTTTCTATCAGATGTGGCTTTTGGAGGGCTTTTAAAACAGACTGGTGAGATACTGATAATTTCAGGTCCACTTCAATCCTAGATGTAATCTACCCGGAATTTACTGTTCTGTCATATTTTGTCATAGCCTTAAATGCCTTGCACATCCTTGGGCTTTTAATTTTTTTGACCACATCTGTATCTTAAGCTGGACATACCAATTTGCTGCTGTTTTTTTAAAATGTTTCTGTCTGTTTTATGGTCATTGAATAGCTTTCTTGGAATTCTTCTGTTAGATAAGCCTTGTTCATGGAATGCAAGTATCATGCCTTGTTTTCTTGGAGATATATCTTGCTACTTTCCCGTGACCTAGTAAAGAAAATTCAATTTACTCTACTTTGTAGAACAATTATCCCTTGAAATGAGTCTGCAAAACTTCAAAAACTTTGATTGGTACATATTTCAAGGATGAAATAATTAGTATAATAAATGTAAAAATTGTGTAATTTTGAGCTATAAATTGAAATTGAGCTTACCGATTTTGTTTCTTTCATTAGTTAAAAATTCTCTTTTAAAGCAGAAAGGTGAAAGATCTGGAGTAAACAAAATTAGAGACATCTGGTGGAAGAGTTCTTAAGCAAAATGACATTGGCCTGCTTTTGCTGCATTTATTTTATGACACTTTCTTTAAATCTGTTTTGAAGGCATATATTGTTGCAATTGAAATGTGGCAAATGCTACAATTTGTATTGGCTATTGTTTAAACAGCATCATAAATGCCAATAGATGCAGCTAATGCTATATGTTTGTTATAAAATGTATTTATACATGTTATATTTATTTAAGATGGCATTCATTGCAGTTGGTTCAATATTAAGGAGACTCTGAATGTAAGCTTCAATAACTTATGTGCAATGGGAATCCTGATTCAATGACTTGTACATAATTGCAATTGTTTGTAAGGCTACTCAGTGTGAGGATGACCTCCGTGAGGCTTGTCTTCCAGGAATTTCTGATCTGTTTAGGAACTCCCAAAAACAGTTTTCAATAGAGGCTCTGGATAGTGCAAACTTCCACTAAAGATTGGTGACACTGCTGTGTTGTTAGGCTCTTTTTGAAGTTGTAATAAATCATGTCATATGCATATGTTATATTACCACTGCCACCACCATCACCTCAAAGAAAAATTACTTGCACATCATTCAGAATTAATGTGCTTACATAATTATTTGTTGCATATTTATTGTTATAGATGGAAGCAATAAAAGTTATGTACAAACATAAAATTCCAGCAGAGATATGCTTCTAGAAGCACTCCATGTGTTGAGGGCAATAGGGGTGATCCTCCAGTAATTATGAAAAAAAATATATCCAATAATAGCAGATACAAGTCATCACATAATGATTCAGGTTCTGGAAGCAGTAGATTCCGATATAACATGAATGAAATATAAGGTTTTTGGTTAATAATTATTCTTTTATAACAATTATTTCTTATCAGATATATTATAAAATATATAAAATATAATTTCATATTAAATATTTCAAATTATATTTCACTTATTAAAATTAACATTAATATTATTTAATAATTAGATAAAGGAATCTTCCATTACAAAAGAAGCTTGTGATATCTAAATAGTAGTTAAAGAACAGTTTGGAAACCCAACCCCTTTCCCATACAACCCTAATATGTATTCTTTGCAGTGTAATTCCTATATTGAGTTGGTTTAAGCTTTGTATAAATAATTGTATACCTATACATAGGGAGGGAGACAGAGAGAGAGGGGGTGCATTAGGCATAAACAAACAAAAGTTAATTAAAACTTTAGTACAAATAAAACTAGTCAGAAACATTATTTTAAACATTTTGCTATGCAATGTTTGCTGAAAAAATCTGCTGTTCCATTCATTTGACTTTCTCTAGGTATTGCACAAACAACTTTCCTTAAAAATATTATTTATTTATCTACAACATGCTCATCAAGGTACACATTAGCAAAAATTGTCTTATTACTTCGTTCCTTACAAGTAGAAAGGAAATAAATGAAGACACTAGGCTAAATTGGCCAAATCTTTAAAAGGCTGGTTCCTATATGTTGCAATTGAAGTTTGATTTGCTTTGCATACCTGCAGTAAAATAAGAGAGATGAAAAGAAACATCACTTCCCGTTTGAGAAAAGTTTAACTAGTTTAAAATTGAAACCAACTAGCAGTATCCCACAAACAGTCAACTCTACATAAAAATGTATCTGACATAAATGAAATCTACATTTTTTGTGAAGTAAGTTTTTGTCTATCTCTCATGGTTTAACAGTAATTTTGGGCCTGAATCTGCAATAAAGTGTGGCTTTAAGTAGTTCTTAAATATAAGATGGTTTTGTATTGTGGATTCCTATTTAACTTATTTTTATTTGGAATGTCATATTCATTAATGGTCAGCGTGGATTCAGAAAAGCAATAAACATTCACCTTAAACGAATGGATGGTCGTAATTTTTATATGAATTATCTTTAAATGTATTTGTACTTAAATTCCTTTGTAATGTGAATGATTGATCATTTAAAGCATTATTGTGTGCCTGGATGGGTTAAAAATGTAAACTAGAATACAATGTGAATTAAATTCTTCTTATTTTCTAGATTATGTCTTTGGCCAGGAGAACACAAATGCAAATCTGTTTGAAGCTGTTACCAAGCCAATTGTTGATGCATCTGTCAGAGGATTTAATGGAACAATTTTTGCTTATGGACAAACTTCATCAGGTATTACTCATTCACTTTTCTAGCTGGAAGAATTGCAATCAAGGACAGCTCAATAATGCTGTTCTGTGTAATTTACATTGGAACAATTCCATTTGACACCTATTTTTTTCATTCATGAAAGTTGGGTATTTATGTGCATTAATGCTTACTGGATATTATAGCTATCATAATTCAATTTTTTATTTGTTTAAATATAAAGAATAAAAAAAAAAGTTTATGTTTAGCATTGAAATAACTCTATCCTGTATCATTTATTAATGGGCATAAAAACTAATCTTACAGAAGTTTATATTTGGATTTACTTCACATAAATACAAAAGGAATGACAATAGTCAAATGTTTTAAGAATTGGGTGCCTTAACTTTCCATAGTGTTTCTATGCAATGGAAATGATGTGTTATTTATGGACGCTCTTTAACTACTGTGGTTCTCAGCATCCCATTCTAAATTGGGCGTGAAATACCACTTATTTTGCTCAGAGGCCTCTCTATCAGGCTTGAGGTTCTTTTACGTGCTGTAAATCTACGACACGGGACCAACGGCTTTACTTCCCTTCCGAAGGAAGCCATGCTAAGGATTTTTACACCCAAAAAAATCCATCATCCTCCACCGGGTTTAACCAGCGACCTTGGGCATATGAAGTTAGCATGTTAACCATTACACCACGGAGGGCGACTTTTATGCAATAATGAGAAATATATGAACATGAAAGATTTTAATAATAAATTTCAGGTTTGGTAATTATATTGTTGACTGCAATCATAGAGGGAATATTGTTTGCACAATTTGTCCACCAGCAATGCTTGTCTTTTTCAGAGAGGCTTACGTTTCTCAGTTGCCTTCAACAAATACTTGGGCAGATTAGGAAATATGTGTGGAATTGCATCTGGCTTTTTTTTACCCTATCATAGACTTGGTATTTCTATTGTTTTGCTGATTACAATACCAGCATCAACTTTTATTAAACATTAGCGGAAAAGTGAATATAGTTTGAACATAATGAGACATGCAGCCAAGTACAAAAATATATGGATATCTTGCAATTCTTTAAGTACTGTATTCATACTAACAATAATTTATGCTGATTTTGCTTATAACACAACCTTCCTTAATAATAGATAAAATCAGAAGTAGTAAGCTGAAAGACATTTGTTATGAAAATATATGTTAACTTGGATGCACATTATAAATCAATTGATATGCTAATAATGGCTAAATCAGCATGCCTGCCATTGCAAGCAACTGTGCTGTCACTATTTTAAGCGATCACCTCTTTCTTTGCTTGGCTTACGGCAGCAAGCAGGAGTGATCACATGATCACAGTTCTTCTTCCTCTGCTTGCTGTGGTGTTAGCTTAACTCAAGATATAATACACCATTAAAGATAACTTACAAAAGTGTTATGCTTTCCTTTTACCTAAGTAGTAGAAATTATCAGTTCATAGGTATATGCCTATATAGGTTACATAATTCAACCAACAAACCTTCAGGAGTTACACAGAAGCAGGAGTGACCACATGATCTTCCTCTGTTTGATGTGGTATTAGCTTAACTCAAGATATAATACACCATTAAAAATAACTTACAAAAGTGTTATGTGTTCCTTATACCTAAATAGCAAAAATTACCAGTTCATAGGCTATATAGGCTGTTACATAATTTAACTGACAAACCTTCAGGGGTTACAGAGGAATAGTTTAGAATTGCACTGAGGTAGTGTAATCTGTGATAACAAACTTTGCGGCTAAGTAATGATTTTGCACTGGAATATTTGTACTGATAATTGCACATACATAAAGACTGAATACACATGTGGTGCTGCTTTATGTTCAAAAGTAGTCATTGTTCTGCCCCCAAGCACAAAAATAGCTACTATTGTGTATGTTTGAAATTATGAGCTTTGCTATTCTGAAGAAAATGTCCATCAGCAAGGGCTAAGGCACGACTGAGCTCCAGTTTTGCAATGTGGAAAAATTAAAGAAGGGCATTTCTTTATACAGCAATAGAGCAATCAGAAGCGAGCTCAGCTCCCAGTCTGGTAGGCCTCACTCAAAGTCTTGAACTTTTTTTTTCCAAGCAAGTGAATGACATATGTTTGGAGTGAACCCAACTTTCATTCTTAGTGTTTCTTTAAAACTTTAAATGATTTTACATATTGCATAGGAAAAGGGAAAATCTTTCCCATCTTCCTGTGCATGGTTCGTAACCTGGTTTATTGGTATTAGGTATGCAAATATGAATACTACTTTAAAGATATTTTCAAACTAATAGCATATGTATTTTGCTACTTCTGTTACTTGATGTAGACTACTTGATTAGACTCGATGCAGTCAGTAGCTTGTTCCGCTTTCAATTAGATGGGAGCAGGGTGCAAACCACGTTCAAACTATTACTCTTTTTTTCCAAATCAGGTCAATGGTATAAGTGTGAGGAGAACCCAATTTTAATTTATGGTATTTTTCTCAAAAGGTAAGTAAATTTTATGTAGGTACTCTCATAGTGCATTTGATGATGTACATAAATACATTACAGCATTTGCTTGTGCATTTATTGTACCATGAGTTAATGAGCAGGTATCAGGTATGCATATGTGCACTTTCAAGGTCACTCCAGACTAATAACAGTTGTGTTGCATTACTGCTCTTGGCTGCTACTGAAACTGAATTATTCACAGCCTTGGCATACTCCTTTTTGGAGTTAACTGCATTTTGTTTATGGGGAGGCAGGAGAAAACTCAGATGAAGCAGCATGACTATGAAGTCATATACCCTCAACGACACCAACCAATCTTCTATTTTCCAGTTTATTTACCAGCACCTGCAGGAAACTGAATCCCTGGCTGTGCTTAGGCCTAACACTAGTGCAAGGCAACCCATTAACTCCAGGTTTTGGGGAAGATGTGCTTGAAAGAATTCACAACAATCGTTCAACCAATACCTGTGCTATTACATGTACTGTGGGCACAAATCATGTCAGCATATGGTAAGTGATACAGGAAGATAGACTCCATCCCCTTCATCTTCTGGAGGTACAGACCATTATACCAGCTGACTACAATCCTTGAGTGCAGTTTTGTAACTGGATCTGAGCAGCATAGTGAATAGCTGGACTTCCTTTTCTGAATGCTCTTTACAGAAGTGTATTGTTTCATAAGGGAAGGAATGGCAAATCAAAGAAACAGCCATATCTGTAATCATATAAATCCTCATGCACTTGTTGAAAGAAATTATTAACACACGTTCAGAGTCAACATATGTGCTGGCATAGTTTCAAATTACATAATTGGCACTTCCACTGCAGTTAAATGGGAACACGTACTATCAGTTCCTAGTCGATGTGCTACCTTGGTTTCTGGAACACATCCCTCTTGATGTATGATGCCGGGTGTAGTTTCAGCCTGAGGGAGCTCCTGCTGATGAAGACATTGACGTCATGTAATGTAATTCTAAGCATCTTTGAAAGGCTATGGAGGCACATTTATTTGAACCTGCAGACTCTGTGTAGATACTGGAAGGCAACACTTTGAACAATTTCTTTAATTTGCCTTTGTTCATAAGTAGCAGTTAAAGGTTTGCTTTCATCATTTTTATCCATATTATTCCTAAGTTGGTGTAGTAATAATAATAATAATAAAAATAATATTTCCTCCAATTCAAGGCACAAATAAGAAGCTTGGTTTTCCTTGTTCTTTTGTGTGGATCAGGAAGATACTTAAGTTGCGGTAAGAATAATGATTTTAAATTTGGTTTCTCCTTTGCTATGCCAAAATTTCCATTCTGAGGAGTGAACAATAGATTTGGTTTTCTCTCCTTATTCATTTTTCTTCTTATTGTTTGCACCCCACCAAATTAGGGGAATGAATTGAAAAGTCAATTCCCACTATTATTTCTGTATTGCATGGAATGTTCAGATAACAGACACACTTTATTTATTAGCTATTTTTCATCTCTCTCGTAACTACAACATACAATTTTCTTTTTATTAATGAGTAACAAATTTATATCTATGTAATGTTCCTTCATATGTCCTCCATTCTGAAGTGGTGAATGAGAACCCAACTTTAATGTTGTATTTTCATTCTCTAATATCACCCTTTTGCACCCATAAACAAAGATTACTGTGTTTATTGCTCTTTAAAATAATTTTCTCTGTTAAATTTAACAGCACTGGTCAGCACATGAAAGGGATCGTTATTGTCTCAATCATGTGCCAAAATAGGGATAAAAAATAATTTGAACTGCTGATGTATCAGCCATATGAGAACACTATGGTCTCTGTAATTTTACCATTTGGTTAGCTTGGCCTTTTTTTTTTTTTTTTTTTGCATGGTTATGATTACCTACAGTTAGCATCACTTAGAGAAGCTTTATCAGTGGCATACTGGTTTGTTATTGATTTTGATCTATTGCAACTGACTGAGACCTCAAAGAACATAAGTGTTCTATATCAAAATGTTCACCTAACACTCTGCAATACCCAAAGGTTTGTTGCCTGAATTCTGTAACACACTGTATAATGTAAGTGTTATGTAATAATAAGGATATACTTCTATATCACCAAGTCAGATTTTGCATAGCAATAAGGAATAAAGAACTCAGAACACTGAAAACAAAATCAAACAAATGTGCTAATTTTCTAAATGGAAATATAAGACTTTTGTTTATCCATAGTTCTAATGCCACATTGCTGGAAATGTTTATATTTGTATAGTCCTCTCTGGAACTGTCATTTATGTTTTTCTATTTAGAACCAAATGTACAACTTTAAACTTTTTCACAGGAAAAACCTACACAATGATGGGAACAGAGCTTGATCCTGGTATCATTCCACGAACCATCAGTTATATTTTCCAAGCTATTCGTAGCATCACAAGCCTTGAAGGCAGGAATTTTCTTTTAAGGTAAGTGAACAGCCAGCATTTGAATTCTCAAAATACTTTTTTCAAATGGTAAGTTGCTATTAGTTTTCTTCTTGTGGTCATGCAAACAATGTGGAATTTCAAAGCAAATATGTATCTGTGGTGTGTGTGTAATGAGAGTTTATCTCTATTAATAAGAACTAGATAAGAATACTTGTTGAAGGGATAGTTTGTAAGTGGAAGCTGAGCAATACATTAGATTTTTCAGTTAATGTCTATCTGTCTTTTTCATGCTTTCATCTAAAATACCATATACCTAATAGGGACAGAAAATATTGCATTCTACCAATGTATTTGATGTAAAGACTTCACTAGAACAGCTGGAAATGAGCTTTAACTTTTTACATGTTATGTATGTTGAGATTTCACTGGAATTTATGATTACGTATTGCAAAATTTGAATTAATTAGCATATAACCTTGCTTTGTTTTAGATTAAATTTTCAGGTGGTTCGTGAAGGATCTTTTTAACAAGTAAATATTTTTAATAAGTCATTATTTAGCATATTTTTTTTCATAAATTTTACTTTCTCTACTAACATATAATAAGTAGAGGAATAACGGTTTTCCACCCAAAAATTCTATGTGAAGGCTTCCCATAAATGTGTGTTTTGAGTTGCCCTGAACCAAAAAAAATTATGATAAAGAAAGGTCTGTGTGTGTCTGTGAACAGCATAACTCAAAAACAAAGTCCAAAGTGCCCAAAGTGGGTATTTCATTTCAATATCTTTCAAGGAAGTGAATAAAAACTTTCAAAAATGTCCCTCTATGCCAAACTAACCTTTACATGGAAAATGTTTTAAAAATGTTGATTATTTTTAAAAAATGGTCTAAAATTTTAATTGAAGTATAAGATGCTTTCGTAAACAAATGAAATATACATCTCACATTTTCAGAAAATAATCTCTAGTCCTCTTCATACTGGATGGCCTGCATACTGGCAACCATATGAGAGGCAAAATCTTACTATACGAAAAATGTAGATCTCATTAAACACACAGTTCATGACATTTTTTGTGGAGTTAATTCTGATTTTGTTTGTTATTGGTTTAAGTTTTCCAATACTTGCAGTTTACTTAAATGGGAAGTGGTCATTCATTTTTCTTCCTTTTGTTTTTCTATTTTACTCTGCACAGAGAACCAAATTTCTGTCATAGCAACCAGCTATAAAAGTTTTTTTTTTTAATCTATTTTATTTTGAATTGCTGTAACATCTAGGTTATATCACTGCGAAATTATTCTGTAAGATGCCTCGTTAATGATATGTGACAGACTTTTAAGACCATCCCTGTATCTACCATGTTTGCTTTGCAATAAGCAGAGGGTCCCACATTCTGACTGCTTTGTAACAGTCATCTGATTACAAATTAAAATAAATGCAGGAAATAATAATAATTAAATAAATCAGGTGGGAATAATGTTTTGAGCAATATGAGGAAAAAGTAAAAATATTGTTGGTTCATATTTTTCCTTTAACTGTAAATGCCAGCCCCTTGCATACAGATGCATTCCATAGAATGATGGGACCTTCCACAATAGATGAAAGATGTACAGAAAAAGTCACACAAGGGTGAAGAACAAATGACTTGAGCTCACTGAAAAAACCAAACAATAAAACAGACATTGAACCTAAATGGTCAGAAAATGTGACAATCCCTCAAGGAAGTATGTAGGCATGTTTTCGAGACTTTATAGATGAAGGGTAAGAATTACAATGCTAGTAGAAATCTCATGATTTAGACAGAAGAGAAAGAGAAAAAAATTTTCTCTGAGGTAGAGATGAAAATTTGAATGAAAGATCACTCAAGACCTCTCCATCTTCTCTTGATGTTCAATTCGATAGGTGATGTCACTTTGCTTACAAGTTATTTAGATAAATAATGACAGTAATTTTATTGCATGACAAGTTAAGATGGCATATGGGCTGATTCGATATTAAGGTGACTGTAACAATTTATTGGAATTATGAATATTAGGGTAGTGGCAAGCGTTGAAAGTGAAATAAAAAGAATGTCATAAAAGAAACCATTGATTCATCTGTTTGAATCCTGAACCTTGCATGGGATACCCCCACAAATAACACCAAAAATTCACAGATCATGCTCGTCAACAAATTTCTCCTGGTGAGATGTGGCTATCAACTGGAGATCAGCCACATTATTGGCTTCCTCACATGGGGATCAAAGACAAGTAAAGGCCTCCTCCACAGGTAAGATGTTGCCTGATGCCCTAACTAGTTGGTAGGGTCTGCAAACCCTTCATCATGTTAGGTTCGATTACAGGCATGACTGTACTTGTGTCTAATTTTCAGCACGCCTTTTCTGTATCCAACCATCTGAACTTGTGTATAGTATTCAGCACAGCTTTTCTGAATTCAACAGTCTGTGACAAGGCAGTCCATTTGTCTGCCTAGGGCACACAATTTCACTTGAGGAGTTGGCAATGATTGCCCTGATGTGCCCATAATTGTCTTGTGCCTGCTGGTTGGCTTTGTTGTGGACAGTCTCACTGTGTATCATGGTTTGTTACAGCTATAGCAATTCTGCTTGAATGTTGATATTTCTGGATTGTTCCTCCTGGTCATGCAAATACTCAGAGGCTGGTGCAGCTATCTTGGTTACCTCCATCCTTAGTGCTGCCATTAATGCCTCTTGGATTGTATTGTAATTGCCAAGCATCTCGACATCCTGTACCCACATTGATGAAGGAGTAGGCAGCTTCCTGGGACACATAACTAGGTGGTAGGTTCACCAGCTATTCAATCCCAGGGTAAACTCCTGTTTCATCTATCCTGGCCATTGCAGTCTTGATTTAAGCTGACTACAGTAGGCTGTAGCCAAGCTGGTTCTGAGGGCCTCCAGATGTCTCCAAACATTGCTGACATCATGATCACATTCAATACTTCTGCAGCACATTCCTGGAGGCTTTCTATCAGTTGTGTAGCTGCCTCCCCTGCTATTCATCAGTTGTGGGTGGCAAAATGTAGGTGGAACATGGATGTTCCATCTTACTTGGGAGGCCTAACATGTGCAGATGTTTCACATTCTATCATTTCAATTTTCAAGCCCTTCAGTCTACAATTGAGAATCTTTTCCTCCATGCAGTACCTTAGTGCTGCTATCAACTCTTCCCTCCAGGGTATTAACATGTTCCCTGTGGTCTTCCAGGGCACCAACACGTTCTTTGATGTGTTCCTGGTACTGTTAGTCAAGTTCCTTCATCCTTCCGCTAAGCTGTTCCATGTGTTTCACCTTGCTGGCAAGTCATTTGTCCATTTTGTTCAATATCTGTCTTCATCTTGTATACTGTACAATTCACAGTCAAAATTTCATTTCTCATCTTCTCCAAGCCAGATTCCATTTTCTTCTTCAATCTGTTTACAAAAAAAAGTAGTTCTTATTCCATTGCTTTCCCAACAATTCTGCGGTACAATCTTCTTTTGTTGCTTCGGCATATTGCAATTCTTGTCTTTTTGCTTTGATGCAACTTTGTATGCTTTGAACTCTAATTGAAAAACTGTCTTGCCTGACCTGCAGCTCTTTTTATAGCTGTCGACATTAACATGTATGGTAATAAAGGACATTAAATGCTCTGTCAGCCTATATATTAATCTCTTGGTATATTATAATAATCATATTATATCATATATTTTATAATAATCATAAAAGGATTTAATGCTCTATTGACTGCCCACAGATGACAACTAGAATTACTTATGGTACAGTATGCAGCTTGCAAAAGTGATATGAAACTAATAAAATCACTATTTAGGAGGATTGTAACTTGTAATTAGCTGCTTGTGGAATATAATTAATTACAATACACATACTAGAACAGGTCCAAATGTATATATTGTATTATTGTTAGTAGATTTGCAACATAAAACACAAATTTACAACTAATATTGCCACTGTTATCAATACAAAATGTTATTATTTGATGATAATGGTTATTCAAACAGCAACACATCAATAACTTTTAACAAAAAATAAACATAATTCTGTAAAACATAAGGTAATCTGCCATTTGTACTATTCTACTTCAACTTCCACAAAATTAGGATTTTTCAGAGATGTTACTAAGAGCTGAGAGGTTTTTATAAAATTTGTGCAACATGGTATTAGAGGCACTAATTCAGCAGATCTCTTTTTTTAATGCAGCTATTGGTACCATAGACTTGTAGTTTTGTTGAACACTATAAATGGACAGTCTTCCTCTTCTTTTGAGATTCAAGATTTTGAATTCTTCTGCGCTCAGAGAGGTGTTGTACTGCAACATCCATATATCATAGCCATTCTACTTTGTGCCAAGAAAATATTTCTTCACTAGTATTTTTCTTTCTGGAACGGGAAACCTGCTTTTAGAAGCCCAGTAAAGTCATAAAACTGCTCTCGTTTCATTTCAAATACTTTGAAGGGATTCTTTTTTCCAGCTCCTAAATCAATTGGTACCAATCAATGTGTATGGTATATCGGTACTTTCAACTTCTTTTGTCTTTCAATTATTGAATGGTCTATATTCCATTCTATGTAGGTGTCCAGAAACTAAATATTTGTAATTAATGTCTTTGATGTGGTTAAAATCAACCATAGCCTTAATGAATATTGCTACCACATACAAGTTTTTGTTCTGACCACCACAAGTATCAAAATAAAATGTTACCTCCTCAGTAGTTAAAGAAAGTTGTCCCAAATATTGATATAAGCAAGAGGCGATTTCATTAGCCCCTTCTGCAGCTATTGTTCCATGCCTCATGTAATTTGTGGACTTCCCTGTTACATTATTGTGGATGGTTAAATTATAAAGTGCATGGCTGCTGTGTATAGAAAGCTATACATGATTCAATACATAGAGTGGTCAGACACTGCTGCAAATCAAAGCTGAATTCTTTCTTGGCAATACCTTGATTAGCAATATCTTTATCATTTGCATTTGAAGTGTAGGCTCTGTCTGCAGATTCTTGATATTTTAATTTAATAATTCACCCTTTTCATGTCTCGGAATAGGTACCTTCTTATTTTGCACATGTTGCATTTCTATGGCAGTGAAACACAATTGCAAGGAGAAAGGCTCTATAAATTGAAACCTGTAATAGATCATCTAGAAATAAACTTAATGAAGTGTTCAGACCTTTTTTTGCAATGTCTGCATTGATGAAAAATAATATGGAGATGCTTAAGCTAACATCAAAATTGAAATAAGACAAAACCCTAAAGAAAACACCTCCACCAGGGATTGCCATGTCTGCTCTAACACTTCCATTGGAGACAAGAAATGAAGAGAAAGCAGTACATGTGTGCCAAATATGGCTCTGTAAATGCATTGATTCAGAAATAACTAATTTTTAGATCCTTTTTCTTATTCGTACAACCCTAATTTGAAAAAAAAAAATTAAATATACACATTAAAATTTCTTCCTGTAGTGTAAAATTGTGGTCTCTAGTTATATAATCAAAGAAAGTAAACATTAATGACATGGCCCCTTATGGATAACTGTATTGTAAGTGTTACATATGCTTTCATACAAATATATTCAAAACAAAAATTTGGAGCATCTAAAACAGCCTATATAATTTCTGGTGAGTTAATATTTCCTTTACAATATTTCTGCATGGTTTTCGTTTTAAAATCTTTAATATTTCTGAAATTAAGTCAGCAAAGTGTTTCTCAGCTAAAAATATGTCAACAAGGATATTGATACTTTCAGACTATAGTGTATGTGTTTCACTGCTTCTGTTACTCAAATTATATTACTTTTCTGCAATGGTGCAGTCAATAGTGTATTCTGCTTATGATTAGATAGCGCAGGGTCCTAACCACATTCAAGCTGTCAGTTTTTTTCCCCCCCAATATCAGGTGAATGATATAAGCATGGGGTGAACTCAATTTTCATTTATGGTATTTTTCTCAAAATGTAAGTAAATTTTATGGAGGTTCTCTCATGGTGCTTTGAGTATAATGTTCATGTTTGAAATGCCCTTAAAAATTGAATTTTAGACAAATTTTATTATTTTAAGAGGATAGCTCTTTGTTCCTTTTTACTCAACACACCCCTCACATATTGATCTACATTCATAATGTACAATATATTCTCTCAAACTATTCTATACTCATTGTTGGTGCTATAAGCAAACATCTTCTTACTGCACTTATAGCCAATCTCCCCTTTGCCATAACAGTTCTTGTATGCCTTATACTATCATAATATGAAACTTCCCTAACAGTTTTAATTTCAGCACCTTGACCAAACTACTTTTCTTCCTTAACTATGTACTTCGGGGATTCTTTACATGTGACAAGAGATAGCAAGAAAATGTTCCAAGTCTGAAGGTTCAGCAAAGCGCAAGGGCAAGCAGACAGAACCAAAACTGTGAGCCATATTGCATCTTGCATAGTAGCCAACCTGCACATCATTTCTAAGAATCGTAGCCAACCTATGCAAAAAATCCTCAGATATCTGCAGAACAAACTGTAGCACCATCTGGAAGTGATTAACAACCAGTCATTTTTGAAAAGTCCTGACATACTTTCTCTCATGTATTATTGTTTTACAAACATGGGGAGGTGATCGAGTAGAATTTATTGTAGTACATAAAGGGAAGGTTATATGTTACTGGCTACAGTATTCCTTACAGATGCTAACAGTTTTAGAAATGGCTCATCCGAATGTGGCAGATCTGTCTGTTTATCTCAACTATTTCGGAGTCCTGTCTTCAATTATTATTTGGCGATGGTCTGAATGCAATGCAGTCTTGTACCCCATTAGGAAATGGGACTGTTATATCCCGAGTTTTGCTGCAGGTAGGAAAATATTAAAATAGAGCCCTACTCTTGTGACGTTTGTTATTCATAATATGTAGTAAATTACTTATTTATTATTATTTTATAACTGGACATGAAAATATCACACAGTCTGTGTGCAAAGGAACGTGATTCAAGTGGGCAAAACTATGCCTGGAAAAATTCTTTTCCTCATACTGCTTTGCATACAAGCAGTCATACAAGATGACAATAATGTAGTGTTTGGCTGGAGACCAATATGTGAGTTCGCAGACAGTATCTGTTTGGTTCGGTTACTACTGCAAAGTGTGCATGGTCTAACAACCAAATACACTTTGACAGGGAAAGCCATGTTGTTAAAATCGATGAATGTAAAATTTGAGGATGGAAATTCCATTGGGGATACATTGTAGAGAGTAACTGAATTCTTGGGATGATAGATATGGAAACAAATGAGGTGTGGATGACAATATTTCCATATAATAATAGGGATGCAAACATGCCCTACTGTTTAATTGCAGAGCAGGTAGAGTTCACTAGCACAATACATACGGATGCCTGGAAAGGCTACGATGGGTTGATGGCTGGAGGATTTGCTGTCCATCTGGCAGTAAATCATTCTGTACATTTTTGTAGATTTACCGACAAATATGCACATGAATGATATTGAATCTCACTGGCGAGGTCTATGGCATTGCTTATCCTGGGGTGGCATTCAATGTGAACATTTAGATGCTCACATATGTAAGTATTTGTGGCATATCGACACTAAAAACATTTAGCAGACCCTTTTCAGGAACTTCTGTAAGACATAAGGCAGGTGTACCCTGCAGTACACCTGCTTAATTGGAGGCTTAGTTAACGAGTAAGTTAATTGTTTATTGTACATAGCTAGTAATTTAGGTACAAATAGTGTGCATGGTTAAATTGTTAGTGAATAGTGAGTCATTGTAATTCCGTGACAAACTGTATAGCTAGTGCAATTTACTGACGACAAAAGATTGTTAGCTACCTTGCGTTATGAGATTCAAAATGAATGATTTGGCTGCACTGCATTCTTCAGAGTGGCTACTGCGCTGTAAGTAAATAAAGAATTATAAACCTTAAGTTATGTTAAGAAAATGTTTTCTGGCATGGAATTATAGTAAGAAGTGATGATGAAAAAAAAAATGTAAAACCATACTTGGAAAAAATATTTGGTTCGTTTTAAAATCCTGTGTCACATATTCGAAAGAAGAGGCATAAGTTCTTCTGTTGAATAAAAGCACCCTTTTTAAATTCTATTTTAAACCTTATGTATTTTATGTTTTTTATATTTTGGGGAAGTTTATTATATAGTATACTGCTTTACTTTTATAAATATCCAATCTATGGTGGGAATTTATATGAAAATTTGTGTTGCTCCTTGTGTTATGTTCATGTATCTGATTATTTGTTTAGTTGCTATTTTCTGTTCTTTTTGTAAATATAATTACCTCAACCATATAAAAATGTTAAAACATTTAGTTTTCTAAATTATGCAATACATGATTCCTGTCTATTTAATCTTATAAGTATCCTGAGAAATAGCTTGGAAAGTAATGGGTTTGAAGAAAGATGGAGATTTGAGAATATATAAAAATTTAGAGAAGTATCCGCAGAGATCTTTAGTCTTCTATATGTCAATCAAAGGTTCATAGGGAAGAGAGAAATGCATAAACATGACAAAGAGGAGCAAGAAGGCAATACATGAGTGAGAACAGGAGTATGGAAACTGAAAGGTCTCAGAAAGAGTATTCCACAAACAAAATGTCATGTGTGGTGGAAATGAAAACATGGAATATAAAATATTAACATTTAAAGGAACAGAAATTTGGAGAAAAGAGTACATCAATAAGAAATGGTGTAGTATAGAAATATGACTGTAATTGATGAAATGTTTCATGAAGATAGTAACAAGATAGGATAATTCTTAAAGAAATAAATAAATGTATGTGGACAGTAAACAAAGCGAACGAACAAAATACAAAGTAGTCAACAAACTAGAATTAAGGCTGAGCACTGGTCATATAAATAAAAAAAAAGATCTTTGATCAGAAGATATAGAGAAGATGTAAATGACAAGGATATTTTTGTAGTTAGAGACTGTTTACCATACCAAAACAATTTTATAGTGTTGCTTTGAATGTTGGCAGAGTAAGTGTGCTCTAAATCTATCAGTTTCATCTGTTTTTTTGCTTTCACTACAGGTACTAGTTACAGTGTGTAGAGGAAGTATTGTATTCTATCCAAAAATTTGATACTGAGATTTCATCAGAAATATGTTATGTTTTGAGACCCCCTGAATCAAAAAAAAAAAAAAAAATAATTGTGCGTGCACGTGCATGCATGTGCACAGCATAGCCTAAAAATGAATAGACCATTAAGCACCAAATTTGGTATCTAAGTTTGGTATCTTCCAAGGATGCGACACAAAGATTTTCATGAAAATCCCCCCCATCCCATCCCACCCCACCCCACCCCACCCCACCCCACCCTTCATATGAGAAAAGCTTCGAAAGTTTTTACTGTGTCAAAAATAGCTCTAATGATTTTGATTAAAATACTGCATATTAAAAATATTTGTTACAAATAAAATGTATATCTTGAACTTTCTGGGAATAGCTTCTGAAGACTTCTTCATTCTGAATGACTTTTATATAAGTGATAAACCATAAGAGATAGATAAAAATGTACTACACAAAAAATGTAGATCTCGTTAAAACACACAATTTATGTTGTATACATTTTTTTCATGGAGTGGACCATTTCTGAGATATTTCTTGTTATTGGTTTCAGTTTTAAAATACTTAAAATTTTTCTCATATGGAAACTTGCCAACCCCTGGCCATGAAAAGAAATAAATTTCAATCCCATAGCAACCACATTTTAAAACATTTGATTGTTGATTTAGTCTAGTGTGTTCCCTTATTTCCATTTTACATATGTGGAATTAAGTATAAGGCCATTTCTGCTAATTATTAGCTTGATTAGCATGAAGTAGTTAGAAAATAAGCTTTTTAACAGTAAACTGTAGAGAAAGTCATGTGAATGGAAAACTTCAGATTTTTTTCATTTAACATAAATATCTGGGGATTCTTATTCCCTTAATCTGAACATTGTGGACCATCATGTTATAAAAGGGCAGAACTAAGAGAAGATACGAAAATTTAATATTTCATCTACCCATCGTTTCTTCCTCCACAATGAGGCAGTTTATAATTAGAATAAATGTGAGGGAACACAACTATTCAAAGTTGAATTTTATCTCAAATATTCTTGCTGTGCAGCACTCAAGAATAAGCGGCATGGAAAGTTAAGCATAGGTATTGTTCCATCACTCAAGAGGTGTATAACTCAAACTTTGCATTAATGTTTTCATTCAGAGGTGTTTAGCATCCAGTGAATAGTCTGGATATTGCATCATGCATTTCCACGAGTTTGTCAAGCTGAAAGAACTTTGGGTGGAAAATATATATCAGTTGGCTTGTCATAATCTTGTCAACTCTTGAATGCCCCTTGTAGAGCAGGAAGCAGAAGGCACTGGGAAAAGGTGATTGGTCCTAGCAGACAGTATACACATATGCTTGCTCCTTAGCCCTGTAAACTGTAATGGAATTGTTTGTTTCATAGCAGAACTTTAATATTGTGATAGAAATCATTGTTATTAAAAGCATTGCAAGAAATGAAACGAGAATGCCAACTTTTTCTATTTATCAGTTATAAAATAGAAATTACCCTCATTTATAGAAATTAAGAGAGAGAGAAAAAACCTGAATCTTTATTAAAATATAGAACTCAACTTACTCATGACAAAGTAAATGTATGATTTGGCAACCAAATTAGAATTTACATCATGGGAAGGAATATATTTTAAAATATAATGTTTAGAACTTTTTGTGTTACCACCAGCAAGCAGTGTTATTAAGTTGGTAAATCTTCCACCAGAGGTAAGAACAGACGAGGACAGTAGCCAGTCATCAGTAAGCTGAAGATGGAAATATATAGTTTCCGAAAATGTGTCAGATGGTTTTTAATCTTGAAGTAAATAAGTTCTATGTTTTCAGGTTTAAAATGTCTACTCTATTTGCATCATAGGTTGGCAATGCTAATATGTATAATCTTTCCAGCTGTAGCAGTCACCTTTTGCCTGGC
Source organism: Hymenopus coronatus (assembly GCA_030762935.1). NCBI lineage: Eukaryota > Metazoa > Arthropoda > Insecta > Mantodea > Hymenopodidae > Hymenopus > Hymenopus coronatus. The sequence goes on from CM060881.1 coordinate 62,208,446, forward strand.
TCCAATCATGAGGCATTACATATCTGGCTAGAAACCTTGCCTGAAACATGCGGCTCCCACTATGTGTTAAGTTTTGGGTTGATCTCAGGTTCTCTTGTCACCAGCAGATGTTTTACAAGGCATACACCTCGTTCCCTTGCTGCTGGTTTGGTTAAAGCATGTTTTGAACTCAGGGTGGAAGGAAATGGTAGCAATTCCAGAAGGTGGCAAATTGGTTAAATTTTGTTGGAATTAATTAAAGAAAAACACAGTGGTACTTTAATAAATAAATTTAATTCATTTCCATTTCAAATTACTTGTCTGCGGCAAGGAAAGCGTTCAGAATCCCCAAATACTTCACATATTACATGGTGTTACCCCACACCTTAACATGGCATAATTTTCCCTGTAGCCACACAATGGCTTCTGTTCTGCAAGATGTTGAAGCATAGAGTGTGTCTCCTTGCTTGAGTGATCAATTTCTGCCAAAATGGTTTCCATGGCCTCATTGACAGGCACGTTACTACGTCACACCCTGACTCCTAACTAGACTCATGATTGGTCCTAAGGCATCATCCTTTATCATGTATACATAACCCCATCTCCTTTCACTTGGATATTGAATATGACTTAATTATTATTACTTAACCTCATTTCTAACCACAATTGCAATTTTAAATACAAAGTTTTACAACAAATTTCCAGGAATTCTTAGCTTACCAATGCTGTTCAGTATCAACCCCAACATTCTTTTTACAACATGGCTTAGTTTTAAACCTTACTGTAGACAATGTTAGCAATACACAATTCCCAATATAATATAATAATAATAATAATAATACCAAGAAAAATACCTTTGGCACTATTCTACATAAATAATGTTACTATGACCATGTGTATGAAATAAATAAAATAGGATAAATAATTAAATTAGTAAAACAATATCAAAATTAATCAGATACATGAAATAATAAAAAAATAGTTAAATGCAATAATATGGGCGGCCTTGAGTTACAGCTTCACAGCCTAAGGTTGGATCCACATACAAATAATGTACATCTGATGTCGCTCCTTGCTTGACATGTGAATGCTTATAGCTGCTCGTCAATTTAAAGAAACTGCCATCATTGTTACCTTCCTGTTATCTAAGCCATATCACTATTTTTTGTAGCACTAAATATCAAAGAAATACATTAATGTATTAATTCAAGCATTTATGAAAAAAGTTATGAAATCTATTTTATTGGTAAAGATATGACTTCACGTGTTACTCAAAATTATTGGATAGTAGTTAGAATGGTCATTAAACACTAAAATAAAATTAACATTAGAGCCAGAGATGAATGGTAAAAATGTATATGGATTTTATCAGCTGCTGTTTTGTTTCGAATTGCTAATCTAAGCTGACAGATAGTAAAACTTTAAATTTTTCAAGCATATTAAGGAATGAAATACAGTTTTTTACTTTCTCTACATATACTATATACATAGTGTATAATGAAGGTATTGTAATGCACCCAAAAATTTTATACTGAGATTTAACTGGGAATAACATGTTTTGGGTCCCCCAGAATCCCAAAAAAGAATTTTTAGAAAAAGGTGTATGTGTGCATGTGTCTGTCTGTGGACAGCATAGCTCAAAAACGAAAAGACTGTTAAATACCAAACTTGATATTTAAGTTTGGAATCTTCCAAGGATGGGACGAAAATTTTCAAGAAAATCCCCTCACCCTGAACTACTCTTTATATGGAAAAAATTTTGAAAATTTTGATTTTCTCAAAAATGGCTCTTAATAGTTTTGATTCAAATACCTTATGTTTAGGATGTTTTTATGGCAAACTAAATTCACATCTTGAATTTTCTGGGAATAGCCTCTGAAGACACCTCTATTCTGTATTGTTTTTATTGAATTTTGTATAACTGGTAAACTGTAAGAGATAGACAAAATCTTACTACACAAAAAAATAGATCTCAATAAATCACAATTTGTGTAGTATATATTTTTTTCGTGGAGTGGGCCATTTTCAAAATATCCCTTGTTATTGATTTCTGTTTTAAAATACTTACTTTTTTAATATGGGAACTTCACAACTCCTGGCCACGCAAAGAAACAGATTTCAATCCCATAGCAACCACATTTTATAACATTGTTCTGTCGTTTAGCCTAGTGTATTCCCTTATTTCCCTTCTACTTATAAGGAACTAAGTAATAAGACCATTTCTGCTAATATTTATTTCAATTAGCATGAAGTAGAAGAATAAGCTTACTAACAATATTTTTTTTACAGAGATGTAGCAAAAGTCATGTGAATGGAGCACATCAGATTTTTCCACATTATGATGCAAAGCATAATGCTTCCATTAGGAAAAAAGGTGGCTTCTTTCTTTTGTTTTTCTTTCCTTTTCTTTTGTTTCTTCCTTTCTTTCATTGTTTGTTGAGCAGTACATAATTATTCATAATTAAGCAACATTGATTCGACATACCCACTCTTATACTTCATAAACCTTGTTTTTCTTAAGGACAGTTGTTTTAACTTCCTTGAAGACATCCTCAGCTACGTCCTAATCAACATAGGCCATAGCTGAGGATGCCTTCAAGGAAGGTAAAACAATTGTTCTAAAGAAAAACAAGGTTTGTGAAGATAAGAGTGTTATGTGGAATCAATATTGCTTAATTATGATTACGGTGCTTCACAGTGTGATAATTCCAATATTAATATATTATTGTGTTTACATAATTATTCATTGATAATAGCTGAAAAAATTATACTGGCTTAGTTATTTTTAGCTCAAACCAGTTCGGTATGTATGGTTTCTGTCATTGAACCATTGAAATGGTTATGCCAGTGCAATTAATATATAATTAAAGGGCAGATATTAAATTTGTTTCATTTTGTATACTTTTGTTACTTATTTGTTATAGAGCTTCATATATGGAAATTTATAATGAAAAAATAATTGATCTTCTTGAGGGAAAAGAAGGGCTGAAAATTCGGGAAGTAGATGGACAAGTTGTTATAGCTAAACTGAAGGAAGAAGTTGCTTGCACAGCAGAAAAGGTACTATAAAATATGTGCATGTACTGCATTTTTACTTTCTCTAGTGCTTATCTATAGCAAGTAGAGGAAGCATGATATTCAACCTAAAATTCAACAAAGATTTCACCAGGAATAAATGTTTTGAAGCATCCTAAACAAATAAACAAAAAGATTTAAAAATGTGATATGGACATACTTAAAATCCAAATATCAGATAAATATAAAACTTGTGAAATGATCAAATTGACACTAATGTAAGTTGGAATCACACTGAAAAATTTTGCATTCTTCCTGGTAAATCACAAGATCTCAAATTTGTTTTGAAATGACATACTCTAATGGCAAGATAACCATGCTTCATAGTTTAACCAACTATTAGGACACTTAATAATTAATTGACAAGTATATATATTATTGTTATTGACAAAGTTCATTTGTCTATTAATGAAAATTCAAACATGACAGTTAAAAACTACTAATCTGCATTCTCACCTTGCTTGCTTCTCGATATAGCATATTCTAATGAACATATTTAACCATCAATTGCTAACTACTGTCTGAATATTTGATTAAAAACACTGACTGATAAGTAAAACATATAATGAGCTAGGAAAACTCTTAGCTTTTGTGTTATACTTTATTCACAGGTGTCTCATATTTACTTGTAATTTTTTCAAAGGAAATGCGGTTCCTTTATTTGGCATATAAAAATGTAATTGTAATGATAAGTATGTGTTTTGCTACCTGTAAAATTAACATAGAAACACAACATGAATGCAGCAAATACTTCAATATAATGCACATGTTAATTTTGTTTAGGAAATAGCTTAGGACTGTTTTTAGAAACAGCCATTGCTATGGTTAAATAATTTCTTTGCACTAAGCAATGTTTAAAACAGCCAATGCTGTTAATCTCATACTAAAGTCTGTTACCTATTTGGATGATAATTTTGAAAAGATAACAAAAATATCATGATCACTGAAGGTTACATGTATAAAAATCAACCTGTACAAACATATCAAAGTGAACAATATGTTTCCAAGCATTACAGATTAGAAATGGTGCATTAAATAAGTTTTTAAAATATCATATTTCCCCAAATATGAGATATAATACTTCTTAATTTATTATTCACTTATCTTTTAAAATGTTACTATTGTTAGCTTGTGTTTGAAAGAGTAAAAATAGACATATCAGAATATACTTAGTAATCATGGTTTTTATACCGGAGAGAGAGAGTGAGAGAGTGAGAGAGAGAGACCGACCGACCGACCGACCGACTGACTGACTCTCCCTAGTCTCCCACTTTGCTTTTATGAGCTTAGTAACCACAAACCTTGAAATCAGCTGTGATGTTCATAATTTTAGCTAAATCTATTGCATTTGTTTTCAGCATGTTGCCATTGATTGGTAGACATGGTTTCTGCTGAACGATGTGAAAATCAGCTCATCTCCCAACCCTTTGATGGCGTCACTTTTGTTGTTTTTGCCATCAATTTTTAAAACTCATCCAAAATAGAATTTCTGTACATAGCATGGTATAAGAAATTCCTAAATCTTAAGGAATTTCGGTTTTGGTTTTGTGTGTATTAAGTTCTAATTCTCATATGAATTTTACTTTCTGATCTAGTGTATAACAGTTTCTATTTCTGTTCTCCATGACTGATTAAAAGCAACTGAGAAATAAAAACTGCAGTTCAACAGTAAATACCAGATATCAAAAATGCTTATCTTTACTTCTCATTTGTTAGTATGCATTGTTGTGCTGAAAGCTGCCGGCTCTACCAGTAAATGTCTTTGTCTTTTATTTCTGCAGCCAAAAGCTGCCTGCTTAGCTCGCAACTTTGTTAACAGTGATAGTATGTCATTTGCTCATTATAATTGCATAAAACTCAATTATATTTCACTGACATTTTCTATTCCTGCAAACCCAAATATAATAAGACCGATTATGTGCAATGAATAACAGCAAATTATCTAAAAATAAATTACATATAAACAAAACGTTTCTGAATTACATTTTGCCGGGACCTATAACAGTTTACATAAAAATATGAATTACTTAGAGCTGGGTTACATATAAAGCAGGTTCAACTGTGTGTGTGTGTGTGTGTGTGTGTGTGCGCGTATATATATATATAGTCTAGGAAGTAAACTTGACTTTAGCAAAAGAGACAAAACTATTAAATTTATTATGAATAATTTAACATTTGTAATTTTGGGGTGATTATATTCCATAAAATATATATAGTAATCGTCTGAAGAGAGTTTAAGTAGCTACAAGTAAAGAATCATGCTTTCCTGCAAAGTTAAAATTAATAAAGAAAGAACATACAACCAGCAATACTAATGTTATACAACTACTTACCAGGGTATATTATAGTAATCCCTTCCAACTAGGGTTGGCTACACTTTCCCCAAAGGTTTAGTTACTGTGTATAACAATATTAAAACCTGACATTAACACACACACACACAAATATGTATTCCAACCCATGGCTATGTTCCTAGCATGGTAAGGTGTACTGCAACTAGTTAGCATTCTGATGATCTGGCTGATGTTCTGCTGCTTGAAAGTGGTGCCAACTCGCCTGGCTGAGCAGCAAAGGTACACTGACATTGCTACAACCACCGTTTTACAGGTCATTAAAAGACCAAGGTGCAGATAGGCTGGAGAGAAGCAAGTCATGTTCCACCACACTAGACTGGCGATCAGGTCACCACCATTAGAATGGCATATCTACTTGTTAAGATTAAAATTTCTCTTATCTGTGACATTCCACATAATGCCTCAGCATAAGAAGCTAGTCTTAAAGGCATTAAAAACTAATTTTTCCCATGGTAAACAAAAGGTGCTTAAGGTTAGTTTATGAATGTATCTAACATTGATCATAAAACTTGTTATGAGCAAGATTTTTAGTACTTCATCCCTCATCATTCCCCTCTTGAGGGAAGTAATCAAGATGTCTTATTGCTTATTCTCTTAGGACCTAAAATGTTATATACAAAATTTCATAGCAATTCATTAACTTCTCTTGAGTGAAAAGATACACAAGAAGATTATGGAGGATTTATCACAATGGAAGGTACACTCTGCAACTAAGATAAATAATCCTAAGATGCATTTTTTTTTTTTTAAATTTCACTGTAGCATAATAATATATTTTTTAATAAATTCATATAGATGTGTTTATCTGCTGTTTTTTCTTTAGTGTAATGCACACTTTTTTATGTTTCTCCTTTGAAAAAAAAAATGAGTAATGTATAGTTAATTCATATGAATATAAATTGTTTCGAGTATTTTACCTGGAACACTCAAGAATACTGTTACTCTATTTTCAGATACTTAATTTAATGAGAAGAGGAGAAAAAATACGCAAGACTAGCCAAACAAATATGAATGAGCGCAGTTCTCGCTCTCATACAATCTTTCGTCTAGTAAGTTATATTTTATTTTTTTATGCTTCAGTTGTATTTTTAAGAGTTAACTTGCTACAAATTCTGATCCTATTCTTATTAAGATTTGTGCAGATTAGCTTTACTTTTTCCAATACTTATTTCTCAGTCTTTGCAATTGATTATATTGACTGTGATGTTCCAAAAGATTATTGTTATTTCTATTTTACAAAGATAATAGAAAGTGGACTTCAGGAGGAGGAAGAAAATGGAGCTGTTCAGGTTTCACATCTTAACCTAGTGGATTTGGCTGGATCAGAACGTGTTGACCAGAGTGGTGCAGTAGGTGAAAGACTGAAAGAAGGTTGTTCAATCAACACATCCCTCTTTATGCTTGCCCGCGTAATATCTCAGCTTAGTGAAGGCCAAGAGTAAGTACAAACAACTGAGTTTTAATTTTGTAGTAATCTGTTGATGTGGTTTTATTTGTTGCTTTAGAGTTCAGTAACACCTTGACAAAATGCTAAGCCACAGATAACTACTGGATTGTCAACTCTGTGGTAGGGACAAATTGTCACATAGGGCACTTTTTCCTGATGTTTCAGATGGCTGTTAGTGGAACTACCATGCAGTCAGTAGTACAGCTAACTGCATTATTAACCAAACCTTAATGCTCCTGCTGCTAGCCCTGCCCACTGCTTTTAAAGCCTGCAGAAGCAAATTATAAGGAGTGCAGCATTTTTAAGGGAGAGCAAGGCATTCATTAATTTAACACCTGTCAACCTACAATAACAAAAATACACAAATTATAAAAATAATTATATCGCACTTGTTATCAGATTGTCAGCATTTAGTTACACATTAAACTCACATAATACATAACATATATATTGAAAGATAAATTAAATACATCACCAAAAATCCAACAATTTAAAAAAAAAAAAAAAAAAAAAAAACATTTAAAATAAATTGGCATTGTAAGTCACCCAAACTTGGGAAAATGTTTCATCATCCCTTGTTGTAGATTATATTTCTTAATAGCAGCTTGTACAGTGTTCAGATCAAATTTCTTAGCAATTATTGTAATTAGTTATGGCAGTAAGGTATTCTGAATCCATAAGTATATGATATTAGGTTCAGTTTGTGAACATCTTTGGTGTCTTGAAAAGTACCATAGTTACAATTAATAATCTCATTTTTGGGTAAAAGCAGTAATGCATTTGCCAATCCCTTGTTGTTCCCTCTTAGTTGACATCTTTGGTGTCTTGAAAAGTACCATAGTTGTTACAATTAATAATCTCATTTTTGGGTAAAAGCAGTAACGCTTTTGCCAATCCCTTTTTGTCCCTCTTTGTTGCAATTTTATTTGGAAGAAAACTAGACTACTGTAGTATACTAACAAGAACGATGACATTATGAATTCTGTTTTCTCTTTTTTTGTGGAAGAAAGTAAAAAAATACATGAGCTATTTGCTAAGGTAATAAATGTTTCAAAATATATATTTTTGGACAATTTTAAATGTAGAAACTTGTAATATGTGGACCATTGAGTTGATGGTCCACGATGCACTGAGAAGTGTTCATTTACACAATTCTGTGCCTGAGATATCACAAGGCAGAAGAGGTCAGGGGAAAAAAAAAAGATAAAGGAAATAAATTATGTTTCAGCAATGTTTAAAATGGATTCAAACTAAATAACTGTTTTTAATAGTTGTGAAAATAAACATCTTTATTGAGCGTAATATTAGACAGCACTTCTCCTGTTCTTTGAATTGTTAAAATCTTAATACTTAAAATACCTAATTATTCTGTCACAACTAGGGTTGGACACAGGGAGGAATAGCTGGGGATCAAATGATAGAGAACGCAAAGCTTGACTTTGCGTAACTAGTATATTCTGAAATATGCATAATTATGAAAGGGGCTAGTGTTTGGTTTACAAAAATTGGGGCTCCCTAATTTAGATAACTGACTTGATTACAATTTTGGGATTAGTTAAGGAGTTAGGAATTTAGATGCTTACTAGAAAGTGATGTCGTACTGGTGGTGACTGCTGTTTGACTCCCAGGAGTGCCCTTCATGCTCCAGGTGCTCACAATTTTTCGGCACTTTATGGGGCACTTCTGTTCAGAGCACGCCCTGGCTCAGCTGCTCGTACAGTATTGTTTCAACTTTGCTGCTCCCAGGCCCCAGCAGGATATTCTTAACTTGGACCAAAACTTTCAATATGGGGGCAGGTGGGGACCGCCTGTATTTTTTATCTGTTTTGCCATTAGGGCACGCTTATCTATGGATGGCCACACCCTGTCGTTACGTTTGTTACAGGACTTGGGACTTTATCAGGTTCATCACCGAAGAGGTCTACTCTCCGTCTAGGTAGTTTATTATACAGGTGGGAAAGGACGAAATTTACAGCAATTCGTAGTTCTATATGCATCTTGGATGTCTACGATTCAAAACTTAAGAGCAAGTATACCTACTTTACCAATGTAGGGGTAACTTAGAGGTCCGGAGTTGAAACAATACTGTACAAAAAAATTAATTTTGAGATCTAGATTGAACTATACCTCCTTTTACAAAAACAAGTACCAAAAAGGCGGGAAGTTTTCACCATATAACTTGGAGGTTCGGGGTTGAAACCTTACTTCTCAATAAAAGAAAAATAATTTTGAGAAGCTGGTGAACCCACTATATAAGTCAGAGGTCGGGATTGAACCATACCTTTTTTATGAAGAAAAGAGAGGCCTGATGCCTCCACCATATATCACTTGAGGTGGGCTAAAATGCAGAGGTATGGGATCGAACCATACTTCACATTAAAATACAACTATTAAGCGAAGCCGGCGCCAATCCACTATATATGTCGTGAGCATGATGATTGGAGTAAATTAAGTGGCCGGAGATCGAAACATACTTCTCAGAACAATAATTCTGAAAAGCTGACACGTCCACCATATATTGAGGTATGGGATTGAACCATACTCTTCCCTAACAAAATGCTAATTGTGGGGAAAAGCCGGCTCCTCGACCATATATGTCACAACTAGGATTGGACACAGGGAGGAATAGCTGGAGATCAAATGATAGAGAACTCAAAGCTTGGCTTAGCGTAACTAATATATTCTGAAATATGCATAATTATGAAAGGGGCTAGTGTTTGGTTTACAAAGATTGGGGCTCCCTAACTTAGATAACTGACTAAATTACAATATTGGGATTAGTTAAGGAGTTAGGAATTTAGATGCTTACTAGAAAGTGATGTCATACTGTATCATGGCAAGGTAGTGAGTGGTCTTGGTCCAATTGGATCCTGCAGAGGCCTGCAGAGTCTGGGTGCAGCACAGCCCAAGGGGCTAAACCCCGAGCTTCGAGCAGACGGCTTGAAGACAAAAGACTAACGGACTAAAAGACCAACAAGACCAACCAGACGACAGAGCAGGCTCACCTACTTGCTTATATAGCATCTTGAGCTCCTATCGGGGTATCAGTATTGACAACGGATATTTACCAATATGGTGCAGACCCACCTTATCCTTGCACAAGTCAAAGTGACCTTTCTGCAGGATTGTTCCAGAAGCTTCTATGAGGAAGCTGATGTGGTAGAAAAGCCCACAGGAACTTTCCTGGCTACTGACACTCCTATAGAGCATCCTGTTGGTTGCACAACTTGGTGAAGCTGCTGCATATTAAAGTATAAGGAGATTTCTAAGCTAAATTCAAGTTACCATAAAATGATTAGTAAAATAATCATTCTAACAATAATTAAGTTAAATAAAGCTCTTGCCATTGTACAGGGGACAATTTTTCCCTTCCCTTCAGCAGATTAAAATATTTTATTATGGTGCAGCAAATGGATTACCAAACATGAAAGAAATAGTAAAATACAGTACAGGTCACACACCAGTTCTTGATGACTGACATTTTTAAATGAGAGATTAGTATGAGTCACTCACTCACCTTTACTGTGTATTTTCAAAATGTAATCATAAGGAAGCAGAGTTGTTTGTTATTGTAACATAAACTATTTGCTAACCTGTTTATCAGGGTAGGCTAGCTCACCGTATCTTCACTAAAGGTCATTTCTTCTAGAAGGAACAAGCAATCAGTAAACTATGTTCCATCACTATAAAGCTTCTCTACTTTATGAAGTTGCATTAACTTCAGCTTTTTGTTTTTAAAATATCTTATTGACATAAATTATCTTTGAATAAATAAATTAATAATTAATGCAGATATTCTCTGACATTATTTGTAACTCACAATTTTTAAATGAAAATATTTTTTTTTGGAACCACTTTTAAGTTCATCATCGCTCATCACACTTGCTAGTCCAATATTGCTTATGCGTAGCAATTAAACAAACTATCTAACCAAAAAAAGCCAAAATCTGAACTATGAGGATGGTTGAATAAGTTCTTGGAATGAAACCCTAAATAGCAACTGACCCTTTTCAAACTATTTTTATTTTTAAATATAATTTCCCTGTACTGCAATATGCATGGTCTGTTGATGTTCCAATGGCTTTACTACATCTCAAAAATGGGATTCCTCCATGGCTGCAAAATACTTATTAATTCTGGTTGAAGAGAATCTCCATCTGCCAAGGAACCCATTGTTTCAATTATTGTTTTGTTTCTGTGTATAGTAGTGAACCCATACTTTGTGGTTACAAACCAGTGCCAAAAATGTGGATTTTTCTGAAAATGGACCAAACATTGATAAGAAATTTGCACTCTGATGCATTTTTGGTCTTGTGTTAACAATTGCAGCACCCATCAGGAAGATATCTTATCATACTCAATTCCACAATCAAAATGAGATATACCCTTTCACATGTTATTGCTACAGTTTCAGCAAACTTTTGGCACCTTTCATTTGGCCATCCTCCAAGATCATTTTTTGGACTTTCTGGGGTGGTGACATATCTTGGCCAACTGATCATCTTCTATGCTCTTCCAACTTGGTGTAATTTTAAAGTTGTTGGTCCACTTAGTAACAGTTGAATATGAATGAGCAGTCTCCGAACGTGTTCAGCAGGTTGACATGAATTTCATTTGCTTTCATACCTCTCTTTACAAAGAACTTTATCTCTGCTTAGATCTCAGTTTTATTTCCATCTTTAAATTTTCTTACATGGAGCAACAATGATGTTGCGATGCAGCTCTCCACCCAGAAGACTGAAATGCCACCTATGCAGTCATAAAGGATGGCTGATTATTGTGTCAGGACTACATTGCGACAGCAATGACCATTGTTGGCAATTTTGAGAACTCATCAAATAGCCCTCGCATAAGCAGTTTATAATTAATGTTGGTTGTCACCATATTATCTGGATATAGGACAACCTCAAATGCAAGATGATCCCCTGTTTTTCAGAACTTAATTTTGGAACTTAGCATATGATCCATATATAAAAAAGGACAACTTAATTTTAAATGAAAATAACTACCCCCCCTTTTTTTTTTTTTTAAAAAAAAAAACTTGATTTAAATGTGTACGTAAATTCATTCAACAAAAATGGTATACTGGAATATGTGCTATCAGAGGGATGGTAGTGGCAGCACAGCGTAACAGTGATAATGGATAAGATTTTCTATTTAGACAACATACCTAATATAACACACAATTGTAAAAAATTTTACCCAAATTAATAATTTGAATTTGTGTGGAAATCCACGTTTTGAGCAGGAGAGAGGTGTACAGGAGAGTACAGAACTGTATCGGCATGTATGCAGTGGGAGAGTGTGACAGTGGTGGCAGCGATAGCTAACTGTAGCAACGATGGATACCATTTTCTATTTAGACAATATATCAAATATAATGCATCATTATAAAATGGAAGTTAAGTGATATTTATGGATGATCTTTAATTACTCATGTCCCATTCTATATTGGACTTAAAAGACCGCATAATTTTGCTCAGAGGCCTCTTTTATCAGACTTGAGGTTCTTTCACGTGCTGTAAATCTATGACACGGGACCAAGGGCTTTTCTTCCCTTCTGAAGGAAGCCGTGCTAAGGATTTTTACACATGAAAAAATCCATTGTCCTCAGCTGAATTTGAACCCGCAACTTTGGGTCTATGAAGTTAGCATGGTAACACCTACACCACGGAGAGCAACATCATTATAAAAAGTACCTAATTCAAATTTGTACAGAAATTTGTTTTATGGATGGGTCAGAGACAAATAAGGAAGAACAGAAATGTTCTTGAACTATGTCTGTGCATGGTGGTGCACACCCAAAACATTATTAAATATAACCACTGATATTAAAGTAGGACCTGTATTGTTATTTTAGTCTCGGAGAGAAATTTTATTCTAATGAGAATGTCTATAGGCCTGTTAACAACCAACTTTTTGGTGTGAACAGCGAAATAACTGCTGCATATGTTCACAGTTTTGAGATAATCTTTACCATCTTCCCCAGATTTTGCCACTGCCATACTCGCATACTTTTTGCCATATGCTATTAAGTAAACATGTATTGTAAATGCAAAAGCAGTTTTCAACATTAATGTTTTGGAAAAAAACATTGTCTTGTATTCAAATAAATACGGTAATATAAATAACAACAGGTTATTAAAAGCAATGACAAACTTTAGTAAACATTTTAGACATAAGCTAAGACAAATCCACCAAATCCTAATCATGCTGTCTACTTGGAATTTGCCAGTAATGGTATATTGGAAAAACTTGACAAATAAAATCTGATGTGCTCTATTCACATGACTTTCTCTAACTCTCTGTAACAAATTATTGTTAATAAGCTTATTCGTCTAACTACTTCGAGATAAACATCAGCAGAAAAAGTTTTATTACTTAGTTCCTTATAGGTGGAAGGAAAATAAGGGAATACAGTAAGCTAAACAGACAGTCAAATGCTTTAAAATCTAGTTGCTATGGTATAGAAATCCAGTTCTTTGTATGGTCAGGCATTGATAAGTTCCCATATGAGAAAAGTGTAAGTCTTTTAAAACTGAAATCAAGAACAAGGAATATCTTAAAAATGGCCAACTCTAGGAGAAAAATGCATATAACATAAATTATGTGTTTTAACAAGCTCTATAATTTTTGTGAGGTACATTTTTGCCTATTTCTTATGGTTTACCAGTTATGCAAAATTCTGTAAAATTCATTCAGGACAAAGATATCTTCAAAGGCTATTGCCAGAAAATTCAAGATATATATTTTATTTGTCATGTAAATTCATTATGGCTTCATGGGTGATCAGCCGTGTCAGGTATATAAAATCAAAGCTTTCCATGGAGTGTGCAATGGTCGAAAGCTTGGATTTTATATACCTGACACGGCTGATCACCCATGAAGCCATAATGAATAACATTCGCCGTGAAAGCTTCAAGTCTTACATTGTCATGTAAATGTCTTACAATATTTTAATCAAGTCATTAGAACCATTTTTGAGAAAAATTTTTGAAAATTTTTTCATGTAAAGGATATTTGGGGGTGGAGGATTTTCTTGGAAGATACTGAATTTAATGGCCTCTCTCTCTCTCTCTCTCTCTCTCTCTCTCTCTCTCTCTCTCTCTCTCTCTCTCTCTCTCTCTCTCACACACACACACACACCACACACGCACACGCACCCCCCCCTACCTACCTTTTTCTAGAAATAATTTTTTTGGGATTCAGGAGGCCCCAACATGGAATGTGTAGAGAAAGTAAAAATATATATATTGTTACTTTATACTTACTATATACTGTATATATAGTATATAGAGAGGTATTGCACTCCACCAAAAAATTTGATATCGAGATTTCACTGGAAATATATGTTTTAGGGTCCCCTGTATCCAAAAAAAGTATTTTCAGAAAAAGGTGTGTGTGTGTGTGTGTGTGTGTGTGTGTGTGTGAACTCAAAAACAAAAAGTCGGTAAAATACCAAACTTGGTATTTAAGTTTAGTATTTCCAGGGATGCGACACGAAGATTTTGAGAAAAATCCCCCCACCCCAAACTACCCTTTACATGGAACTTTTTTCGAAAATTTTGATTTTCTAAAAAATGGCTCTAACGATTTTAATTAAAATATCGTATATTAAAGATATTTACCTGACAAATAAAATGTATATATTGGATTTTCTGGGAATAGCCTCTGAAGACTACTTTATTCTTGGTCAATTTTACGGAATTTTGCATAACTGCTAAACCGTAAGAGATGGACAAAAACTTACCACACAACAAATGTAGAACACTTTGAAACATACAATTTATGTTATATACATTTTTTTTCGTGGAGTTGATTGTTTTTGAGATATTCCTCACTTTTGGTTTCAGCTATAAAAAACATACTTTTCTCATACCGGACTTTGTGAACTCGTGTCCATACAAACAAAGGAACTTCAGTCACATAAAAACCAGCTTTAGACTATCACTTTAACCTATGATACTTCCTTATTTCGCATCTACTTGCAAAGAAGCAAGTAATAAGACTATTTCTGCTAATTTTTTCTCGATTAGTAGGAAGTAAATAGAAGCATAAGCTTTTTAATGATAATTTATTGCAGAGTTGTAGAGAAAGTCATGTGAATGGAACACATCAAATTTTTTTTAATTTTGCTTTGATGCCATTCTATATGAAAACAAATCTTGATTACTAGTAATATTACAATATTGGTGTAACTTACAAAATCCATTATTGCAGAGATTAAAACTTTAAACTACTTTCATTAAATGGATTGTAAATGCTAACATTTTACAATCACTGCGACATGAGTTATGCTATTTTTTAATGTCAAAAGTCCTAGCACAAAGTTAATTGAAAGCCTTGCTACTATTTATTTAGTGGATACAATTTTGGGAAAACAAAATCTGTAGTAAGACTCAAGGTACTAACATTAACTCAAAAAATTGTAACTTTAAAGCTATTAACACTCAAGCATTAACATCAATTAATACACTGAAATAATTGCCCACCTCAACTTCGCTGTTTATGAAAACCAAACATGCTTCCAGCAATAGTCCTTTGTAATTGATATTGAAACAAAGCTATATTGTATGGAATGTTCAATGATATAAACAGAAAAACCACTAAATTACTATATGGTCATGAAACTTATTTAACAATAATGTTTCTAATGGTATCATTGCACATAGATAAAAACAGAAAGCATACCGAATTCCCTTGTCTTTATATTTGAATTTCTGATGGCTTGAGATGGTCATGCACAAAATCAGAAACATATAAAAGTTCCCTTGAATCTAAAACACATATAATTTTCCTTGAACCTATATTCTGGATTTCTGATATATTTCTGGTAGCTTGAGATAGTGACCAACAAGCAAAAGAAAAGAGAGAAAACATCATTAGTGCTTCATAATTAAGTAGGGTTTAATTGCATGAGCAGTATATAAACAGAAATTCCCTTTGTGCAGGAAGAGTTAGCAGTATAGAACACACACAAAGACAAACATTCTAATGTGATATAATTTAATGCAAAATATGCAAATCATTGCTGACATTTACTGCAGATATGATTTAGAATGTGAGGATCTATATCTATAAAAGTTAATTTAAAAAAAATAGTAAAACATCATTTAGCAAATTACTGTTGGCTTTAGTTCATTGTACACATATTTCACTTTTAAAACTGCCATTAATAGTAGAATTTATAGATTTTTCTACAAGCAGACTTTTGTACAAACTTATCATATTTTGCACAAATTTTGATTTGTTATTTTTGCAATTCTGTTTTATTTTCTATCTTAAATGTTGGTGTGAACCCACATCTTTGAGAACTAGAGATTAGCATAGTACCCTTAGACCTGGAGGATGACTGCTGTGAAGTAAGTAAAACCAAATGTGGTTAAGGGAATGCCATCTCATTGACAGAAAAATGAGAAAAGGGTTGCCGGACAATACTACAGCGAATTGTTAATCTGACAAGAAATTGAAGGAGTGAAGCCCATTTGGAAACAAAAAAGTGCTGTTTCACAATACCCCAGCACATTCATTTGGAGCTGTTGCTGCCAAATTGTATGAAGCTGCATTGCATTCTTCACTCTGACTCTACCTGTCCTGTTCACGACTTGTGTGGAAAAAACAATAAATTAACACTAATTGACCTAATAGTTGGTTAAATTATGCAGCTGGGATCTAAAGTACCTACGGCACTGTAAGTTGTCATATTGGAGTACATCATCTTTTGATACCACCTTGTGGTTTACCAGGAAACATACAAATCCATTGAGGCATTTAGCACTGTATCGGCATGTTGCCATATTAGCTCAGTGTTTGGAGCAACTGGCTAGAGACCAGATAATCTGTGCTTTAATTCCTGGCTATGGTATTAAATTTTGTCTGACTCTTATCTAACCAATAGCATGAAATACAATAGGGGTATTTAATTGAACTGTCCTCATATATTTCACTCATTATTATTTTCAAATTGAAAACAGATAATTGCAATATTCAAATTCAAAATCTTCTCGGGCTTCTAGCCAGGTAATAACTTGGCTTGACACCAACGTTTCGAAGAAGACGAGGAAGATGCACTTCTTCGAAACGTTGGTGTCAAGCCAAGTTATTACCTGGCTAGAAGCCCGAGAAGATTTTGAATTAACACGTCGCCAGGAAAGCTATAGTTCTTAATTGCAATATGTTTAGCCATCACCTTCTTTCTCCATTGTAAATGATTGTTACCTATAACCAATGACCTAGATGCATCTGAAAATGTTAAATAATGGACATTATTTATGCAACATGCATATGTATTAAACATTGCAACATTTGTATTATAACAATATGAAAGAAATTATAGTTAGGTTTTATATGATTTCTGTGTATTTACCTAGACCAAAGAATTACATTTCTTCTATGAAAACCCTCAAAGCTGACTACTGCAAAGATAAGATATAATAATACCCTAATAGCCTAGTAACCTATCCTAATATAGGATTAAAAATGTTAGTATGATTACGCTAACTAATATAACTACATTAATATGTATAATTATACAATATAGTAGTACATCATCTAGTGATTAAATGGTTGGAATGCAAAGTTTGAACACCAATGAATGATAAACCAGGGTGCCAATGTAACAGATATAACTAACCTCAATACATGTGACAGGTGCATATTTTTGGAGGAAAGCGAGCTATGAATGAAACCTATCAACCAATAGATACAAAATGTCACTAGAATGTTGCATAATTCTATTGACATCCCATAATGGTGGAAAATTTTAAGAGTTGCACTTTAGTCTTAACCTGTGTCTCCTATGAGATAGCTCCCATTTAAAAGCAAATAAAATATCGGGATTTGTATTTCTGTTGTTTTCACATTACTTGTTATGTATATGCAGTGTGTTTCATAATCTTTTATTTCTTTTAATACAGACAGCACGTCAGCTTCAGAGACAGCAAATTGACAAGAATATTGCAGTCATCCCTGGGAGGTAATGCACATACTGCAATTATCTGCACTGTCACGCCTGCTGTTATTGACGAGACTATCAGTACCCTTGGGTAGGTGATAAAACAAAGTAATGTTATTTGTTATAATTTTTTTTTATGATTTTTTATTGTGTGTGTGTGTAAAAATAAATAGTATAGTGGTGACAGCAGTGTTTTTAATTTCACTTTGGCACAAGATGTGCTTCTTGACTAGTCTTTCCAACAAATTGGAACTCGTTCATTGTTAGAAAAAAGCAAACTTGTATGTTCTATTCACATGACTTTCAACTGTTCTTACAAAATATTCTTCTTCTATCTACATCATGCTAGTCAAGATAAACATTAGCAAAATGGTCTGATTTACTTAGTTCCTTATAAGTAGGGAAATAGGGAATATACAAGGTCAAAGCAATAATCAAATCTTTTAAAACTGATACAATTGATACTTCTCTTTGCATGACTACTAGTCACCCTCCTTGGTGTAATGGTTACCATGCTGACTTCATATACCCAAGATCGCGGGTTCAAACCCGGCGGAGGACGATGGGTTTTTTCGGGTGTAAAAATCCTTAGCATGGCTTCCTTCTGAAGGGAAGTAAAGCCGTTGGTCCCGTGTCGTAGATTTACGGCACGTAAAAGAACCTCAAGCCTGATAGAGAGGCCTCTGAGCAAAATTAAGCGGTCTTTCACGCCCAGTATAGAATGGGACACTGAGAACCACAGCAGTTAAAGAGCGTCCATAAATAACATGCCATTTACATTTTTTTTTTTTTTTTTTTGCTGCGCTTGACTAAGAGGAAAACTAAAGAGCTATAATACAAATTTCAACTTTCCTTTTGAGAAAAGGTTTAAGTATTTTAAAATGAAAACCAATAACAAGGAATATTTTGATAGATGTTAATTCACCATAAGTATTACATGTATATACAAGGTTTTGTCAATTTCCTAATCCTAATAAATTATGTACAAACAAGAAATAAATAAGATACTATATTAAATGATTAATAATACTAAGTAAAGAAACAAAAGCAAAAATTAAAAGGTCATGTTCATGTACTCATCAACTGCATAAAACATGCGTTTTAAAAGTAGATTTTAATTTTTTTCTTGAAAAAATTAGCTTTTAAAGGTTTAATTTCATTAGGAAGATTGTTATAAAGATGAACACCTTTGTGAGACACAGAATTTATGCTCTTACTGAGCCTATGTTGTTGCAGTTGTATAGAGTTGGATGTTCTGGTATTGCATAAATGATAATCTTTATTAGGCCTAAACATGTGTTTGTTTGCATGTATAAATGATACTGTCTCTAAAATATAAAAACAAGACAGTGGTAAAATCTTTAGTTATGAAAATATTGGTTTACTTGGGGTATATGAGTGAGTTAAAACATTGACGGGAATGCACAGTGAAGTAACTAATCAAATAGGAGTAAAAACATAGATTACACTCAAACTTACTTTATTTCAAGAGTGAAGTTTGAATGTAATCTATGTTTTTACTCCTATTTATATGAGTGAGTTTGCTTAATTATTCTCAAAATTCTTTTCTGTAGCTTAAATACCTTTACAGAGGCATTAGAACATCCCCAGAAAGGTATACAATAAGCCTATACTGAATACCCATAACCAAAGTAAACAGTTCTAAGAACATCCATGGTACAAGCTTTAACCAGCAGTTGTACCGCATAACATACCCAACTTAATTTATCAGCCAGAAAGTTGATATGCTCTGTCCAGCAAAGCTGAGAATCAATTATTATTCCTAAAACTTTGTTGAGTGACTTTCTTTAATTAATGTACTACGATTACAATCTGGGTTGGACTACAAGCAGCCATTTCCTGTGTAAAATTGACATGTACAGATTTATTAATGTTAAGATTAAGTTTATTTTCATTCATCCACATCTGAAATGGTAAATACCAAAAAGAAAAAAACTTGTGTTCCATTCACATAACTTTATCTACATCTCTAATAAATTACTGTTAAAAGCACATTCTTCTACCTACTTCATGCTAATCAATTTAAAATTAGTTGTCTTAGTACTTGTTTCTTTATAAGTAAAAGGGAAATAAGGTAATACACAAGGCTAAATTGATAGTCAAATCTTTTAAAAGGTGATTGCTATAGCATTCAAATTTGTTTCTTTGCATGGTCAGGAGTTGACAAGCTCCTGTATGAAAAAAAGTTTTAAGTATTTTAAAACTGAAATCAATAACAAGGAATACCTTGGAAATAGTCAACTTTATGAATAAAATGTACATGACAAATTGTGTGTTTTAATGAGATCTATATTTTTTTGTGTAGTAAGTTAAGCCCACGGTAAACATTTTTGGTCCTATACTCTTCAAACTTCAAATTGGATTGTGGGACATCGGATAATTTCATTGTATACAATTTCTCCTATTTTTTGGTTCACTTCCAGTTTGCTACAACAAGATACAGCGGTTTCTAATTTTTGGTCCAAATGTATGAAATCAACCAATAAACAACCTGGTGGTAATGACGTAATAAGATGGCAGCTAGCACTGGGTCTTCCTTCCCGCTCTTGTAATCGTTTGTGTGAAACTTTGCTGTATCTTGTAGACTTTGTCCTAAAGAATAGGGTTGTAGTAGCTGTGCTATGGTTGAAATACATTTTTTTGTTTTTGTGCAGCAGAGATTTATTAAATAATGACTCGGGTATTTATAACTCCTGCAAATGTATTTTATTACATCCGTTTGTACCTAACTTTCTTTTCTCAACAAAAATATAAAAACTTAGTCTTACCTTTGATTTGCTGGTATGGACTGCCACATTTTTGTGATGGCGAGTGATTTTTGCCTCAACTAAGGACAGCAACTTTCCAAACAAATTTTCATCCATTTCTAAGGAAGTTAAAATGATTTACAGAGTCAGAAACGAGTTCATTTTGTAGTATATATAGTACATCTCTTCTTTGGCCTGCATTCCTACGTTCCAGCCATGGTCTAGTCCACCAACATCTCTTTATTGGTTTTTTCTTTCTGTTATAATATGCTCTTGCAATGCACACATAAACCAAGCTTGCGACAACGAACGTAAATAATTTTGGATCAGCAACCTCCACCATTTTCTATCAGCTGTTCATGTGCATACGAAAAATATTTGGACCAATATACACTCCCGCGGGAAAGCAATGGAGAAATTGTACACAACGTTCACGTTGTATAAAAATATTTGGACTAAATTTTAACCATGGGGCACCGGCTTTATTATCTATCTCTTAAGATTTGCCAGTAATACAAAAGTCAACAAGAATGAATAGCTCTTCAAAGGGTATTCCCATAAAATTCAAGATATACATTTTATTTGTCTTGTAAATATCTTTATACAGTATTTTAATCAAAACTATTAGAGCTATTTTTGAGAAAATAAAATTTCAAATTGTTTTATCATATAAAGGGTAATTGAGGTGGGGAAATTTTCTTGAAAATCATGTTGCATCCTTGTGAGATACTGAATTTAAATACCAAACTTGTACTTAACAGACTTTTCGTTTTTGAGCTGCACACGGATATTTTTCTGGATTCAGGGGGCTACAAAGCATCTATTTGTGGTGAAATCTTGGTATCAAATTTTTGGGTGGAATACAATACCTTCTCTATACACTATGTACATAGTATGATATAATTTCTGTGCTTTAACAAGATACACATTTTTGTGCAGTAATTTTGGTCTATCTCTAATGGTTTACAAGTTAATCAATTCTCGTCCAGAACTAAGAGGTCTTCCAGAGGCTGTTCCCAGAAAATTCAAGATATACATTTAATTTGTGATGAACATATCTTAAACATATGGTATTTTAATCAAAATTAAGAGACAAAAATCAAAATTTTTTGAAAATGTTCTATGTAAAAGATAGGGGTTGAAGGGATTTTCCTGAAAATGTTTGTGTTGTATCCTTGGAAGATGTAGAGTTTAACCAAGTTTGGTATTTAACAGACTTTATTTTTTGAGCTATGCAGTACACACGTGCGAATACTTCTGTTAATGCTTTGGGGACCCATGTTTTCATTATATCAAATTTTTTAGTGGAATACAATGCCTTCACTACCTCTGTGTACATGGTAAGATGTGACCGAGAATGTAAATATGACTGTTCTGCATGGTGGTCATACTTCTTAAAACATGAGGCACTTTGTATGACTTGACTCAAAGTCACAAATCAATAAGGGGGTTTCAGCTGAGTCAGAAATCATCGGTTTGATGAACTCCAAGAATTTTGCATTCAGGCATGCACTAGTGCCCATTGAAAATGACTGCAAATCAAAGAAAGATTAGGAGTGGTGACTACAGCATGCATTGCGGGCAGTAGAGGAAGAGACTGTATGACATGTTCGCAAATGTGGCCTACTTTTATCTGAAGGACCTTGTGAACCAATAAAGTTCAGATTTTGGCCAATAGAATTTCCTTGCTCATTTTATGAAGAATTTTAGAGGGCAAAAGTTAATACGTGGGAAGTAATTTTGAACTATGGAATCATCTTTCTTTTAATGAAATTATAAACAGGATATCTTACTACACAGAAAATGTAGATCATTTTTGGGTATAGGCTTTGAGGACCTCTTCATTCTACATGACCTTTATTTAGTTTTTGTATAAGTAGTAAACCATAAGAGAAAGAGACAAACTCTCTACACAAAAATGTAGACCTCATTAAAACACATAAATTGTTATATACATTTTTGTTGGACAGTTAACTGTTTCTGAGATATTCCATGTTATTGGTCAGTTTAAGTGCTTTAAACTTTTCTCAAGTAGGAATTCATCTTTCTTTTTGTCTCTGTTTTGTTTATTCCTAGCAAATAAAGAGAACCAAATTCCAATTTTCATATAATAATTTGGCTAGTAAAAGATTTGACTATGACTTTAGCCTAGTTCATTCCCTTATTTCCCCTTATACTTGTAAAGAAGCAAGTAACAAGACCAATTCTGTTAGTGTTCATCTTGATACAAAAGTTGTATAATTTTGAAGCTGCTTACAGTGAAGACAAAATCAAATTGAATTAATTGATGTGGTAAGTATTAACACACACTTCACTTGCTTTTATTGTGCAGGACAATGTTTCACGCATCCTCTGCTGAATAGAACCACATTAATTAATTCAATTTCATACAAAAGAATAATATTTTGTAAGAAGGAACACCTAGAGCAAGTCATGCAAATGGAACATATCAGAGTTTAATACCATTTCCGAGATATTACTAATTGTAGGTTTAAATTTTTAAATACTTTGACTTTTTTCAATTGGGAAGTCCTTCGTTTTTATCTTATTTTATTCCTGGCAATGCAAAGAGATTGAAATTTCATTTGATGACAACTCTTCAAAAACTTGACTATCGCCTTAGACTACTGCTCCTTTTTTCTTTAGTACCTGATAAGAAATACATAAGACAATTTCTGCTATTATTTTTTTTGAATAGCATGAAGCAGATAGAAGATCAAGCTTTTGTAAAGTTAGTTTATTGCTAAATGGGTAGAGAAAGTCATGTGAATGTAATGCATGACAAAATTCTTATTTTTTTATGTCGCATGTAGCATTTTTACTTTCTCTATTCCACCCAAAAATTCGATTTCGAGATTTCACCGGAAATATATGTTTTAGGACCCCCTGAGTCCAAAAAAATTACTTTCAGAAACAGGTCCATGTGTGTGTGTCTGTGGACAGCTTAGCTCAAAAATGAAAAGATGGTTAAATACCAAACTTGGTATTTAAGTTTGGCATCTTCCAAGGATGCGACACAAAGATTTTCAAGAAAATCCTCCCACCCCTAACTATCCTTTACATGGAAAATTTTTTGAAAATTTTGTTTTTCTTAAAAATGACTATTAACGATTTTGATTAAAATGCCACATATTAAAGCCATTTCTATCACAAATAAAACGTATATCTTGAATTTTCTGGGAATAGCTTCTAAAGACCTTTTTATTCTGGATGAATTGTGCTTTATTTGGTATAACTAGTGAACCATAAGAGATGACGAAAACCTACTATACAAAAAATATAGATCTTGTTAAAATAAACAAGTTCATGGAGCTTACTCTTTTCGAGGTATTCCTTGTTATTAGTTTCAGTTGTGAAGTACTTATACTTTTCTCAGATGGAAGTGTCCGTTTTTCTTTTGTTCTACTCCTGGCCAAGCAAGAAGCGATTTGCAATGACAGTCGCAAAACGACAGCTTTTAAAATATTTGACTCTCACTTTTAGCCTAGTGCATTCCCTTAGTTCCAGTATGCTTATAAGGAATTAAGTAATAAAATTCTGCTAATGTATATCTCGATTAGCATGGTGTTGAAAGAAGAATTATCTTTTGTAAGAAGTTTGTTTGTAGAATAGCTAGAGAAAGTCATGTGAGTGTAACACATCAGATTTTTATTATTGTATAAATGGAATTAAAATGTTTCAACAGTGGCTTGAGACTGTCTCTCTTGTTTCAGATAGCTATGGTATTGTAATGTTAAATATCGCCAATATTTTTGCACTTTTCATTTCATTTTATAGACTGTGTAAATAAAGACAGGATGATTTGTTAGTCTTGTTTATAAAATGTTTAATGTATTTCCCTAAATTCTGAAATAAATACCTGATTTACATTTGTTTTCATTGAATGCTTGGGTAGGCAGATGAAATTATTGTTCTAAAAGCTACATAGTCTATGCATTTTGATTTTTACTTGAATAGTGTGTTAATAAGTGCTAAAGTTTACACATTTGTTTTCTTTTTTACTGAGTAAAAAAAATGTGTTTCAGTATAGTTGCTTTTATTAGTTGCTTTCAATTAATGATCTGGGGTAAGTTGTACCCAAAAGAACTGTGTTAGTAAAGTGTTGTTGTCATAAACCAATAAATAATCTTCAGCTAACTTCGGAAACCCTGCATGTGCAGAATGCACAGATGAGTGACAGTGGGTGGCAAGAAGGTAATAAGATTTTCCTATCAATTAATCATTCCTGGCCCAGACAGTGTTATCTCAAGGGTAATTTACCTGTTCTTTTGAGGAAACAAGCCGCCATTAAGGTGTTCTCTGAAATAATAAATATTGGTTGGTTAACTGGGTAAAAACTTCAAACAGCTGAAAGATTTAATGTCAATGTGGCATATTACAGTAGCTCAATGGTACAGCAATTGCACAGAGAGTGGGAGAATTATGTTCAAATCCCAGCTGTGGCATTGAATAATTTTTCAACTGGTTCTAACAAGAAAACACATATGCTTAGTAGGACTTTAATAATATTACCCAGATACAACTACTTACATTACGTAAGTCACCATTAAGGTTAAAATTTAGTTGAGTCGATTTTGTAACACTACATCACTTACTTTTTAATTTCGGAAAACATGTTTCAGAAGCCATGTGCTTCCATTGTCAATTCCTTTGGTCGACTACCGGTATTGCTTGCTGTGGTGGTTGTCTCTGTCCCTGGTGGTGGTTTGATGAACTTCTGTATGAGTAGATCGCCTGGCGGTATTTCAAAATTGAAAACCCGGTTCTTGTTTTTCCATATATATATGTTTTCCCAAACTTTTAATTCTGTCTTCCTTGTGATGTTTTTGAGGATTTTTGGGCTTCTATTTATAGTGTGTTTCTCTTTCCAAAAATGCCAAGCTACTGCAGATTTTTCTTCTTGTTTGAGTTTAATATTTCTGTGGTGTTCTTTTGCCCTGGTTTTTATATTTCTTTTTGTTTGGCCGATGTACAAGAAATATAAAAACCAGGGCAAAAGAACACC
Organism: Hymenopus coronatus; assembly: GCA_030762935.1. Classification (NCBI taxonomy): domain Eukaryota; kingdom Metazoa; phylum Arthropoda; class Insecta; order Mantodea; family Hymenopodidae; genus Hymenopus; species Hymenopus coronatus. The sequence continues at coordinate 62,234,028 of CM060881.1, forward strand.
ACAGAAATATTAAACTCAAACAAGAAGAAAAATCTGCAGTAGCTTGGCATTTTTGGAAAGAGAAACACACTATAAATAGAAGCCCAAAAATCCTCAAAAACATCACAAGGAAGACAGAATTAAAAGTTTGGGAAAACATATATATATGGAAAAACAAGAACCGGGTTTTCAATTTTGAAATACCGCCAGGCGATCTACTCATACAGAAGTTCATCAAACCACCACCAGGGACAGAGACAACCACCACAGCAAGCAATACCGGTAGTCGACCAAAGGAATTGACAATGGAAGCACATGGCTTCTGAAACATGTTTTCCGAAATTAAAAAGTAAGTGATGTAGTGTTACAAAATCGACTCAACTAAATTTTAATTGTTAAAACACATCACTGTCTCAAAGTCCACCATATATCAGCACCATTAAGGTGTTCTCTGAAGTGAGAGTTGGTTAACTGGGTAAAAACACAAAATAGTTGCAGGATTGAATTTCATATCGGTATGTTGTTACAGCAGTGCGATGGTTGACTAGCCACTAAATTCACGCTAGAAGCCATTGAACTATTTTACACTTACTCTATTGCTGTCTAAAGAACAACTGATTACTGATTTGAACTCATAGGGTAAATAAACACTGTTCCTCATTACAAAGCAACATGAATCAAATCATAAACATTGATGGTTTATATTCTACACATACAGCATTGTACAGCCTAATGGGAAGTGAACTGTTTGCTCTCTCTCGACTTTAACAAATGCCTTTAAAGTAATCTTTTTAACACATCATGTCAATAGTTTACATTCCACTTCTGAGCAGTTACAAATATATGTACTTACATACACACAAACAACAATGGCTATTACAGTGTTTACGTCATGACACATCTCTAAGATATAATATATTGGTATTTTTATTTATTTGTGCTATGAAAACTATTTGAGCTAAAAATATGTGGTTTTCATGGTTATAAATGTAAAAAGAAGCTAGTAACAGTGAAGAATAACACAAATATTAATATAAAAATAATAGTTGCAACAAATCTTCACTTATCTTTTGGAATCCCTGCCTGGACTAGTTTTGCAACGATTTCATTGCATTATCAACCTATCCTTTTGGTCTCTTTTTTGATGTTGTTTATTTACACTGTCATGGTTACTGCTACTAGGTGGATTGTGTACTAATGCATTGCTAACTACTGGAATCAAAACAAATTTGGTAAGAGTGTCAATTGGAGGTATATCAAAATTCATTGCATGATTTCTATACTTTAATATAAATATTTTCTCCCAAACCATTAAATCTATGGGCCCATTTAAGTGTTTTAATAATTTAACATCTGGATTTATTTCATGATTAAATTTCCAAAAATGTTCTGCTACAGCTGATTTATCAATTTGTTTGTATTTAATATTCCTAAAGTGTTCTTTTACTCTGGTTTCCAGATGACCAATATAAACAAGGTCACAATTTAAACAGTTTAATTGATAAATGCCAGATTTTTTATTTTTTGAAATTTCATCCTTTTTAGAAAAGCCTAACAAATTTTTTATACTGTATTTATTTTGAGGAACCAATATTATGCCATGATCTTTGAAAATATTTGTGAATTTTTTATTTGCCCAAGGGTGATAAGTAAATTTTTTAAAAATGTAATTATCTTTTATTTTCTTAAGCATAGAAATATCTTTAATAGCTTTTTGATATTAAAACTTCTCAATTTTTTTATTTATAAAATCAGTATTAAAACCATTAATTAAAGCAGTGTTAATAATGTGTTTATTTTCTTTATAGAATTCATCTTTATTAAGGGGTAAATTAATTAACCTATTAATTAACCTATTAATTAAACTATTAAAAACAGCAAATTTATGTGAAAAAGGGTTAAAGCCATTATTTTTATATAATTATCAGTGTGGGTTTGCTTTCTGTATATTCCAAAATTCAATTTATTGTCTTTTTTTATTATTTTTAAATCCAGGAAAGGGAGATAGCCATCACTTTCAGTTTCTAATGTGAATTTTATAGCCTTATCTTGTAAATTTAAAAGTTTTAAAGCATCATTTACATGTTTATCAGGAACAATAGCAAATATATCATCTACATATCTATACCAAGTTTTAAAAATTAGAGGGAATGCTTTAGTGACCTGTATTTCAAAATAGCTCATGAAAAGATCAGCAAGAAAAGGTGAAAGTGGACTACCCATTGCTAAACCAGAAGTTTGTTGATAGAATTTGTCATTAAAGCTGAAAAAATTTTGATCCAAACAAAGATTAGTAAGGATAACAAAATTATTTATTAAATCTTCATTCAGTTCTATAGAACTTAACCATTTTTTTAAAAATGTCAAAAGTTTTTCTCTAGGAATGCTTGGAAACAAAGCAGTTACATCAAAAGAAACAAGTTTATCATTAGTAGATAATGTAATATTGCTGATCCTTTCAACTAGCTCAAAAGAATTTTTAATACTTAAACTCTCAAATTTTTCAAAATTAGTGAACTTTTTTTTTAACCATTTAGCTAGGCTGTAAGTAGGTGAATTTATGCAATTTACAATAGGTCTCATTTTATTTCCAGGTTTATGAATTTTGGGAAGAGCATATATTCTGGGTAAAATTGGATTACTGATTATTATAATTTGCTTTTCTTTATTTGTAATACTTTTAATTTCATTAAGGGTCTTTTTATAAATTGAAATGCAGGATTTTAAAGGGTTAATATCAATGCTTTTGTAATCTTCACCTTGAAGTAAGAGTTCCATTCTGTTAATGTAATCAATTTTATTTAAAATTACAATACTGTTACCTTTATCAGCTTTAGTATAGATTACATCTTTTTCTTTTAATGATTTAATAATTTGTTTATTGTGATTTACTTTAGGGTGATTTTTATTCAAATTCTGTAATATTTTACTACATTTTTCTTTAACCAATAATTTATTATTTTCATTTAAATCCTGACTAGCAATTTCTATATCTGCTACATAATCATCTATATTTTTTGAAAAATCTACACAGGTTTTTAAACCTTTATTCAAAAAATTAATTTCCTTCTCATTGAAATTACAATTTGAAAGGTTAATTACATTATTTTTAGGGTTATGCCCTTTAGTTGGTTTCAGTTTATTTTGTTTTAAGCATAATTTATTTAACTTATTTTTCAGTTTATTTGTTTTATTTGTCATGCTAAAGTTCAAATTTTCAAACAATTTATATTCCAAATTTTGCCAAATTGAATTACCTAAAACATTTATAAGTTTGAGATGAAAAGTATATAATTTCAATTCAATGTTATTTAAGTTTTTAAAATGCACACTTCTTTCAACTTCAATTACTTTCTTCTCTGCTGCTTTTTGATGAATACTATTATTGTCAAATTTAACAGTTTTTCTAACAAAAATAGGAGTTACTTTACGTTTGGTGATATTGATTCTTAACTCTTACTGTACAAGAAGTAATCCCCTACACCAAAAATGAACAGTTCATTCTTCCTTGGCCTCCTTCAGATTACAAATGATTGTAGTGGGAAGGAAAAGAAACCTTTTTCTTAAATTAAGTTTTGGTCAGTGTAGACTACTTTCTTATGGAGTAATGGCATTAAAATAGTAATGTAGCATATAGAAGTGGAAAACTGGTCGTCACCTGTTGCTTTGTGGATAAGTGTTCTGTCCTTGCACAAATTGTGTCCCCCTCTGCTGGTCAGGGGTGAACCAACAAGTTTGGTTCATTCAAATTGTGACACCAGATTATTTTATGAAGAATTGCTCAAAGATAGCTTGTCTGCCTTTCTGAAGAGCCTTGGTAGGGGCAAATGGCCTAAAATGAATTTCTTTCCTGGATTTCCCATGTAAGTCATATTCTGAGTTGTGTGCACCCTGCTCGAATTTGAGCATTATTCTACCCATTTGTTACTGTGTCAGCATAACTGAGCTGTTAAAACAGATGTTTATCACTTCAAAAGAAAATGTCTTGCAATTAATACTTGTTTAAACATCCTTAGGACAGCATTACAACTTTGATGGATTGAAAATGTTCACGTGCAACTGATTCTAAACACCATATTTTAGAATTTGAGGAAGTCATTAAACATTTACCATTATGTTGGAAGAAATGTATGTTGACGAGGGGACTTTCTAGTAAATTTATATAATAATTACGTAGTTATTATCAATTACTGGCACAAATACTTCTTGAACTTATTGTCAGTTTAAATTTGATTTTCCTTGTCTAAGAAGGTATCCTCATTTTTAAGTGATGAAAATGCCTCACTCTAGTGAAATATTTGCAGATTAATTAAGCTCTTTTTAATATTCTGTTTTGAATTCTCTTATCTTTACAGATTTGCATCCCGAGCTGCAAATATACAAAATAAGCCCTTAAGAAATGAAGTATTAACTGATGCAGCTCTGCTCAAACGATATGCCCGTCAAATAGCAAAACTGCAAGAGGAGCTTAAGGTAATAAATCTTAAATATAAAAGTTATGTTATAACAAGGAAAATTTCCAACATGAACCAGTCAGATCTAATTGAAACTTGGCATAGAAACTAAATAAAAATCACTGGTTTTAATGGAGTAATTTATTTTACTGCAAATGTTTTAAACAAAATGCTAATTGTATTTCATTGAAAATAAAATATTTGTTGAAAGCCTATGTATTACAATGCCTTATCAACTTGCTGGTTGCACATGACAACCAAATGTGTCTTTAAATTTTCTAGTCATGTTGAATCTGCTGTCAGGTAATACATTTTTCATTTGAGAAAATGATTTTTCAACATCTACAGAGGTAATTGGAGCAAATCTATAACATTGAAATATTGTAGGGTCCTTTTCTTCTGCAATAAATTTTCATTTTGCAGAGGTTTTTAAAGTTTCTAGGCTTGTAAAAATCAGAGTTTTTTGAAAGCACCATTTTACCTTTTTCCCTAACTAATGAACCTTATTCCCTGGTATATGTTCTTTGCATGACATCATCCATAATTTTCACTGATTTTTGTCAAAGGCTGCTCTTTCTTGAACCTGTCAGATCACTTAACTCTTGTGCAATGAAAGTTAGTCATTTTTCACATCCGAAGATTCAAAAAGTTTCAAGATGCTATTTTCTCTTAGAGCGATGGCCATCTTAGTTATACTCTGGAAATTAGAAGCATAGTAAACTGCTGCCGAGTTCCATGTATTTATGTTCTTTGAGGACATCTGAATCTCCCCCAAAAAAGAAAAACATTTTTAGAAAAAGGTAGGCATATGTATGAATGTGTGTGGGTGTGGGGGTGGGGGTGTGGGTGTGGGTGTGTGTATGGGCGCGGGTGTGTGTATGGGCGCGCGTGCGCATGTCTGAACAGCGTAAGTCAGAAATGCAAAGTTGGTTAAGTACCAAATTTGGTATTTAAGTTCAGCAGCTTCCAAGAATGCACACAAATATTTTCAATCAAATCCCCATCCACCCCAGGTTATCCTTTAGATAAATTTTTTTTAAAAAAAAAATAAATTGATGATTCTGATTAAAATACCACACATTGCAAATAAAATCAATATCTTGAATTCTCTGGAAATAGTCTCTGAAACTCTCTTCATTCTGTAGACATTGGCATATTTGGTATACTTGAAGAGATAGACAAAATCTCACTGTAGAAAAAAATGTAGATTTCGTTTAAACACATAAGTTTGCCGTATTAATTTTTTTTTGTGCAGTTAACCATCTAAGATTTTTTTTTCATTGGTTTTAAATTTCTAATACCTAAGACTTCTCTCTAATGGAAATTTCTTATTCACTTTTTTCATCCTGATCATGTAAAGCGATGGGAATTTTTTTGTAGCTTAACGTCCTTTATTCTGTGCTGTCATATAAAATAATGAAATCAGAGATATGAAATAATTTAAATTATTATAACATTTATTTAATTGGGATGATTAAAAGATAAATAAAACTCTTTTTAGAATTTAATATTATAATTAGTTGTGCGATCCATAAATAATGATTAAAAGATTAAATTAACAAGAAGGAGCAGACTCTACTTGCTACATGCTTGACGCTACAGTGTGTAAATAAGTTTTGCAATTCTAGTTGTAGCAGCTCTAACTTTTTGACAATTTGACTAAGATGTTACCAGCAACTGATTAAATCTGAGTGTTACATGATTAATTTTATCATGTAATAATGGTTACGTTTCTGTGTTTTCTTTTTGAGAGTATTGAAAACAATATGCAATCATTTGCTCATGCCATTTCTTAAGATTTGCCTTGGTTATGCTTCATTTTGGCTGGTGAATAAAACTGCTACATGATAATTAAGTCCTGAAAAATGGCAGTTGTCTTGCATTCAAGGTCGTCTTGTATTCGGATAAATGGGGTAGATATAGTATAGAAGTTGTATGTAGAATGAATTTTTGTTAGAATACTGTCAATTTAGCTTTTGCAGAATTTTAAGAAGGATGTTTCCCGGATGCATATTGACTGCAGTGTTCACCACACAGTTTGCACACAGGTGTCGTCTGGGTCGTGGAAGCACTCGATTTTGCACACTTTGTAGTGGTACTAATGTACCACCAACGAGTTGACAAAGTGCCGCAGACTCTGATTGGTGTCTGTCCATTTCCTTGTCACCATGGCCTCTGTTGATTAAAATTCAGCCAGATTGTGTTCCTCTTTGTCATTCTGTCCTGAAGTAGATTTTCCCTGGCATTTGTGTATGGCAGCCCATGCTTCAGTTGTAGGTCTTCAATGAAGAAACTCTGCTTAGTGAGTTCATATGCTAGCCTGGATTTTGTATACTTTGAGATTCCCAAGGCTGCTTTCAGGAAGCGTGATTTTACTGCTTCCAGTTTCTGCCATATGAGGCGATGGGCACTATTTTGGTGTCGAATAGTGTCATGGTGGTTTGCAGCGAGTCTCATGATTGTTTTTATATCAAATATGACTTTAGTGGCCGCCGTTGCTAGCTTTATGTGGACTGTAGGATCTTGTGGTTTACATAGTAAATCCGAGGTATTTGAACTTATTAACAGATTTGAGCATTTCTGTTCCTAGGTGTACCCTGTCTCCTGTGGCCTATCTGTCTCCTTTTCGAAATGTCATATTCATGGTTTTTTCTGTATGATTTTCAGTTGTCCTTTGCCCAACCTTCCAAATGATTTTTGACTTTTTGCACTTATTTGCAATAATTGATTTATATAAAGCAATATGAAACAAAATTAACTCAACTCTGTGGTGTTAGTTCCACCATCAGCTTAGTTTCAGGGCAAGTTTTCTTCATAAAAGATACATTTTTGGTTCATTTTCTGTTTTATTAATGGGCGCAATTTTTTTAATTTTTAAAAAAATTCATATATATGTAATATTTTTCATGCAAAGAATCATGCTTCTTCTCCATCTCTGCAAGAAAATGGTAGTCAGTATTCTGTCTTTGTTACATTGGGAAAACAAATGCTATTGCAGAGTGCACATACTTTCAATTATTTACTCCAATTGGCTAACAGCCTTCCAGGAAATAAACATTGTGATAAATTGCAGAATGCCAAATTACACAATTTTGAATTATGGCTCTTAACCGTAAGTAATTGTAGCCATTATTAACACTGAAATAGCTATGAATATCAAGAAGTTTGGTGCTGTGGAAGAAGTGACTTTCTCCTCAAAGCACATCTACAAATGTGCTACTAAAGACCATGATGCCAAGCCCTGCAATTCCATATAGGAAATGAGAAGAGGTGAATAATATTCTTCAGTATTTGCTTAAGCCATAAAAAAAGTTTATAAACAGCCAGTCCAGTATCACTAGAATCTAATTGGGACTTTCTGAATTTAAGCCTAATAATACTACTGTTTGAGTCAACCCGCTTTGTTGAGAAAGTGATAAATGGGCAAGATTAGCTTGTATTCATGGGTGAGATGGAATGTACAAATATGATAAAATAGCATAAATTGTATTGCGAATATTGAATATTCCTCCAGATATGCAGGATGTGAACCTGTTTTCAGTTATGTGAGAAAGAATAGATTAGATTTCAGGTTATTAATAAGACATTGTAAACCATTTTTCAATTGAAATGCAGCAGCACTACTGTAAGAAGTATATTCAAAAAGTACAAATCTTTGGTCAACAAAAATACACACACACACACGCGCGCACACACACTCTCTCTCTCTTTCCAGTCTCCTGCCATTGTTGGAAACACTTCCGAAATGCAGTTTTTGGTATGGTGAACAGTCGGGCCATCACATTCCGCATGTTCTCTCTTCCCTCAAATTGGATCCCTTTCAGCAGTATTTTCAGTTTCCAACTTCTTTTTTTTAATAGATTCTTCACTTGGTCCAGGTACCACTTTGTTTCTTACCTCCTCTATGACTTACAATGCTTCTGTCATGGGAAGAGATGATTCTTCCAAATTTTTTATTGCACTTTCAAAGTGAAAGCAATTTGCTTTTATATAGCTCAACTCCGGTACTGCTGCTCCTGAGTGCAATGCTTTCTTTGCCTTTAGCCTTTACAATGGCAGTTGCATCAAGTTCATTTAATGAATCAATTACCTCTACGACTGATGTTTGGAGGAATTTAGTAACAGTGACGGTCAAATTATATGTTTTATTAATTTGGACCCGTGAGGTTGAAAATGAAAGCATAGGCTTTCGAAACTAGTCCCCTCATAATAACAATGTAAGTGACGTAGTGTTAAAAAACCAACTCAACAAATTAATAAAACATACCTCTACGACTTTTTTTTTTTTTTTTTTCTTCTTCTTCTTTGGTAGTGTTTAATGCCCGCTTTTACTGCTCTGGCACCGCAGGCGATGGCACTGATGAAACATGAAGATGGAGCCCCGGGGGAACCCGGAGAAAACCACCCCTGTGCCGCTTTGTCCACCACAAATCTCACATGCTGTCGCTTGGGATTGAACCCGGGCCGTCTATGTGAGAGACAAATGGTCTAACCACTCGGCCACGGCGCGGCCTCTATGACCTTGTGTGGTTTTCTGCATAATACATTGCTGCTGATAGCCATATACTCCATCATGTCGTGGAGGCAGCGGTATCGAAGGATACTTCTCTCTGAATATCACCACTCGATTTGGTGCTTTCAAGAAAACCTTCTTCACCGAAGAAACATTTTCTTGACTGCAGGATGCTCTTCCCGAATCTTTTCAGCTACCCGGTGGAATCCATGTGCAAGACAGGTGACATGGAGCATATGAGGATGGAAAGTCTTTAGACATTCACCTGCTTTCAACATGTAAGCTGCACTGTCGGTCACTAACAATTTCAATTTTTCCTCTCCTTCTGCATCTAGCCATAGTACCTTTAAAGCATCCCTCACTGCAATTGATATTGTAGAGTGGTTGGTTTGTTGAAACTACTTGCATAGGATGACATTGGGCGTGCTGGGTTCCTCAGAAGTGAGTTTGCCCACAAATATGGTGGCAATATATCTACCACAAGCATCCGTTGTTTCATCCAAACTTAACCAGATGTTGTGGTCAGCGATGTCTGCCTTTATGTCTTCAATAGCTTTCTCATGCAACTGGGGCAATACATTCTTTCTTAAGGTGGGCTCATCTGGTACTTTAAAGTTGCAAAATTCTTGAAAAAAAATTTTCAGTATTGGGTTTTGTCGTGTAGTAATTGGTATATTGGCGGCAGTAAAAGCTTCACATAAACGCATGTTAAATGAATTAGCTTTTGCTTCATTAGAACTGCCTGGCTTTTATGTTAAGAAACTCTGCTTCTTTTGAGATTCGTTCCTATAAAAAAAATAATAGCATTTACAGAATGAGTTGCTGATTGTCGATGTTGCACCAAGTGAGAACCTTTTTCTGCTTGCACTTGTAAATTAAATGTAAACAAGAAAATTTTAAATACCACCACTGACAAATAAGTATTAAATAATTTTGGATGTGTGATGGAGTCCAAAGAGAGTATACTTTAAGTTGCACTCCAGTATTATTTAAAAATATAGCAGGGTGAAGAATTACCAAAATACGAAAAACACAAGAAATTATTCCTACCTGCTTCTGACATGCGTTATAATAAATAACGTTTCCATCAGTAGAAAAGCTTTTGTCGATCAGGATCCATTCGTGGAGCAGGGAACTTCTTGATGATTTGCTTTTGGGCAAGGTGCAAACGACTTCTATTGTGAGTATAAGCAAGAAGACTGAATATTTTGCCATTGAATTTTAAAAATGTGTTAGAAACTCCCTATAATGGAAGAAGCAATAATGCATACTACTCAACAGCGCTATTAAAATGTTTGCCTCTAGTTTTCACCTATTGTTGCGGCATGTAAACATCACATGTTTCAGAAATGCTGCATGCCACTGACATCTTTTTTGACAATAGCTAGAAAATGTTAACTGAAGGTGGGCATTTTAATTAGTTTATTGTTGTGGCAAACGTTTAATTAAAGTTTATTATTGTAAGGTATTGCGCAAGATTTCACAATATAGTTATTTAATAGTTTCCTCATTTGAATGGTCTCCTTTCGTTTTAAAAATGCTTTTATATTCATAAATCTACTCTTATTTGCTTAAATAACCTAATTAGGCACTTTTAGGATCTATCACGAAAAATAGGTTTTATTAGGTCCTAACATAAAATTAGGTCAATTTAGGCTCTATAAAATTGAAGTATATTACTCGTTGGTAACTAAACCATTAAAATAAATCAAAGTTTGGAGTGTAGGAGGTCAGGAATAAAATAGGTCAGAACCTAAGAATCCGGGGCTTAATTATCAGTGATAGTTAAAGTATTTATAGAGGTACTAACAAAGCGACTATAAGAATGGGCAGTGAGAGAAGGTAAAGTATCCGATCTACAAGATGGGTTTAGAAAAGGAAAGCCGACAATGGACAATGTTTTATAATAAGAACAATAATAGATAAATATCCAAGTAAAAAAGAGGTAAGATATATTTATTTTTCGCAGATCTAGAAAAGGCCTTCAATACCATCCAAAGGGATGCACTTTGGTTTAAGCTGAGAATAAAGGGAGTGAGCGAGTAATTCATATGACTATTAGATAATCAATTCTGCATTAGGCTTGCTAATAAAAACATAACAGATTGGGTACCAAATTGGAAATTAAGTGCCATTTTATTTAATTTGTTTATTGATGACTTACTCCAAGAAATAGCAAAAGAAAATTCACTATACCCAGCAATCAAAAATAGATATTCCAGGTTTGCTCTTTGTGGAAGATTTAGTAGCAGTAGCAATCTGAAGTGGAGGTTTAAAGTAAACAATAGAAGCAACAAAGAAATACTGCAGTAAATAGAGATTAAAAATAAATAAAAGTAAATGAAAAAGTATTGTTTGTAAAAATGGGAATAAGCTCAGCAGAGAAGAGAGATGATGATTAGAGGGGAGTGAATTTGAAGTTGTAAATAAGTTTGATTACTTAGGCTAAATAGCAGTGGAAAATGAACAGAGCAAAGAAAAAATGTGGTACATAAGGGGAAATTAGCTTCAAATATCATAAGGACATGCTTAAAGAAAATACCAAATATGAGAGTAAACTGGCTAGAGAGAAGCACTAGAGGAAGAAAATATTTTCAAAGTCTGTTATAGGACACAAGTATCAGCAAAATGGGAAAGAATTTGGTTGTGTCAATTAAAGGAAATTGTAAGAGAAGTTGGATTGGGCGAACTTGACAGACAATAGGGGGACAAGAATTATGGAATAAAGTGAAAGCGAGGATAGATGATATAGGGAAACAAGAAATAATAGGTAGCTTAAGGGATAAGAGTACTTAAATATTATATGAAAATGTTAAGAAAGAATGAGGAAGAGAAAAATACATTGATGTCTGGAAAAATGGACAGAGAGGGTCTAGCATGGACAAGAACAGGAACAATGTTATTAAAAGGTCTAAAAGTAGATAAAGATTTATGCCCACTGTGTGCATAATGTAGATAATAATTTATACTGTATAATTGAATGCAAAGAAACAAAAATATCGAGAAAAAATATGAAATAAAAATTGGGACAAGTTACATACAGAAATAGTGTACTTAAAACTTTTTGGAAACAATAAGAAAGAATAACTGAAACAACTAGGTAATTATACAGGGAAGGTAAGAGAAATGGGGTAGGAAAATCACCAAACAAAGAGAGGATCTTAATAAAACTGATGAGGTTCTAGGTATAAAAAAAATAAATAAATTAAGTTAATAAAGTATAAAAATGTATAATTAGAGTGAATGGTAAATAACTAGGGTGTTAACACAGCAATTCAAGGAAAGTAGTTATGTATGTATAAAGTTTGTAACTGAATATCTATCATACCATTGCGTACCCATATCTTGTTCATTGGTTCTCAAACTGTGGTATGATCTTACAAGACCACAGTTTGCAATTGCTCAATGACATTGTCATTGTGGTTTGTTGACTGCCTACCTATTATCAGGAAGAAATTTCCTTGTGCTTGACTCTTGTTGGGTGTGTCGTCTGCTGGCAGGGGCTTGTCAGGTTGCTGACCAATCATAGTGTAAGAATACATAACCGCCAGAGACATGACGTCATCGGTGTTGCAACACCTATGTGGTTCAGTGAAAATTTACACACGCCTTTTCATGCATGACTGATCAATTGTTAGCAATCTGATTGTTTGATTTCATCCTGTGAAAAGTTCGGTTATATTATACATAGCGATTCTGTAAGGATTTACCTTGATAATCGTTACTACCTTTTGTATATCGTGGACATTGCTCTTGTTCTCATCCTCGAAATATCATAGGAGACACTGTCATTTCAAAATGTCTTACATCCGTGATAAGTAAGTTGAGGTTACTGTAGACAAAATAGTAAAACTTTTCCGTTTAGTGAAATACAGGACCCCAATGTGGAAAGTAATAGATGAGGTAACTAGTGAGAAATGGGGAAAAATAGCTCAATATAGAGAGGTGTGCATGGAGAGAAGGCATTTTAGAGGAATCAGTGGAATGTTTGTCGCTGCAGACGGACGGCGAGTAAATAGGGCAACAGTGCACCCAGGTGGCCACAAGTCTGCAGAATGTCAATCACAAGGTAATTTCTCACCAATAATAAATGTGGTCTGCTGTCTTATAATAAATGTGGTCTGCTGTCCAATATATGCAGCCATCTTTAAAGCAGTTGTGCCATTGTACCATTCCTTTATCCATGAGGTGCTCATGGCATTGTTTCTGAAAACCTATTGAATCTTGTGAGTGGTATTCACTTGGGTATCACCAAGCTTTTGGTAAAATCTGGTGTAAGTTCTGTCATTTTACAAAAGCTGAAATCTCTAACTACAAGTCTTTACTCATAGGCCAACTGCCAACAAATGTTTTCTGTGGGTGGAAAAAACTTAAGATTGCTCATGAATATCTACTCCACATCTCCATCTAAGGAATTCTCTTATGCTTCATTGGTTTATATAGTAAATGAAGACAGTTGTCAGTAAGACTTTATACAGCAGAAAGCCTAAAGTTCTACTTCTACTGCCGCAGTCTTAAAAGTGGTCCTAGTGCCATGATGCACGATATCATTAAACACCCCTTCCAGATTAATATTTTATGTTTTATGTACCTAGATTTGTGAACAGTACTAAACAAAGAGGATGTTTTGCAATCGTACATATGTGTGTAATACAATTGCCTTCTGCTTGTTAAAGCTTAGTGAATGTTTTATTATTTCAATGCTACAGTTTATATTAGGTACATATAATTTTTGTACAATTACTGCATTGAACATTTTATACAGTCTAAATTTCATGTCATTGCAAAATTATGCTTTGTTGGACAAGGAGGAAGTTTAGTGGTTCTAATCCCAGGCTAGTCTGCAAGTGTGAAATCAATCTTACTCTTATTAAACTTGAATTCTCCTGTCATGTATGGAATATTAACATTGGTAATTACTTTGTTTCAGGCCAAACATTCCAGTAAATCAAGTGCAGAAATTGAATATAAACTTGAAGAAACAAAAAGGCACAATCAGCTACTTCAGCAGAGAATTGATCTACTACAAGAGAAATTAATAAGTTCTACTCTGCTTGATTCAGATACATTAGATGTAAGTAATGACATTTGGTACTGAGATTTGAAGTTACTATTTTTCCATATAGTAAAATAGCAAAATAAACTTTTGTCACAGTAAACTTTACTTCAACACTGCATATTTAAGAACATCTGTATCTAACTTCAACAATGTTAAACTATGCAATGTCTAAAAGATTAAAACATTATTTTCTTCAATTGAGCCTACATAGTTATTCAATTATATCTTAAATTGACAGTGAACTCGGCAAAGTTGTAAAGTAATTTTCAAAACTTCAATTAAAGAGGTATAGAGCCAGGCTAGGTTCATAGTCCTCAGATGCACAATTCCATAAAGATTGTATTTAATTCACAGTCGTCACTTGAGGGCCACTTAAGGGTGCTTTTTTGCTCATCTGAGTTACTTTTGAGTGTCAATCCGATTGCCTACTGAACGCTACTCAGCAAAGCTGGAGGATCTGGAATTTGTAGAATTAGTCAAGTTCTGTGATATAATGCTTTTCACATTACAAAAAGATAAATTGTGGATGCAAATCATTTTTTGATTATCATCATTGAGCAGTATTCTGTTTAATTTGATTTGCTCTTACCAATGCACACAAAGCATAACCGATACAATGAAGCTTCAGGCATGACAAATATGCTGTTAACTAATACACCTAATATATTATTTCCCTATTTTTAAACAATCTTCTATACAAAAAAAAGTAAGCAGTGTGCTAGAGTCAGTCAAAACCTGTGCCGCTCTCGCTCGTTACTCGTACTCTCGAGAGTGTGGCAACGAGAGTATTGTGTATCGAGAACTAGTGCTCACAAGCAAGGCGACTCAACAATTTATGTAACTAAATGAGGAGTAGCGGGGCAGAGTAGCTGATGCATGATCCTTGGAATAAATTGGTTACATAACTAGGGACCGGATTTTTAGGTTTTAATTTATTTTTTTTTTGCTTGTAAATTAGAATGCTTCAAAGTACCTTTATGTTTTAAGCGGTTTGGGTTCTAATCTTATTCAGCCTATAAAAGCTAAATGGGACATTAAGACCTAAATTTTCATTATATTGGAAGACACCCTTCAAACTGCATTTTGACCCGTCAATAAAAAGTCTCCATTCAGCAGGGTCATAACTAGGCAGTCCCATTCTAAGCATCACTTACTGGATGTTACAAAATACAATATTATTTTCTTGTGAATGATGAGTAAATTCTAGTTCTCATTTTCTGTACCAACTGTATAAAATCTGTGTATTGGCAAATTTTCTTCCTAAAGCCTGACATCCAGTATTTCTGGAGATTCCTTGACAGACCAAAATCATGAACTAGATCACTCAATTTTGCTTGAGTTAAAGGTCTGGGGATGTTTGAAGCATTGTTTGGTTCAAAGTCACTGCATATTTCACTTATGCAGGTTTCTAATTCTGATATAGATGAGGAAAAATTGTCTAGTCTTTTTGAGACAGGGACATCTGGACCATGAGGCATGGACAAAAATAGCAAACTGAATGTTTGGGTATGTTATATTTTACCTGTTTCTTGCGTTATACCCTGTTAGATTGCAGGAACAAATATAACAGTCAGTACCGTGGTTACTTTGTTCGTGCCATATCATGGGCACTCCAAAGGGCAATGATGATTTATGTGGAGCCCACAATTTGTCCTGGTCATCAAGGTGTATGCCAAAATAAGCACAATATACTTTCACAACTCACTACTTCAAGTTTGTACAACGTTGTCAAGCCTAAGGATTAAATATAAGCATAAATTTGCAGGTCTTGTGAAACAAGGTTTTTCAGAAAATTGCACATAATGGAAATTTGAAACTTCTGGACAAGGATGTCTCCAGGTGGGATTCTTTGAGTGCCAGTACTGTGATTATCAGGTGTTGTAATAGTGGGCTTGTCTCTGGTGGCAGATATATGAACTTCTGGGCTAGGATGTCTCCAGCAGTGATTACTAGGGCTGGAAAATTTTTGTTTCAATGAAAAGACCGAAAATATTAAAATCATGAAAACATGGTGGGAATATATTTGGCACATCCGAAATTAGCAAAATCTCAAAATAGTAGCAAAAATTTAGCTTTTATGCAAAATATTGTGCTTTATGCTATTTCCTATCCAACTAAAAAAAATTCAGAATTTTGACTTTTATTCAAAAGTTTACCAACATGAAGGATTTAGGTTTGGTGCTGATATAGTACTACAAATACTCTCCAGCGGAATAAGTATGGCATTTATCCAAATACAAAACCATGTTTCTTCTTTTTTTCCAAAGTATTAATGTCCAGAACTGGGGTCGTTTACATTTGCGAATTGTTTTTCGAATACCATGCAGCAAAAAGTAAGTTTAAAACTTCATGGGCACAGCAGTGGCGAATCCTGGGGAAAAATGCTTACCACCAAGGTTGTAAGTTGTAACCAATGTGGCAGATTTTGCACCTTCATTTCACATCAAAAGTTTTGCTGTTAATGGACCTATAAGCATGATCATTTTAAAAAAGGATTTCTCTGAGACTTAAATAAAAATAGAGGTCTTTCTTTCACATCAGTGGCTCTGTATAATGCTGATTGGGAGCCAATGGTCAAGCACAAGGAGAGAGGTTTAGCTGTGCATTTCCCTACACCCACTGCACATACTCTGGTATATTTCTGTTTCTCTCTTGCCACCCATAAAGTGAATTTACATGCAAATTCAAATGAGATAAAACCACTGTAAACCACAATGATGTGTTATATTCGGTTATGTTGTCTAAATAGAAAATCATATTCATCATTATAGCTAAGCTACCGCCGCCACTGCTGTGTGCAGACATAGCAGTGCATTTCTTCTCTGTCTCTCTCCTGCTCACAGTGTGAGTTCCTGCACAAATTCACATTAGGTAACTTTTACAATAATACTTTATATTCGGTATGTTGACTAAATAAAACACCGGATCCATCATCACACCAATGTCACATTCTACCACTACTCACATATACATTTCTGTATTCCCCTCTTCTTGCTTTTTACACCTGAAACATGAACTTCTATGCAAATACGAATTATTAATTAAGTACATTTACAATAGTGTGCTATAATATGTATGTTTCGAAATAGAAAATCTTATCTATTAAATTGTTAACAGTTGCGCTGCTGCTACCATTACTATTGCCTCTGATCGCATACATAAGTATCAGTATATAATTTCCATTCTCCCTCTCTCCCACCCACCACGTGAATTTCCTCACAAATTCAAACTAAGTAAAAAAGAAAAAAATAATCACCTTAAATGTCTCTTATTTTGTTAAAAATATAGGGCAAAACTATAAATTTTATTTAAAAATTAAGTCATTTTCTTTTTGTATAGATAATATGCCTAATTCCAAAAGGGAGTCATCTTGCATTTGAGGTCATTTTATATTTGGTTAAATATTATGCATGTTTAACAATTGGCTGGCTATTTAGCAACATAGGTAATATTGTTGCCAATTTCCTCATTGCACTTATCAGTATTGCTCCATATTTGGCGATGTGCTGATAAAGTATTTTGAACTAGTCCTGGTGACAATTCTTGTAAAATATGATTTGCGATTCTTCTACTGAGTTTTCATTTTTTGTTTTCTTTTAAGCTTAACAATTCAACTGTAACATTGTTAAAGCATTGTTTGCTAAGGTTTATGCTTGTATAGCATCTTGAGGGATCCAAGTTCCCTACTGCCCATGAATTATACTCAAGGTCAAACTACTTGGAGCATGGTTTCAAATTAATCACAGGGTAGTTTTGAAGGTGAAATAAGTAAACTTTAGAAAATGTTGGCAACCAGCTGCTTCAAGCAGTAGTTAAGTATTTTCTTATGTTAGTAGACGTACATCTTCAAAATAAATTCTCAGAACTTTTTCTGGTCCCTCAAAGCTTGTGTTCACAATGCTGAGTAAATCTTTTAATCCTATGAATTTTGTGGTAAATATTGTAAATGAAGGTCTTGTGAAGACTGTCAGTTGTAGTTTGTAGAATGCACTCAGTGCAGTCACAATTCTGAAAGCATACAGACAGCTGCAAGATGCAGTCAAGTCACAATTTTCAATTGAGAAGGTTGACAGTTGTGAAATACCCTCAGGCAATGAAATTAAATAACCCCGAATTTGCAGACTATTTTACAATATACTGAGATTTTGACTGACCAAAGACTCAATCTAAGCGAAGAAATTTGGAACTCTTGACCACGCTATAATTGAAGTGTGACTCAGTGAACCACTTGGTAAATATGTTGTGAAGAATGGATTTCATAGTGACCGAGAGAAGTGCACTTAATATTCAAGTAAAACCGTATCAAAATTATAGTTTGCATACATGTAAAAATAGTATGCTCTTTCATGACTGACACATAAAGTGTTTATATTTAACATATGTTAAGCAATTTTCACTTTTCAAATTTTTAAAATGATGCATCGCAAAACATCTAAAATCAACTTTAGTACACTAAAACCCACTGAAAACCATAAAAAATAACACCGAAAATCATAAAAAATAATACAGAAATGCTCTAAAAAAATAAAGTGAAATTTTCCTGTCCATGAGTGACTTGGAATGTAGCCAAAATTGGTTTTAAATGTGCAGACAGTCAAATAGCTATCTTAAGGAATAAAATTGCATCGTACAACTGATCACTGCATTTATAACCTAGATAGGATATTCCAAGATTTATTTAGTTAATACAACTGATCCTTCATAAATGTTTTTTAAATTACATAATTAAAACACACAAAAGATTCTAAACTGGGAGATTCTACAAAATACAAATTAACTGAATTATTTTTTAATGGAAAAATTATGTACTTTTGTCTTCTGAAATGCCTCAATATTAGAGATTTCCTATTTTTTTAACTTCTGGTAAAAGTTTAACAACTTTTTAAAGCAACTAACGTGTTGCTGCGCGGAATTTGGTATATACTGTAAAATCATAACCACATCATGTTGAGAGGAAGAAGGATATGGATAACATTAAGTAAAGACTATGTTAGCGCTAGCAATTCTGTTTTTGCTGGCTGAAAAAACTAATGCTCTCTGATTCATGATGTTGAAGCTCAATGGAACGAACACCACAGGAGAATTTAAAGAGAAAACCTAAAGAGAAAGTTATTTCTTATACAAGTGGATAAATAGATTGTCCATGAGTAGAACAATTTAAAACGCGACCCTTTAGGTATAATACATTATATAATACATTATTTTATTCTACAGATACGATAAATTAATATACAACAAATATTCAGTTAATAATTTTACAACAGATAGTAATAATTCAAGATCTTCTCGGGCTTCTAGCCAGGTAAAAACTTGGTTTGACACCAACGTTTCGAAGAAGTGCATCTTCCTCGTCTTCAGGGTGAACTGATGGTTTGAGCTTGCGGAGACTGGTATTTATAAGAGCTGGGATGAAGCTAACATCTGATTGGTTCGCAAGATATTATGGCCTGGTATTTAAGATGACTGAGACATGGGCACGGACTTCGTAGAAAACTATTTATAGCAGTTATTCGGCTAATGTTTTGTGTTTGAGCACGCACCTGCTAGAAAATAAGTCTTGGAAGACTACAGGTACAGGATTAGGTGTTAAGGCTCTTTATCATCGGTGTCCATGCTGAACTTAATTGTAGGCCAGAATCGCGATTTAGATTATTTGTTTCAGATGAGATGGCTAAAGCTTCTTTTACTCTCCTTTCCCAGTAGTTCGAACACTTTGCCACTATCTTGGTGTTAGTAAAGTTAGCTCTGTGGCTCTGTTCTATACAGTGTTCAGCCAGTCCAGATTTTTCGGGTTGCATAAGCCTTATTGATCTTTGGTGTTCAGAAACGCGTGTGGCAATAGTGCGTCCTGTTTGGCCAATGTACGCTGCGCTGCATTCGCAAGGAATGTGGTAGACACCAGGTACTCTGAGAGCTAAATTATCTTTAACTGGCCTGACCAAATTTTTGATTTTAGGTGGTGGCTTATGGATGGTTTTGACATTATATTTGTAGAGTAGTCTACTAATCTTTCCCGAAAAATTGCCGGTAAACGGTATATAGGCTGTGGCGGCTGGCTTGTCTTTTTGTTGAGTGTTCTTGCTGGGGTTTCTTTTTCGTCCGGCTCTTTTCAGCGCTGATGTGATGTCCTTGGCTGAATATCCATTTTGTAGGAGTGTGAATTTTAGGTGTTGAAATTCCATTTGCAGATTATCTGGGTCTGATACAGAAACTGCTCTATGTGCCAATGTGTTTAGAATGCCCATTCGTTGTGACTTATGGTGGAAGCTGTTTGCGTTGAGATAAAGATCCGTGTGTGTAGGTTTTCGGTAGACGGCATGACCAAGAGTTCCGTCCGCTTTTCTGGTAACCAGAATGTCCAGAAATGGGAGGGAAGCATTTTTCTCAACTTCCATTGTGAACTGTATTTGTGATCTAAGGCTATTTAGGTGTACAAGAAAATCTGGAAGAGTGTGCAGTCCATGTGGCCAAATTACAAATGTATCATCTACATATCTGTAAAAATGTGTAGGTTTTAATGGGGCTGTGTTAAGTATTTCATGCTCCAGAAACTCCATATAGAAGTTGGCAATAGCTGGTGACAGAGGAGAGCCCATCGCAACACCGTCTGTCTGCTCATAGTAGGTGCTGCCATACAGAAAATAAGTGGAAGTAAGTGTGTGACTAAACAGTGCAGTAATACCAGGTGGAAAGTGTTCTGACAATAGTTGTATTGTTTCCGCCAGGGGAACTCTGGTGAAGAGAGATACCACATCGAAACTAACTAACAGGTCCGATGGCTTCACTTTGATGTTGTCAAGAACTTCAGCGAATTGTATAGAGTTCTTCACATGGTGTACACACTTACCTACTATTGGTTGCAGCAGATGTGCCAGATGACAAGCTAGGCGATAGGTAGGGCTGCCAATAGCGTCCACTATGGGCCTTAGAGGTATCCCAGGCTTATGGATCTTCGGCAGACCATATAATCTGGGAGGTATGGAGGCAGATGGCGAGACCGTCTTCTGAACATCAGGAGGAAGGCTGGATTTCTTAATTAGCTGGATGGTGCGTCTTTCCACAGAGTTGGTAGGATCCTTTTTAATGGTTTTGTATGCAGGATCGTCCAGCAGTTGTTGAACCTTTTCTTGGTATTGCACGGAAGAGAGGAGTACCGTGGCGTTCCCTTTGTCAGCTGGTAAAACAACTTGGTTCAAGAAAAGGTTCAACAACTGCTGGACGATCCTGCATACAAAACCATTAAAAAGGATCCTACCAACTCTGTGGAAAGACGCACCATCCAGCTAATTAAGAAATCCAGCCTTCCTCCTGATGTTCAGAAGACGGTCTCGCCATCTGCCTCCATACCTCCCAGATTATATGGTCTGCCGAAGATCCATAAGCCTGGGATACCTCTAAGGCCCATAGTGGACGCTATTGGCAGCCCTACCTATCGCCTAGCTCGTCATCTGGCACATCTGCTGCAACCAATAGTAGGTAAGTGTGTACACCATGTGAAGAACTCTATACAATTCGCTGAAGTTCTTGACAACATCAAAGTGAAGCCATCGGACCTGTTAGTTAGTTTCGATGTGGTATCTCTCTTCACCAGAGTTCCCCTGGCGGAAACAATACAACTATTGTCAGAACACTTTCCACCTGGTATTACTGCACTGTTTAGTCACACACTTACTTCCACTTATTTTCTGTATGGCAGCACCTACTATGAGCAGACAGACGGTGTTGCGATGGGCTCTCCTCTGTCACCAGCTATTGCCAACTTCTATATGGAGTTTCTGGAGCATGAAATACTTAACACAGCCCCATTAAAACCTACACATTTTTACAGATATGTAGATGATACATTTGTAATTTGGCCACATGGACTGCACACTCTTCCAGATTTTCTTGTACACCTAAATAGCCTTAGATCACAAATACAGTTCACAATGGAAGTTGAGAAAAATGCTTCCCTCCCATTTCTGGACATTCTGGTTACCAGAAAAGCGGACGGAACTCTTGGTCATGCCGTCTACCGAAAACCTACACACACGGATCTTTATCTCAACGCAAACAGCTTCCACCATAAGTCACAACGAATGGGCATTCTAAACACATTGGCACATAGAGCAGTTTCTGTATCAGACCCAGATAATCTGCAAATGGAATTTCAACACCTAAAATTCACACTCCTACAAAATGGATATTCAGCCAAGGACATCACATCAGCGCTGAAAAGAGCCGGACGAAAAAGAAACCCCAGCAAGAACACTCAACAAAAAGACAAGCCAGCCGCCACAGCCTATATACCGTTTACCGGCAATTTTTCGGGAAAGATTAGTAGACTACTCTACAAATATAATGTCATAACCATCCATAAGCCACCACCTAAAATCAAAAATTTGGTCAGGCCAGTTAAAGATAATTTAGCTCTCAGAGTACCTGGTGTCTACCACATTCCTTGCGAATGCAGCGCAGCGTACATTGGCCAAACAGGACGCACTATTGCCACACGCGTTTCTGAACACCAAAGATCAATAAGGCTTATGCAACCCGAAAAATCTGGACTGGCTGAACACTGTATAGAACAGAGCCACAGAGCTAACTTTACTAACACCAAGATAGTGGCAAAGTGTTCGAACTACTGGGAAAGGAGAGTAAAAGAAGCTTTAGCCATCTCATCTGAAACAAATAATCTAAATCGCGATTCTGGCCTACAATTAAGTTCAGCATGGACACCGATGATAAAGAGCCTTAACACCTAATCCTGTACCTGTAGTCTTCCAAGACTTATTTTCTAGCAGGTGCGTGCTCAAACACAAAACATTAGCCGAATAACTGCTATAAATAGTTTTCTACGAAGTCCGTGCCCATGTCTCAGTCATCTTAAATACCAGGCCATAATATCTTGCGAACCAATCAGATGTTAGCTTCATCCCAGCTCTTATAAATACCAGTCTCCGCAAGCTCAAACCATCAGTTCACCCTGAAGACGAGGAAGATGCACTTCTTCGAAACGTTGGTGTCAAACCAAGTTTTTACCTGGCTAGAAGCCCGAGAAGATCTTGAATTAACACGTCGCCAGGAAAGCTATAGTTCTTATTTTAGATAGTAATAAATTAAATAAGCAATGAGGCATTGAATTGGAGTGCTCTTATAATTATAAAATATGGTAGGCTGTGTATGAATACTAATCAATTTCAAATTGATTAAGTTTACGATGGACGTTGAGAACATTAATATATTAGTTCCAAATGATATATTAAATGAAGCAAAAGAAGCAGTTGAGGCTTTATTACCGTTGACTTCACGGAAATTATACGAAAAAGAGTTTCAGCAATTTAAGGATTGGCAGAACGAAGAAATGTTCAGGGCATTAATAAAGAATGATGTAAGACAGGGATGTAAGTTAAGTCCAGTCCTATTCAATTTATATATAGATGATGTATTAACAGATATTGGGAGAAATAATAACTCGATGCCAGTAATTAATAATATTCAGATTCCAGGATTACTGTTTGCAGATGATCTAGTTATAGGTGCAATTACAGTGAATGGCTTGAAACAATCCTTGCAAACATTAAATAATTACTGTAAAGAGTGGAGTTTAAAAGTGAACCAGGACAAGACGCAGATTGTAGTGTTCAAAAAAGGGGGAAAATTGAGCAAATATGAAAAATGGAAGAATGAGAATGAAAAGGAGTACAGGGTAGTGAGAGAATGTATTTATCTAGGAGTTAAAATTGATAGTGGTGGCAATTGGGAAAAGCAAAAGAAATTTGCATTGGCAAAAGGAAAAGGAGCTTTATCAGCTATTAGAAGTTGCAAATACAAAGCACCCAATATAAATATTAGATGGTTAGAAAAAGTGTACAATATGGTGGTTGAGGCAAAAATGCTATATGGGATAGAAGTATGGGGATTAGAAGGAGGATGGGAAGGCATAGATGAGGTGCATAGGAAATTTTGCAAAGAAATACTGGGGTTACCAAATGCAACTGTTAGGCAGGTAGCACAAATAGAGCTGGGTAGAGTGGCAAGTAAGGGAAAGATTATGGAAAGGGCATTGAAATTTTGGCATAGGATATTGAAATTGGAAGAAAGGAATTTGTTAAAACAGTGTTTAGTATATCAAGAGAAAAGTTTAAAGAACAAGGGATGGGTAGACTGTCTTCGAAATAACCTGGAAAGTAGTGGGTTAGGGGAAATGTGGAGAAGAAGAGAAAATAATGTGAATAACTTCTGGAAGTTGGCAAGGAAAAGATTTGAGGATATAGAAATACAAAAAATATTTAGTGAAATAACTGAAAAGAGATCTTTAGTTTTCTATATACCAATGAAAGTCTCATGGGGAAGGGAAAAGTACATTGATGTGACAAATAAAGAGGAGCGAGAAGGTATTGCATGGCTGAAAGCAGGAGTATGGAGATTAAAAGGTTTAAGGAAAGGTATTCCACAAAATCAATGTCCTATATGTGGCGGAAATGAAGATATAGAACACATTTTATTTAAATGTAAAGGAACTGAAATTTGGAGAAAAAAGTATATTAATAAGAAATGGTTTAAAATAGATAGAAATGTAGTAGTAGTTGAAATGTTTCAAAAAGATAGTAAGAAGATTGGACAATTCTTATGCAAAGTGAAAAATAAATGGATATGGACAGTAAATAGACAAAATGGTGTAATAAACTAGAATTAATAAACTATTGTAAAATATGAGTATGACCGGTAAAGAGCCAGGGCTGAACACCGGTCATATTCACCTGTATAAAGCTTAGCATAAATAAATAAATAATAAATAATAATAAAGAAGTGATTCTTGCTTATTTTAATTTTCTTTCAAAACGTTGCAAGTCGTCTTCTCTGTTAGGCAAATATTCTATGTTAAAATCAACATTAAAAGTGTTCAAAGACCTAGATATATCAAGATTTTCCAAGGTGTTTGCTTTTCTTAAATTAAGTAATATAGTTAAAGAATAAAATGTTGCTGTAAAAAGGTTATAGAAAATTTGTAGTTGTCAATCATTTATTTACTTTACCCCATCGTTACTGGAGCAACAAATGAATTTTGTTTACTTTATACCACCCGTTGCGCTAATAACTATCACTTTGGTTTAAAGTCCAAGTTTTCTTATGTCGTGTTTGCAAAGCAATGGAGTCTATTACAAGTATCTGTAGGATAAAGTTATTTTATATGCTGCAAACTAGGCATCCCCAAGTCAAGTCAAGGTCGCTTGAGGGCGCACGGGACTGAACATTACACTCATTGCAGGCTGCACAGCTATGCAGTATATATGTGCAATGGTGGTGTAACGCTACATATTAGTACTGTGATGTCCTGCTTACGAGGCTGGTACATCCGCATTGGGAAGACGGTCGCCCACTCCTGTGATGTTTCGTGCAGAATGGAAGAAAACTTACTGTTTATGGAAGAAAATGACACGCAAAATGTTTAATGTGTTGCACACTTCTAAACAAAATAACTAAATATAATTTGCAATGGCATTACTTGCTTTGATTATGATAAATACAAAGACATTAAACGCAGGTGTGTCGTTGCAGATCTGAAATGTAAAATGAACAAGGAAGATGTAAATACTCGTGTTAGTGCTAGAATGAGTTACAAAATAGCATCACGTATTGCCAGGAACATGCGATCCTTCAGTGAAGGTGAGATGGTAAAACAATATTTAATCGATGCAGCTTAAGAATTGAGCCCAGAGTATGTACACGATTATCAATCAGTCAGTTTATTCCTCCACAATAACACGTCATGTGGAGAACCTTGCGCACGATATTCGGAGTCAGTTGTCTGAGAAAACTACAACATTCATTGCGTTTTCTCTTGCAATAGATGAGAGCAATGATATAATCACACTGCACAACTTGTCATCTACATCAGAGGCGTGAATAAAGTTTTTCTACACCTCTGTAAGAAGCGAAAATTTCCTAAACTCCACAATCTAGCAGGAAGAATTTTGTGCATGTTCAGGGCAACCCATGTTTGCGAATCACTGTTTACCTTAATGAAGTTTACAAAGTCACGTCACAGAAACCAATTAAGTGATGAACACTTAAAAGCATGTTTGAGATTGGGTAGCTTGCAAACAAAGCTGGTTGAAAACAGACAACTGCAAAAATCATGGCAATTGTCTGATGGTTAAGAAAGAATAGTTTTCATAGACATTTATTCGAAGAATATTATGTTTATTTGTATTGTTTACTTCATTGAATTGCATAGTACCAACAAGAAAAAATTTATTTATTCAGTTTATTAGTTTTATATGAGTGTATTTTGTTAATTGTATTTCCTGTCAATTAGATTTTATTTTGTATTATATTAGTTATCAGTATTAAAGTTATAAAATACTGCAATCATTATTATGTAATTGACAGTGAAAGTGTAATTAATTTGCACAACGTAGTTCCGCACTGTAAAACCTTCATTTCATGCCTGCAACCGGACGGTCAGGGATCTTACTGCCGCCCGAGTGAGCGGCTTATTGGGGATGCCTGCTATAAACTGAAACCATACATTTATTAAGTGTAAAACATCCTATGAATGTGTGCTTGTGCAAGAAGTTTGAACTGCGTCTTGTTTCAAATAGTTCCTTCCTCCGAGCCGGCATGACACTTGCAGAAGGATTTGTGCACAGCGTGAGGGAGGAGCCAGAGTGGGCAGGTCTTGCTGGCAAACTGAGCCTTCTCCTGGCTTGGATCATAGTGCCATTGAAAATTTAACATAAAACAGCATGTGATCAAGATTTTCTAGAAGAAAAAAGCCGAAATGAGTTGTGGCATGTGACTGCTCAAAATTTCAAAATTATTTTGTTGGGTGGCTTTGTTCTTGTTTCCTTCGGTTGTTGAATAGATTATTACTTTTGAGAATTGTGCCTCCTCACAGATTATTTGGACTATAGATAGATAGAGATATATATATATATATACACACATTTTTTGTTTTCCCCCCTGGGTGAGAAACCTTCTTATGCTTTTGGCCTTAACAATATAGCAGAATTAAGGTGATGTTATATGTATTTAATGTCTTTATTGTGAATTCATTTCCATTAGATGATTTTTATAGTAAATGGGAAAGTTTTCAGGCTCTTAGTTTAATGGAGCTTTATGCTAAATTATTACCTAATATCGAAATGTGATGGTTTGGAAAGTGAGACTTATATTCTGTGTATTCTGTTTTAATTTTAAAGTTCACTTTGTCTTTATTGTGTCAGTTTCATGTGCTACTTGTTATCCACATAGTCTTCTGTATAGCTATTAAGGCCAGAAAGTGAACTTTGTCCCACACGGCTTTAACTGTCCTACAAAATTACCAAAATCACTGTCATGCAAAATGTCAGTATGGTTGTATATTTTATAGTGTTGTATGCTGTAATTAGTAATGTTCTAATCTGCACTTGCTTGTTGTTTAAGTATTCTAAAGCATGCTAGTCTTCAGCTTATGGGAGAATATAATATGGGCATGCTGCTTTTGTAGTGTGCAAAACATACAAGTCCACATGGCAAAACGTTTTCATGTCTATCATAGCAACCCATTTTCATTCCATCTTAGTCACACAAGCAGGAGCACAGTAATCAGTCTGCTGTATTTGCTACTGCTATGCCAAGAATGATGGGAGAGTAGCACATGCATCCAAAGCATAAAGATTTACTAGACAGTAATCACCATAACTAGCACAGTAACAGAATACCAAATATGCAAAAGTTGTTTAGGGCTTGATGATAGAATATAAGAATAACACTAACAATCTCATTAACCAGTAATAGTTGGTAAAGTTAATTTTCTGTAATGTTTTCTTCAGAAGAATATGTGGAACAAAAATACCGTACTTATCTGAATATAAGATGATTTCAAATGCAAGATGACCCCCATTTATTACAGCTTAATTTTGGAATTTAGCATATCATCTACATAAGGCATGTTTCAAAGACATAGCTATATAAAAAGAAACATTTTTAAATGAAATTTAAAGGTTTGCCATATATTTTGAACAAACTAAAACACTTAGGCAGATTAATTCCCTTAATTATTTATTTATTGTACTTAATTTGAATTTGCATGGAAATTTACATTCTGAGCAGTTGCCGGTGAGGGAAGTATGGAAAGTACGGTATAGATACGATGGTACATGGCGGTGGTGTAACTGCAATGACAATGTTGGATATGATATTGTATTTATATGGCATACTTAGTATAACACATCGTAAATGTTTTTACCTAATTTGAATTTGCGCAGAGCTTCACATTGTGAACCGGAGAGACACAGAAGGGAGAACGAAATGTACAATATATGCGATGATAAATTATGATAGCAGTGGTAGTGAAGGTGTAACAATGATTATCTATGGATCTGTTAAGACAACATAATTAATATAATGTATTGTAAAACGTTTTACCTAGTTCAAATTTGTGTGCAAGTTCACATTGCAGCATATGTGTGATCCAAGGAGGGAAAATACACAGCTAAACTCTCTCTTTGTGTTTGACCGTTGACTTCCAATACAGCATGTGCAATTATCGATGTGAAAAGATGTCCTGTAATTTTATTTTAGTCTCAGAGAGTAATCTTTTTTCCAATGAGAATGCTCATAGGCTCCTTAACAGCTAATTTTTGGCACAAAATGAAACACTCAAAATCAGTTGCATACATCGCAACCTTGGCAATAATCTATACCATTTTCCCCAGGCTTTGCCACTGCTGTACCTGCGAAGTTTAAAACTTACTTTTTCCCCATATGGTATTTGGAAAACATATATCATGAATGCAATACGACCCATCAATATTTTGAATGTCAATATTTTGGGGAAAAACATCTTGTATTCGGATAAATACAGTGTGTGTTAATTGGACAATTTTGTTAATTAAAACTTAAATGGCTTTCTTTGTTATGTGTTAGAAAAAAAAAGCACTTAGGAGGAGGACTTGGGGAGGACAAGCAACAAAGCCCCGATTCTCTGTTTACGTACCTCGGACATTAAATCCGATAGAAGAAGAATATGATTGTATGGACCAGGAGAATCCACAATTCTTTTCCACATCAGATTTTCAGTGCAGTGGTAAGCATAAAATTAATAACAAATATACTATTCTAGAGATGAATGATGATCATCTTGCAATCTAGTAATTAACGGCTAATTCAAAGGTACATAGTTTTATTTCTAGCTAGAGAGAGAACTTTTTTAGTTTTTATTCTTTTGATAAAGCACTAACAAAAAACTGCAATTGGTTTGCCTATTGAAATTTGGCCCTGGCCACTCATTTAATTGTTAATTATTATAAGTCATACAAATTTAATAAATAAATATAATTACCCATAGTACAATTGTCTTCCTCGTCACTGTCCATTTCCACTAATTTTTTACATGTTTAAAAACTGAGATCTGCTATTGTTCTTCTACAAATATTGTTAAAAACTAATTTTTATCATATCAGTATTGTTCTCTTCAAGTTTTTAGTTCCTTTACAAAACTTATTTGCTCTAAGTCTTCTTCCCCTTCACATAATAGTACTCTTCCAGTATAGAATCACTTTTCTGATAACTATATTAAACACTAGAACTGCTGCAGCAAGTTGTATATTTAGAATGGCCAGTGAGGTCATTTTGACCGTTGCTAATATTTAGAAAATGTATGAGTTTATCACTGGCATTTCTTTCATTGCAGGTTAATACAACACTAAATAATTCACTTTTAAATTAAAGTTTACAACAAACTTGTAAAAAAATAAATCTTAAATATGTAATGCAAGGGTCGGCTGATAAGTCCTGGGCCTCGCACAGATATGGTGCCACTAGGCTGGTTAGACGGTAGCATCATATAGTTTAACTCTAGACTGGCTTGTATCCATAGTTACAGGTAAATAACTTGTTTAGTTTTCGAATGACAGCATTTTAAACAAGACAACTTTAGAGTTTTCACGAAAATGGGGGATTTGGAAAAACGAGCAATGATTAAATACTTCCATTTGAAGGGTTTGATGCCTAAAGAAATCAAGGAGGAAATGGACAGTACATTGAAAGAATGCCCCTTCATATTCAATGATTAAAAGGTGGATTGCAGAGTTTAAAATACAGGTACTAGTGATGAGCCTCGCTCTGGACACCATGTAGAAGTAAGAACTCCAGAGATCATTTGTTGGCACCTGATCAAAAATTGCAAACAAAAACTGTTTCTGTTAAGAATGTGGGGCTCTACTGTAAAAATCCCAGTGAATTTTTGAGATTGCTTATTGCCATGGATGAAACTTGGCTATATCACTACACTCCAGAAAGTAAATCACAGTCAAAGCAGTGGATTGCGTCAGGTGAACCAACTCAAAAAAGGCGAAGTCAATTTTGTCAGCTAACAAAGCTATGGTGAATGTTTTCTGGTATGCACAGGGAATTATTTTTATTGATTACTAGGAAAAGGGTAAAAGTATCACTGGTGATTACCATGCAAGCTTACTAAACGTTTGAGTGATGAGGTGAAAAGAAAAAGACCTCTTTTTGTGCAAAAAAAAAATCGTGTTTTTTATCATGACAATGCTCCAGCCATCATTCAGTCATTGCAATGGGAAAAATGTGCGAATTAAAGGTCGACTTGCTTGAACATTCACCCTATTTGCCAGATCTAGCAACCAGAGACTACCACCTGTTCCCAAACCTCAAAAAATTTCTTGGAGGATGAAGATTTCTCAGCAACAAGGAGATCATTGATGCGTAAACAGCTATTTTTAGGACCTTGATAAATCGCACTACAGAGATGGTTTAATTAAATTAGAACACAGATATGATAAATGTATTAGCCTTTCTGAAGATTATGCTGAGAGACCCGGGACTTATCTGCCGACACTTGTATTCTGAATCAAAGTAATAAAGGCCAACAGGTTGAGATGGCTGGGGCATCTTCATAGATCTGAGGATAATAACATAAGTAGAAAGGTGGCCTTTACTGATCCATTCTATATGATAAGAAGGGTGGGAAGACCC